>CM066045.1:140546734-141146734 GCA_033557465.1 Ichthyophis bannanicus
CTTACCACATCCTGCAGACGAGCAGTCTCTTATGCTGACTCGACACGAACAAGCCTGCGCTCACTAAGCACCCCCAAACCTTACCACATCCTGCAGACGAGCACTGTGCTTCTCAGACTCCCTGTGAGGCACAAACTCTCTGCCAGCAAACCCTGCGCTCACTAAGCACCCCAAACCTTACCACATCCTGCAGACGAGCACTGTGCTTATGAGACTCCCTGTGAGGCACAAACTCTCTGCCAACAAGCCCTGCGCTCACTAAGCACCCCCAAACCTTACCACATCCTGCAGACGAGCACTGTGCTTATCAGACTCCCTGTGAGGCACAAACTCTCTGCCAACAAACCCTGCGCTCACTAAGCACCCCCAAACCTTACCACATCCTGCAGACGAGCACTGTGCTTCTCAGACTCCCTGTGAGGCACAAACTCTCTGCCAGCAAACCCTGCGCTCACTAAGCACCCCCAAACCTTACCACATCCTGCAGACGAGCACTGTGCTTATGAGACTCCCTGTGAGGCACAAACTCTCTGCCAGCAAACCCTGCGCTCACTAAGCACCCCCAAACCTTACCACATCCTGCAGACGAGCACTGTGCTTATGAGACTCCCTGTGAGGCACAAACTCTCTGCCAGCAAACCCTGCGCTCACTAAGCACCCCCAAACCTTACCACATCCTGCAGACGAGCACTGTGCTTCTCAGACTCCCTGTGAGGCACCAAACTCTCTGCCAGCAAACCCTGCGCTCACTAAGCACCCCCAAACCTTACCACATCCTGCAGACGAGCACTGTGCTTCTCAGACTCCCTGTGAGGCACAAACTCTCTGCCAGCAAACCCTGCGCTCACTAAGCACCCCCAAACCTTACCACATCCTGCAGACGAGCACTGTGCTTATGAGACTCCCTGTGAGGCACAAACTCTCTGCCAGCAAACCCTGCGCTCACTAAGCACCCCCAAACCTTACCACATCCTGCAGACGAGCACTGTGCTTATGAGACTCCCTGTGAGGCACAAACTCTCTGCCAGCAAACCCTGCGCTCACTAAGCACCCCCAAACCTTACCACATCCTGCAGACGAGCACTGTGCTTATGAGACTCCCTGTGAGGCACAAACTCTCTGCCAGCAAAACCTGCGCTCACTAAGCACCCCCAAACCTTACCACATCCTGCAGACGAGCACTGTGCTTATGAGACTCCCTGTCAGGCACAAACTCTCTGCCAACAAGCCCTGCGCTCACTAAGCACCCCCAAACCTTACCACATCCTGCAGACGAGCACTGTGCTTCTCAGACTCCCTGTGAGGCACAAACTCTCTGCCAACAAGCCCTGCGCTCACTAAGCACCCCCAAACCTTACCACATCCTGCAGACGAGCACTGTGCTTATGAGACTCCCTGTGAGGCACAAACTCTCTGCCAACAAGCCCTGCGCTCACTAAGCACCCCCAAACCTTACCACATCCTGCAGACGAGCACTGTGCTTCTCAGACTCCCTGTGAGGCACAAACTCTCTGCCAACAAGCCCTGCGCTCACTAAGCACCCCCAAACCTTACCACATCCTGCAGACGAGCACTGTGCTTCTCAGACTCCCTGTGAGGCACAAACTCTCTGCCAACAAGCCCTGCGCTCACTAAGCACCCCCAAACCTTACCACATCCTGCAGACGAGCACTGTGCTTATGAGACTCCCTGTGAGGCACAAACTCTCTGCCAGCAAACCCTGCGCTCACTAAGCACCCCCAAACCTTACCACATCCTGCAGACGAGCACTGTGCTTCTCAGACTCCCTGTGAGGCACAAACTCTCTGCCAACAAGCCCTGCGCTCACTAAGCACCCCCAAACCTTACCACATCCTGCAGACGAGTACTGTGCTTCTCAGACTCCCTGTGAGGCACAAACTCTCTGCCAGCAAACCCTGCGCTCACTAAGCACCCCCAAACCTTACCACATCCTGCAGACGAGCACTGTGCTTCTCAGACTCCCTGTGAGGCACAAACTCTCTGCCAGCAAACCCTGCGCTCACTAAGCACCCCCAAACCTTACCACATCCTGCAGACGAGCACTGTGCTTATGAGACTCCCTGTGAGGCACAAACTCTCTGCCAGCAAACCCTGCGCTCACTAAGCACCCCAAACCTTACCACATCCTGCAGACGAGCACTGTGCTTCTCAGACTCCCTGTGAGGCACAAACTCTCTGCCAACAAGCCCTGCGCTCACTAAGCACCCCCAAACCTTACCACATCCTGCAGACGAGCACTGTGCTTCTCAGACTCCCTGTGAGGCACAAACTCTCTGCCAACAAACCCTGCGCTCACTAAGCACCCCCAAACCTTACCACATCCTGCAGACGAGCACTGTGCTTATGAGACTCCCTGTGAGGCACAAACTCTCTGCCAACAAGCCCTGCGCTCACTAAGCACCCCCAAACCTTACCACATCCTGCAGACGAGCACTGTGCTTCTCAGACTCCCTGTGAGGCACAAACTCTCTGCCAACAAACCCTGCGCTCACTAAGCACCCCCAAACCTTACCACATCCTGCAGGCGAGCACTGTGCTTCTCAGACTCCCTGTGAGGCACAAACTCTCTGCCAACAAGCCCTGCGCTCACTAAGCACCCCCAAACCTTACCACATCCTGCAGACGAGCACTGTGCTTATGAGACTCCCTGTGAGGCACAAACTCTCTGCCAACAAGCCCTGCGCTCACTAAGCACCCCCAAACCTTACCACATCCTGCAGACGAGCACTGTGCTTATGAGACTCCCTGTGAGGCACAAACTCTCTGCCAGCAAACCCTGCGCTCACTAAGCACCCCCAAACCTTACCACATCCTGCAGACGAGCACTGTGCTTCTCAGACTCCCTGTGAGGCACAAGCTCTCTGCCAACAAGCCCTGCGCTCACTAAGCACCCCCAAACCTTACCACATCCTGCAGACGAGCACTGTGCTTCTCAGACTCCCTGTGAGGCACAAACTCTCTGCCAACAAGCCCTGCGCTCACTAAGCACCCCCAAACCTTACCACATCCTGCAGACGAGCACTGTGCTTATGAGACTCCCTGTGAGGCACAAACTCTCTGCTAGCAAACCCTGCGCTCACTAAGCACCCCCAAACCTTACCACATCCTGCAGACGAGCACTGTGCTTATGAGACTCCCTGTGAGGCACAAACTCTCTGCCAACAAGCCCTGCGCTCACTAAGCACCCCCAAACCTTACCACATCCTGCAGGCGAGCACTGTGCTTCTCAGACTCCCTGTGAGGCACAAACTCTCTGCCAACAAGCCCTGCGCTCACTAAGCACCCCCAAACCTTACCACATCCTGCAGACGAGCACTGTGCTTATGAGACTCCCTGTGAGGCACAAACTCTCTGCCAACAAGCCCTGCGCTCACTAAGCACCCCAAACCTTACCACATCCTGCAGACGAGCACTGTGCTTCTCAGACTCCCTGTGAGGCACAAACTCTCTGCCAACAAACCCTGCGCTCACTAAGCACCCCAAACCTTACCACATCCTGCAGACGAGCACTGTGCTTCTCAGACTCCCTGTGAGGCACAAACTCTCTGCCAGCAAACCCTGCGCTCACTAAGCACCCCAAACCTTACCACATCCTGCAGACGAGCACTGTGCTTCTCAGACTCCCTGTGAGGCACAAACTCTCTGCCAACAAACCCTGCGCTCACTAAGCACCCCAAACCTTACCACATCCTGCAGGCGAGCACTGTGCTTATGAGACTCCCTGTGAGGCACAAACTCTCTGCCAGCAAACCCTGCGCTCACTAAGCACCCCAAACCTTACCACATCTTGCAGACGAGCACTGTGCTCATGAGACTCCCTGTGAGGCACAAACTCTCTGCCAACAAGCCCTGCGCTCACTAAGCACCCCCAAACCTTACCACATCCTGCAGACGAGCACTGTGCTTATGAGACTCCCTGTGAGGCACAAACTCTCTGCCAGCAAACCCTGCGCTCACTAAGCACCTCCAAACCTTACCACATCCTGCAGACGAGCACTGTGCTTCTCAGACTCCCTGTGAGGAACAAACTCTCTGCCAGCAAACCCTGCGCTCACTAAGCACCCCCAAACCTTACCACATCCTGCAGACGAGCACTGTGCTTCTCAGACTCCCTGTGAGGCACAAACTCTCTGCCAGCAAACCCTGCGCTCACTAAGCACCCCCAAACCTTACCACATCCTGCAGACGAGCACTGTGCTTATGAGACTCCCTGTGAGGCACAAACTCTCTGCCAGCAAACCCTGCGCTCACTAAGCACCCCCAAACCTTACCACATCCTGCAGACGAGCACTGTGCTTCTCAGACTCCCTGTGAGGCACAAACTCTCTGCCAACAAGCCCTGCGCTCACTAAGCACCCCCAAACCTTACCACATCCTGCAGACGAGCACTGTGCTTCTCAGACTCCCTGTGAGGAAGAAACTCTCTGCCAGCAAACCCTGCGCTCACTAAGCACCCCCAAACCTTACCACATCCTGCAGACGAGCACTGTGCTTATGAGACTCCCTGTGAGGCACAAACTCTCTGCCAGCAAACCCTGCGCTCACTAAGCACCCCCAAACCTTACCACATCCTGCAGACGAGCACTGTGCTTATGAGACTCCCTGTGAGGCACAAGCTCTCTGCCAGCAAACCCTGCGCTCACTAAGCACCCCCAAACCTTACCACATCCTGCAGACGAGCACTGTGCTTCTCAGACTCCCTGTGAGGCACAAGCTCTCTGCCAGCAAACCCTGCGCTCACTAAGCACCCCCAAACCTTACCACATCCTGCAGACGAGCACTGTGCTTCTCAGACTCCCTGTGAGGCACAAACTCTCTGCCAGCAAACCCTGCGCTCACTAAGCACCCCAAACCTTACCACATCCTGCAGACGAGCACTGTGCTTCTCAGACTCCCTGTGAGGCACAAACTCTCTGCCAGCAAACCCTGCGCTCCCTAAGCACCCCCAAACCTTACCACATCCTGCAGACGATCACTGTGCTTCTCAGACTCCCTGTGAGGCAGAAACTCTCTGCCAACAAGCCCTGCGCTCACTAAGCACCCCCAAACCTTACCACATCCTGCAGACGAGCACTGTGCTCATGAGACTCCCTGTGAGGCACAAACTCTCTGCCAACAAACCCTGCGCTCACTAAGCACCCCCAAACCTTACCACATCCTGCAGACGAGCACTGTGCTCATGAGACTCCCTGTGAGGCACAAACTCTCTGCCAACAAGCCCTGCGCTCACTAAGCACCCCCAAACCTTACCACATCCTGCAGACGAGCACTGTGCTTATGAGACTCCCTGTGAGGCACAAACTCTCTGCCAGCAAACCCTGCGCTCACTAAGCACCCCAAACCTTACCACATCCTGCAGACGAGCACTGTGCTTATGAGACTCCCTGTCAGGCACAAACTCTCTGCCAACAAGCCCTGCGCTCACTAAGCACCCCCAAACCTTACCACATCCTGCAGACGAGCACTGTGCTTCTCAGACTCCCTGTGAGGCACAAACTCTCTGCCAACAAGCCCTGCGCTCACTAAGCACCCCCAAACCTTACCACATCCTGCAGACGAGCACTGTGCTTCTCAGACTCCCTGTGTGGCACAAACTCTCTGCCAGCAAACCCTGCGCTCACTAAGCACCCCAAACCTTACCACATCCTGCAGACGAGCACTGTGCTTATGAGACTCCCTGTGAGGCACAAACTCTCTGCCAACAAGCCCTGCGCTCACTAAGCACCCCCAAACCTTACCACATCCTGCAGACGAGCACTGTGCTTCTCAGACTCCCTGTGAGGCACAAACTCTCTGCCAGCAAACCCTGCGCTCACTAAGCACCCCAAACCTTACCACATCCTGCAGACGAGCACTGTGCTTCTCAGACTCCCTGTGAGGCACAAAATCTCTGCCAGCAAACCCTGCGCTCACTAAGCACCCCAAACCTTACCACATCCTGCAGACGAGCTCTGTGCTTATGAGACTCCCTGTGAGGCACAAACTCTCTGCCAACAAACCCTGCGCTCACTAAGCACCCCCAAACCTTACCACATCCTGCAGACGAGCACTGTGCTTATGAGACTCCCTGTGAGGCACAAACTCTCTGCCAACAAGCCCTGCGCTCACTAAGCACCCCAAACCTTACCACATCCTGCAGACGAGCACTGTGCTTCTCAGACTCCCTGTGAGGCACAAACTCTCTGCCAACAAACCCTGCGCTCACTAAGCACCCCCAAACCTTACCACATCCTGCAGACGAGCACTGTGCTTATGAGACTCCCTGTGAGGCACAAACTCTCTGCCAACAAGCCCTGCGCTCACTAAGCACCCCCAAACCTTACCACATCCTGCAGACGAGCACTGTGCTTCTCAGACTCCCTGTGAGGCACAAACTCTCTGCCAACAAGCCCTGCGCTCACTAAGCACCCCCAAACCTTACCACATCCTGCAGACGAGTACTGTGCTTCTCAGACTCCCTGTGAGGCACAAACTCTCTGCCAGCAAACCCTGCGCTCACTAAGCACCCCCAAACCTTACCACATCCTGCAGACGAGCACTGTGCTTATGAGACTCCCTGTGAGGCACAAACTCTCTGCCAGCAAACCCTGCGCTCACTAAGCACCCCCAAACCTTACCACATCCTGCAGACGATCACTGTGCTTCTCAGACTCCCTGTGAGGCACAAACTCTCTGCCAACAAGCCCTGCGCTCACTAAGCACCCCCAAACCTTACCACATCCTGCAGACGAGCACTGTGCTTCTCAGACTCCCTGTGAGGCACAAACTCTCTGCCAACAAACCCTGCGCTCACTAAGCACCCCCAAACCTTACCACATCCTGCAGACGAGCACTGTGCTTATGAGACTCCCTGTGAGGCACAAACTCTCTGCCAACAAGCCCTGCGCTCACTAAGCACCCCCAAACCTTACCACATCCTGCAGACGAGCACTGTGCTTCTCAGACTCCCTGTGAGGCACAAACTCTCTGCCAACAAACCCTGCGCTCACTAAGCACCCCCAAACCTTACCACATCCTGCAGGCGAGCACTGTGCTTCTCAGACTCCCTGTGAGGAACAAACTCTCTGCCAGCAAACCCTGCGCTCACTAAGCACCCCCAAACCTTACCACATCCTGCAGACGAGCACTGTGCTTATGAGACTCCCTGTGAGGCACAAACTCTCTGCCAACAAGCCCTGCGCTCACTAAGCACCCCAAACCTTACCACATCCTGCAGACGAGCTCTGTGCTTATGAGACTCCCTGTGAGGCACAAACTCTCTGCCAACAAGCCCTGCGCTCACTAAGCACCCCCAAACCTTACCACATCCTACAGACGAGCACTGTGCTTATGAGACTCCCTGTGAGGCACAAACTCTCTGCCAGCAAACCCTGCGCTCACTAAGCACCCCCAAACCTTACCACATCCTGCAGACGAGCACTGTGCTTATGAGACTCCCTGTGAGGCACAAACTCTCTGCCAGCAAACCCTGCGCTCACTAAGCACCCCCAAACCTTACCACATCCTGCAGACGAGCACTGTGCTTCTCAGACTCCCTGTGAGGCACAAACTCTCTGCCAACAAGCCCTGCGCTCACTAAGCACCCCCAAACCTTACCACATCCTGCAGACGAGCACTGTGCTTCTCAGACTCCCTGTGAGGCACAAACTCTCTGCCAACAAGCCCTGCGCTCACTAAGCACCCCCAAACCTTACCACATCCTGCAGACGAGCACTGTGCTTATGAGACTCCCTGTGAGGCACAAACTCTCTGCCAGCAAACCCTGCGCTCACTAAGCACCCCCAAACCTTACCACATCCTGCAGACGAGCACTGTGCTTCTCAGACTCCCTGTGAGGCACAAACTCTCTGCCAGCAAACCCTGCGCTCACTAAGCACCCCCAAACCTTACCACATCCTGCAGACGAGCACTGTGCTTATGAGACTCCCTGTGAGGCACAAACTCTCTGCCAACAAGCCCTGCGCTCACTAAGCACCCCCAAACCTTACCACATCCTGCAGACGAGCACTGAGCTTCTCAGACTCCCTGTGAGGCACAAACTCTCTGCCAGCAAACCCTGCGCTCACTAAGCACCCCAAACCTTACCACATCCTGCAAGTAAGCTCTGAGCTTATCACCTCCCTGACTTCCGAAATTCCCTTTGAGCAAACCCTGCATTCACTAACAATCCTGCAAGCAAGCTCTGTGCTTATCAATCTCCCTGAACCGCACAAATTCCTTGCAAGGAAACTCTGCACTCACTAACCACCCCCAAACCTTACCAAACCCTGCAATCAAGCTCTGTGCTTGCTAACAAACCCCAAACTTCGCCACACCTTGACCCAGCTGTATGTGAGAACTAGAGGGGGAGGAGGGATCTGGGTCCTACAACTGACCTTGCCAGGCTATATGTAGAGATTGGAGATCTGGGCTCTAAGACTGAACTCTGCAAACACCAAATCTCCACACTATTTTCTGTATTGTCAAATACTTGGTAACAGAGGGGACTCTACGTCACCATTACTGAGGTGACAGCAGAAGCTGAGCATTGGTATCATGGATTGTAAAGAGAAGTGTCCTCGTTCTACTTGTAGCAGTGGATGAAGTGCTTTCTAACAGAATTCTGTTGCATTCTCTATAGTTTTGGGTTTTTGATAGACCTCAGTGTTCACTCCCATATATGTGGACTAGCCAATGTTGCTATCAAATAATTTTAATGGTACTTTTAGAGGGGGTGGAAACTGGCTGGGGGTCTCTCCATTTTTCTTTTTGTGTTTTTAAAGCCAGCTTCAGCCTCCCAGATGCAGTCGTTACATCCTAAGCTCAGAGATAAAGGGTCGTGCAACGTCTTGGTTATTTAAGTATCAGCTGAGTTTGTAGTGAAGGTTGTTGGTGTCTTTCTAGAAAATTATTATTGCAGATTCACCTGTAGGGCTGGTGATTTGCAGTAGGCTGTTATTTTATGTTTAAATGTATTTTTTTGTAGCATTTACCTCCTGTTTTTCCAGTTCAAGGCAAGTTACAATGAAGTACAGTTGTTTTAATTCATATATTGATTGAACCACTTTTGTATCCTAATGTGAAAAGTGGTGTACAAGTTTGGCATAAATAAGCCTAGGTTGTTTTGCCTATCTCCTGGGATAGGGGATGAGACCAAGAGATGGTCTGCATTTAATCTCAGAGTTAATTTGGTTTCAGTCTTGGGTCAGAGGATACTTCCCGTTAGTTTGTGTTGTAAGGTCAGTGGTTCCACGCTTGGTGAGCAGCCCAGGCTGACTTCTGTGCAGGGTTTTACTGTTCATTCAGAACTGCAATTCTCTTGTTTTGAGGGCAATACAGACACCGGGTCACTTGGGTACCTAAAAATCAGTGTCTTGTGCCTGCTGCTAGCCTGTTCTGCAGTGGAACATTTGCATTTCGGCCTCATATGTAAGGGGCACTTCCGGTGTGACGGTGGCAGCCGCGCCCTGGCTGGGCCTAGTATACAGAAACCACTGTGCGTTTACAGGGAAACTGCTCTGACCAGGACTAGGCCCCGCATGGAGAGCTATAGGTGGATGTGGAGAAGAGCCGCTTCAATCAGTTTTGAAGGCATGGCTAATATGGCCTGTGGTGTCCCAGAAAAGAGAGTTATAAAGACATTTTCTTTGTAGCTGTCTCCTAAAGTTTTGCCTGATGCCCAAGTTTTAAAAAAGGATTCCATCCCCTCTCCTTCTGTCTCTGGGGGTTCCAAACCTACATCCTCTGTTTGCCAGGCACCCCTACAGTCTGTTTCCCTCAGCCTCCTTTATATGCCCTGTTCTCTGCTGTCTGTCTCCAGGCACCAGTGTTTCTTCCCTCTTTACAGCAGCTTTTTCTCACACACAGCTGGTATGTATTTGTCTTCCTCTTATGAACGTGTAAATATAGTAGTGTTGCCAACTGGTTCCTGATACCCCCGATGGGCTTCATCCAGTCCTATTGCACGCAGGGACTTTTAGTTAAGTTTTTCTTATGAAGTGCAATAGAGAAATCAGAATACATGTCCCTGCATGCAATGGGGTAAACTCAGGACTGGATCAAGCCTGTCAGGCGCATCTGGATCCAGTTGGCACCAAGTGTGTACTGTATGCCCACTGCATGTGTGTATTGTGCATGAGAGCAGCTTTCAAAGTTTCATTTACATTGGTAAGCATGTGTTTCCCCGCACAAGTGAGCTTGGGAAGATTGCCTGACCTTGGTATGGTTAAAGGTATATAAGCCATATCCTAGCATACGTACTTTTACCTGGGGGGAGAACGGGTGGCGGTTGGTTTAGGGAGGGAGGAGAAGCAAAAGTATACATAGCAACTCATTTGGGCTGGTGCAAGGAATAGAGGTGCCGTAAGCAGGCGGCGCTTACTTAAAGGCTTTAGTGGTTCCCGTGTGCTCCTATCTGCTGCTTCCACTCCCCCTCTGACGCAGACTTGGTTTGGAGGAGGGCGGAAGCGGCAGGTAGAAGGAGCACATGGAAACCACTGCTGCATCGTGTTTTTTAAACCATTGTTGCCGCTACAGACAGCGACAGCGATGGTGCCCCTGGAGAGCCGGAGCTATAGGCGACTGCCTAGTTAACCTAATGGTAGCACCGCCCTGTCACCAGATGTGCTCTCTGGCATCTATAGTACAAAAAAGATGCAAAGTCTGTGGGGTTTGTTTGTAGCCACTGTGTGTGCAGGGACTGGTGCAAGGGTATTGGGCCTTATGTCCTCCGCCCTCCTTGATAATTAAACTCAAGAATCATGATCCTCGCAGCAATCCTGTAAAAACGCATAATTGGACGTCACGGGGGTAATATTCAAAGCCTTTTAGCTGGTCAGCAGTCCTGCTAATAGACTAAAACGTGCTGAATCTGACATCTGGCATGCGGCTGGTGTCA
The DNA here is from genome assembly GCA_033557465.1 of Ichthyophis bannanicus. Classification (NCBI taxonomy): domain Eukaryota; kingdom Metazoa; phylum Chordata; class Amphibia; order Gymnophiona; family Ichthyophiidae; genus Ichthyophis; species Ichthyophis bannanicus. The sequence continues at coordinate 140,557,632 of CM066045.1, forward strand.
ATGAACCGGGGCAGCCTGTGAGTCGAGCAGGGGTGGTACCGGTTGCTCTCTGCTTAGTGACAATATTCAGCTACTAACTGGATCCTTAACTGGTTAAAGTTCGGTCATCCGGTGAGCAGCTGAGTCTCAGCAGCAGCGCTGCACATATTCAGCATTAGATGCTGGATAAGTTCCAGCTCTGAATATTTAGGTTTGATCTGAGCAGCAGCAGCGAGTCGCTGCTGAATACTGGCCTGTGTACGTTGCTCTGTGTGTACAGGGTATGTGTGTCCTGGCTCTTCCTGCAGGAAAGGAACGTGCCGCTGCCTCTTCCAGGTTATGCGCTAGCAGATTCTGTTGCTTCGCTTTGCCTGCTGCTGCTTTTTGCTGCACACCCTCCCCCCCCCTTCAAAAAGTTGCTGTCCTAGGCAACTGCCTTGTCTTGCCTGACGGTTGGGCTGACGCTATGCACTGGTGCTTCTTCAAAAAGAACACGCATTTCCAAGCAGGATTCAAATGATCCCTGCAGATCTGTAAGCTGAATGGGGAGAGTGCAGATTGCCCCATGTCCTTTGTATGTTTGTGTGTACAGCGCATGTGTAATAGTCACATCCAGAGCTGGCCCCAGAGTTGGTTCAAGGGGTTGGCATCATAGGCAGACCTTAAACCGTATGCCCCCCCTTGACTGTCAGAACCTATTATTTAGCTTTTAAAGCCCTGTGCTTTGCCCCCCCCCCCCCCAGAAGTTGTCACCTAGTTTGCCTAATGGTTGCCTGGCGCCTGCACATTGTCTGTGAGTGTTTTTTAGTGGATTAGCATAAGGAAGGAATGTTTATGAGCAACCAGCTAGTGGTTAGTGATCTTCTATTTGCTCAGCTTGAGGGGGGGGGGGTCTTTCTTATGTCAGAGAGGTTTCAAGTTCGGATCCCAAGGAAAGGGGACAGTAGCCCTGTAGAGTGGCCAGCAGCCGTCAAGCTGCTATGCTGCATTTGTGTGAACATTTCTTCTGTAGACATGGCACGTGTGTGTGCAGGGGACAGTATATTGCATGCACTTGATCACATGACCTTTTTCATGGACGTGTCTTTCCAGAGTCCCCGGACCCTCCTGATATTACAGTAAACGAATATGGAATCCTTGTGGCAGATGAAACAACCCCTGAGGTAAGTAGTCAAAGCAGACATGCGAGTGAGGCAGTGAGAAGGGTGGGGATCTTGCAATCTTCAGGGGGAGAGGGGGGGTCATTAAACCCCTCACACCATGGGGGGAGGTATAGGAATACCTGGCACTTTGGAGGGGAAGCATGGGGGTACCTCACACAGCTGAGAGGAGGCAACTGCTGAAGACATGAGGTACTTTGTGTAGCTAGAGGACTCCCGCACAGCTTGCTGGGGATGTTCGTTGATAGGAGGTGGGACACCTCATGAGGGGTACTGCATACTATAGGGAGGGAGGGAGGTGAAGTAACTCAGGCTACAGGGAGAGAGAGAACGATGGGCCATGTGTTGCAGAATGAAGGACAGTTCAGGGCTTCTGGTAAGTAGATGTGAGCCCTCAGATTGCACTGTACAGGTCTAAAGGCAGCTTCGCAACATAGGTTGACAGGAGGAGTTATCAGCCTCAGAGCCCAGGAGGGGGTAGGAGTAGAGAGAATTGGGATAGGGAAAGGAGGCGATAGGAAGGAAGGGAGGGAGAGAAGGATGTAAGTGAAAAAAGCAGATAAAGGCAATGAGGTAAGACAAAAGAACTGAAAAATATAAAATCAAAGGAAAAGACATGATGGAGGGCCAGAATGGTGGGAAAGTGAGACAAAGCCCAAAATAAGAATAAAAAAGGAAATAGAAAGGTGAAAAAGAGAAGCAGAGGAAAGATAAAATGTAGAACCACATGGAAATGTTCAGAAAACCTAACGGAATGCACCTGAATAAAAAAGCAATAAAGAGAAACAGAGGGCAAGAGTGGAGAGAAAGAGGCAAGGGAGGATAAAGCACGAAGAAAGAAGCCAAAGGGATGGACAGGCTGAGACGGGGAGATGTATTAACAGCAAGGCCCAAAGGGGGCGAGAGGGTTTAGGTCTTTGGTGCAGAAGAAGGGAAGGACAAAGACGGGCCTGGGGGAAAAGGAGAGGATGGAAAGAAATCCAGGGCCCTTTCCCCACCCCCTCCCCAAAATACACAGTTCATTACCACAGCAGGTCTCATTGCAGCCAGAGGGTGGTACTGGGGGTGGGGCGCGGGTACCTCATAGCATGCGGATGCTCGGAAGTGGAGTACCTTCAAGCAGAACGATAGTAAGATGCGGAGCTGCACCCTCAGACAGGAGAGCTTTCGTTTATAAGGAGGGGGATGTGAAGGTCTGAGGAACTGTATCTCACATTACCTTTTTCAGATTGCCCGATGCGAGAGTAAGAATGGATACCCTGCTCCGGATATCACCTGGTACAAGAATAAGAACTCCCTGCACCAAGGCAGAGACGGTGCGTATCCCGGCTGGGAAGAGAGGGTACCTAAGAGGGGAAGGGCAGTGGATAACCTGCTCCGGATATCACCAGGGACAAGGGCATCGGAGCAGAGATGATGCATATCTCTTGGAGGGGGGGGGGGAGGTGAACTGGGAGAATACGGCGGAGATACCCCCATCCCAGCATTGAACTGGTCAATCTGTATTCCTGAGTGGTGGGACGGCAGATATCTCAGACAAGGTCGTGGGTGGAAAGGGCTGCATCTTTCCAAGGTGCCAATGGGTACCTCAAAGACTGACGGAGCTAAGAGGGAAGGACGGTGGGTGCTCGGGGCACTTCATGTAGCAATGACGACAGGATATCCCAGAGGCTGATCCTCTCTTCTCTGTCAGTGTGGCTCTACTTTCTCTTTCTTCTTCCTCTCTTTATGCATGTCTCCGTCTTCTTAATCTTCTCTTTGTCGGTCTTTTCTCTCGGTGTGTCATAGAGAATGTCTCTTTGTGCATCTCTTTTCTCTCTTCTCTCCTTGTAAATTACTTTTCATCTTTCTTTCTCTCTACCTGTCCCTTTTTGGGTGTGTAAAAACATAAGAAATGCCGTACTGGGTCAATCCAAGGGTCCATCAAGCCCAGTATCCTGTTTCCAACAGTAGCCAATCCAGGACTCAAGTATCCGTCAGGCCCCAAAAGGTGCACACATTCCATGTTGCGTGTCCCAAGGGTAAGCAGTAGATTTCCCCAGCCCACTTTAATGATGGTTTATGGACTTTTCCTCCAGGAACTCATTCAAACCTCTTTTAAACCCAGCCTCACTAACAACTTTTACTATATCTTCCGGTAGTGAATTCCAAAGTTTGATTCTCTCTTTAGAGTCATTAAACTTTATTAGTTTAATGTTTTGTATATGAACTACCAAAGTAATACATAAAAGGGGCAGTCTTGAAACTGTCCACACTGGGACATGCTGTGTGTACAGTTTACATGTGGGCTTTGAAAGTACACACATATTTTTCCTTTGAAGCTTGCCATGGTACAAAGCATGGTTAGTATCCTCTCCCCCACCCCCACTGACTGGCTACATTTTGTGCCAACATGTCAAGGCACCCATAACATTTAGGGAACAAAGGGAAGGGTCTCTCCATAACTAAACAATGTGATCTGCAAAAAAAAAACCATCCAATGGAGAACGACCAAGTCTGAGACTCTCAATTATTCCTTAGGGGTGCTTTATTAAGGACCCAACTCAGCCGGGTTTCAGCAAATCGCGCCTGCCTCAGGGGTTTGAAACGAAATCTGTACCAGATATATAAATACATGCAAAGTGTGCAAACGTGTTACATAAAAAACATAGTCCCACAAAACCGCCGTATGTATTCAGGCTGGTCATTATCCATTGGATGGTTTTCTTTGCATTTCACACCCATAAAATAAAACAAAAAAGGAGCCGATGGAGGGTGTTCCTGGGTGTGGATATGGGCTGAATATCTGGGTAAGGCCAACCAGACACAGTTATCCAATTAACCTGCCCGTTTAGTGGCTTCAAGACTATGGACATCGTTATTTTTATTACCTTTTGAGTTTGATATTCAGTGCCGCAATGAATGCTAAAGTCTAACTGATAACTTCTAACAGATACTCTGCAGACTTGACTGGTTAAGTCCCATCACTGAATATAACTGGTTAAAATGATCCTGATAACTTGAGGTCTGCGATTGATGTGGTTAGAGTTTTGCAGATAAGTTTAATGAGACAGCACTGTGCAGGTAAACTCCTGAAATGCCCCAGATGCCTGCCTTCACATGGCCAGATAAAATATAAAATGTGTCTCTTCAACAGAGATGGCCAGAGAGTTTCAAAAGCCAAGATTTGTCCAGGTAACTCCCAAAGTTATCCAGACAAATCTTTTAAATATCATTTTCTTAGCTTGTATATTTATTTCTGTTTTGAAACTGATTTCTGATTGAGAAAAGTGAGCTACAGATTCTTAAATGAAATGTAACTATAACATTTTGCTGCTTTTTTTATTAGAGGTTGATATTAAAACATCCGTGACCAAGGAGTCCAGTGGGCTCTACATGGTGAGTAGTACGTTGCACTCTCAAGTGAGCAAGACGGACAAGGACGCTCTCTTCTACTGTGAAGTGAATTATCGCCTGCCTGGCATGGACCGCATGATGGAGTCAGAAAGGGTCAATGTCACCATCGTGTGTAAGTGTGGGGCACGGCGTTGAGAGGGTGTGTGTGGGGGGGGGGGGGGCACAAGGTCTTGGGATGTTTCAATGTAGTTGCTGAAAGCAGATGTGTGACATTGTGTGTATGTGTGTGTGTTTATATTAGATGTTCTTATTATATCCTGCCTGATGCTGTGTTTTGCTATGCTGAACTCTGATTTGAATTCAGACCCAATGGAGAATGTGTCTCTGGTTGTGGAGTCTCCCAGTGGGCCGGCGACAGAAGGAGACAGGGTGGTGCTGAGATGTAGGGGAGATGGCAATCCAGCACCTGAATATACTTTCTACAAAGTGCAGGTGAGTCTGTCTGTCTACGAGACCTGCGCATATCGCTTAACGCACTCTGAAGTGCACTTTTGCTTACGCTTTTCCTGGTGCTCAGGCTCTTAAATTTAGAAGTATCTCTGCATGCAAATAGTTTATGGTTGATTAAAAATTTGATATACCACCCTTCAAAACTATCAGAGTGGTTATATTCCATCTACTATTGCAGCTCTCTTCTGTGATTCATTTTCCTAAATTGCATAGGTGATGGGCTACACATGCAAATGGCAATTTTAGAAAGCTGCCTTTTGTACGCGGAGATTTATGCCACGTCCATAGTGCAAGGGAGTGTGGTTTGCACAGGCCCAAATATCGTTGCGTGTTCCCCATTTTAGAAGGGGAATGCACATTGATCCTGAAAACTTTGGATGTCAGCCTTTACACCTGCTTCAAGGTACACACAAAGTATCAGCTTGAAGGGGTAGGTACAAAAGCCAATCATATTCTGCCCATATTCCTCTCCCACCCCCCTTGCAACAGCAGCAACTCACTCCAACACCATCCTCCTGATTCCTCTCCCCCCCCCCCCCGACAGACTCCCACCTCCTGATCCTACCCCGAATCTTGCTGGGGATTCCTGGTGGTATAGTGGGAGCAGGAGCAATCCAAGTGGCTCCTGCGACTCTGGATTCAAATGGTACCCATGACCCCTAGTGGTAGTCCCGTAGTACTACTGCAAGGGGGTAAAGCTGCTAAATGTGGAATTGGGGAGGGTCTTCCATGGGGGACCTTCATGAGGATTGTTAAGTCAGATGGGGGGGGGAGGCAATAGGGGGGATTTTGATGGCAGGGGTGTTGTTGAGGGTGTATGATGGGAATGGATATTGCCTGGAGCCCTGATTTTAAAAAGCTGCTCCCACACGCGACTGGGGAGGAACAGGGCACTCTTTTACTCCGCATGCCGCTTCTTAGGATCTCTGCTCCTGCTGGACATGGTGGCAAATCCATGTGCTCTCTTGCATGTCCTTAAATGTAGTGTTTGACGGAGGCTTCATAAAATACCAGGGAATTGTGCAGGTCCTGATCTCACTTCCTCTCTGCAGAACCTATCTAACTTGGGTCTTTTAGCATACATGGGTGAAATATGTTTTTGAGATGTGTTCATGTAATTGTATTCTGGCTGTTTGATTTTCTAATCTGTTAAAAATATAGATTGGCTGAATATAAATTGTTACAAATAAATGATAAAGTTAAACAGACATGTGGCTCTGTGCACTGACATCTTGACCGTTCTTAGGAATCTAAGGATGGAACAGTGATGGAAGAGGATATAGAGGGGTCCACTGATGGGTTGCTGGTACTTGAGAATGTGAGAAGAAATGCCAGTGGTCAGTACCGCTGCCGGGCACTGGACCTCAACTTCGATGTGTCATTGGAAGCCGACCTCATGCTCTCTGTAAATTGTGAGAAAATTTCTAAATGTGGGAGCGGGATGTAGAGATTTGCCTTTATATCCAGGGATGCAGAGACCTAGTCTTATAGCTAGGACAGAGGAACTGGAGGGATTCAGCCTGATATATCCAGGGTGCAGGAACTGTATATATTAGGCCTTATAAGTAGGGATGAAGGGCTGCAGACACTCAGCCTTATTTATTTTATTTATTTATTACATTTTCTTTTATACCGCGCTATTTGAGATCAGTGCGGTTTACAATGAACATTAAACTACACATCTCAGTTTAGTGATTTGTGCTTGCAATAAACAGGTAAAATAACTTGGGTAGTAGGTATGTACTCCTAAAACTCAAGGTGGGGGTGGATACCTTTACCCTGGTCAGTGCTTATGCCCCGAATGTGAATCAGGGAGAGTTTTTTGTGACATTGCAGGAGGTGCTTTTGGGGAAGACAGAAGGGAAACTGCTTGTGGGGGGAGATTTTAATGTTGCCCCTGACCCCCGGATGGATACATCTCGGGGGACGGCTTCTACCCCTAGGAGTCATCGCCTCAAGCTGAAACATTTGATGAGTAAGCTGGATCTGGTAGACGTATGGCGGGAGGTGAATTATGGCCAACGAGACTACTCTTACTACTCCCCCGTCCATGGCACCTTTTCCCGGATTGATCTATTTTTTATTGATAAAACCTTGTTGGGTGGGGTGAAGGAATGTGTGATCCGTGAGCGCACCTGGTCTGATCATGCCCCTTTGACGTGCCGGCTTCAGTTTGGTAAACAGAGGCCCTGCAGAGCATGGTGGAAGCTGAATGAATCTTTGTTAGATGATCCTGAGGTGGTGCTTCAAGTCCGAGACACTATTTCTGACTACTTAGCTTTGAATGACACGGGGGAGGTCTCCCCGGGAACTCTCTGGGAATGTTTGAAGGCGGTGGTGCGGGGCAAGCTAATCTCTGTGGGGTCCCATAAAAAAAAGCTCCGGCTAGCTCAACAGGAGAGAATCCTGGGTTCTATTCGGGTGACTGAGACTCAACTGAAGGCGAATCCGGCTAACCAGGCCTTGCGCGAGCGGCTGTGGGGGTTCCAAAAGGAATTGAGTGAACTTTCTCTTCAGGAAACTCAGTATCGGTTACAGTTGTTGCGACAGCGCACCTTTGAATTTGGTAATAAAGCAGGGCGGATGCTAGCTCGCAAGGTGCGACAGTGGACTGCGCGTAACGCTATCCTCAAGATTAGGGACGAGCGGGGTCGTTTGCTCTGGCTTACTCATGAAATTGAAGATAGGTTTGTACAGTTTTATCAGACTTTGTACACTCCGGAGCACGACCCGGGCGAGGCAGTGCTTTCGGACTATTTAGAGGGCGTTCAGCTTCCTCGGCTATCTGGGCAGGCCAGTGAGGATTTATCTAAGCACATAGGAGAGCAGGAGGTGCTTTCGGTGATTAAAGGTTTGAAGTCCCATAAGGCCCCGGGGATGGATGGGTTCTCAAATATATTTTATAAGGTTTTTGCTGGGCAGGTAGTTGAACCCCTCACAGCGATGTATAATTCTTTTAGTAACGGTAGCCCGCTGCCGTCGTCCCTGCGGCTGGCGGGGATTAGTCTCATTCCCAAGGAAGGGAAGGACCCCACGGACTGTGGCGCGTATCGACCCATCTCCTTATTGGGTAGTGACTTTAAGATTTTCACCCGGGTTTGGCAAACCGGCTTTTGCCGAGTTTAGGTCGGCTGATCCATCCTAACCAATCTGGGTTTGTCCCAGGTCGGTATACTGCCGATAATATTCGTCGGGCGCGCTGAATTTGATGTGGCACAGTTCCCGGGCTGGGACGTCTTTGGCGCTGTTAGCGGTGGACGCGGAGAAGGCTTTCGATCGAGTGAGCTGGTCCTTTTTGTTTAAGACTTTGGAGAAGGTGGGAGTGCAAGGGGCTTTTTTGTCCTGGGTCCGGAGCCTTTATAATCAGCCCTTGGCGTGTTTAAAGATCAACGGTGCCGTTACTCAGGCTTTTGAGCTGCGGCGGGGAACGCGGCAGGGTTGCCCCCTGTCCCCTTTGCTCTTCATATTGGCGATGGAGCCCATGGCACAGCGTGTCCGGGACTGTGCGGAGATCTCGGGTGTGCAAGTGGGGACGGTACAGCATAAGGTCTCATTATTCGCTGATGATGTTTTATTTTTTCTTACACATCCTGAGGGCTCCTTGTCCGCTGTTCAGGCGGAGCTCGCTCGGTACGGGGAGGTCTCGGGTTTCCGTATGAATGTTTCAAAGTCGGAGTTGCTTAATGTCTCCCTCACAGATAGCGAGGCTGCCCGGGTGCGGCAGCTTTTTTCCTTTAAGTGGGCCCGCAATAGTATTCGCTATCTCGGAGTGCAGATTACCGCACAGTTTGGACAGCTTTTTTCGGCCAATTATATACCGGCTTGTGCTCACATGTTTCGGGAACTGGAGAGGTGGGAAGGCTTTGAAGTGTCATGGCTCGGTAGGATTGCGCTGTTAAAAATGATAGCTCTGCCCCGTTTGCTTTATCTGTTTATGAATCTGCCCATCAGAGTGCCCCGTCCTTTCCTAGTGAGGCTTCAGGCTCGGTGTTCTAAGTTTGTTTGGCGGCGTGGACGACGACCGCGGGTGGCGCGGACTGTCTTGTGTGCCCCTAAGTTGGAAGGGGGGATGGGGCTCCCGCTCTTTTCTCGGTATTATGAGGCTGCCCGGGTGCGCGAAGCCTTTGAATGGATATTTCGTGCGGAGGCGGAGTGGGTGACTCTGGTTGGAGCCGAGCTGCGGCGACCTGTTACGTTGACAGCTCTGCTCTGGGGGTTGGGTGGGGGGGAGGTGGTGGAGAACCCTTTCCTTCGGTTAACCTTGGGATACTGGCGTAAATGGCGCCTGAAGTGGTATGGTGGGCGGGGAGTCTCAAAATTTATTCCAATCGCGGGCAACCCTGATTTCACCCCTGGACTTCAGGATCCCGTCTTTGCCCGATGGGCTGAGAGGGGCTTGCAGTTTGTGGGCCAGTTCCAAGAGGGGGGGGATTGGGTCACTTTTGAGGATTTAGTTGGTGGTTTTCAACTCCTCCCCGTGGATCGTTTTCGGTACCTGCAGGTGCTTCACTTTTCCCAGTCTCTGGGGCGGCGGGGGAAAGGTGAGCGGGGGGAAGCTGTAGACGAGCTCCTTTCTAGGGGGCGGGTTAAAGGACTGATCTCTGCCTTGTATAAACTCATGGATTTTACGGTTTGTGCCACTTGGTCTCATCGGCGGGCTTGGTTATGTGACTTGCACCGTTCGTGGGAGGGGCCGCAATGGCAGGGGGTTTGCAAGGGTTTGCTGACTGGGGTAGTGGCTAGTGCTGTCTTGGAGCATAATTATAAGATATTGTACCGCTGGTATTTGACCCCGCAGCGGCTGCAGCGGTGGATAGGGGGCTCCGCGCTTTGCTGGCGACAGTGTGGGGGAGTTGGCTCCTTTATGCACATCTGGTGGGGATGCCCGGTCATACAGCGCATTTGGGGGGAAGTGCAGGATTGGTGCGGTTGTGTGGTTGGGCGGCCGGTCCCCTGGGGTCCCTGTATGGCATTGCTTGCTGTGGGGAGTGACTCGCTTTCCGGCGACCTGGCGGGGTGGTGCGGGGTTGTATGTACGGCGACCCGCCAATGCATTGCTCGACAGTGGCGGAAGGTAGAGCCGCCCTCTCTCCTGACGGTCCAGAACCAGGTTGCTCATCTTTACTTGATGTACCGCCTTACGGCGCTGCGGGTTAAAAGACCCTTGCGCTTTCACTCTGTGTGGGACAAGTACTCTGATTGGTGTCAGGGGGCTCAGGGTTGACTCCTGTGTTTGTTGTTACCTTTGATGCCAGGCCTATTGTTCTGATTGTGTGGCAGTGAGTCTTCGATTGTATTGTGGCAGTTTATCGGGGGGGGGGGTGGGGGGGGGATTGGGGAATTTGTGGATCATTGCTGTGTCTGTTTCTCTTTATTGTATTGTGGAATTTGTGGATCATTGCTGTGTCTGTTTCTCTTTATTGTATTGTGGCCCTTGGCCTTGTGTTTGATAAACAATAAAGGAAAAAAAAAAAAAATAAATAACTTGGGTATACAATTAAACAAGTTTCTTAACAGGGAGAACATGATAAATATATACAAGCCAATTAATGTAACTATATAGGGGATGCAGAGACAGCCTTATATCTGGAGCAGGGAGTGATATATAGAGTCTAAGCCTAATATCCTGTGTTTTATAGATCTGGATCCCATTCAGATGTGGCCTGAGAGCCCCGTGGAGGTGAATATTGGAGACAATGCAACTATAGTCTGCAATACGACAGGTTCCCAGCCTTCAACCATCCAGTGGCAATGGGTAATGACTTTTGCTTCATTCAGGCAATAATCCAACTTCTCTTCCCCCTCCACTGAGCCAGAGCTCATAACTACTAATAGTTTACCCATAAAGGATCCCTGGAATAGGATACTTCCTGCCTGCTAACACCAGGACACCCACAAAATTCCTCCTTCTAAATGAGCCCTAGATCAGGACATTCCCTGCCCGCTAACATTAGTTCACTGATAAAGTTCAAAAAGATCCCTTGATCAAGATGTTCTTTGCGCACTAACTCCAGCAGACCAATAAAAATTCCTCCCGGACTCTGAAATTTGCTCCTTTTTAACCACAGCAATGCAACAAATGGGAGCAAGGTGGAATAAGACAGCCTTTATTGAAAACCCTGACACAGCTGCGTTTTGGCAACAGTGCCTTCTTCAGGGGATGGGCCTCAAACAGATAAAAACAACATATTAAAAATCATAATACATCAGAACCAAATAAAAATTAAAAACATAAGCCTCATAATAGCAATAAATCAATATAAAACATCTCATTAGAACATGCAATAACAATTAAATACAATAAATGAAATAATAGGTTGAAAAATGTTCGTTGGACAAAAAGTGTAAAACATTAAGAGTTTAACTTCGGTGATAAGTAAATTATTGGAAACGCTGCTGAAAGAGAAAATAGTGAGGTTTCTGGAGTCCAGCGGATTACAGGATCCGAGGCAGCATGGATTCACCAGAGGCAGGTTTTGTCAGACAAATCTGATTGATTTCTTTGACTGAGTGACCAGGGAGTTGGACCGAGGGAGAGCCCTAGATGTGGTGTATTTAGATTTCAGTAAAGCCTTTGACACCATTCCTCACAGGCGACTTATAAACAAACTCAGCACCCTAGGGATGGACCCTAAAGTTACTGCTTGGGTTAGAAATTGGTTGGGTGGGAGGCGACAAAGAGTACAGGTAAATGGAGCTCACTCTGAGGAGAAGGATGTTATCAGTGGTGTGCCCCAGGGATCTGTCCTTGGTCCGATTCTTTTTAACATCTTTGTTAGTGATATGGCGAAAGGGCTGTCGGGTAAGGTTTGCCTTTTTGCGGATGATACCAAAATCTGCAATAGAGTAGACACCCAGGAAGGTGTAGATAACATGAGGAGGGATCTAGCTAAGCTTGAAGAGTGGTCTAGAATTTGGCAGCTGGGATTTAATGTTAAAAAATGTAAGGTCATGCATTTGGGCTGCAGCAATCCAAGGGAGCAATATAGTATAGGAGGTGAAGTACTTTTGTCCACTAAAGAAGAGCGGGACCTAGGCGTGGTTGTGTCTGATGACCTTAAAGTAGCTAAACAGGTAGAAAAGGTGACAGCAAAAGCTAGAAGGATGCTTGGGTGCATAGGGAGAGGAATGGCTAGCAGAAAAAAGGAGGTGATAGTACCTCTGTATAAGTCTTTGGTGCGACCTCATTTGGAGTATAGTGTGCAATTCTGGAGACCGCACCTTCAAAAGGATGTGAACAGGATGGAGTCGGTGCAGAGGGTGGCTACTAAAATGGTTAGTGGTCTTCATTATAAAGCATATGAGGACAGACTGAAGGATCTTAATATGTACACCTTAGAGGAAAGGCGGGACAGAGGTGATATGATTGAGATGTTTAAATACCTCCGTTTCATAAATGTTCAGGGGGAGAGCCTCTTTCAATTGAAAGCAAGTTCTGCTATGAGGGGACATGGGATGAGGGTGAAGGGGGATAGATTTTGGAGTGATATACGTACATATTTCTTTACGGAAAAAGTGGTGGATCCATGGAATAGTCTCCCAGTGGAGGTGGTAGAGATGAGGACAGTAACTGAATTCAAAAAAGCATGGGACCAACACAGAGGATCTCTAAAGGTAAAAAGGGGACTGTTGTAGTTGTTGATATGGAAGGACAGACTAGATAGGCTATATGGTCTTTTTCTGTCATCATATTTCTATGTTTCTAAGAGCATTTGCATGGGTAAAAAGAGTGTATACCAAAAGTAGAAATAAATTCAGACATAAATCCTGAGTTCCCTGTAGGGTAAAGTGAAGCTATGAAGACGACTGTAGGAGGACCATGCCATTTACAAAATTGCCAGGAGAAATCTCATTTTTTAGGAAGAAGAAGGTGGGGGAGGAGAATGGGAGGAAGAGAACAAACACTAACTCACTGTGAGTAGTGGTAGGAACGTGGAGGCTGAAAACTACTTTGTTGTAAAGCTAGACCACAAAATCACTGTTGACACAGAAGAGAAAAAGGTACAGTAAGACTACAGAGACACACATTGACCCATACAGTGAGGTGCCAGAATAATATTAATTATATTTATATTCTTTCTATTTTTATTTTCTAATGTTCTATTTTCCTGGTGTTGTCACCCTTTTCTCTCCTCTCTCCCTCCCCCCTTTTTCCCCTTCCCCCTCCCTTTCTTCCCCTCACCCCTTTGTTCCCCCTTTCCTTTCCTCCTTCCCCCACTTTTTATCAGTTTTTATCATTTTTTATTGTCATTTTTTTATCATTTTTCATCGTCATTTTTTATTCTTTTTACCTCTTTTTAAGTTCTATGCTTTTTGATTGGTTTTAGAGGGCTTTATCGTTTGTTCTCTCTTATTCAATTTAACTTTTATTCCTCTTTTTTGGTTGCATGCCTTTTATTGTTTTTAGTCTCTGGCTCCTCCATGGTTTTATGATCTTACACTATGGTTTTTTATTGGATTTTTTACCTGCTTGTTATTTAGATTGCTCTGTGCTCTTCCACAGCCTATTTAACTGCCATAGCAGGTCCTTGCCTGGTTCCACCTTATGCGAGCGCCTGTACTGGCAAACAGATCCACTGCATTTTATTGTGTTCCTCCTTTTTACACTTCTTTCTGTTTTGTTATACTAATCCTATTTAGTTTTTAGATTGCCTTTCCAGGAGCATGTTGGTTTAGTCTCTGTTTTTACTCTTCTTTTTATTTTATTTTTTGTCTCTCGCCCCTGTGTTTTGGTTTTTAGCGCTGATTGGGTATTAGCCCTGCCAGCTTATTGCAGCACGGTCTCATAAAAGTTTTCACTTGTAGCCTTTTGGTCATATATTTTTACAATCAGTTGCTTCTTATTTCCATTTTACAGACACTATTAGCATACTCTTTATTAAGGATGTTGTTTTACCCCTGCAGTGCCCTCGGACGTGCAATCCACAATTTGGGTTTTAAGTGTTGGATATCCCTTCTAGCCATTGTTTGGCCACAGCACAAATCTCAACCCTTTGTTTTGATACATTTTTATTTGATCCATTTTATAGATTTAAATGACCTTATCTTCTTTAATATTTATATATATTTTTACACTGACTCAGTCAGATCACTGTGATATTTTTTAGTTTCACTTCAGCGATCCCCCTTTGGACGCGCGCCCATCACCATGGCAACCCTCCGAGCTGTTTTTTGGCGCCAACCAGCCTTTTTAAATGGTGGCTACAGACCGCCTCCGGCATTCGACATGAAGCGTTTTTATTGGTGCTCTTTCTCCCGGACCCAGGCAAGTGCATTCTGATGCTTTTGCTGACTTATGCACCCTGGTTACCTCATAAAACGTCTTATAATTTGCCCAATAGAAAGTAATAGATAATGATAGCAGGCTGATTTACCCTTTGTGGGCTGGGATGAGCCCCATGATGCACAGTACTGCACAGTTCCGAATTTTTTGCATTTATGTGGTTTATCAACATATGTAGCAAGAAGATGCTGTTTGTGTCAAGCATGGCTACCCCCTTTTTTATGTCTGTGCTGTTGTTCACATACCTGGGGCATCATGTTTTATACCCTTTTAGTAGACATTCTCATCTTTTTTTATTATATTTTTTTAGCCTCACATTAATGTTATTCTGGTGCCTCACTGTATGGGCCAATGTGTGTCTGTCTCTGTAGTCTTACTGTTTCTTATTCTCTTCTGTAGAAACAGTGATTTTGTGGTCTAGCTTTACAACAAAGTGTTTTTCAGCCTCCACGTTCCTATTACTACTCACAGTGAGTTAGTGTTTGTTCTCTTCCTCCCTCCCCCCACCTTTCTTCTCCCTAAAAAATGAGATTTCTCCTGGCAGTTTTGTAAATGGCATGGTCCTCCTATAGTTGTTTTCATATCTTCACTTTACTCTACAGGGAATTCAGGATTACATCTGAATTTATTTGTACTTTTGGTATACACTCTTTTTACCCTTGCACATGCTCTTAATGTTTTACATTTTTTGTCCAATGAACACTTTTTAACCTATTATTTTGTTTATTGTATTCGTTTGTATTGTATGTTCTTATGAGATGTTTTATATTTATTTATTGCTATTATGAGGTTTATGTTTTTAATTTTTCTTTGGTTCTGATGTATTCTTATTTTTAATATGTTGTTTTTATCTGTTTGAGGCTCACCCCCTGACAGGCACTATTGCTGAAATGTGCTGTGTTGGGGGTTTTCAATGAAGGCTGTCTTATTCCGCCTCACTCCTGGTTGTTGCTGTGCTTTACCCATGAGTCTGTGTGCACCCTTGTGGACTCTCTCATTTTTGACCAGTACATAATACTGTACTGTATGTATGTATGTGTATATATACAATGCAATGTGTGCCTTTGAGTCAGTCCTGACTCCTGGCGACCCAGAAGCTCCTGGGTTTTCTTGGCAGTGTCACTGGAAGTAGATGGTCAGGCCTTTCTTCCGAGGCAATGGAGGGTTAAGTGAATTGCCCAAGGCCACAAGGAGTGCTAGTGGGAATTGAACCCTGGTTGCTTGGTTACCAAGCCAGTGTTCTAACCACTAGGCTACTCCTCCACTCCATGTGAAGATATATAAAATCAGCCTTATTCTGTCCCGGACGTCGATCCCCTCTGTATATCTGGTATGAACCGGATGTACAGAGGGGATCACGATTGTGATCCTGTGGGGGCACATCTAGTCCCACGGGATTAGAATCATGAATAGTCCTGTACGTGCAGGCTGGGACTGCGATTTAGTCTGGCCTGCACATACAGGACTGTACCCGGCTAACTCAATCAAGGCTCTTCAGTGGAGCCATGGTGTCATGTTGCCAGAGCCGCGATGCTGGCTGCCGGAGAAAAGATACTTATTCCCTGCAGTCTGACCCCCGATTTGGCTTCCTAAGACCTAGGTCGGGCTGCAGGGAATGTCCTCTGGCCCTCCATGCCCAATCCGCACCCCGGCTGTGCGAAAAAAATACGTCCAGGGAAGTTATTGCACCTCAGAGGTGGAATAACTTCCCCACATATGTTGCCCGCCCTGGACATACAGGGGCGATATTAGAATTGGCTCTGTATGTCCGGGGCCGGTGACTGCCCACCGTCTGCCCAGATTCTGCTCCCGAGCTGCCCCTTCCCCACCCCTGGCTAACTTCCCCGCACAATCAGTGGGGAAGTTAGAAGCGGGCAGAGAAGGTACGAATAGCGGGGATAGACATCCATTCCTGCTAATCAGGCCCATGTGTCATTGAGTCAGTGCTGATTCATGTCAACCCAGCAACGCCTGGGTTTTCTTGGCAATGCGATTGGAAGTAGATTGCCAAGCCTTTCTTCCAAGACAATGGAGGGTTGTCCAAGGCCACAGGGCATGCTAACGGGAATCAAAATCTGGTCTATTGGTTACCAAGCCAATGCTCTATCCACTTGGCTACCCCTCCACTTAGGCTGCAGTGTAGGAGACTCATTTTCCATTTCCTAGTATCTGCGATGGGGGGTGGTGTGGTAGGTGCAGGTTTTCTCAGCTTCTGAGGAAGGTAGAGGGTAGTGGGGGGGGGGGGTTTGCAAGTAAATTTGGGACATTTATCCAGAGTGTGGGTAGGGGGAGGAAGGGACACCTTAATTCCAGGTTTGAGCAACAAGGCATGGTGGAGGGAAGAGGAATCATTGCCTTCCCCCCCCCCCTGCCCACATGTCCATCCCATGAGAACAACAGTATTACTTTCAAGCAGACAAATCAGCTGAATAATAGAAACGGTGATGAATTGCCCCCCCCCCCCCGCCCACATGTCCATCCCATGAGAACAACAGTATTACTTTCAAGCAGACAAATCAGCTGAATAATAGAAACGGTGATGAATTGCCCCCCCCCCCCGCCCACATGTCCATCCCATGAGAACAACAATATTACTTTCAAGCAGACAAATCAGCTGAATAATAGAAACGGTGATGAATTGCCCCCGTACTGTGCAAAATCTAAAGATACTGGATATAAATCCTAAAACCAGGCATATGCAAATAACTATATTGAAAATACGTTTTATTACCCCCTGCGCTCCCATTGCTGGAATTGGGGAGAGGAGGCTGCCAAACAGGTGAGAATAGGGGACCAGCTCTAAACTTGGGAACAATCCCCAAAAATCAGGAACATCTGGAAAGCTTAGGAGACGGAAACTTGCTGACCACTCTGTGCCTCTTGTTTCTCCCCTTTTGCAGAAGAATGAAGTCATTGCGCTGGGTCCTTTGCTGAACCTCAGCAGTGTGGACTACAAGTCTGGCGGCCACTACAGCTGTGTGGTGACCGTGCCAGGAGTACCAGGACTGAACGAAAGCAAAGGGATCACCATTGTGGTGAAAGGTAGGGACGTGCAGGCGCCAGAGAATGCGGTGAGGTAGTTGCAGGTGCTTAGCGTGGCTCTGAGAGACAATGGATACTGGCAGGTACTGCATCTCTCTGACCTGTAGAAGGGTTAGGGCTCAGAGCTGGGCCTGGTTTGCCTGTGTATCTCCAGAGGTCAGAGCTCTGTTTATCCTTTAATGAAAACATTAACAGAATTCAGGAAAGCCGGGGATAAGAGGATCCCTTACTGTGAAGAAATAAGGGGACCCCTAGAGATGGATTAGTGGTTGTAAGTCTGTGGCATCGCCACTAGGTATGATATTGGGAAGACTAGGTGGGTCTAATAGCCCTCATCTGATGTTTCTATTCTGTTTCCTCACGTCGGGGCTCAGAGTTGTGACCAGCTCTGTGTTCCTCCTCAGGGCAGCCTTTAGTCTCAGTGAAGAAGCACTTCCTGCGAGTGTTGGAGAACGATATGTTGAACCTGACATGTGAGGCCTTTGGATTCCCTGCTCCTGAGATCACATGGAACGTCAATGGGAGTGTGGTATGGGTCTCCCTTCCTATGCAATAAACACTAATATATGCCGTGAGTGATATGTATTGTGGAATTTGATATACAGCCAGGTGTTCCACCAGGGATGTCTATTATGGTAGTATACACTTATAGGTTCTGTGAAAGGTACCTCTTATGAAAACTAATATTCACTCAAAAATAGGGATGTCTCTTCTGATAAGTAATATATGCTTGTAGGAGCTAGAAAAGAATGCTAAGCAAATCATGAACAGAGACAACACATTGGACAGTGGATTAGAAGTAAGGTTCATGACTGTCATGTATGCGCAAAACTAACCCATTTGGAGAAACTGCCCCAAGACAGTGGATTACTTGCTGTAAACAAGCATGTTTAACAGCAAGCACAGCAAAAGCTGGTAAAACAGACATATGTAAATTCCGTAAGAAAGAGCTAGAAACAGTAATTCTTCTCGTAGCTGGTTGTGAAGTTCTGATTGCAGAAAATTTCTATACAGAAAGGCACAACAAGGTGGCACGTCTCATCCATTGGAAACCCTGTAAGCACTATAACATCACTGTTCCTGAAAAGCACTGGGATCATGATCCTAAGAGAATTACGGAGAATGAAGAAGTTATGATCACTTGGGATATTCCCATTTCGCTGGATAAGAAGCTGGATATGAAGAAACCTGACATAGCGGTAAAGGGAAAAAAAACACCAGAATGGCATTGATAATAGAGTAGTCGGTCCTGTTCTGTGAATCGTATGGAGGAGATTCTAAAATACAGTCAGAAACCAAGAAAATGTGGCAGAAAGATACAGAAATATTTCTCATCATATTTGGAGCCACAGGCCTGATTAAAAGGAATTTCCAGTCATACCTTGACAAGATGCTAATAGATATTACATCGTACGAACTCCAGAAGGAGGCTCTCTTTGGCACAATGCAAGTACTACATTAAGTGTTAGCTGTAAATTTGAGAGATTGAGATGATAAACCACGTACCCTGACTTAGGAGTGAGGTTTATAAAAGTCATGATATGCGCCAAACTAACCCATTTGGAAAAATTGCCCTCAACACAACAACCATGGCTTGAATAGGGGAAAAAAGTCCTGAGTGGTCTGTAGTGCGGCAAAGCTGTTGGCCATGATAACATCTCACCAAATGGGCCATGTGCTTTAGTAGAACCAGTTCTAGGTCACTCCCAAAGAATTGGTGTATACCAAAGGTTACTGGCATTCCAAAACCAGGGAAAGACCTCATGCTGGCAGCTAATTATCAATCAGTTGCAGTGTTTTCTGTGTGCCATAAGATCCTTGAGTGTGTTATTCTACAGCGGAGATCTGCAGCAATAGAGAGACTGTCGATCAAGCCAGAGTCCATAACAATGCAGAACATGCGATCAGGTTCTGCACATACCCCTATGCTGAAAGTGGTCTTCAGGTTCTTCTAAAACCAGATATAATGGTACTGGACCTCATAGGTGCTTGTGATATGGTGTACCACATTGGCCTGCTTTTAAAGCTTGAGTACTTCCAAGCTGGGTGCCTACAGTCATTCAAACACTTTTCCATGATTGATGATTCAGAGTCTGCTTTGAGCAGGGGATAGACGCCTGGAAGAGATAATCAGCGGCACAGTGCAGGCGCCAACTTGTTTCAACTTATATAAAAATGACTGACTTACAGTATGCTGATCAGGGCTAGGCTAACCATTAGGCAAACTATGCAATTGCCTAGGTTGGCAGCTTCTAGGGGGTGACAAAGAGCAGGGCATTCTGCCTGCCAGGGGAAGCATAAGGCTTAAGGTTTGCTTATGGTGCCAACACATTGAACCTACTCCGGGGCCGGCCCTGATGGTGGGAGCATTTACTGTGCCACATAGGTGACTCACTCGGAGCTCTGACCAAACTGTATTCAGTGTTTTCCACCTCCACAACACTAGTGCCCAAAAAAGGGCTGAACATCCACATGGGTGGCCAGAAACTGAAGTGTGACCCCTGTCCAGAATGTTTGGAGTGTTTTTGGACAGAACCTTCAACTTCCAGGAACACCCAACAAGAACAGCAACAGGTAACAAATTTGGAAAAAATCTGCTAGCCAGACTTGCTGCATCAACTGGGAAGCTGTAGCCATAACTTCCAGCCTCAGCTCTCATCTTGTCGTACTTGGCTACAGGATACTGTGCATCCATTTGGCAAAGGTCATCACGTACCCATTTTGTGGACACCCAGCTGAACACACCATGCAACTAATGTTGCCTCTAAGTTTTGCAGGACTCCACTACTTCTGTTCTAATAGTGGGGTGTGGGGCGTGCCACAGCCTTTTTGCATTTTGAATGCACAGGGCACGAATCTCTCACAGAGCTCCTGTAGAATTTCTGTGCCTGGGGAGATTCAAATCACGGGAGAGATGCAGCATGCTCATAGTTACAACACAACCATAGGACAAGGCGTGCCTTAGAGAGAATATTATGTGCAGCCCCCCCCCCCCACCAACTTCCAGTTCTTGTAACTATAGCTTACACACCTGTCAGCTGATGAGAACCCATAAGCTGATTGAAATCATTCATGCTGCATCTTATCTACCACTCTACAGTGGCCTTCTTAACTCATTTTTCTTCATGACTCTCCTTATGGAGTAACTTCCCTGACCAGAATCTGCCTGCAGATAATCTTTGGACCAAGGGATTGGAATCTTGGGAAACCACAAGGAAGTTCCTCGTGTCATACTCCACTTGTTAGCTTGCAGGTTTTGATTGAACACAATGAGAATAATTCCTACTAAACATGTTAGGACAGGCAACAGCAATGGGCAACCAGTCTTCACCGCTGGGACCTCCAGGCCAACCAGTTGTGCACTTTTGAAGAAATGCAAACTGTTTCACATGTTATAGAGTTCTTGGATTTTGATTCCATTACAATGTAATTGTATACATCGCCACACAGATCAATTGTCCTACAAGTTTTTTAGCTGGGCCCACTGACACTATGTCATCATCCCAGACACCTAATAAATACAGTGCAATCCAGTATTTTCTTGCAATTTCATCTGCTTCAAGCAAAACGTCTGTTTGGAGGGGCATTGCCATGACATAGGCATATAAGTACTGCCTTCATTCTTTCCAACAAGATCTGCACTAGGGTCAAATCTAGAGAAAGACAGAGGCTAATGGCCTCTGTTTAACAGCACTCTAAAGAGAATGGCACTTCTCGTACAGCTTAGGGAAACTTTGTGTCCTTAACCCATACCAATCCCCCTCTGTGAATTGCACATCTAGATCGTCATTCCGATATTCTTTCAAAGTCCTGGCAATAGCCCAGTCTTCATTAAGCTCAAACAGAGCTTTGTTTAGTGCTATGATCAGCTGAACGTTGTCCTTTCGAGAACTCTGATAGCTTTCCACAGAATTCATTTCTCTAGGAGGGATAAGAGAATAGTGAAGCTCTTCCTAAAGCTTATCTTAACATAAGAACATAAGATATGCCATACTGGGTCAGACCAAGGTCCATCAAGCCCAGTATCCTGTTTCCAACAGTGGCCAATCTAGGTCATATGTACCTAGCAGTTTCCCCAAAAGACACAAGTTCCACAATGCTTGTATTGGGTCAAGCAGTGATATCCTGGGTCCCTTCTTAATAATGGTTTATGGACCTTTCCTCCAGGAACTTGTCCAAACCTTTTTTAAACCCAGCTACGCTAACAGCCTTTACTACACCCTCCGGTAACAAATTCCAGAGTTTGATTACACGTTGAGTGAAAAAATATTTTCTTTTATTAGTCTTAAGTAGTTTACCCTGTAGCTTAATTGCATGTCCCCTAGTCTTTCTATATTCTGATAACGTAAACAATTGATCTACGTTTACCCGTTCCACTCCGTTCATTAATTTATAGACTTCTATCATATCTCCACTCAGCCATCTCTTTTCCAGGTTAAAGAGCCCTAACCTTTTTAGCCTTTCTTCATAGAAGTATCCTTCCATCCCCTTTTCCATTTTGGTGGCTCCTCTCTGAACCTTTTCTAATAACACTATATCCTTTTTAAGAAACGGCGACCAGAATTGCACATAGTATTTAAGGTGCAGTCTCACCATGGAATGATATAGAGGGATTATAATATCTTTTGTTTTATTTTTCATTCCTTTCCTTATGATACCTAGCATTCTCTTTGCTCTCTTGGCCACTGCTGCACACTGGGCCGAGGGTTTTAACATGTTATCCACAATGACGCCTAAATCTTTTTCCTGGGTGGTGGTTCCTAATGTGGAACCTTGCATCGTGTAACTATAGTTTGGGTTGTTCTTCCCTAGGTGTATAACTTTGCACTTGTCCACATTAAATTTCATCTGCCATTTTGATGACCAGTCTTCCAATTTATCAAGATCCTCTTTCAATTTTCCACAATCCTCTTGGGTTTTAACAACTTTAAATAGTTTTGTGTCATCTACAAATTTGATAACCTCACTCGTTATTCCCTTTTCCAGGTCATTTATGAATATGTCAAAAAGCAGCGGACCCAGCACAGATCCCTGGGGTACACCACTATTCACCTTTCTCCATTGCGAAAATTAGCCATTTAGCCCTACCCTCTGCTTTCTATCTTTTAACCAGTTCCTGATCCACAATAGTACACTACCTCCTATCCCATGACTCTTTAGTTTTTGTCAAATGTCTCTGATGAGGGACCTTGTCAAAGACTTTCTGAAAGTCCAGATACACTATATCAACCGACTCACCTTTGTCCACCTGTTTATTCACACCTTCAAAAAAACATAACAGATTAGTAAGACAAGATCTTCCTTGTCTAAAGCCATGTTGGCTGTCTCCCATTAGGCCATGACTATCTACATGCTGAGTAATTTTATTCTTTATGATGGTTTCTACCATTTTTCCCGGTACTGACGTCAGGCTCACCGGTCTGTAGTTTCCCGGATCACCCCTGGAACCCTTTTTAAAAATTGGTGTTACATTGGTGATCCTCCAATCTTCAGGTATTACAGATGATTTTAATGAAAATTCACAGATTACTAATAGCAGGTCTTCAATCTCATATTTCAGTTCTTTCAACACCCCTGGATGTATAACATCTGGCTCAGGTGATTTGCTACTCTTCAGTTTATCTAATAGTTGTAATACAACTTCCCGATGTATCGATATTTCCTTCAATTCTTCCGCACCTTTAAATACCACTTCAGTCATGGGTAACATCCCTACATCTTCCTCAGTAAAGACCGAAGCAAAGAATTCATTCATTCTCTCCGCTATCGCTTTGTCTCCTCTTAGTGCCCCTTTAACCCCTCTATCATCTAATGGAACAACTGACTCTCTCACAGGTTTTTTGCTACAAATGTACTTGAAAAAGTCTTTGTTTCGCGTTTTTGCTTCTGCAGCAAGCTTCTTCTCAAATTCTCCCTTTGCCAGCCTTATCAATG
Source organism: Ichthyophis bannanicus (assembly GCA_033557465.1). NCBI lineage: Eukaryota > Metazoa > Chordata > Amphibia > Gymnophiona > Ichthyophiidae > Ichthyophis > Ichthyophis bannanicus. Next base: position 140,580,876 of record CM066045.1, read on the forward strand.
CCTTGCATTTGACTTGCCAGTGCTTCTCCTTTTCCAGGTTTTGTCGTTTGGCTCTTTTTTCCATTTCCTGAAAGATGCTTTTTTGGCAACAACAGCCTCTCTGACCTCACCTTTAAACCATGCTGGCAGTTTTTTGGACTTCCTTCCACTTTTCTTAAAGCGTGGAATACAGCTGGTCTGGGCTTCCAAGATAGTAGTTTTCAACAACACCCAAGCATGATGTAAGTCTTTAACCTTTGCAACTGCTCCTTTTAGTTTTTTCTTAACTATTTTCCTCATTTTATCATAGTCTCCCTTTCGAAAGTTAAAAGTTAGTACTGTGGATTTCCTTACTATCCCTTCTCCACTAATTAAATCAAACACGATCATGCTATGATCACTATTGCCAAGTGGCCCCAACACCCAACACTAGATCTAGGGGTTCCACTAAGGACTAGGTCTAATATGGCTTCCCCTCTGGTCGTTTCATGAACCAGCTGCTCCAATAAGCAGTCATTTATTTCATCTAGGAACTTTATCTGCCTAGCATGTCCTGCTGTGACACTGACCCAGTCGATACTGGGGTAATTGAAATCAACCATTATTATTACTGTGCTGTAACTTTTGTTAGCTTCCTTGTTTTCTTTGAGCATTTCATCATCCATTTGTTCATTCTGACCAGGCAGTCGATAGTACACCCCCACTGCCATCGCCTTCCCCTTTTTACATGGAATTTCAATCCATTGAGATTCTACAGCAAATTTTGTTTCCTGAAAACTTTAATCCTTTTTGACTCAATGCCCTCTCTATCATAGAGTGCATCCCCTCCACCAATTTGATCAGATCTATCATTACGATATAGTTTGTACCCAGATATCACAGTGTCCCACTAGTTGTCCTCCTTCCACCATGTCTCTGATATTCCAGTCATATCTAACCTCTCATTTAGTGCTATATAGTCTAACTCTCCCATCTCATTTTTTAGACTTCTAGCATTTGCATACAAGCATTTTAGAGACTGTATTTTATTCATATTAATCTGGCTGTTGGTAGGCATGGGTAATATGGGATCCTTAAGCTCTGTCTGCTCGAGGGCATTTGGGCTCCTTTACTCTTTTTTGGAACCTCTCTGCTTTTGGTAGTATCCTTCAAGGATACATTCTTCCGAACCATCCGCTCTTGAGCGACTGTCAGCTTTCCCCTATTATCTAGTTTAAAAGCTGCTCTATCTCCTTTTTAAAGGTTAATGCCAGCAGCCTGGTTCCATCCCGGTTAAGCTGAAGCCCATCCCTTCGGAAGAGCCCCTCCTTTCCCCAGAATGTTCCCCATTTCCTAACAAATCCAAAACCCTCATCCTTGCAGCATCGTCTCATCCACGCATTGAAACTCCGGAGCTCTGCCTGCCTTTTGGGTCCTGCGCATGGAATGGGAAGCATTTCGGAGAATGCTACCCTGGAAGTTCTGGATTTCAGCTTCCTACCTAAAAGCCTAAATTTAGCCTCCAGATCCTCCCTACCACATTTTCCTATGTCATTGGTACCGACATGGACCAAGACAGCAGACTCCTCCCCAGCACTATCTAAGACCTTATCTAGGTGGTGCATGAGGTCTGCTACCTTCTCACCAGGCAGGCATGTTACCAGGCGATCCTCATGTCCAGCAGCCACCCAGCTATCTACATGCCTAATGATCGAATCACCAACTATAACGGCTGTCCTAACCCTTCCCTCATGGGCACATGGCCCTGGAGAAACGTCCTCAGTGCGAGAGGATTTTACATCATCTGGAGGACAGGTCCTAGTTACAGGATCACGTCCTGCCACACCAGGGTGATGCTCTCCTGTCACGTGACCTCTCTCCTCCATGGCAACAGGGATGCTGCCAGACTGGAGGTAGGACTTCAGGACTATATCCATGTAGGTCTCGTCTATGTACCTCTCTGTCTTTCTTATGTTTTCCAAGTCTGCTACTCTAGCCTCTAGAGCAGTGTTTTTCAACCTTTTTTGTGCAAAGGCACACTTTTTTCATGAAAAAAATCACGAGGCACACCACCATTAGAAAATGTTAAAAAAATTTACCTCTGTGCCTATATTGACTATATATAAAGTAATTCTCTTGAATAGGAATCAAACACTCACACCAACCCCCTTCCCCTGCTGGTTCACTCACACCACCCCCCCTCCACTGCTGGTTCACTCACCCACCCCCCTGTCACTTACTCACCCCTCCTGCTGGGTCACTCACTCACTTACCCCCCCTCCCCTGCTGGTTCACTCACACCATCACCCCCCCCTTGCTGGTTCACTCACACCACCCCCCTCCACTGCTGGTTCACTCACACTCCCCCCCCTTGCTGGTTCACTCACACTCCCCCCCCCTTGCTGGTTCACTCACACTCCCCCCCCCCTTGCAGGTTCACTCACACACACCCCCCCCCCTCTGCCCAAGCCGCTGCTTCTGCTTTGTACAGAGCAGCGGCTGCACTACACTTACATTGAAATGTAAAGAGAAACTGTGTCAGGAGCCCACCGGTCATCGCAGAGCCCGAGGACGTGATGTCATGGGGGCGGGCTCCTCACAGGCTGTCTTTCCTTTTCAAATTAACTTTATTGTAGCTAAAGTTAATTTGAAAAGGAAAGACAGCCTGTGAGGAGCCCGCCCCATGACATCACTTCCTCGGGCTCTGCATGATCGGAGGGCTCCTGACACAGTTTCTCTTTACTTTTCAATGTAAGTGTAGTGCAGCCGCTGCTCTGTACAAAGCAGAACCAGCGGCTGCACTGCTATAGGGAATTGCGATCGCGTTCGTGCCGCGGACTTCGGCACAAAAGCTGGTTTTTTGCTCTGGCCGCTCCCGATCTTGCGGCCAGAGCAAAAAACCGGCTTTTCAATGGCCGGTTTTACAACTGTGCCGGCAGCCGGCCTGGCCATGGAAAAACCGGCCAGGCCGGCTGAAAACCGGCCGGTTGGCAACCCTAATTTGTGAGCCGAGGCCACATGTTACGGATGAAATTGGAATTTTTCCCACGGCACACCAGACAATATCTCACGGCACACTAGTGTGCCGCGGCACAGTGGTTGAAAAACGCTGCTCTAGAGAACGGACTCGTTCCCTGAGAGCAAAGAGCTCCTTGCACCTAGTGCACACGTAAGACCTCTCACCACCTGGGAGAAAATCATACATGTGACACTCAATGCAAAAGACTGGAAAGCCCCCATCTCGCTGCTGGACTGCTGTCTGCATCTTATTTTTAAGCTTGTGTTTAGATCTTTAAGTTCTTTACTTGCTAAGGGTTGCTATAGATATTTATACTAATAAAACGGTACCTAATACATAATATATCTTGTTCACCTGAAGCTTAATTAATCTCAGGTCCTTAGTGTATGACTGATCTGCAGATACAGATATTTAATTCAAGGCTGGCAGGTTATTTTTGAAGAGCAGCTTGTCAAGACATAAAATTGCTTCCATCCCACAATTATAATACATACAAGAGCACCGTACTGCTCCACATCTCCGTACCAGCTGTGACGGATATGGGTTCCAATAAAGAGTGGAAGCCGGAGACAAACCTTCCATCAGAACGTTGAGGAATCTGCATGTGTCCTTCATGCTTTTAAAGCATGTGCAGGTGATTCCTCTTATCTTTGTGGGAATATAGCCCCAGGGATGGGCTAGAATGTGTGTTCATTGCTGCTGGTATTGCCATATCAAATAGCTTTAAGTAGCAGACTAGCTATCCAGGTCCCCCATTCATCCTTTTTTCCTGTTTTCCACTCTTCCCTGTTCCTACATCTCCTCTGCCCTCTTCTTTCCAAGGTCTAGATCATCACCTGTCCCCCTTTTCTGCCACCTTTCTCCATCTCCTTTCCTATCCCCCATTCTTTTCTCATTATTCTGTTTCTGCACTCATCCAACCCACCCCCTAGTCTTTAATGTATCTTTTTTGCCTCATGTGTCATCAGAGTGACTTTTGTTCTGCAGGTGCACAAAAGAGAACGTCACCGAGTGTCTAGTGAGCTGAGTGTCCAGGTTACAAAGCAGCTGCTGAGATCAGGCGTCAAATGCATTGCCACCAACGGCCTGGGCAGCAGTGAAGAGCTCATCAGACTAGAGGAGAGTAAGTATCAGAGAATCAGCGCATGCGTCAGGCGCACCCCCCCTCCCCCCCCCCCCCCGGACAGGAAGGGATTTCCTATCACTATCACAACACGTGTTGTAAGCAGTGACATTCAGCCATGAGCTACAGTGCTGGCAGGAGGAGGCTCACACCCTGGCTATCTACATGTATGTTTTCATATGTATACGCAAGTAGCAGAAGCTCATGTCATTGCAGACCTTGGGGGTAATTATTTTAAATAAACCATTGTCGCACCTAATGGAACCGGTCCTATTACCTAAATTCTCTGAATTAAATTTGAAAGCAATCTTTGAGAATTATAAGCAGGCCTATCTGGTAAGTCCCATGCTTCCGTTTTCACCCCCTTTCTCATCCCATTTGAGTCCTTCACCCTTATCCTACCCTTGACCTCTCCCTTCCTCACCAGACCACCACCGTCAATTCTGCGCTCTTACAACCTGAGCAGGCACCATCTCTACTCTGCCCCCCTATCCTCTGTGCACCAACATTGATTCTTCTTCTCCCCCACCCCCCACGCCTTTTCAGGCCACCATAGCCAACCAGGAATAGTAAACAGCTTTAATCTTAGACTTATTAAAAGATATAGAGGATTTTAAATATGTTTTGGTGAATCTATAGATTCGCCTTTGGTATGATCTGTCTGTGGTTACGGTTTCTGGGAAAGGTCAGTTACAGTTCGATTTGCTTGTATGTGTAAAGGCAGATGGCGTACATGTTATACACGTGTGTGTGCATGTTGGATGCCTCACCTGCGGTTTCTGGTTCTTTCCCCACAGTGACAGTAACAACTCATTCTACGACCAACAGCACAGGTAAAGGTTGTTAGCGAGCATCACATATGCTGCCTGATTCACTTTCACAGGAATCTTGCGTTTGAGTGAAGTGCCCACTTCCTGCCACACGTGGCCCATACAGCAAGCAATCATTACATGCATGTGAGTGTGTATAGAAAGAAGAGCAGGCAGCCATATATACCTACACAGTTAGCACTGTCCACACAGGCATGGTTTCTTGTTCACACAGTCGCCTTCATGCTCACCAACACACAGTCATTAGGGGTGAAATATTCAAAAGTGGAATCCTTTGTGCAAACTCCACTCACACTTTTCCCTGCGGGGTTTGCCCCAGTAATCAAAGGCAGTGTGGTATGGGGTGGGAAGGGGTTTTCTGTTAAAACACCTAACAGACAGAAGTTCAGGGAAAGCAAAACGTGTTTTTATTGAGACCCGGTTTATTAAACCTTCACTAAGCTGGCCTCCCGGCTCCTCCCAGTTCAGTTAAAGTTCCTACCTCAGAACTCCTCTGCATGACTTGCAGTGGAAGGATCTGACTCCATGGGCCTCTCTCACTCCTGCAGCCTGCTGGGTTTTTAACCTCTTCCTGTGAGCCACGCCCTCCCAACCCTGAACTCTGGGCTGCAGGCTGTCTTAAAGAGGCCTGTTGATAATCCCTCTGGAGAGGGACAGGCAACACTCTATAGACCCCATCACAGGTGGTTATTTGGCTTTGGTTATTGCCCAGGGAAAAGTTATGCTTGCTTTCTCTGCAATTAATTTTTCTACACAAAGCAAAACAGCACGTATTGTTCAGTTTCCGCCCCTGGGATCTTCCCGGCAATCCCTGGGTGGAAGCTGTTCACCTGCATACAGGCTGAGTAAGTTTTAAAACTCTAATTGTTCTGGCTGAAATGCTGTGCTGTCAGTGGAAAGGGTTTTTAAGTATTTCCTTTCCTCTACAGGCTTTATTTATATTTTCAGCGCCCATTTACCCAGGTCAACGACCTGTATACCTTTAGCCATGGTATTACCAAGTCTGTGTTCAGGCCAGGGGAGGTGGGGGGTTGCACACAAAGAATGCTTTTCTATACAGCTGAATATTAATTCCAATGGAAAATGTACCTGCCAGAAAGCAGGTGCTAATCTCTGCAGGTACATCTACCACTGGTCAACTTTCAAAGGGAAAGTAAATGCAAACTCTCCCTTTCAGAAATGGGGCAACTCCATGGGTAACAGTATCAATGGATTTTGCATCAAAATGCAGAATTTGAAGCGTGTCCTCTTTGGGGTCAGCTTGCACACTGTCTACATGTTTGTCAGGTCTGTGGATACTTTTCACCTTTAGTTTTTGCATCAGTTTTCAAAGGGAAGTAAGCGCCCACTTCCACTTCAACAGTCGCCCAAGGATGAAGTAACCCCAGAACTTGCAGCAGCTTTTAGATGTTCCAAGCAGGATATTTTCCAACAAGGGTCATCTAACTGTTTACCGGCTCAGTCCCTTTGCATGCTGTCCTCAGAAGACGTGTTTATATACAATCACCCTAGGACACAAACGCGCAGTTCTGTATAGCACACCAAAACCTTCACATGTATGCCTGTGACTCTCACACAGAGTTTTGGTTGTCACTAGTTGCCAAAGAGAGAATGCTCTCTTCTTTATTCACTTGTCTCTGTCTTCTCTTCTCTCTTAATTAGTGGAACCCATCCAAAAAGGTTAGTACTTCGCCATAGCAAGAACTCCATCAGTGCCTGACTTTCCCCTGAAAGGCTGCCACTGTCTGTTCCCTTACAGACTTCCATCACGCTTCTTTCCCTCCAGGAACGCTCCTCACCCTGTCACTGCTGTAAGCTCTGCTTTCTTGCCCCCATGGTCTGCTTCGTGCTGTTCTGCTCTTGCAGTCGAAGCCTTGGTCTCTGTGGATTGCACCTTGTCCCAGGGGCTCTGCATTTCTTCCCCTCTAGCGTATGGATCTGCTCCTGCCGTCTCTACTATGCATCCCGCTGCTGTGCCTCTAGTATGTGCCATTACCTCTGTGGAATCGACTGCCCTGCACCCCTTCTCTCTGGTGTGCAGCACTGTTTTAAAGTCTACCTTTGCCTCCATAGGTTTGCTTCTCTGCCCCTGTCCTCACAGACTCTCGGAGGCAGGATGGATCCTACTGTGACATCTAGTAACTTGTCTTCCTTGTTTCTGACAGAGCAAAAGCATGGGGAAAGTAAGGGGGTGCTGATTATAGCCATCATTGTCTGCATCCTGGCCATCGCAGTCCTCGGTGCTGTGCTGTACTTCCTGTATAAGAAGGGCAAAATACCCTGCGGTCGCTCCGGGAAACAGGACATGTAAGTGCAGTGAGCAAGGACCCTGGAGACAATCCAGCTATCTACACACTGGGCAGCAATGGGCAGTAAGTGAGGGCCTGTGGCAAGAATCTCAGGGACTACCAACCATGCAAGGGGCTGCAGGGACTATTCAACCAGATACACCCAGGGCACATAGTGAGTGCGGGACTTCCAGAGGCCATGATGGTGTGTACCCTGAGTCGTCTGGACCTGTGGACTGCCTCTGTACAACCCAGGGGCTGTGAACCCTACTTCTGCAACTTTTCAGCTGTGGCTGGCCTAAAGAACAGAAATTGGGTTCAGAAATTAAATTCATTTCCTTATTGTCCCTCCAGTCCAGTCCCGACCAGCAGGTAGTCATGCCTCACCAGCAGCCTGGAGACTGAGCATGTAAAACTTGATGACATCTCCCTAGATAGATAGCTGGCATCTCCCACCAGACTCCAATATCTCAGTCTCCAAGCAGCTGGAGAAACATGAACCCATGGTTAGGGACTCACTGTAGGAACAACTAAGAGACCTTTCAGGGTTTTTTTTTAACTTAAATTTAGTTGTATATATTGGGGATCTGGTCCTTTAATTGGACTTTGTGCTAAGAGCTGATAAAGTCTGGTTAACAAAAATAAAATGGCAGAAATAATTCAGAGGAGCGGGCAGTGAACGCTCAAGCTGGAGATAGGGATTTTTCTCTGCCTTGACTATTCGCAGCAGCTCACAATCCCTTCAGTGGGTGAGGAGCTGCTAGCACTAACGGGGCCATCCCCAGTTTCTCCGCTGATGCCAAAGCTCTCACAGTATGGCTAAGCGTCGGAGTGAGAGGTCATTCTGGTATCAGCTGTTCACATCATTCCGAAGGCTTTGGATGATGTCGGGGTCTTCTGGAGCCACAGGTGGGTTCAGTTTTGGCTTTGGGAGACTTGCCAGGTGAGCACATGATGCCGAGAGGCCTCTTCAAGGGAGTGCAAAACAGACACATTTTCCTCTGCTTGCCACGCTTTCATGTTTTTTTCTCAGTGCTGACTGGCCGATAGCTGTGGGGTGGACACTGGGGTTCTTGCCTATATGTTTTATTATTTTCTTCCGGGAGCCTCTCATTGTGTAGGACAAGAGCAGTAATGAAGAGAGAAAGAAACAAAAGAAAACATTTTAGGAGCTAGCCCACTGGTTGCTGGGTTGCAACTCTGTGGCATAGTTTCCTGCTTGACAGGATATTGAGTCTTACTATGCCTTCCAAGGCAGAGTGAGTAGTATGTGGGTGACCAGAGTTCTGTCTCGGCCATGGGATTCTGTCATGACTGTGAGGCAGAGTCCCTGGCTGTAGAAGGCGTTAGGCTGGAGGAGAAGGTTGAGTAAGAGAGGTTCTCTGGGGGTTAACGGGCCGCTCTCAGCCTTTGGGAGGTTGGGGTTCACTGGTGGCAGGGGCACCCCCCAGAGGGGGCAGGGGATTCCCCATCCCCTCCGATGCTGGAACTGCAAGGGGGAGCTAGCCAGCCTTCCCGAGCCTCCACTTCTAAGGATATGGATGCAGAAGGGTTATCTAGAGGTTTTACACCAGAATTTGTCCTCCTCATGCATAAGGCTTTCTGCATGAGGGAAGCTGGGGAGGATGGACCTCATGGATCTCTGAATAGATCAAAGAAAAGAGGTTTGTCTGCAGCCCTCCTGAGTGACAGGGCGGAGGGAGAACCTGGTCCGAGCCTGAGGCGGCTGGATGCTGATCCTTGGGAGGAAATGGGGTCCGCACACTTAGAAGAGTGGGAGGACCCTGAGGAAGAAGTGAACATGGGAATAGAGACAGCTCAAGGAAGGGGAGATCCCCCAAGGGATCTTCCACAGAGAAGAGTTGGCGGCCTTGATTGTTTAATCCTCAAGGGCTTTGAATATGTGGACCGAGATACTCTTGGAAGATGAGCCCTTAAAAGATCCTCTTTTTCAGGTCATTAGGAGCCCACAGTCATGTTCCCCTTACATTGGGTCATGAAGCAGATGATTCAGGATGAGTGGGATGTCACAGAAGCAGGTCTGAAAGGAACAAGATCTTTGGCACAACTATATCCCCTCCCAGATCAGGAGAAGGAAGTGTTTCGCTCACCTAAGGTTGACACCGAAGTGTTGGCGGTCACAAAGAAGACCACTATTCCTGTGGAGGGTGACTTGGCCCTGAAGGATGTGCAAGATAGGAAGTTGAAAACCCTTCTTAAGCAGGCTTTTGAGATCAATAAGATGACCTTACAGGCATCAGTATGCGGCGCCTTTGTGGCCCGAGCGTGTTTGTGATGGGCACAAGGTATTTGGAGAGTTTGGGAGATTCTCAGCCACTCCCATTGGACATGGCTAAGCTGGAGTCTGAGACAGCTTATCTAGCACATGCTTTTTATGATTTGATTAGAGGCTTATCCAAGAGTATGGCCTCAGTGGTGGCCACTCGACACTACTTATTGTTATGCAGTTGGTTGGTGGATGTTTTCTCCAAGTCTCGCCTGAGAAGGCTCCCATTTCAGGGTAAGCTCTTATTCAGTGAGGACATTGAGAAGTTGGTGAAGGACTTGGGAGAGTCAAAAGGGGGTGGCTGCCTGAAGACAAGCAAAAGCTGGTCTATTCCTCCACACCAGCATAGGGACAACCAAGGGATTTTCAGTTGGTGCCCTACCAAAGGGGGCACTTCCTCTCTCGGGGACAAGTCATTCAAGGTTTTTGAGGATCAGGCCAGGGTTTCCTACCCCTCTGCATCCTCAGCTCCAAGAAGACACAAAGATGCGAGGTCGGTTTAGGTGGGGTTGGTTTCCGTGGGAGGTCGGCTCTGGGCGTTTTACTCCGCCTGGACCCGGATCGCTACCGACCATTGGGTGCTGGAGATCATCAGAGAGGGGTACGCATTGGAGTTTGCCCGATTTCTCACGGATGCTCTGATCAATTGCTGATTGGTTGCCTTAATTGTTGCTCCATGAGTCTGCTTTGTCAATAGGATAATGGAGTCTGACGGGAGGTGCCAGCTACTTATCTAGGGAGATGTCATCAAGTTTGGCATGCTTAGTCTCCAAACTGCTGGTGAGGCATGACTATCCGCTGGTAGGGAATGGAATGGAGGAACTCAAGGAACTGCAATTAGCAGGTAAGACCTAATTTCTACTGTATATCTCCCATGTGGTAGACAATGTTGTTCAGCTATGAGCCACAGTGTTGGCAGAAGGGCACTTGTGTCCCTCTTATCATTGAAGACAAGGACCCTCCAGAATCATAAGGGCAGATTCTAGAGGAGTCATGGGGGAAGGGAAACCATGGAAGATTGGAGGGCATATATATTTGGGCAGGGAGTCAAGAAGAACAATCAGATATTTGTTGTAGGGGAGAGTTCCTGTTTTGATTAGGTGCCGCCAGGGATCAGGACATGGGATTGAGGGTTTGGGGAAGGGTGTCTAAAGTTCATGGGCTAAATGTTATCTGGCTATGTTGACTTAGGGATATTTCCTAAATGTAAACCTAAGGCTAACCAGTTGAAAGCCAGGTATTTTAGCTGCTTGATGGTTTCTGAAAATGTTCTTCTTACTTTACAAATAGGGGTGATTTCCAAATACAATTGTGGTTAACATTATTGGCATCCTTGCAGTTCAACTCCTTAATGTCCAATATCTTCTAAAAGTGACAAGTGAAATGGCTTTGGACTATATTTGCATACATATTTGGCGCATAAAAGAATCAAATAAAACAAGACCAATTAAAAAAGGAAATAGTATAAAAACTGGAACATTGCCAGGATTTGATTATTGGCACCCTTATAAACAATTGAATCAGTTTGACAGGCTCCCAAAATCCTTATTGCTCCCCCTCCAACTTCCACAGAACATGGCCACCAGAATCATCTCAGGTACCAGACAACGAGAACAAATTCCCCCTGACCTGAAGCAATTACACTGGCTTTCCATCTACTTCAGAATCAAATTTAAAGTTGCCTTCACCATCTTTAAGACGTTCCACGGTCTCTCCACAAACATTCTACAACACTTTACTCTTGATCCGCTCAACAATAGATCCAGGAGAAAGCCCAACCACAACCTTCTAGCTGTCCCAACCGCATTCTCTCGCTTCAATCTATCTACCTCCAGCAGAGCCTTCACATTCGATGCCCCCACTATCTGGAAATCCCTCACACCAGAAATATGCTCTTTAACACTAGAAGGCCCAAAGTGCGTCAATTGACGCAAATGCATCTTCGAAGTTGTATACCAGCGCCACTGCTAGAACCATGTCAGTCATGTTCCATGACTTTGTTAGCAAGGTCAACATGTTCAAATATGTGCATTGAAAATTAATGACAGATGCACCACCTAGCGGGAAAATGAATTTATACCTAGAAGCCCCAAAGTATGTCAATTGACGCACTCAATTGTCTTGGATGCGTCAATTTGACGTACTTTAGGGCTTTTAGGTATAAATTCATGTTCCCACTAGGTGGCGCATCTCAATCACTGTTTACAGTTTTACTCCAACATTACAAACAATAAACACACGATGATGTTATGTAATGATGTCACATACTGCATGTATTTCACAAATAAGTAACCACATTAATTCACTTCTGCATTTCATGCTAAACGCAGTCGTCGTGATAATGCGTCAATTGACGCACTTTGGGGTTTCTAGGTAAAATGCCTTTTGGGGCTTCTAGTGTTAAGTGACAGCAAAGAGTTTTGGCGCAAGCTAAAGACTCACCTTTTCCTGGAGCACTATGGTCCAGATACATAACCTCATACTCTTAAGTACCCCATATCTTAATCACTGCATGTTCTATCATCTCCCCCTCCTTGACCTTAGCGTTGTTTGTTTAAGATGTTTGTTTGCTATTACTCATTCCCTACTGTTAAAATATTTTAACCTATTCTCAAATACGTTTCTTGTTTATTTTTACCTGTTATCAACTATGTTTCATGTAAATTTCTTAATGTTCTTCTTCATTGTACACCGCTGTGACTTGTAGATACAGTGGTTTAGAAATCTTGCTAAATAAATAAGAACCACATCCCATTGCAGTAAAATTAGACGCAACTGTGATCAATTGTCAGTACTCACATGACTTGAGTCAAGCAATGAATGATGGCTCTAATGTTTAAAGTGGCCACATTCACTCCCTGTTCCATTTTCACAATGGTGATGACAAGAGAGCTGCCTGAGACTGTCAGAAAAGCCATTATCATCAAACTTCAAAGGGGTACAAAGCCATCTCCAAAGACCTTGGGATTCCTGTGTCTACAGTTCGCAATGTTATTACGAAACTTTCTCCTCATGGAGTTGTCAAGAACATCCCAGGATGTGGTGAGAAGAGGAAAATTAATTCAAGAAGTCTTTGAAGGTTAGAAAAACACCACATACAACATCCGAAGAGCTTAAGGCTGACCTGGAGCAGTCTGGAGTGGTGGTTTCAACCTGTGTTATATGCCGTGCACTAAAAGAAGGACTTCATGGGTGAAGGCCAAGGAGAACCCCACTGCTCAAAGACAAATATAAAAAGGAATGCCTGATCTTTGCCCAAACCCACCTTGAGAAACCACAATCCTTCTGGGAAAATGTGGACAGATGAAATCATACTTGAGATCTTTGGCAATGCAGACCAGCGATACATTTACAGGTGAAGCTTATAAGGGGAAAAACACCCTTCCTACACTTAAATATGGTGGAGGTTCCATAATGTTGTGGGGCTGTTTCACTGCCTCAGAAACTGGAGGCCTGGAATGTACTAAAGGAATCATGAAGTCAGAGGACTACCAAAAGTATTTTGGAGTGAAATGTGCTACTTAGTGCCAGAAAGCTAGGTCTGAGTTGAAGGTCATGGGTCCTCCAACAGGACAGCGACCAAAATATACATCTAAAAGTACAAAAGAATGGTTAAAAAGGAACTAATGGACTATTTTAAACTGGCCAGCAATGAGTCCTGATCTCAATCCAATCGAGAACCTTTGGGAAGAGCTGAAATCTGCCATTGGTAAAAGGAATCCTGGAAACATTCATGAGCTGGAACAAATCACAGCTGAAAGGTGGAAGAAACTATCAGCAGATAGATGTACGAAACTTACAGATGGCTTAAAGAAACGTTTGGAGGCTGTCATTACTGCCAAGGCTTGTGCAACCAAATATCAGTGAAGGGTGCCATTAATCCTGTCCAGGTCATATTTATTTTTTCTCCAGAAATTACAATGTCTAAGTTGCACAGACATCTTTTTTTGTTGTATACCTTTGAATATACTATTAAAATGTTATTATGATGGGGGCGTGACGAGTTTGCGTCAGGACGCTCTGAATCTTGGAGCTGCAGCACCTGGGTGAACCGGAGCCGTGTTGCTGTTTCCTACCTTGCTGTGATGGGGAGGAGGAAGCAAAAGCAGGTGGTCGACCTCCTGGGGTGAGAGTTCCGCGCCCTTCGGCCCAGCGAACCTTGGGTGACTGCGGCTTTCGGTCTGGAGCGGCAGCTGTGTCTTCGGCAGCGCCGGCTGATGGAGTGTCCGCGCTGAGTGTCTCGGGGGTTTGGTTGTCGCCCGAATTGCGAACCCCCCCGCCGCGACCCAGAAGTGTTTTTCAGACAGAGGCTGGATCCCTCGACGGCAGGCCGACGAGCACGCCGAAGGAGGGGTCTTCGGGAGGAGCTCTGCCTGATGGGTCCCCCCTTGAGGCGCCGGTCCAGCGGTGGAGAATAACTGAAGCTGGAGCAGCAGTAAGTGGAGAGAGTGCTGTGGAGGCTATTCAAGGAGGAGACCTTCTGGGGAAAATGTTGTTGGTAAAACCTGTGGTCATAACTATGGAAACACTGTGGGACGGTTTAGCTTCACTCAATTCGTCCCTTAAGACTATGTTTGGTGCTGTGAACGAAGAAGTTTTTGTGGTTAAGACTACTTGTGGAACTCTGGCTAGCGCTGTGGTGGGTCAGGAGGAGAGACTAATCAAGCTGGAGCAGGAGGTCGGGTATTTGCAGGGTATAGTGAATGCCCAGGCTTTGGACAGGACTGTGTCAGCCAGAAAAGTGGAATATTTGGAAAACCAGGTTAGACGTTGTAACCTTTGTTTTCTAAATTTTCCACGGTCTCCCTTGCTGTCTCCATTGGAGATGGTAAGAAGGTATTTTGGAGAGGTTCTCAAACTTCCCCAAGACCAGTTTCCACCTCTGGTCCGGGCACAGTATTTGCCCTCGGGGTTAAGGGATGTTGATCCCAGCTCTCCTATTGCTCTTGCTGAAAAGGGGGACCTAACAGGGTTTTTAGAGTCCTCCCTGGATGTCATCACTGATAAGTCTACCTTACTGGTCACTATGGCGCTAGAGTCAGATAAGTTCTTTATTCTTCGAATGTATTTTAAGAATATCAATGTCGACTTTTTGGGCTCGAAAGTACGAGTTTTTCCTGATGTTGTACGTAGTACGCACTTGAGAAGGAAAAGCCTTTTGGCCCTTCGCCCCAGGGTCTTAGCCCTAGGGGCGACTTTTCACCTGACATTTCCCGCCAAATGTGTGGTGTATAAGCAGAAAGGTTATGTTTTCTTTGAATCCAGGCAGCTTATTGATTTCTTAATAGCTAGGGAGGAAGTTGTTGTTGAAATATCTAAACCGACCCATACGGCTGACATTTAAGTCTGTACCTGTTCGCCTGATATATTGATTTAGGTTTGGTATTGGTAACTTTTACCTTTGCCTGATGTTATATTTCCTAATACGCCCCCTTTATATATTTTCCTTTTTGATTGAGGTCTAAATGATATGGCTGGGATGTTATTTTTGTGATTTTGTCAAGTTTGCTTCTTGTTTCATTATACATCTAATACCCATTGTTTTCTTTTCATTCAAGTTTATTTTTACCTGGATGTAATATTATATACTGCTATAAATAAAAAAATTTAAAAAAAATGTTATTATGACACACAGTTGAAATATTTCCAATTATTTCTCAAGATATAGTACACAACATACTGAACATGCAAGGCTGCCAATAATGTTAACAACTGTAGACGTTTAGTGCAAACGGGTTGTTAACATCTGCTTTATGCTAATTTTAAAAGAGAAAAAATGTGAGGGTTTTTTCGTAACATTTGCATGCAAGTATACAGAGAGGGTGGCTATATTTCTGAGCAAGTCGCCAATGTGTGCCATTTTCCACCTCTGAGCTGACGGCTGCCTTGCAACCCAGCTAAAAGTAAATGTATTATGGAAACTCTCACACTCTCTTAGCTAGCAGAGGAGAGCAACCGTCAGATGAGCTGTTCTACCCGCTCAAATAGCTTGGAGAATTGTCCTCACAGTGAAAATGTTAAGAAAAAAGAATCTTACAGCAGTTTGCACATTCAGTGTGTATAGAAAATTAGAGATCTGTCTGCTTGACCCTGCTCTGGGACTGATTTCTCCTGTGCAGTGGGTCTAGAGTCTCCTTTGCCTTTTGAAATGTGATATTCTTTTTGCAGCACAAAGCCCGGCACACAGCAGGAAAACATTGTAGTGGAGATGAAGTCGGATAAAGCTCCTGAAGAAACAGAGCTGCTTTCAGGATCCACTGCAGAGAAGCCGCTGCCAGGGGATCAGGTAAGATAGTTAAGGGGGCAGAGAAGGGGACCGGGAATTGGCATCCTCACTCTGGAATGCACCTCCCCACTTCTCAAATATCTGTCCTCATGGAAGCTGGGTGCTGGAGCTCATGCACTGTAATTTGCCTCTCCTACCCCGGGGACAGAATTGTGGAGGGGAGGAAGAGGAAAAGCGTCCTGTCTTCTGGTGATGTCTAGGGTTTTAAAAGCTTGTAATTTAAAACAGAACTACCCTGAAAAGTATATGCACCAATACTGGACACCTGGTGACAGAC
This sequence comes from Ichthyophis bannanicus, assembly GCA_033557465.1. Taxonomy (NCBI): domain Eukaryota; kingdom Metazoa; phylum Chordata; class Amphibia; order Gymnophiona; family Ichthyophiidae; genus Ichthyophis; species Ichthyophis bannanicus. Next base: position 140,596,944 of record CM066045.1, read on the forward strand.
ACAGCTTATGGAGGCAGGACGGATCCTTCTCTGACATCCAGTAACTTGCGGAGCTTGGGAATGAACCTAAAGTCACAAAAATATGCTAGGACTCTTAGATTGTAGGATACTTCTCTATATTTTTTAAAATTCTTATTTTCTATTCCAAGCTCTGCATCCCAGCTATGTTTTTTTGTATCTATGGCTGAAGCCCCCCTGTTCAGCGCTGCTGCCCATGAGTTTCCAGTGCACGCTAATTCAGCCCCTTCTTGAGATCTGATTAGATAGCTGCTGAATTGAGAACAAACTTCTTCAACAAATATTTTTGGGCCAATTTTGACATTGCATGCGGGGGCTGACCAACATTTTTACAAAGGGAATCTCCCTGTGCCATGGGCATGTTAGTATCCCAGGGTCTTTGCGCCTGTTTTGTAGCAAAGACAAAGTCTGTAGCTGAAACCACACACAGGGGTTTCGGTCTGCACATGACCAGTTGGCTCAGCCTCTCCCTGCCCCTGTTTAGCGCGGCAGCTCTACCACCTGTCGAGGGCCATTTTCGGCCTCCGTGTTAGCATCTGAAAACTGCTGTGTTTTCATTCATTATGTCTCTTGGAGGGGAGTTGATACCTTCAGAATGAATACCTTCTGCCTCCTCTTCCCATTCTCAGAATTGAGATTTGTCTAAAAAAACGATCAGTTTCTTCCCTTCTTTCTATCTGTTTTCGTAGGCCTCAGGAAAGAAGCACGGCAATGGTGCTTCACTATGTCCTAGAAGAAGTCATTTTCCCTTTTCCTAAATGGAGAAAGTAACGCTGTGAATGGTGGCTGATGCAGGATCTTGTGGTGGTCCTGGTTTGCCCAGTTCTCCTGGTCTTTTGTATTTATAAAAATGTATATACTGCCCTCTCTGAGCAATAACATTCAAAATGGTTTATAGTAATAGCAAATAGTACAAATAACTGACAATATGCCATAAAAGAAAGAAAATCAAGGACATTTGATACGTAATTCCAGAAGGGAGAAAGGACCCCAAGTACTCCCCTCCAGATACCGACCTAACACCTGGGCACCGCTAAAACAGCTGAACGCCCCACCCCCTCTTTTAGCCATTTTCTGAAGGCCATAAGATTGAGATCACTATGAATCTCAAATGGTAAACTGTTCCCCAGAACAGGCGCCATGACTGAGGTGGCTGCCCTAGTTATTAGCAGGAACTCATGAGTAGAGCGCAAAGGTCTTGTCATGGTGGACTCATTGTATCCTATCCTGAAGATGGTTTGTAGGCATGCAAGTCTTGAACTATACTTGCTCAACCTCAGGAAGTCAATGCAAATAAGCCAGAAAAAGGTGGGCACTCGCTCTTCTTCCGCTGCCCATTACCTTCAATGTAGCAGTGCTTACGTTACTCCAGCATTGCGCTAATGTCGGCTGTAGACCTTTGCCTGCCTTTTTTGTCTTTAGTTGGGGGAGTATTGCTAAGCCATCCCATGGTAGGCAACCCACCACTAGCCTTCAATTATACTTGAGAATGGATAGAAACTCTACCACCTTTCCATGCCAGTCGATCTTTCTGGGAGCTTAACACGGCTGCACTGTCTCTTGGTGCAGCTCAGTATTGCCATGGCTCCCTTTTGACCTTTTTTCATTCTAGGAAGACAGTCGTATTTGTTTCTATCACTAAATCCAACCCAGGCCCCCCCCCCCCCCATTTTTTGACTACCCCCTCTTTATACAACCCTAGGCATACATTAATTCTCTCACAGGATTTCACTTCCACAGTCTCAGCTGCTCAAGGGTTCCAGGCATCCACTATCCTCTCAGTAAAGATGTATTTCTTCTTGTTTCCTATGAGCCTCCTTGTCCTATGCAAAATGCTGCCTTTTGGGAATGAATTAAAATCTCCTAGCTATTCCAGTGTCCTTCTTTGCCCCCGCTTCCCTCCAGTGGTTCCCAAACCTGTCCTGTGTGACTTCAGCCAGTCGGGCTTTCAAGATATCCTCAAAGAAAATACCCATGTATTGTGTTCCCATCATGCAAATTTCTCTCGTGCATATTCATTGTGGAAATCCTGAAAATCCAACCGGTTGAGGGTCCCCCAGGTCTGCTTTAGGGACTTCTGTTCTAGAATGCATTTTGAGTTTATTGATCCTCTTGGGCTGTATCCTAACCTCTTTTCCCATAGATTTAAATGGAAGAAACTAGGACTTCAGACTCTCTGTGTTGCTTGTTGGCCCAACTAATTATTAGGAACCCCACAGCCAGATGGATTTTCAGGATATCCACAATGAATATGCATGAGACAAATTTGAATGTGTTGGGCCTTCAGTGTATGCCTATTTATCTCATGCATTTTTATTTTGTATATCCTGAAACCCTCACTAACTGTGAGGTCACAAAGGCAGGTTTGTGCCATTTTGGCAGACCTCTTATGAAGATCTAGTCTCCAGAAAGGAACACTGCTTAAGCTAGGATCTCAGCAATGGCCTACATGTGAGTGCTTTTAACTAACAGTATTAATCTGCCATGGCAAATCCACATGAAGTATTAGTATATCTTTATGCAAATTTTAAAGAGATATCCGTATGTCTCACCATCGCTGAAAATATACCTATATGTATTTATCTTTATACCAGCTATTCATGTAGTCAAGATAGACTGATTTTATCCATTTAATGGCTGAATATCGTTGCTATGCCGAAGGTCAGGCCCCACCTCTGAAGTGCTCCCTGTCCTTCCTCACCTTATATAGATAAATGTTATCCATTATGCAGATAAAATTTATCTGTATCCATGAAGCTCTGGGATTTTAAGTACAAAACAGTTATGTTGTTTTCCCCACTGCCGACCACATAGAGTAAGTGGTTATGAAATCTGAGCTCATGTTGTCCTTGTGCTTTAATACTAAGTATAAACTCCAGCTTCAAGGGCTGGTAAGCCAAGCTACAAACCTTTAAAATGTGCTTTAAGATCCTTGGGAACCCACTGTGCATTTTTTATTTTATTTTTCTAATAATTGTTGGAGTGTAGGAGCAGCCTAGTGGTTAGAGCAACTGCCTGCTACCCAAAACATCAAGGGTTCAAGTCCCACTGGTGTGCTTTGGGCAAGTCACTTTACCCTCCATTGCCTCAGAAGAAAAAGCCTGGCAATCAGCTTCTGGTTATACCTTGCCAAGAAAACCCAGAGGCTGCTGAGTTGCCAGGAGTTGGTACTAACTTGACAGCACTTTAAAAAATTATTATTGTTATGCTTTATATAAGATAAATAATCTGTAAAAAAAATATGTCTGGGCCACCACTTTTTTTAAAGGCTTGCCACTGCAGATAAAGTAAATCCCTGATCACAGCAGCTGTTACTGCTGAATACCCATGACCATCACTGACCGCGGAATACAGATATTTTCAGCAATTATCTGCTAATCAGTCTTAATATGCTGGACGGTTATGCCGATACTTGGGACCATACCAAGCTAGAAATGCGCCCTGTGCGACTAACAAATCTGGCACCCCCCCCCCCCCCTCCACACAGTCACATCCAGTAACTCACTCTTTGAGTTTCCTGGACACCCAATGATGATATCATCACCCTACTGTACTTCTGCCCTGTTTGGCTGCACCACTCACATAGTCCTTGGTGCGGCCCTGCAGGTACTTTCCCAATAGGGGTGCTGAAAACCAGCACTATCTGGATAAGTGCTAGCTCTTCCCCAACTCTCCCCACAAACCATAGTGCCGTGGCAGTCAGGGTAACTATTCAGCGGCACTATCTAGATAAGCCCCGCTGAATATTAGGGACACTGAGACTTATCCAGTTAGTAGATCCTGTGAAGCCGGTAAGCCCTTTTGAATATCGGCCAGGTAATTTCTAAAAATGAATATTACCTTATTGCACTTCTACAATGAATATATTTCTATGTTTCATTATAACAGCAGTTTATATTATACATGGGAAATGTGATTTTTTTTTAAATAAATCATTTTATGTTCGTGCCATGTCTTTATTCTGTCTTTTGCATTAGGAATGTGGCGCTGTCCTTTTTAGCATCTATTTAATATGGTCTAGACTTGGCTTTCACTTTCAGAATGACTAGAAAATAGTCTTGACTGCTATGCAGTTTATAGGTGGAGAATAGTCTAGAATAGTCCATAATTCTGGCAGATTCTCTGCATGGAAAAGGATGGTTTAGAACTTAAGGTTGGATCTTTTTTTTCTCCTTCAGGAACCATAGCATGCCATGGAGTAGAATGGAGCTGACACACACTCCCCATTTACACTTTCCCACCATCAAAGGGACAGAATGTGTCAGCTACCATGGTAGGCTTTGATGTGTTTCCTGACTGAGAGCAACATGTACCTTACATACTTTCACCGAATGTATCATCTGACTCATCAAGCAATGATACCACCAGTGCCTACATTTAGGAAACATGATTGAAAGGATCACTGATGTATGCTTCCCCCCTCTCTCCACTCAACTGAGGCTTAATTTTATAATGATTATAGCTTAAGTAAGGTGGCAGGGGATAGAAAATAAGGGGAAAATACCCCCAATTAGTTTGCTTATGAAGGTTAACAGGGCTGCATCTGACTGCAGTGGAAATAAAAAAAGAACACAAGGAAACTGCCATCTTAGAAAAATAGAATCATCTCCTGCAGTTTTTATTATTATTTTTTACAATGTCAAGGCAGAAACATGGGTACATCTATAACATACCTAGAATCTCTACTCTCACCCTGGCACATCTAAGGCAGGAACCAGGGATGCACCTAGAACATACCCAGAATGCACTGGCAGGAACTAGGGATACATCTAAAACATATGTAGAACACACTCAGAACATACATAGAATATAGCCAGAACACATGTAGAATCTCCACTCTCACTCTGGCATGTTCACGGCAGAAACTAGGGACACATCTAGAACACATGTAGAATGCAACCAGAACACATATAATATACTTAGAATCTCTACTCTTGCCCTGGCACATTCAAGGCAGGAATTAGGGACACATTTAGAACATGCCTAGAAAATACCAGAATATACCCAGAATTTCCACTCTTGCCCTGGTACATTCAAGTTAGGAACCCAGGACACATCTAGAAAATATCTAGAATGACTTTGACTCTCTGCTGTTGTCCCAGCATGCTCAAGGCAGGAACCAGGAACACATCTGGGATGTACCTAGAACACATCTAGAATTTGCACTCTCAGCCTGGCATGTTTGCAGCAGGGTCTGGAGCTCATCCAGAACTCACCTAGAACACAACTGGAACATACCTAGAACACACACAAATAATCACTGCTGTCAACATGGGGACCAAGATTGGTACAGAGGTGCATCTAGAACGTACCCAGAAAACACCTAGAACACGTGCTGTTGGCCCAACATGTTTGAGGTAGGAGTTGTGATGCATCTGGAAGATACCTAGAACACACCCAGAACATACCCAGAACACACCTGGAATGGTCACTGTTAATCTGGCATGTTTTAGGCAGGGGGTGGGATGCATCTAGAACACACTTAGAATGTCTACTCTCTATCTGGCATGTTTGAGGTATGGTCAGAGGTACATCTAGAACATACGTAGATCACATCCAGAACATATCTAGATCACACCTAGAATATTAATAATATTTCTGAGGCATGGACTGGGGCACATCTAGAACATGCCCAGAACATACCTGGAACAAAACCTAGAATATTTGCAGTCAGCCTGGCGTATCTGAGGCAGGTGCTGGGACACATCTGGAGCATATCTAGAACATACCTGGAATAATTGCTGTTAACCTGGCATGTTTAAGGCATGGATGGGGCACATCTAGAATATGTCTAGAACACAACTAGAATATTTACGGTTGGCATGTCTGAGGCAGGGACTGAGGTGCATCTAGATTGTGCATCAAACACACCCAGAACATACCTGGAACACACCTAGCATATTTGATGTTGGCTTGGTATATCTGAGGCAGGTGTCGATGTGAATCTAGAATGTGCCAAGAACACACCTGGAACACATCTAGAATCTCAGCTCTCTACCTTGCATTTTGAGACTTGAATCTGGGTGCACCTAGACTGTGTCTAGAATGAACCTAGAATCTCCGCTCTCTTGGTTGGCATGTTTGAGGCATGGATCGAGGTGCATCTAGACCATACCTAGAACATACCTAGAACCTCCACTCTGCCGGACATGTCTGAGGCAGGAGCTGAGGCACATCTAGAACATACCTAGAACACACCCAGAACACACCTAGAATAGTTGTTGTTGGACTATCATATCTGGGGCAAGTGTCAAATGTGCCTGGCATTTTGAGATATGAACCCAGGCACATCTAGAACGTGCCTAGAACACACCTGGAGCAAACATGCAACACATAGAATCTCCACTCTCTGCCTGGTATGCCCAAGGCATGGATCAATGTATATCTAGAACATACCTAGAACACACATGGAACGTGCCCGGAACACACCTGGAATTTACCTAGAACATATCTAGAATCTCTGCTCTCTACCTGTCATTCAGAGACTTGAACCTGGGTGCATTTAGAATAAGTCTAGAACACACCTAGAATGGACCTAGAATACAGTCTGAACATACCTGGAACACCCCTAGAATATTAGATGTTGGCTTGGTATTGATGTGCATCTAGTACATGGCTAGAATGAACCTATAATCTCTACCTAGCATGTTTTAGGCATGACCAACTATATTTAAAACATGCCTATAATATACTCGGAATGTACATAGAGCTCTCCTAGTGTCTCTGCTCTCTTTTGGCCTGTCATGTTTGCAGCAAGGACTGGAATGCATCAGCTTATACCTAGAACACACCCAGAACATATCTGGAACATACCTAGAATCTCCACTCGGCCCGGCATATCTAAGGCAGTGGCTAAGGAACATCTAGAACATACCTGGAACACACCCAGAACATACCTAGAATATTTGTTGTTGGCCTATCATATCTGAGTCAAGTGTCAATGTGCATCTAGTACATGCCTAGAATGAACCTAGAATCTCTGCCTAGCATGTTATAGGCATGACCAAGTACATCTAGAACACGGTGCCAAATGTGCCTAGTATTTCGAGGTATGAACAAGGGTGCATCTAGAACATGCCTAGAACACATCTGGGACGTATCTGGAACACACCTAGAATCTCCACTCTCTGCCTGGTATGCCCGAGGTGTGGGTTGAGGCGTGGCCGGAACATACCTAGAACACACCCTGAATGTATACAGAACACACCTGGAACATACCTAGAACACATCTAGAATCACAGCTCTCTACCTGGAATTTTGAGACTTGAACCTGGGTGTATTTAAAATGTGTCTAGAACACACCTAGAATGGACCTCGAACACAGTCGGAACATACCTGGAACACCCCTAGAATATTTAATGTTGGCTTGCTATATCTGAGTCAAGTGTCAATGTGCATCTAGTACATGCCTAGAACCTAGAATTTCTGCCTAGCATGTTTTAGGCATGACCAAGTACATCTAGAACATGCCTAGAATATACTTGGAATGTACATAGAGCTCTCCTAGTGTCTCTGCTCTCTTTTGGCCTGCCATGTTTGCAGCAAGGACTGGAATGCATCAGCTCATACCTAGAACACACCCAGAAGATATCTGGAACATATGTAGAATCTCCACTCTGCCCGGCATATCTAAGGCAGTGGCTGAGGAACATCTAGAACATACCTGGAACACACCCAGAACATACCTTGAATATTTGTTGTTGGCCTATCATATCTGAGGCAGGTGTCAAATGTGCCTAGTATTTTGAGGTATCAACAAGGGTGCATCTAGAACACGCCTAGAACACACCTGGAACATATCCAGAACACACCTAGAATATCCACTCTCTGCTTGGTATGCCTGAGGTGTGGATTGAGGCATGGCTAGAACATACCTGGAACACACCCAGAACGTATACGGAACACACCTGGAACATACCTAGAACACATCTAGAGTCACAGCTCTCTACCTGGAATTTTGAGACTTGAACCTGGATGTATTTAGAATATGTCTAGAACATACCTAGAATGGACCTAGAACACAGTCGGAACATACCTGGAACACCCCTAGAATATTTAATGTTGGCTTGCTATATCTGAGTCAAGTGTCAATGTGCATCTAGTACATGCCTAGAATGAACCTAGAATTTCTGCCTAGCATGTTTTAGGCATGACCAAGTACATCTAGAACATGCCTAGAATATACTCGGAATGTACATAGAGCTCTCCTAGTGTCTCTGCTCTCTTTTGGCCTGCCATGTTTGCAGCAAGGACTGGAATGCATCAGCTCATACCTAGAACACACCCAGAAGATATCTGGAACATATGTAGAATCTCCACTCTGCCCGGCATATCTAAGGCAGTGGCTGAGGAACATCTAGAACATACCTGGAACACACCCAGAACATACCTTGAATATTTGTTGTTGGCCTATCATATCTGAGGCAGGTGTCAAATGTGCCTAGTATTTTGAGGTATCAACAAGGGTGCATCTAGAACACGCCTAGAACACACCTGGAACATATCCAGAACACACCTAGAATCTCCACTCTCTGCCTGGTATGCCTGAGGTGTGGATTGAGGCATGGCTAGAACATACCTGGAACACACCCAGAACGTATACGGAACACACCTGGAACATACCTAGAACACATCTAGAGTCACAGCTCTCTACCTGGAATTTTGAGACTTGAACCTGGATGTATTTAGAATATGTCTAGAACATACCTAGAATGGACCTAGAACACAGTCGGAACATACCTGGAACACCCCTAGAATATTTAATGTTGGCTTGCTATATCTGAGTCAAGTGTCAATGTGCATCTTGTACATGCCTAGAATGAACCTAGAATTTCTGCCTAGCATGTTTTAGGCATGACCAAGTACATCTAGAACATGCCTAGAATATACTCGGAATGTACATAGAGCTCTCCTAGTGTCTCTGCTCTCTTTTGGCCTGCCATGTTTGCAGCAAGGACTGGAATGCATCAGCTCATACCTAGAACACACCCAGAAGATATCTGGAACATATGTAGAATCTCCACTCTGCCCGGCATATCTAAGGCAGTGGCTGAGGAACATCTAGAACATACCTGGAACACACCCAGAACATACCTTGAATATTTGTTGTTGGCCTATCATATCTGAGGCAGGTGTCAAATGTGCCTAGTATTTTGAGGTATCAACAAGGGTGCATCTAGAACACGCCTAGAACACACCTGGAACGTATCCAGAACACACCTAGAATCTCCACTCTCTGCCTGGTATGTCCGAGGTGTGGGTTGAGGCGTGGCCGGAACATACCTAGAACACACCTGGAACATACCCAGAATATACCCAGAATACACCTGGAACATACCTAGAACACATCTAGAATCTCAGCTCTCTACCTGGCATTTTGAGACTTGAACCTGGGTGCATTTAGAGCATGTCTAGAACATTTAGAATTAACCTAGAATCTATGCTCTATTATCATGTTTGAGGCATGGATCAAGATGCATCTAGACTGCACCTAGGATTGAGGTGCATCTAGACCACAACTAGAACATACCTAGAATCTCCACTCTGCCTGGCATGTCTGAGGCAGGAGCTTAGGTGCATCTAGAACATGCCTAGAACACACACAGAACATACCTGAAACACCCCTAGGATATTTGATGTTGACTTGGTATATTTGAGGCAAGTGCCAATTTGCATCTAGAAAATGCCTAGAATGAACCTAGAACATCTGCCTGGCAGGTTTTAGGCATGACCAAGTACATCTAGAACATGCCTATAATACATAGAGCTCTCCTAGTGTCTCTGCTATCCCTTGGCCTGCCACGTTTGCATCAGGGACTGGGATCAGCAGCATAACTAGAACATTCTCAGAACATATCTGGAATATACCTAGAATTTCCACAGTGTCTGGCCTATCTGAGATGGGATGAGGAACATCTAAAACATACCCAGAACACACCTAGAATATTTGTTGTTGGCCTCTCATATCTGAGGCAGGTGCCAAATGTGCCTGGCATTTTGAGGTATGAACCAGGCTGCATCAAGAATGTGCCTAGAAGATACCTGGAATGTACCTGTGTGCATCTAGAATGTACCTAGAACACACCTAGAATCTCCACGCTCTGCCTGGTATGTCTGAGGCGTGGATCGAGGTATGTCTAGAAGATACCTAAAACACACATGGAATGCAACTGGAACATACATAGAACACATCTATAATCTCTGCTCTCTACCTGGCATTTGAGACTTGAACATGGGTGCATTTAGAATGTGTCTAGAACACACCTAGAACACAGAACACACCTGGAACACCCTTAGAATATTTGATGTTGGCTTGGTATATCTGAGGCAAGTGTCGATGTGCATCTAGTACATGCCTAGAATGAACCTAGAATCTCTACCTAGCATGTTTTAGGCATGAGCAAGTACATCTAGAACATGCCTAGAATATACCCAGAATGTACATGGAGCTCTCCTAGTGTCTCTGCTCTCTCTTGGCCTGCCATGTTTGCAGCAAGGACTGGGATCAGCAACATACCTAGAACACACCCATAACATATTTGGAACATACCTAGAATTTCCACTGTGCCCGGCCTATCTGAGACAGGGGCTGAGGAACATCTAACCCATACCTAGAACACACCCAGAATATTTGTTGTTGGCCTATCATATCTGAGACAGGTGCCAAATGTGCCTGGCATTTTGAGGTATGAACCTGGCTGCATCTAGAACATGCCTAGAACACACCCAGAACATACATGGAACACACCTAGAATCTCCACTCTCTGCCTGGTATGTCCGAGGCATGGATCAAGGTGTATCTGGAACATACCTAGAATGCACCTAGACCACACCTAGAATCTCCACTCTCTGTCTTGTATGTTTGAGGTATGATCGAGGTGTATCTAGAACATGTCTGGAATGGACCCAAAATGTACCTAGAATCTCTTCTCTCTGGCTGGCATGTTTGAGATATGGAACTAGATGCATTTGGAAAGTGCATAGAAGACACCCGTAACATACCTAGAACACACCTATAATCTCTGCCTGGTATGTTTGAGGCATGGACCTAGGTACATCTAGAACATGTCTATAGCGCACCCAGAACACACCTAGAACCTCTGCTGCTTGGCATTTTGAGGTATGAACATGGGTGCATCTGGAAGATGCCTAGAATACACCCGGAATGTACTTAGAACACACCTATAATCTTTACTCTCTGCCTGACATGTTTGGGGCATCGACTGGGATGCATCTATAACATATCTGGAACATGGCCAGAACATAACTGGAACCATACCTAGAATTTCTACTCTGCCTGGCATGTCAGGGCAAGGGCTGAGGTGCATCTAGAACATACCCAGAACATACCTGGAACACCCCTCGAATATTTGATGTTGGCTTGGCATATCTGAGGCAGGTTGCTGAGGTGCATCTAGACTGTGCCTAGAACACATACAGAACATACTTAGACCACTCCTAGAATATTCAGTTGGCCTGGCTTGTTTGAAGCAGGTGCTGGGTCACATCTAGAACAGCTGGCAGTCAAGGCAGGACCTGGGGACACATCTGGAATGTACCTAGAACACACCAGAATCTCCACTCATCCTAGCACGTTCAAGACAGGAACTGGGGGCACATATAGAATGCACCTAGAATCTCCACTCTCAGCATGGCATGTTCAAGGCAGGAACCAGGGACACATCTAGTACATTCCTAGAACTGCAGCTCTTATTCTGATATATGTTCCTTTCCTGCCTCAGACATCTAGAACACATCTGGGATGCTCCTATGGTTTCAGCTATTGCTCTAATGTAGTGGAGGCAGGAACCAGGAAATATGTAGAATATACCTGAAGCATATCCAGAACCTCAGCTGTCACTCTCATTCAGCCAAAGCAGGAAAAGGGCCATATCTGGGATTCTGCCTCATGGGCTTGTTCAAGGAAAGGTCTCAGTGTATGTTGCACAGGACATATCCATATGCTTTCTCATTGCCACCTTTGAACAATAACAACATACCTTTAAATGCATCTATAATAGACCTGAAACATATCTGGAACTGTCCATGTTTGAGATCTTTCTTCACATGTGGTACTAGCCTAGAATTTGACTTATTTATTTATATAACACTTTTCTACCAGTCAAAGCAGTGTACAGTCAGGTACTGTGTATATATATATATTTTCCCTTGTCCCCAAAGAGCTCACAATCTGGTTTTTGTACCTGAGGCAACAGAGGGTTGAGTGGCTTGCCCAAGGCCACAAGGAGCACCTGTGGGACTAGAAACCCCAGTCCTTCCAGCCCAAGACTGCTGTCCTCTAATGGGATTTGAAACCCAGGCCTTCTGGCCCAAGGTAACTTGCCCCAACCACTAGACTACTCCTCCCTCCCTTATGGTGGTGCTAGTCTTTAGAGCAAACAGAAGTTATGAGTACATTTGAAAGTATTAACCCTAAGAAGTCTAGAGAGGTGAATAGATATTTGCATTTAATCTGTTGTGGAATGGGAATGTCCCCTTTGTTACCATGCAGAATGGAGAAGGAAGTAGTCTCTGTCTCCCTCTATTCTCATCAAGGCCTGTATAGAGGAATAGACTGCACTTTTAGTCATGTCTACATTTCTGCACATCTAATATGCAAAGTGAGGGGAAAATAATCTAACACAATAAAGAGTTTGGGCAAATTCCCTACTTCTTGGGGGCAAGGTTTGAAAAATATAGAAAATGGAATTATGTACAACAGATTAGAGATCCCCTCCCACTCAGAATAAGGGATAGCTGAACTGAAACTTTCACACTTGAGTAAGAGTGGAGCATGATTTCTCTGTTTAATTTCAAAATGTCATAATCTTGAACAGTTTCAAGTTGTGGCTAGCTTTCTTCAGTATCAGAGTATTTTATGAGGAATAGAATTCAAAGAAATGTTGGTTGCACTTCCTTAATCCATCAGCTATCTCACTCTGGTTTCTTCGAGAGGGTCTTTTGCTTTGAGCATCCATGCTGTCCAATGTCCTGCAATGTTTTATTGAATTTATTTAAAGATGATCATGTACAACCTATCAGCATAGAACACAGGTCAAAATACAAGCACTAATGATTCATATTTAGCCAGCAAAGCACCTGGGATGTTTTATCCAAGCATTCAGGTGTCACGATAGATGTAGTAAGGACTCCAGCCTTTGTTACAAATGACCAAATCATTCCTTAAAGGCACAATCAGCTTTTTAATTATAGCTTATTATGCACTTGTATTGCCCAAGCAGTAATTCCTGAACACCACACTAGTAAGGCTAATTCTATGCACTAACTGCATTATCAGTTTTGTTTTGGTGCAGGGATACCTATAATTTGTTTTCAGATGCTAAAGAAAAACACACCACACCACACCACCTTAGGACACCAAGCAAATTGGGCTTGCAGAAGGAAGAACCGTTTCAGAAAAGTTAAGAAATGGAGGCAGGGGTGAAGGGAACGGGTAGAAACACAGGCTTAATCTTCTATGCAATTTTATAAAAGCCCTTGCTTACATTGCATGCATAGAACATAGACATGGGTGGACCTTCTTTTATACCATCTACCTCTAGGAGGGTGTACCTATTTTATAAATGAGACACACACCTACCTACCCATTTGCACTTCTGGAACAGGTCAAAGTCTGTGCAGTTACTGAGTCTGTTTTATGAATGCACATAGGTATGTTTTAGGACATCTCCCATCTTTGCCTCATTATTCAATTACCTCCAATGAGTACTTTGTAATAATTAATTTAGTTCTAAGCAGACAGGCTATTTGAAGATTTCACCCTTTATCCCTAACTCCAAAAATAGTGTAGGTAAACTTTTAAGGAGAAAAAGTATGAGTTTCTTCACCAACAATGGTAAAGCATAGTTACTCATACGTAGCGAGTGTTCTCTAAGAGCAGCAGGGATCAGTTCTCGCATATGGATCACATTGGCACAGATAGAGCCCACCCAGTAATCATGCCCCAGCTTTCAAAGAAAGCCTTTGGGAGTTCAACCACGCATGCATGGTCACCTTCCAATTCAAGGGTGCCATCTTACCACAGTAAGATGACATAGCTTGATCAAGACAAAAAAAGAAAAACTGCACAGGGAGGAGAGAGAGGGTAGTGAGGACTAATTCCTGCTGTTCCCAGAAATTACCTACTATAGGTGATTAACTACACTTTCTCCAGGAACAAGCAGGAAGCCAGTCCTCACATATGGGACTCCTTAGCTACAGGCTACTGAGAACCTGTAAAAACCACAGGCAACCAAAAAAAACCAGACCATGAATGACAGTGAAGAGCAGAGAGACCAAAAGGTTAAAATGCGACCCTAGCTTCAAACAGAGAATCAATTCTCCAGTAGTCCAGACAGACAAAAGGGCCAGAGGGAGGCATTGTATCAATCCCCAAAAAGATACCACAGCACAGTCTGTCCAAAGGCAGTCATGACAGGAATCCCTATCAATAGTGGGCTGTGACAGCATGGGCTGATGACTAAGTAGCAGCCTGGCAGATCCCCAAAAGTGAGACGGAGCATAGATGCGCCACCGAGGCAGCCATGGCCTGGACATTAGGGGCCATCACATGATATTCTAGCAAGAGACCAGTCTGCTGCTAGGCAAAGGAGATACAGTCAGCTACGCAGGTAGAAAGGGTGCGTATAGACATCGCAACGCCAAGCCTGTTCGGCTCATAAGAGATGAACAGCTGAAAAGACCATCAGCAAGCCTTCATTCACTCAATATAGAAAGCCAAAGTTCTCATACAGTCTAGAGTGTGAAGAGAGGTCTCAACTCTGTTCACTTGAGGCCTGAGGAAAAAAAACATGGGTAGAACTACCTCCTGGTTGAGGTAAAAGGAAGAGACCACCTTGGGTAGAAATTTAAGGCGAGTGCGAAAAACCACCCTATTATGATGGAATCTGGTGTACGGGGCATGAGCCACTCATGCCTGCAACTCACTGACTGCATGCAGATGTGAGTGCCACAAGGAAGACTACTTTCCAAGTGAGATACCTGAGATGACAAGAGGCAAGGGGCTCAGAGGCAGGAGCAATGAGCTTTCCGAGAACCACATTCAAGTCCCATGCCACCATAGGCGGGCAGACCTCTCATGAAATGGTCAACAGGAGGGTGAATGCACAGGGATTGACCATCAACCAGATGACAATAAGCCACGAGAGCATGGAGGTGTACCCGTACGGTATTGGACTTCAGAACAGTATTGGAGAGGAGGAATAGGTACTGCAGGATCTCGTGTACCAGGCAGGAACAAGTGTTGATATCACTTATCCACACACTAGACCGCAAACCTACACCATTTGAAGGCATATGCCCATCTGGTGGAATCTTGCGGGATGCAAGGAGGACATCCTCAACCTCCCTTGGCAGGTGAAACTGGGCCAAGGCTATCCTCTCAGCAACCAAACTGTCAGAGCCAGGGACCGGAGGTTGGGTTGCAGGATGGTCCTTTTCCCCTGCAAGAGCAGAACCTGGGTAGTCTAGGGGAATCAGAGGTGTCTGAAAGAGACAGAGCAGCAAGGGGAACCACGGCTGTCTGAGCCAGTGAGGGGCCACAAGAATAACTGTGGCCCGGTCTGTCTGTATCTTGTAGAGGGATTTGGCTATCAGGGGAATGGGAGGGTACACATACAGGAGACTTTCTCCACAAGGCAGGAGAAAGGCATCGGCTGCTATCCGAGCCAGGGCCAGAAGCAGAAGTGAAGCAACTGGACAATGCTGGGGCTTGTAAAAAAGGTCCATCATTGGGGTGCCCCACCAATGGAGAACTTGTGGATTGAGCCACCACTCGTGGAGCTGGAGCACCCAGATGAGACTGTCCACTAAGGTATTGCCCTGCTCCAAGAGGTACACCACCCTGAGAAGCATACCCTGGCTGATGGTGAAGTTCCAGAGGCAGACAGCCTACCAGCAGAGTGGGTATGAGCTCATTCCTCCCTGTTTGTTGAGGTAGAACATTGCTACTTGGTTGTCTATCTATCTACACTAGGACAATCTGGTTTGCTACATAGGTTTGAAACACCTGCAGGGCCTTTGCTCAATGTGGTTGATGTGGAGCTGGGTCTTGGTCTGTGACCAGACACCCTGAATCTGCAAGCTGCACCAATGGGCACCAATGTGATCAAAGAGACCAGCTGAGAACCCAGCAAGCTCCTTTACCAGGTCTCTGAGGTACATGCCCATATACAGCTGGTATGCCTGGATTCAGGCAACTAGCATTGAGCCCTGGAAGCACCATCTACCAAAACCATCCATGATGCGAGTCTCCCTATCTGGGAGCACCGAGGAGTGTCTTCTGGCTTTTCATGTGGCACATGCCTGTCTCCACCACCATGGAATTGTGGGATAGCTGTCTCCTTTGAATCCCTGGGCTCTTATGGACTTGATACATGGAATCGAGCTGCTTGCTCACAATGGGAACTGTAACTGGGGCTTCCCACAGCCTGAACAGGAGCCATTCCAAAATAGGGAGAACCAGCACTGTGGGGGCCTCTTTGGGGGGGGAATCGTACTGGAGGATCTCAAGGTCTTCTGCTCAAGATTCCCCCTCCGATTGCACTGTGAAGGCCAGGGCTTTCAACATGTATGTCCTGGACAAAGTCCAGGAAGGAGGAGAGATCCTCGAGCAGGGACCACTGGTGCTCCTGTGGAGAAAGGTCCAAAGGAGCATCATGGCGCTGAATGGTCTTGGGGATTCATCCTCCGTCTCCCATTTGGAATCAGACTCAGAGGAGTTTGAACCACTAACAGGCATTGCATCGATGCCCAGTTGGGATAGCTGGGGGTCAAGGTCCTTGGCACCCAGAACCCAAAATGCTTAGGGAGGAATGGTGAGTAGACTGGGAACAGGATCGAGCCTTGGCATTGGAACCTGACCCAAATTGCTCCAACACTGGCTCCACTTCCCCGGTGATGCCCTTGCAGTTGAGGGACTGGTGGCTGGATTCAAGGAAGCAGGCATCAAGGAAGTTCGCTGTTGGAGGAAAGCCACAAGGCTACGTTGCAAGGAAGCCATCCTGACCTCAAGGGCCAAGGACTCTGCAGCCACCAAAGCGGGCTCCAATAGTCTTGGGCCCGATGCCGGTTCCCTCGGTGGGGATTCACTGATGGCCTCGGTGGGCTTCTTATGGTCCTGTGAGGAAGAGGGAATTTCCTCTCACCGGGGCAGCTTTGAGGACACTCCTGGCATTGCTCATAGGACTGTGGTGCTGGTGTGACAATGGGTCTTATCCCCAGTGCCAGCACCAGCCTTCGACAGACTCAGGTGGAGCCCAGTCCTTCTGAGAACGATCCTTTGTGGACAATCCCTGGTCTGATGGTCCACAAATCCAGGGCTCAGAGCAGGCAAGATCACCACGTGAGGATGTTGACCCCACAGCAGCCCTCAGGGGTGTCAATTCCGTGGTCAAGGCTGGGGCCAAAGACAAGGCCTTGAGGCCAAATCATGCCTTCCGCTGCCTTTCACGATTCTTCCGACCCTTGCTTGTCATCTGAAGACAGAGCAGGCAAGTGGAATCATTGTGGTCACCCCGAGGCATTGAAGGCAACAGTTGTGCCAGTCCGTTATGGACATAGTGTGGGTACAACTGCTGCACTTCTTAAAACCACTGACAGAGGACATAGCAAAAAAAAGGAGGCCTGCAAAATCAAATTCCAAGGTTCTGGTCAGGGAAGGCCATGAGAAAAACCCTGTGCACCAAGTGAAGAAAGAAAAAGAGGGAACCAGAGAAAAAACACATGCTGAGAAAGCAACGATTCCGGGTGCGGGAAGGTAACTACGCGACCAAGCCAAGAATCACACAGAAAAAAAAATCAAAGTAAGCAAAAACACAACAAGTTTTTCCTGAGGAAACTGACAAGCATCTGATGAGCTCCACAGAAAAAAAGAAGACTAAGGTAAGATAGCACCCTTGGGCAGGAAGGTGACTACACGTGTGGTAGAACTCCCAAAGGCTTTCTTTGAAAGCTGGGGAGTAGTTACCGTGCAGGCACTGTCTGTGCAGACATCACCCCTATGTGAGAGCTGACTTCCTGCTTGTTCCTGGAGACTGTGATGGATCCTATGAATACATTTCAATGGTGGCATCTCTGCATCTTATGATAGGTGCTTACACACCCTCCCTATCCCCAAAGGCTGCACAGAGTATACAGTTAAAACCACTTCATCTTAAGTGACAGAAGTTCCCACAGGCCAGGTGTTCCTCACCCAGTCCTCGGGACACATGTAGCCAGTTAGGTTTTCAGGATAACCACAATGAATATGCTTGCACTGCTCCACTGTAAGGAAACCTCTCTCATGCATATTTTTTGTGGTGATCCTGAAAAGCTGTCTGGTCATTTAGGTCCTGAGGACCGGGTTGAGAATCTTGCTATAGTCTTAAGTACCAAACCCACTTACTTTTCTGTTTGTTTGGGGTTTTTTTTAGAATCCCCTAAAATAAGATTTGTTTCGGACACAACACAAACAATCTGTCCTAATTTTGAACATGAATTTTATTATTATGATATTAAGCTTAGCAGCTCAGCTAAAAGCAATGAAGTCTATGAAATGGATATTTTGTCACATCTGAAAAGAAAAGGAGTCCTTTGCAGGTAAAAACTTTTATTCACAAAATTTTAAATGCCTCAAATTCTTGTACAATTATGCATCAAAGAGGTTATAATGAAATTAACACATTAAAACAATTACAATGAAAATAAAATATCAACTAAAAACTTAAATTCTTAATTACAATTGCCATATATTATCATCCTGCATCATCTACTTATTTTTTTACTCTTGCACTGTAAAAAAAAACTCATTTTAATACTTTTCCCAAAAATCCAGCAGTGTTTCCAAAAGCCAAGTCTTGATTAATTTCCACATTTCGGATAATTTTGCAAAATACAGCAGCTAGAAGGTGCTATTGAGCTTCACCGTGCTTTTAAAGAACTTTAGATAAACAATAGTTTGTCATGTTCCATTAGTTCTTGTTTGCATCTGTGCTTTTAAAAATCTGATACAGGCAGGACAATTTTCACATCCATCCACACTTGTAAATAGTGATCCAAGCATTAAAATGAGCCCTTTCCCTTCTTCTGCTTGTGGGGTTTCAGTCTGCAGATTTATGCACATTTAAGGAAGGGCATTTCCAGGGAAATACACATGGACCTCCATTTTCAACGCTACACGTACTATTTTCCAGAAAGTAGCCATAGAGCGGGTGCAAATGTCCACAGATACTCCCTGTCTGCTGCACGTTTCAAAGTGAAAGAACACTTTTACTTTCAAAGTGAAAGTTGGTGCCAAGTCCATGACTTTGTCCTAATGTGAAGAGTTTGATCTTTGCCTCCTTTAAGCACCTGGTTCTCTAAAATTGGAGCACCGACTGATAGGCGGCATATGCACACCTACAAACTCGCAACCTGCTTCTGCCAGTAGCAATCCTTGTGACCTCTACTTCAGATCCGTCAGCTCTCCTGGGAAGGGACTTGCATGTCTTTTTTGTAAGGGTTTTTTTTGTTTTTTTTTAAGCGCCTTCCAAGTCAATGCCGACTCTGGCGACCCAGAAGCCCCTAGGTTTTCTTGGCAAGGTATAACCAGAAGTAGATTGTCTGGGTATTTTCTTCCAAGGCAATGGAGGGTACAAAGAGTGCCAGTGGGAATCAAATCCAGATCTCTGTTGCTCTAACCACTAGGCTACTCCTCTACTCCTAGGCGCTATATAAATATTGAAGTAGATACTGAGAGTCTGGTGCATAAATCTACTCCCTACTAAGAAATCCATGACGAAATTTCAACTCAGCTCTTATGTACATATTCTGTTGCTGTTCTCATTTATTTCTGTTCACTCTACTCAATATTCATGGTTTCTTTTTTGTTGGATTGAAGGGAGAGAAGTACATCGACCTGAGGAACTGATGCCAGAGAGCCTGGAAGTATTTTAGCATCTGCCCTCCACTCCCTGAGTCAGCCTGCAGGTGACTCCCCCTCTTCCACGAGACCTGCAACAGGTGCAATGCAGCCTCCTCTTTACACCAGAAGGAAAAGGGTGAGACAGCAGCTAAAGGAGAGGGGCTAGAAAGCAACGCCTCTTCCCTCCGTCCCAACTTTACTGCTGGGTTTAGTTTGCATTTCAGCACACTTGTAAATAAGTTTATGGTGTTTTTGTACTCAAAGTTTTACAGCACTGATGAATCCCCAGAGAAACGGTTGAAAAAAAAAAACTGAAGAGAGGGCGACACCCCATTATCAGGGTATGAGAGACTGGGGAAATAGAAGTTTAACCACTGCCCTTTCAAACGTTATAGCGCCCTGGGCCTCTGGACTAAATTCAGGGCATTGGACCAGCCATTGTTTACAAGACCATATTCTCCCTTCCATCCCTGCACATTCAGCAGAGTCCGCAAGTTGCCAAGTGACTAAGGGGGGCGCCTGTGAATTTTGACAGGAGGGAATTCTACAGCAGATCTGCTCTCAAGGAAAGCAACACAGAGCCCTTCCCAGCCTTTCTACAGGCCAGAGTCAAGGAAAAGGTATATTTTGTGGGTTTCTTCACCCGTGTACACCCTTCTGGAGCACTAGCAACATTCCTGGAAGGGAGATTCCAGCATTAGCTCCTCACGTTCCCGCTGAAGGCTCACACACATGGGAAGGGGGCATGCAGCAGCCAAATTGTGGTTTATATATAAAGTTGGTTGGTTTCTGTGTAAATGTGTGATTTTGTTGACCCGTTTGCTTTTTTTTTTTTTTAAATAGATGGTATTAAAAGCCAGATACAGATCTCTTTTGCTTCCTTTGTTTTATAGGGATGAGGTTCCCTCTTCCTCTCTATGATAGGGGATTGTGGGAAAAGTGGTCGTGTGTGTAAAATTCTGCACTTACCATCACCAGGTCTGTGATAGAAAGCATTTGAGGTGCAGTCAGCAGAAGTGGATTGACTTGAAATAGTTGTATTATTGAACATAACTGCAATGCAGCATATAGTCATGCCTAGTGTACAACACTATCAAAAGACAATCAGATTTTCATTTGCCACCCACAACAGCATCCACTCTCAATCTAGACTGTTATATTGTTCCAAAGTAACGATAATGACATGGTTCAGGTACAGAGGTTCATGTTTTGGGCTCTGTGGTAGCATAACTTGATAGAGCTCCCAAGTTTGCTGGACCACTCACTACTTCCCAGCACTCATTTTTTCCAATATTAAAATTAGATAACCACATTTTCCTCTGGGATATTAGTGAGGGCCTTTGTAGTCTCCGATTAGTAAGGATGTATTTAAGCTTTCCTTAGAAGCAGCTTCTTTCCCACCCTGAGCAGAAGTGGATTTAAAGCACATGTATTAACTCAGACAAAGCCAGCTGACCACACCACAAAAAGTTCTTGCAATATTGGACTCTGCAGCATTGATTCACAGTTTACACTACTCTGACTCAGCATAGGAACAAACAAACAAAAAAAAAGATGAGAAGTTTCCATCACCCAGCGGCTACCACAAGCAATGCTAGTGCCCTTGCAATCCTGGAGCTGGTCTCACAAGGTCATCCAAAAATTCTCGCTCTGTTAGAAGTACATTGCACAGAATCAGAAGCTGCATTTCACAAAACAAAAAAAGCCCCATCAAATCCACTTGCAGTTGTGCTGAGGAATTTGAGACGTATCCCCTTGTCACACAGTGCGAATGGGAGAGGCCGGCCGGCCGCCCACCGCTGGGTGCAGCTGTTGCCCCTGGAAGGGAATGCACAGCTGGATTCTGAGCACTGAATCAAAGCACTCGGCAGCTGTTCCTGGGGTGGATTCAATAGCTCAGTGCAGTCAGAAGCCGCCATACACAGAGGCAGCATAAAGTTCGCACAAGTATTAAAAGTTTGACAAAGCTTTGCATTTCCAAATTCCTCTTCAGCTCAGTGCATGACTAGAAAGCCCCTTAGCTCTGAGTCTTTCCCACAGTCTGGAAGTTCACTTACCCTTTTCTGGAGAGGGAAGAAATTAGGATCCTGTAAGAGTCCAGGTGAGCAACTCATGAGTTTTGGATGTGATGACGCATCAGCTCTAGTGAGTGCTCGATGCCACCAGGTGAGCAGGAGAGACTTCATACATGTACATCTACTAAGGGGTGCAGAGAGCCGGCATGGGCCCCAGGGCAGACAATTTTTCTGGGCCCCCTGCACTCTTTAAAAAATGGTTTTAAATGTGCCATGGCAATAAATGTCAAAACTAAGTAAATGACTGTGTTAATCTAGTTACTGTGAATGCCATGATAGCTGTTCTAAAAAGGAAGTAAAGAGTATAAATCAAGGGAGTCACAGGAGTCAGGCAAGGGGAACCCATATATGGGCCACCTTTCAGCTTCAGAAATGATCCTCTGCACCCCAGGTATGCATAAGCATTGCAGTGTGCCTCACTCCCCTAGTGGATGGGCCTCCTGGCCTACCCTCATAACAACTAGCTCATGGCGGGGTGAGCAAACACACAAATACACACTGGGATGCCCCCTTCCTCACCAAAGAGCTCAAAAGCATGTGTAAGTTCATTCCTGCCGCATGGACGCACACATGCTACCAGTGCTCACATCAACACACACAAATTCCATCACCGCTCGTCAGCACCCCCTCCGCCCTCCCCGCCGCCAGTGACGGCTAACCTCAACAGGTACCAACACACCACCACCCACCAGAACACATAAGTGTGCTACAACAAAGCAAAATTTATTTAAAAATAAAAACAAATTTGAACAAGTAAATGAAATCCAAAAAGAGAATCTTTAGTGGACAGCATATAATGAAAAACAAAAAATAAATAACATTAGTTCAGTCTACACATTAATAAAGAGATCTGCAAGACAAAAAATAAAAAACCCACAACAAATAAAACCTTAGAGCTCAACTATTCTCTGTAAGAATATTTACCTTCTGTTTTTCTTAAACTTTACAAGTCTGAAGGGATTAATTACTATCATCAGATTTTTGTTTTAATATATATTCACGTCACTATCATCTTTTTAAAACAGTCCATGAAAATACTGAGTAGGTCACCATCAACCCCTCCTCCAGAAACAACCAAATATCTTAAGGTTTAAAAAAAAAAATAAACCCAAACGCACAAATACCCAGCTAGTTTTGCTCCATGCTTACTGTTCAGTAGTCACAGACCCGACCTAGAACAGGAAGCTGAGCAAAGGATGCAGACAAGAGGACAAAAACCCTTTCATGGCCCAGACAGGAAGCAATACGTCTCTGCCGTCACCCACCCAAAGTAATCCTAGCACTGCTCTCCTTACCCATAAAATTACCTCCACCCTCCCACCCCCAATCCTTCCAATTCCAGACAGAGCCAAGACTGCAGCCCTATTATGTAAACATGAGCCAATGGAGCAAGCTGTGCACTAAGCCAAATACGACATTACTTCCTGTCTGAAAACACAATGTCTGCTCTAGACCAGTGCAAGACAGCAGCCAAGGATGGGTCTCTCAAGCCTGCTGCTGCCTACTACACAAAAGCGCAATGGGTCCTGGGAATCCAAGTTCAGTAGAGCCTCAGAAAAGGACCTGAACATGCAGAAGGTACAGCTGAACCTCCAATGATGACCACTCAGGAGTCCTTGACCCAAGCCTTATTCATATTCAAAGCCATCAAAAAGAATTCAGCAAATCTACATCAAAGGGACATTCAGCCATATTAAATGCAGACCACTATCTGCATAGCAGACTGTTATAAGTCAAGGGAGACTTTTTAAATTAAAAAAAAATAATAATAATCTGAGCTATAAAATATCCAGGAATTTTCTGCTTCCTGGGTCAGTTGGAGCAGAGAATTCTCCAGAGGCGGTGTTTAAGATCCTCGATTGGGAAGGGGATGGGGGGAGGAGAGCACTTTATCGTCACATAATGCCAGCACCCAATGGTGGAATTCAGAGCTCATGACTACGGGTTCCAGAAGGATTCCTGGTGGAGAAATCTAAGGGAGGGCTATAGAAAGAGAAAAATCCCTAAGCTCATGACAATGTAGCTGAACAAATGCCAGTTCCGACTGAGCTGGGAGATGAGGCTAGGCCTGGTACTACGCATCTACTTAGGACAGCAGAATTTGGGGGCACTGGCGAAGCTTCAGCATGCAGAGAAGCAGCATTTAACCGCTGCCGCATTCTGCCTTCTCTGACAGGAAGCTTGCGCCAGAGGGGGGCGGACGGGACTGTGCTCAAGTATGGGCTTGTGTTCAACATTTGTGCATTCTTGGCTTGGGCAGAGGTAGGGAGGTCACAGAAACAGCAGGGGAAAGGAAGACTGACCATGGGATTGAAGGGGAGAAACTGGCCATATGGGTGGGAGTATAGAGGGGGGGGGAAGAGATGGAGCTGTTGGATATGATAGGTGGAGGCTGAAGGGAAATGCTGGGCATGAGAGGGGAGTGGGTAGAGAAAAGGGAAGGGGAGAGAAGATGCTGGACACTTTGGGGGGAGGGGGGAGGATGGGAAAGGAAGGGGAGATGCTAGTCTACTGGGGGGGGGGGGAGAGGGGAAGGAAGATGACACATAGTTGAATGTTTATCTAGGGCAAGTCCTGCTGGGAAGTCAAAGGTGCAAGAGGAAACTGCCAGGATGAAAAAATTCCAAAGTAAAGTAAAATTTTTAAAAAGTTAAAAAAAGTGGTGAGGTCACTGTCCCTGCTGGTACTTGTTCTGTGGCTCTAGTAAGATGCTGTAGACCAGCATGGTGCACTCTGACAAGAAAGGATGTGATACTACACATACACACAGAATGCACAGGAAACCACAGACAAATGAGAGTCCGCTTTGGCAAGGAAGTGCTGCTTATAAATGAGGAGACTAAATGAGAGCAGCTTCCAGTCACATGGCTGCACAAATGCCCAGAGAGCAAGGGTGGCAAGCTGCAATGCTGGCTTTCAGGATCCCCTAATGAGTGTGCATGGAATGCATTTGCATATGGTGGAGGCAAAGCACGCAAAATGCACACATGTTCATTAGGGATATTCTGAAAACCAGACTGGTTTGCGGCCCTCCAGAATTACAATTTGACATACCTGGCCTAGAGATTACCTCAGGTCATCTAGGTTTTTGCTATACCCCACGCTAATCCTCGTCTAGACGAGGCAGGTAACACAATCTAGCACTTTCCTGCCAATGTTCAAAACTTCACAGTTTAAAATGAGTGTGGTCGACAGATCAGCAGTGTCCATGGGCTGGCAGATTAGAGGAGGTGAGAGGAGAATCAGGGATCACAATGCATGGTGGGGTGGTGGGAGATGGAGTTGCTGCACTGTAGCTTGGGTGGGAGCAAGTGCATCAGTGGAGAGATCCATCTTGGTGTCTACATTTTGAAAACGGCTCCTAGATCTATACATCACTAAGGCTCAAGAGAATGAAACATTGCCTAGCCAAAGCCCATAAAATGAGTTCCTGGTGCATCTTGTAGAATCCCTTCCCTTCTTCCTTTAAAGGCAAGAGAAACCTTTTCCCTGCACTCAATGCTATTCCACCTCCATTTCTTCTCTTCCTTATACAGGTTTCGATAGCAGTGACCAAATGTAGAGGGGGCGTATCAGAATATACTCAGGAGAAAGTGCTGTAGTACCATCTCCTTTCACGTCCATGAAAAGGCACAACACTTCCCCTCTCCTCTTGCTCTTGGGAAAGGAGTGCTGCACTCTTCCCCACCACCAATCCCTACGCTATCCTAGGAGCAAAGTGCCACACTCGCATCCCTTTTGCTCCCAGAAGAAAGCATTGCACCCCCCCTCGCCCAATATCACCCTAACGAGAAAGCAGTGCAGACCCCACCATCAGCTGCTTCTCTCAGTTTTAGATGCATGTGAACATAAGTGGGTCTCGGGCCACTCCCAGATCCCTACTCACGGCGCTGCTCCCCAGAGGCCAGGGGCATTGTTACACGAGTGCTATGTGGTCACGTGGGTGGGGGTGGAAACAGCCACAAACTCTCGCAGAATGTTCTTGGCCATTTCGATATTGTTCTGCGCGATAAGCAGAGCTTTCTGAATGTCCTGATAGGAGTAGCCCTGGTTCAGAAGGCTTTCAATCTCACTGGATAGCTGCTGTGGACACAGTGCAACAGAAGCAGAAGACTGTTGGGCGCTCCCTGCTTTGCGCTCAGAATTGATCCTCCGGGGCAGAGGCTTTGGAGGTCGTTCTGGAACTTGGGATGCATCTAAAAAAACTGCAAAGAAAGAGAAGGTGTTACTGCTCTTCTACTGTGTACCCTGGTGTACAGACGGATCCCTAGAAAAATGGCTTTGGCATTCCGTAGTGCTTGAAATCACTGTGAGCTCTGGCAATTGTGAACTATTTCCAAATACTGAATTGTGGCCATATCACTCACCTGTTGCTGAGGCCAAAGGATCACTGTCCAGAGACGCTCGACTGAAGGCAGAGGCGGCATTGGAGATGTCTGAAAGAGTGCGACGTGCAGGGGCGACAGGCAGGGACGGTCTTGGGACATCATATCCGCTATCCTCATTCTCAGACTCCTCTGGTCCATTCCTGACATTTTCTACAACCACACACTCTTCACCTGACAGAACACAGGGGCACAATTATAAAGCAGCCTCTCCTCTTACTACAATAAGCTGCACTTCCAACAAATTTTATTCTAAAGGGCCACTTCTGGAATAACTGATCCAATTTCTGCATTTGGATGCTGCCTGGCAATTGCCAGAGGGCACAGCAAGCGCAAGGTTACCGTTATCTCCAAGTCTTAGTAACTAACCTTCTATAGAGGAAGACAGGATTGTCTTGTCACAGGAGGACCATCTCCAGGGGATCAGACGCCCTACCCCAATTGTAATCCAGAATCTCCCCTTCCCTACTCCCTTCCCCCCCAGGTCACCACATCTTTCGTTTTCCCTCCCCCCCTCATCTCTATTTCCCTTTCCCCTCCTGTAATGTATCCTGCTGGTCTTCCCTCTTCCTTACCACTGTTGCCGCCCCCACTACCCTACCTTCATGAGGAGCCCAAAATTTGGGCTTTGTGGGGAGGGGGCAGCAGCACAGCACTCGGAAAGCCATTTAAAACTTCTCTCAGTGGCAGGCTTTTAAGTATTTGTATGCACACATGCGTGCTCACGACTTGCTGCATCAGGCCTTGAGCATGCACAGAGATGCTAAAAGGTCCACCACAGAGCGGTAAAGGGCTTTCCTGATGTTGCGCTGCTGCCTCCCAAAGTCTGTTGTTCAGGCTTCCTGCAGAGGTGGGGTGGTGGGTGGTATTATGGAAGGTGCTGCACCCCCCCCTCCCTTGGCGGGTGCCTAGCCTGCTTAGTGGCAGGGCCGGCCCTGCATGACAGGGGTCAAGTGAGCATGCATCAGCTCAAAGCAGCCAACTGCTAATTAGTTCAGCCAGTCTAGTAACACTTGTGCCATTTCCTCTCTTAACACAGAGACAAAGCCTCCCCTCCCCCTCCCCACCCCTAAGGGCAGGAATTGGGCCCTAGAGCAAAGAACCCCACAGAAAACATGAAGTGCCTTTACAGCAATTAGGTCTGCCTGCGTACCTGAGACTTCTGAGAGTTCCAGAAACGTGGGCGCAGCCTGCAACTGGATGTTGTACATGGATTCATACGTGAGTCCTTCAGTTAGATCACACTCTGGGGTGCTGAGAAGAACAACCCACATGTCAGCAACTCTCCGCTCTTCAGTTCCTCCAGCCTTAGACCTTTTCCCCTTAAGAATAGTGCACCTCTTCTGTCTCTTCTCATTTACCAATTTGCTCTGACTCTAGCAGGGCCCAAAGTACTATGGGCGCCAGGGTTTGAAGTGGAAAATAAAATGTGGAGGACACTTCTTCCTTTCCGGACCCCTCCCCAGCATGCTCCCTTCTATCATTCTTCCAGTGCCCTACCCATATTGTGAGTCATCTCATATGTTCCTCTCTTCCCTCCATATACAGAACGCAGGGAGAGTTGGGGAAAAAAATAGAAACTTTGTTTTGGAGGATTCAACATAAAATACAAGATACAAGAGAAAGTCAAGGTAGCTGCTGGGAGGACAGTAAAGAAGAAATGTCAGAGAACAGTGTGTAACTGGATCCAGTGAATCAAAGAACTGCGGACATGGAGCCCATTTGACTTTTCTGTATTTGATGCAATACAGGTCACAGAATGAAGAGGTCAGCTAGGACTGAAGGTTTCAGCAAGTCTGAAATGAAGCTGGAGTTAATATGAAAGAATTTCAAAGATAACAGGAAAAAACAGTGGCAGCAAGGTGGGAATTATGTAGCTCACAATCTAAACAAGAGAAAACAGCCGGTGGAGAAAGTTGTTGCCTGTCAGTGACTAAGGAGGAAACTCTGCATTAAGTAAGAGCTTGGCTAAGAGTGAGAGAAGCTCCAAAGAGCAGAAAGCTGCAGACAGAGAAGGAAAAGGAAGAGAGGGACAGCAATGAACTAAGACACAGAACACAAGATCCGAGCTAAGACTAGAGAGCATGTCTAGCTCATCAAAAAAAAAAAAGGAATAGGAGAGATGAAGGGGTGAGAGAGGAGGATGATCCTTGTGTTTAAGGTTTTGAGAAAAGAACCAATATACAAAGAAAAAGGAAGAGAAGTTAACAGAAGGACCAGGCAAAAGCAGGAGGCAAGAGCACACCTCACCCCATCACTTCCACAAGAGGATCGGGGGCTGTGAATGAAAACAGGTAGAGAAGAGCAAAGATACACAGTGACAGGATCCTTGTTTCTGTTGGTAGGGGGAATTCAGTTTGGGAAAGGAATCCAGGACTAAAGCAAGTACGAAAGAAAGCAAAAAATGCACACTTGAAGCAATCAGAAGAGATGGAAGGACTACGCCCAGTTTAGCAAGTGTGATGTTGCAACTAGGAGGAAATATTAATGGGAATTGGAGGATGGAGTACTGAGAAGGATGAACCAGGTATAAAAATGTAAAGATGGCAGACAAGGAAAACCCAAATGAAAAGTACAGGACGACACATACAGTATAGGGTGGTAACCTGTAACATGTGTTCTCTGGCAGAAGCAGGAATCGGTCCTCCCTTATGGGTAATGTCACCGACTGAGACCTCGCACGGGAACCCTCCCCAGCTTTCACAGAAAGCCTTTGGGAGATCCAGCCTTCCCACCAGAACAGAAACATCTTACCTCAGAATAATGACATAGCTTAATTGATCCAAAAAGAAAGAACATAGGGAGAAGGGAGCATAGTGAGGACAGATTCCTGCTGCTCCTGGGGAACACCTGTAACAGGTGAGTAACCATGCTTTCTCCAGGAAAAAGCAGGACGTTGGTCCTCACTTATGGGACTCCCATTATCTACAGGCTACCAAAAAACCCTGTAAATCGCCCAGTGGGACAACCAGAAAAACCAAACTGTGAAGAACAGTGGAAAAACACAGAAAGGTTCCGAGTGTCGATATATGGCTCTGGCATCAAGCAAGAGAACGACTCTCCAGTAGCCTGGACAGAAAGAAGAGCCGGAAGGAAACAGTAACATTAATTTCCAAAGAGGTGCCGGAGTACGACTTGGCTGAAGGTGCCGTCATGCCAGGAATCTGTATCCAGGCAGTAATGGGCTGCAAAGGTGTGGACAGAAGACCACGTTGCAACCCTAAAGATTTCCAGCACAGAGACAGAGCACAGATTAGCCAAAGAGGCTGCCAAGGCGCGGACACTGTGCACCGTGACATGGCACTCTAAAGAAAGTCCAACCTGGGCATAGGCAAAGGAGATGCAGTCAGCAACCCAAATGGAAAGATGCATTTAGAAACTGCCATGTCCAGTCTGTTCGGATCATAATTAACAAAGAGCTGGGAGGAACAACGATGGGCTTTCATTCAGTCCAGATGGAAAGCCAATGCCCTCTTACAATCCAGAATATGGAGAGAGGCCTCTGCTCTGTTTGCATGAAGCATGGGAAAGAAGGTGGAGAGTATCACTGACTGGTTGAGATGAAAAGGCAAAAAACACCTTAGGAAGAAACTTAGGATGAGTGCGGAGGACCACCCAGTTTTTGTAGAATTTGGTATAGGGCACGTGTGCCACCAGCACCTGCAATTCACTGACTCTGTGCGCCAAAGTAAGAGCCACCAAGATAATGACATTCCAGGAAAAGAGGGCAGGTGGCAAGTGTTTCAAAAGGTGAAGTGAGCAGCTGTCCAAGGACCACGTTAAGGTCCCATGCCACCGGTGGTAGACAGATTGATGGATGCAAAAGCAAGAGGCCTCTCATGAAGCAGGCAATGAGGGGGTGAATGGAAAGGGACCGACCATCTGTCGTGTGATAGTAGGCCGTTAGAGCACTAAGATGTACCCGAACTGAGTCAGACTTCAAGTCAGCCTGAGAAAAGTGTAGAAGGTATGCTAGAACCTGCTCCACTGAGCAGGAGAAACAGTTAAGAGCTCTGACCGCACACTGGGAAGAGAATCTGTGCCATTTGAAGGCATAGGCATGCCTGGTAGAGTCCTTGCGGGATGCGAGGAGAATATTCTCCACGTCCCTAGGCAGGTGAAACTGAGCAAGAGCTACCCTCTCAGCATGCTAGGGACTTGAGAATGGGATGGAGGAGGGTCTCCTCCTCCTGAGAGAGCAGATCCGGGGCATGGCTGAGGTGAAGAGGAGGTACCATGGTGGCCCTCTCCGTTCAACCTTAAAAAGGGTCTTGGCTACCAAAGGAATTGGTGGGTAAGCAGTACGCAAGCCCCTTCCCCAGTTCAGAAGGAATGCATCGGATCCCACCCAAATTGTGACAAGGGTGTGGCAGCTGGGCATTGTGAGGAGAGGCAAAAAAAGTTCAGGGATGGCGTGCCCCACTTCTGGAAGATGTTGCGGGCTACTTGTGGATTGAGAGCCCACTCGAGCAGCTGCAGCACTCTGCTGAGCCTGTCCGCCAAGGTGTTGCCCTGACCCGGGAGGCAGAATGCCCAGAGAAGCATGCCGGGCTTGCTGGTGAATCTCCAGAGTCAAATGGCTTCTCAGCAGAGGAGGTATGAGCCTGTGCCGCCCTGCTTGTTAATGCAGAACCCATCACCACTTGGTTGTCCGTTTGGATGAGGACTACCTGGTTGGACAGCTGTTGCTGGAAAACTTGAAGGGCACTTGCAACCATCCTGAGCTCAAGGAAGTTGATCTGATGAAGACTCTCCTCCGTCATCCAGAGTTCCTGGGAACGGAGGCCATCAAGATGGGCTCCTCAACCCAGTTTGGAGGCATCTGTGGTCAGCACCCACTGGTGAGTTTGGACCTGGAAAGGAAGTCCTGCTAGAAAGCAAGTTGGCTGCAGCCACCAGGAAAGGGAATCCTTCAGTGGCAAAGTCACCCTGACCCTGTCCATGAGAGGGTTCGTCACCCGATGCCACTGTGCATTGTGCCATATCTGAAGCTGGACAGATGGGGTTACATGGACTGTGGAGGACATGTGGCCTAGAAGGTGAAGCATTTGGCAAGCAGAGACCATTGAGCAACGTTGGATGTCCTTGGCCAGAGCGACAAGGCACTGGTCCTGATCAGAGGAAAGGTCCCAATGAACTTGAGATGCCAAGTGGGTTGCAGGTGGGACTTTGGGGAGTTGATGACAAAACCCAGCTACTCCAGCACCTGGATAGTGCATTGTGCAAACAGACTGACCACGTCCGGCATCCTGCCTCTGATCAACCAGTTGTCCAGTTAGGGGAAGAAAAAGATGCTCTGTGCCCATAGAAAAGCGGCTACGACTGCTGGTGCAGAGTGAATGAGGATGCGAGTATAGGCATCTTTTAGATCTAAGGAGCATAGCTGATCTTCCCGCTGGAGGTAGGGCAAAAACTTCCCAAGGGATACCATCTTGAATATCTCATGCACTAGAAAGCAATTGAGAATGCAGAGACAGAGTATGAGATGGAATTAGTCTGTTTTCTTTGGAACCAGGAAGTAACAGGAATAGAATCCCCTTCCCGTTTGAGATGGTGGAACAACTTCCACGGCTCAGTCTTGTAAGAGAGCCTTGAGCTCTTCTAAAGAAGTTTGCGATGGTAAAGGACACTCCCATGGAAAGAATGGGGGAAGGGGGTATCTGATCGAATGTAGGATGTAGTTCTCCTCTACTACTTGTAGAACCCAAGCATTGGCTGTTATGCTGGGCCAATGATGGATAAATGATATGAGATGCCCCTCAATGTGCTGCGGAATTTGACCATGGTCCGTGAGTCAAAAGCCCCTTCCCATGCTCTGGTTTTGATGCCAGTTGGGGCCCTAGGTCGTTGCTGCTTCTGGCCTTGGCCTTTGGCTTGCTGCGCCTGTTGGGGCAGCTGGTAGGAATGGCATGGGACATAAGTACATACATTTTCTTCTTCGGATAGAAGAACCTGTTCCCAAGTCCTTCTGTCAGGATCAGCAGTCTTCCTCAAAGCCTGTTCATGGTGATCTGTTCAGTCTCCAATTCTGCGGCCTTCTCCATCATGGGTTCGCGGAAGAGGTTCTTTCCCCAAAATGGGACATCGACCAACTTGTCCTGAACCCACTGCTCCAAGTTTGATGACTGTAGACAAGTGAGGCGGCGGGCACCAATGTCCACTGCAGCCACTCTAGCCACGGACTCAAAGCCATCGTAGGCTGCACGAATCATGTATTTAGCATTCCTTGATCATAGCAACCAGGCTCCAGAAGTGCTGAAGAGGGTCTTCTATAAGCCAGCCGAGATGTACATGCCCATGTACAGCTGGTATGTTTGGATACAGGCCATGAGCATCGACTCCTGGTAACATTTCCAGTCCAACCCATCAATGGTGCATGCCTCCCTACCAGGAGGCATCGGGGAGTGCGTCTTGTTATTCTTAATATAGCATGTGGCCAATTCCACAACCATGGAGTTGAGAGGCAGTTGTGTTTTCTTAAAGCCTGGGCTCTTGCGGACCCAATACATGGAACGGAGACATCTGCTCACAATTGGCACCATAACCAGGATCTCCCACATCCTCAATAGCAACCTTTCCGGGATAGGGTGCGCCGGAACGGTGATGGCTTCCTTTGGGGGAAGGTGGATACTGGAGGATCTCCAGTTCCTCCACCAGAGGTTCCTCCTCTGCCTCAATGGAGAAGGGTAAAGCCTTCCCCATGTCCCTGACGAACTCCAAGAAGGAGAAATTCTCGGGATGGGATCTCCTGCGCTCACACAAGGGCAAGGGATCCAAAGGGACATCCCGGTGCCACACAGTCTCCGGGGACGACTCCTCAGTCTCCCACTCTGCATCGGAATCAGACAGGAACACAAAGTATTGATGGGAATGGGATCCACGTCGATGCCTCAGTGGTGGAGTCGAGGATGATCTTTGTGCCCTGTGGTGCGAGCCTGAAGCACTCGGGTGGGAGGGAAGGATCTGCTGCACTTAGCGGGAATGAGAACGGTCCTAGGAACTGGAAAGGACAGCATGTTTCTCACGAATCGACTGGACCTCCACTGGTGAGGCAGCCGTGGTGGACAGTGCCTTCACCAGTCCAGAGGAACTGGAGGTATCTGGTTCCCAAGGCTTGTGTTGTGCCATAAAAACAGTCAGGTTGCACTCAAGAGTCAACAACCACTCCCATTAGGAGGGAATGATCCACAGCTGCAGGCAGCGGCGCTGCACTCTTCAGTGATGATGCCAGTTCCTCCTGCGGGGATTCCTTGATGGCAACAGGCTAAGGAGTCCCATGCCAGACACCCCCCCCCCCCCCGAGGCCACAGGAAGCATCTCTTCCTACCGGAGGAGCTTCGCAGGCTGCTCCCGGCCTTCGCCTTCAGTGTCATGTTGAAGGCTTCGATGGCAATGTCCACGGGTCTTCACCCAACATCACCCTTCGATGATGACTGGGATGGAGTCTGTTCCTTCCAGGGATTCTCCCCTTCGAGAGAGAGAGTCTCTGTTCTAAAGCCCTGCAACCTTGCATCTCCAAAAGTTCCCGGTCACCATGCGAGGCAGAGTCCTCGGCGGTGTCCTTCAAGGGAGTCTATTCTGATGTCAAGGCCGATGTCTTGGAGCTGAACAGCGATTCCCATTGCTTTTTATGTTTTTTCAGCACCTTGCACATCTGCAAGCAGAGAGCGCATGTAGAAAGCTCATGGACAGGCCTGAGGCACTGAAGGAAGCAGTTATGATGGTCTATGATAGAAATGGTCCGGCCACATCTGGCGCATATCTTAAGCCACTGGTCAGAATGGACATGATGGGGAAGACTGCATCTGCCAGGTCAAAAGACTCCAATGTCCAAACCAGGAGGACGAAAGAAAAAAACCCACGCGTCGAAAATGAAGAAAAGAAAAAGAAAAGAAAACCCAAACAATGGGTTGACAGGAAGGCAAAAAAAACGAGGGGGGGAGAGGGGGAAAAAAGCATTGAACGGCAAAAAACAACCGAAAGGATAAAAACTTTCTCCACAATATAAACAGACTTCTGGAGGGCTCCATGGAAAAAAAGAAGACTGAAGTAAGATGGCTCCATTCGGACAGGAAGGTGATCGTGCATGTGTGCTGGATCTCCCAAAGGCTTTCTATGAAAGCCGAGGAGGGTTCCCACACAAGGGCTCTGTTGGTGACATCACCCATATGTGAGGTCTGACTTCCTGCTTGGTCCTGGAGAACTAAAATACAGTTTTGGTCAACATTATTGGCACCCTTGCATTTTAGGTATGTTATGTGAAGTATCTTCAGAAATAATTGGAAATATTCAAACTGTATGTCTTGATATTTTAAGAACATGTTCAAAGGTATAGAATGGTGCAGATCCTACCTTTCTGGAAGATGGCAGCATGTTCGAGCAGACGGGGCTACATCGGAACCATTTCAACAAAGTCAAGGAGTGCCTCAAGGATCCTCCCTATCATCCTTGATGTTTAATATATACATCCAACCCATCTGCAACATCATTAGATCCTTCAATGTTAGTTGCATGATATATGCTGACGATGTGCTGTTATACATGCCAGTATCAATGGATAAACTAGACCTCGCCCCTCTGACTAATTGCTTCAACACCATATCGGAGTGGCTCCTATCACAAAATCTGCGAATCCAACACAAGAAGACGGAGGTTCTTTCCATCTCAAGGAATCCAAACTTCATACCACCCAGCTGTGTGAAGGTAAAGGATGCTGAACTACAAGTGAAACCTGCTATACGTTACCTTGGAGTGACGTTGGACCAAAATCTCAACATGAAGAAACACATAGCCAATACCGTAAAGGCGATCTACTTTAAAATCAGATCCCTCAGACACCTACGCCCGTTACTCGAACCAGATGATTTCCGCACCATTTACCAAGCCCTGATCATTCCCCATTTCGATTATTCAAACTCCATACTACAAGGGCTCCCCCGGTCCACCCTGAACCCCCTGCAACTTGCTATGAACAGTGCAGCACGGGTACTCTTTGGGGCATCCAGGAGAGACCATGTGACACCCCTCCTGAAACAGTTACACTGGCTCCCCATTCAAGCCAGGATCAGTTTTAAGACCTCGCTGATGACTTTCAAAGCTGGCAAGGGGCTCTCCTCCTCCTCCCTATCTGACCTCATCCAACCACTTGCACCTAACAGACCAAGAAGAACCGCAGAGTCAAACATGCTAGGAATACCAAAAGAAACAACAAGATGCACCAAAACAACAGCTAACAGTGCCTTCCGACTCTGTGCCCCAAGTCTATGGAATACCTTACCTGCACATATCAGAGCAATCCCCAACTTGAGCCAGTTCAGAAAGGCCCTTAAACATTTCCTCTTCATCAAATATCTCACAGACAGCTCCGAACCTCAGTCCCACTCGAATAGCGAGCACCTCAACAATAGTAGTAGTCAAACAGGCAAGCCCTCGCAACAGGCGTCCCCCTACAATGTAAAACACCAAACAGTATCCTCTCTCATTACACTTCCTATGTATATAGTTTACCCTGTTCTCCAAGTTCCATTTCCTGTTAAATGTAATGACCAGACATATGTAATTTGTCGGATGTTTCTGTTTCATGTAAACCGCGCTGATGGCAAATAGTGCGGTATATAAGAAATGTTAATAAATAAATAAAAAATAAACAAAAAGGATGTCTGTGCAATGTAGACATAGTAATTTCTGGAAAACAAATATGATCTAGACAGGATTAATGACACCCTTCACTAATATTTGGTTGCACAACCCTTCGCAGTGATGACAGCCTCCAAACATTTCTTGTAGCCATCTATAAGTTTCATACATCTATCTGCTGGTAGTTTCTCCCACCCTTCAGCTGCGATTTGTTCCAGCTCATGATACCTAAGCTCCACGAACTGAACAATGGCTGGGAAAAATCGTATCGCTAAAGCTGTTGCCCCCGTTACAGCCTCTGCTGCAGTATCATCTAGAAGTAAGGAGATCCTGGATTCTCTACAGGGAGAACTATTCAGGCAATTGGTAACGGACCCCACACATGAAGGGGGCCAAACTGGACTTGGTGCTTACCAATGGTGAAAGTGTTTCTGATGTTATAGTGGGAGATCATTTTGCATTCAGTGATCACCAGATGGTGTGGTTCAGTATTAGGACTAGGGCTGATAGAACCCATTCAAAAGCAAGGGTCTTAGACTTTAGGAAAACTAACTTTGCCAAGATGGGCCAATACCTCAGGGAGTCGTTAGCGGGATGGGAAGAGCTGGGGGATGTAGAAAACCAGTGGGCAAAACTGAAAGGGGATATTTTAAGGCAACCAACCTTTTTGTTAAAATGGTAAATAAAGGTAAAAGGAAAAGGAGACTGCTATGGTTTTTGAAAGAAGTAGCTGGAAAGGTGAAGAAAAAGAGGGAGGCCTTCATAGAATACAAGAGATCACAGAGAGAGGAAGACAGGCATCTATATTTGGAAAAACTTAGAGAAGCTAGCAAAGTAGTCAGGAAAGCAAAGATTCAAAAAGAGGAGGAAATAGCCAATGCAATAAAATGGGGGGATAAGACATTTTTCAGATATGTTAGTGAGAAGAGGAAGGGCAAAAGTGGTATTGTCAGACTCAAGGGTGAAGGGGAGGAATATGTAGAAACTGATGAGGATAAAGCGGAATTGCTTAACAAATATTCCTGTTCTGTGTTCACAGACGAAGAACCAGGAACAGGACCTCAGAAAACACCCAGAAACAGGAACAGAAGCGAGGGGCATCTTGAATAATTTTCAGAAGACTGTGTTCGTGAGAAACTAGCTAAACTTAAAGTAGACAAAGCGATGGGACCGGATGGAATACACCCTAAAATACTAAGGGAACTTGGGGATGTTCTAGCAACTCCACTGACTGACCTTTTCAATGCCTCGTTGGAGTCGGGAGTGGTGCCAAAGGACTGGAGAGAGGCTCATGTGGTCCCTTTACACAAAAGCGGAAGGAAGGATGTGGTTGAAAACTACAGGCTGATTAGTTTAACTTCGGTGGTGAGTAAATTATTGGAAATGCTGCTGAAAGAGAAAATAGTAAGATTTCTGGAGTCCAGCAGGTTACAGGATCCGAGGCAGCATGGATTCACTAGAGGCAGGTCTTGTCAGACAAATCTGATTGATTTCTTTGACTGGGTGACCAGAGAGTTGGACCGAAGGAGAGCCCTAGATGTGGTGTATTTAGATTTCAGTAAAGCCTTTGTCACCGTTCCTCACAGGCGACTTATAAACAAACTGAGCATACTAGGGATGAGCCCTAAAGTTACTGCTTGGGTTAGAAATTGGTTGAGTGGGAGGCGACAAAGGGTACAGGTAAATGGAGCTCACTCTGAGGAGAAGGAAGTTACCAGTGGTGTGCCCCAGGGATCTGTCCTTGGCCCGATTCTTTAATTCAAATAGTCCCTACGTATTTGGTTACTATTCAATCCCGGATATGGCAGGCCCCAAACCGACGCGGCTGGATTATCAAGTTTCTCAAAACGCCAGCGCAAAGAGAACCAAAACGGAACCTCTCTCTCCTCACAAAATGGCGGTGATCCGAGACTGTCCTGAGACTTTGCAGGAGCTCCTGGCTGAGATTCGGGCAGTCAAAGACCTGGTCAAGTCTAATGGAGAGTCACTATGTGCAATGCAAGAAGATATCAACGCTTTGAGAGCTTCCATGGAGGCAATTACGGCTCATTTGTAGAAGGTGGAGGGTGATGTGGCATCACATGGGGAAAGACTTAAGGCCGTTGAGAAGCAGGCCAAGCTGATACGATCATTACAAAGAAAGGTGGAAGACAGCCACAACCACTCACGGAGAAACAACATAAGAATACTAGGAGTACCTGAGGGTGCAGAGGGTCCTGACATGGTGTCCTTCCTGCAGGCCATGATTCCGGGTGTGAAAGTTGCAATTTGTTATGCCATTCAAAATCGAGCGCACCCATAGAGTGCCTACTCAATCTGTGGTCGTGGGCAAGCATCCACGCCTAATCATTTTAACAAAGTGAACTAAATTACATGAACCACAAATTTAGTTCACTTTGTTACCTATTCATCATTGTTACTTTGTTCTATGTAAACAGTTGAAACATACTGCCATAAATGTTTTATGTAAACGTCTTGATTTGTAGAAAGATGGTATATAAAATCTGTTAAATAAATAAATCATTTTAGAAGTTCTATGTTTTCAACAAATAGCACAGATAATGGGAGCTGCCAGAGCACTTTCAAATTTGGAATACCAGGGACATAAGCTCCTGTTCTTCCCAGATTTCACGAAGGCGACGGTGGATCGAAGAAAGAGTTTTCTGATGCTGCATCCATGCTTGTTGCAGCTACAGGCCGGTTTTGGGCTGCTCTATCCTGCCTGCATGAGAGTCACACTGCATAACCAAACCAAGACTTTTGATGATCCAGGGGAGTTGTATGCGTTTCTGGAAGATAAGGAGGCAGCGGTGATGCGGTGAAATTCATTTCGCAGCTGTATTTGGTGCAGTTTTATGGCGCTTAATATCATGGCATTGGACTGGTCTGAAGTTGTGTAAAGGAGCGATATCCACGCAGAAGCGACATTTAATCATGCAATATTACCATGTACCGGGACACTTACTTTGTTTTCTCTGAAGGAACACCAGGGTACTTTCCTGGTCAAGATATTTGTTTTTTTTGTGCATTCTCTCTTTCTTCTTTTGTGTTTTATGCTGTTTTGTGCTGTCTACAGTGGTTAAGAGAGATTTGGAGCTTGGAAGAGTGAGATGGCCATTAGTCTTTCGGCTAAGTCTCTCTGCTCATAATCTGCTTGGTTGAGGGTTGCCCTGCCATACAGTTTTGGTGGTTAGGGCTTTGGGTACATTGTCTTTTCTTTTATTGTGGGAGGTGGTAATAGAAGTGGGAATGCTTTAGGTCATTTGGCCCTCCATGTCTGTCTTGTCCTGGTGGGCTCACCTGCTCATTTTGTGGGTTGTATAGCCTCCCTGGGTTTGGTTGGTGGGTTTGGCGGTTTGTTTTTCAGTGTTGTGTTTTTGTTGTGAGCAATCATGTGCAGGGGCCATGTCTAAATTGTATCTCCTTTTGTTGGGCTATAAGTGCAGCTAGCACTCTGCGGGCGCTTAAGATGTTGTTCTTCAATTTAAAACTATATGCTACAATTGGGTATGTTTCTGCAACATTTGACAGTCAACTTGTGCTACATTATAAGTATACGTTAGTCCTCCTTTAAGATAATGCCCTTAACATTCAGTGAAACTCACAATCCCATTAAGAGGAAAAGGTTTCTTCTATATGGCAGGAAGGAAAGTGCTGACATTTTACTGTTGCAGGAGACACGTTTGAATGCAAAGGAGTCGTTAAAACTAGGTACAAATCCCTTTTCTCTAGTGGTTTTTGCAGCTGCCCAACATAAGAAAAACGGGGTAGCCATCTTAGTAAGGAAAGCTCTATCCCCCATGATTATTCAAACTAGGTCTGATACAGATGGGCGGTGGACTATGGCTGTCATTAAAATTGGATCCACTGAACTGGCCTTAATCAACGTTTATGCTCCTAACATTGATTGTCCTACCTTTTTTTGCTCCCTTGCAGCTATGGCGCAGGTGGTGTCTAGATATCAGACTATAGTGGGAGGAGACTTCAACCTCATGCTAGACCCATAGACAGACAGGAGTCCAGTGAAAGCCATTAAGGTTTCCAGGGCTCATCCAGTTCTTGTATCTCTAATGCAGGAATTAAGCTTGATAGACATTTGGCGGCTGCAGCACCCCACAGATAAAGAATTCACTTTCTTCTCTCCTCCTCATAACTCGTTATCACACAGACTTCTTCTTGGTCTCCAAGGGACTTTGCTCCATAATTAGTGAGACTACTATTCATGCAGCTCACATCTCTGATCACACCACAATCTCTCTTACCCTACTTAATTCAGCGAGTCGTCAACCTCACTCACGATGGCAATTTGATAGGGCTCTTCTATCCAGTCAGGAATTTCGGGAGACCATCCTCGTGGCCATAGAGGAGTATTTCCAATTCAATCTACCACAAGGGTGGGCCTGATGGGAAGGCTAGTATAAGAGCCAATATTACTGGTTTTGCTATAAAGCAAGCTAAACAGCGTAAAGCTGAACTTAATGCACTGGACAAACAGATTAAAGCGGGTGAACGTATCTTATGCCAGAAATCTGATCCTCATAAGACAAAAATCACTAATCCCCATCATGAATCTTTTTCAAAAAAACTTTTTTTGTTTGTCGGACATCTCCGGAAAGGGGCAGACAATGTAAACCATGCCCTCCACACGGTGCAGTCCTTTTTAATAAAACTTCAAATAACAATGTGAAACACACTTAACTTTAGAAAGTGCCGGATATGAGAGGAGTCTACACAATTCTTTCTAAAGTTAAGTGTGTTTCACATTGTTATTTGAAGTTTTATTAAAAAGGACTGAACCGTGTGGAGGGCATGGTTTACATTGTCTGCCCCTTTCCGGAGATGTCCGACAAACAAAAAAAGTTTTTTTGAAAAAGATTCATGATGGGAATTAGTGATTTTTGTCTTATGAGTTTAATTGTGATCACTATCATTGGGACTTTTTGATTTAGAAATCTGATCCTAACATTTTGATAAGACTGCAGCGCCTTAGATTTAAATATAATTCGATTTTGACCACGGAGGCCTCTCAGAATATTCAACAGAAAGGACGATACTACTTAGAGGGTAATAGAGCTGGACGGCTGCTAGCTAACTCATTAAAAGGGTCGTAAAGAATCTTTGCGTGTTGCTGCTCTAACGGATCCTCAGGTGCAACAATTGATTGTCAAGGATCCTGACACTGCAGAGAGCTTTTGCCAATTCTACGCTCAGTTATACTCCCCAGAAATAGATTTTTCTGTGAAGGAGTTTGATAGTTTGTTAAAGGATATCCAAAGGCCGGTGTTAGTTCAAGAAACTGCTGCGGGACTAGACAAGCAGATAAGTGTCATGGAAATTATCCAGGCTATTGACTCTACACAAGCTGGCAAGGCTACTGGACCAGACGGTCTTGCAGGCTGAATTTTATAAAGCCTTTTCCAAAACTTTAGGGCCATACCTTCAACAATATTATAGAATTCTTCTAGACAATGTGGCACAGATTGGAGCGTTTGCTTCTGCAAACATTGTCGTCCTACAAAAACCTGGGAGGGACCCTCAGTTAGTTAGTAACTACCGGCCAATTTCATTGTTAAATGTAGATTATAAAATTTTTGTGACTATTATAGCTGGTTGTCTCTCCAAACTGATCCCTTCCTTGATCCACCCAGACCAATGTGGCTTTACTGAGGGACGCTCTACGGTCGATTATGCCAGAGTGTTTTGTCATGTTTTGGAAGGCACAGAGGAAACAGAAGACCCTCTTGTGGGACTCTCAGATGCAGAAAAAGTGTTTGATCGGTTGGAGTGGCCTTTTCTGTATGCTGTTTTGAAGTGGTTTGGATTTGGTGAAGGTTTTTGCAATCTAATTAAACTTATATATGTGAGACCGAGTGCAAACATTTCTGTGAATGCGACTCAGTCTAGAGAATTTCTTCTAGGGCGGGGTACCCGTCAGGGTTGTCCTCTTTCCCCCATTCTCTTCAATCTGGCCTTGGAACCTTTGGCCTTATTATTAAGGCAAAGCCTCACAGTTAAGGGCATCTCTATTGCTGGCATGGAAATTAAACTATCTGCATATGCGGATGATCTATTGCTTTTCACCACACCTAGCTCTATACCAAGCATTCTAGAATTGATAGATAAATATTCAGGATTATCTGGCTATAAAATTAATTGGTCAAAATCTGTCGCCTTCCGCTTGAACTCAGGAGTATGTAAAACAGATATGGAGGAATTTCCTTTTCTATGGGAACCTAAGATGGTGAAATATTTGGGAGTTCACTATTGTTACCCACTTAGTGTGACCCTACAGTACAATGAAAAAGAGATCCTATCTACAGTTCGTAATATAACAGCAAAGTGGTCGCCGCTCTCTTTCTTTGTGGGGTTGTCTTGAAGCTATAAAAATGACTATCACTCCTACAGTGAATTACATATTAGAAATGTTACACTTTACTTGTAAGAAAAACAGGTATCGTCAAATTGAAAGGATTCTGGTTCAATTTCTGTGGAAAAATAAACCGCCTAGAATTGCTTTTAGGAAACTTAAATCTATAAGGGGGGGGTGAATTTCCCTGATTTTCAAGCCTATCATTGTGCTTTTTTGCTAAAGCAAGGATCACGATGGGTGGAAGAGGCCGTAGGTGCACGTCCAGTATGGCTTGAATTAGAAGAGAGATCGAGTACTCCTCTCTCCTTGAATCTCCCTTCCTGGCATGGTGTCTATTAAGAGGTTGAAGTCTCATAGAATTATATCGGACACTCAAAAGGCTTTTCAGCAGCTAGCAAATTCCCGAGGATTGCTTATTGAAATTAATACCCATCTGGCATAGTCCCTTTTTTAACATTAATCAAAGCTCATTTGCATGGCAAAAATGGTTTAGCAAGGGCATCTGGAGCGTTGGCCAACTAATATTGGATGGCAAGTGGAAACCTTTTCCCACTCTGCAAAGTGAATCTGGTCTACCTCACACTCTATACTTTCAGTGGATTCAGCTGAGGCACTGTATAGAAAACCCCCAGTTAGATATTACTTCATTGTCTGACGAATGGGGGGTAATGAACAAGATAAGCTCAATATGTATGGCCTCTGGGGTGGCTTCCCAATATTGCAAACTAGTGGCTCAGAACTATAGTTCAGGTCATTGGAGTTCAATGAATATGGGAACATGACACTGGAGAAGTTATTTCTCCGGAAACTTGGAAAAAATTCTGGAGTAAGGTGAAGAGGATCTCTCAGTCTGCCTCTGTCTCACAAGCCTTGTACGATTTTACACACAGA
Organism: Ichthyophis bannanicus; assembly: GCA_033557465.1. Lineage (NCBI taxonomy): Eukaryota > Metazoa > Chordata > Amphibia > Gymnophiona > Ichthyophiidae > Ichthyophis > Ichthyophis bannanicus. Next base: position 140,640,219 of record CM066045.1, read on the forward strand.
GCACACTTACCATGATGAAGGTTGCTAAATGGGATAAGGCAGCTGGGAATGAGTGTTGGTCTTGTTGGGGAGATGTCGGAACTTTGAGACATGTGGTGTATGACTGTCCTAACATTCAGTCTTACTGGGTGTCAATATGGAATCGCATTCAAGAGGTGTTGGGATTTCGGGCCACTCTCTCCTGGTCTGTGGTCGTTTTTCGATCAGCAACTGACATCTCGTCGTTACAGAGGGATCGTCAGTTTTTGTTGGACTTTATACTGGGAGTGGCCCTACATCTCGTTATTTCTAATTGGAAACATACTGCAGAGCTTAGTTGGCACGAGTGGTGGAACCGCTTGTGCTTAGGCTACAAATATGAACAAATGCCACGGTGTGGCAGAACCCTCACACCCTCCACTCTTCTCAAATGGAAACCCCTACAGAAATACATCTCTAAAGAAAGGTATGAGATATAACGAAGGGTTATTAATCAACCCTCGTATTTTTTAGGTAATGGAGTAGTGATCTTCTTCTAAAAGCCCTTTTGGCATGGTAGGCCTTTAGCTATGTTGTTTCTACAGCCCCTGTTGATCGCATGATGGTGGGAGGGATAGGGTGGGGTGGGCTATCAATAGCCTTTTCCTTTTGGTTTCTTAATACAAAGAATAGATTTGTATTCTGATTCACTGTAATTTGGTTTTATTTTCTTTTGTATTTTGTTGGAAAATATAAATAAAGAAATTTAAAAAAATGCAAGGCCATGCATTTGGGCTGCAGCAATCCAAGGGAGCAATATAGTATAGGGGGTGAAGTACTTTTGTCCACTAAAGAAGAGCGGGACCTCAGTGTGGTTGTGTCTGATGATCTTAAAGTAGCTAAACAGGTAGAAAAGGCAACAGCAAAAGCTAGAAGGATGTTTAGGTGCATACAGAGAGGAATGGCTAGAAGAAAAAAGGAGGTGATAGTGCCTCTGTATAAGTCTTTGGTGCGACCTCATTTGGAGTATTGTGTGCAATTCTGGAGACAGTACCTTCAAAAGGATATAAACAGGATGGAGTCAGTACAGAGGGTGGCTACTAAAAATGGTTAGTGGTCTTCATAATAAAACATATGAGGACAGACATAAGCATCTTAATATGTACACCTTAGAGAAAAGGCGGAATAGAGGTGATATGATTGAGACGTTTAAATGCCTCTGTGGCATAAATGCACAGGGGGAGAGCATCTTTCAGTTGAAAGCAAGTTCTGCTCTGAGGGGAGATGGGATGAGGGTGAAAGGGGATAGATTCAGGAGTGATATGCGGAAATATTTCTTTACGGAAAGAGTGGTGGATCTGTGGAATAGTCTCCCAGTGGAGGTGGTAGAGATGAGGACAGTATCTGAATTCAAAAAAGCATGGGACAAACACAGAGGATCTCTAAAGGAAAAAAAAGGGGCCTGTTGTAGTTGTTGATATGGAAGGACAGACTAGATAAGCCATGTGGTCTTTTTCTGTCGTCATTTTTCTGTTTCCAGGATTCCTTTTACCAATGACAGATTTCAGCCCTTTCCAAAAGTTCTCATTGGATTGAGATCAGGACTCATTGCTGACCAGTTTAAAAAACAGTCAGTCAATCTTTTCCTTTTTAATCATTCTTTTGTACTTCTGGATGTATGTTTTGGGTCACTGTCCTGCCAGAGGACCCATGACCTTTGACTGAGACCTAACTTTCTGGCACTAGGTAGCACATTTCACTCAAAAATATCTTGGTAGGTGTTTCTATCTCCCTGCCAGTTTGGGCTGCTCTGCAAGTCACAAGAAAGACTGCAGGGGGGGAGTGGTTTGAGCAAGATGGCATTCTAGCTCACATTACTACAGCATGCCGAAGCGGAAGGGTAAACCGAGGGAGTTCCCGTCTGAACCCGCGACTGGCCTGATGGATCGGTTTGTTCATGTATCGGAGGCAGCAGTTCGGGAGATTAAAGCTGGCAGTGGAAATTCACGTGAGGAGGTGGTTTCCTCAAGTCTTGACATCACGCTCTCTCCGGAGGCGAGACTACCGCCGCTGCCCCCGGCGTCTACCCCACCTACACTGCTGACTTCCCCTGCAGAAACGTCGGATTGCGGCAGCCCTGCAGGGGTTGGCAGGAAGTCGACGCGGCGGACAGGATGAATTTGACCTGTGTCGTCGGAGGGAAAGAAGCTGTGGAGGAATCCCCTCATTCAGGTCTGCAAATCCCTGGAGAGGTAACTAACACACCTACGCCTTTAGGGTTGAATTTCAAGATAACTCGCCCAAATCTATTTCCTTGGAGAATATCTGGGACGCTATCATTGGTCTTTCAGAGGTTGTTGCAGCTCAGTCTGCTGGAACGTTGGCAAGGGTTTCTCAGATAGAAGATAATCTACAGGAATATTGAACGGAAATTGATCAGTTAAAGATTCAACTTGAAGATAGTCGTCAGAAACTTGCTATTGCCTCTGATTCTAATATGGCTCTCATTAAAGACTGCACCTTGATTCAGGCTAAAGCTGAAAGTTTGGAAAACGCTGTTTGGTCTTCAAATTTAAGAGTTTTGAACTTTCCAAAAATTTCTGGGACAGTGCCGCTGGAATTATTTAAGAAATATTTGTCTGAGATTTTGTTAGTTCCTCAAGAGTTGATGCCACCAATTTCAAAAGCTTTTTACCTTCCTGTGGATAAAAGGGAGTCTGGGGCTGCTAATGGCGATTTTTCTACTGATATATTGAATGTTTCTGTGCAGATGTCTACTCCTACTTCCCCTCCTGTTAGTGTATCTACTTTGCTGGTATCTGACAGAGTGTGGTTACTCAAAATGTTTAAGAAGCATCATTCTTTATTTCATGGGGTGAGAATATCAATGTTTCCAGATATATGTAAAGACACGCAAAAAAGATGTAGACAATTTCTCTTACTGAAAAATGGGGTGTTGCATTTAGAGGGTACCTTGCAAATGCTTAGTTGGGTTTCAATCTCAGAGATTTGTTTTTTTTTATCAGCCAGAAGCATTATCAGCTTTTATTAGTTCCAGGTTACCCTCTATAAAATCCTTGGCTGAGGGTTGATGGTCTCACAATTATTATATGTCTGCCTTCCTTATAGCCATCTTTTTTCCTAAAATATTTAAATGTAATACTCACATTGTTTTCCTCGACTTGTGAGTTAAATTTTCCTTTTCCCTCGCCCCCCTTTAATGTGGACTAGAGGATCTTCTGTTATGGTTTATGATTATTCCTTTTGTTATTAATTTCCATGTTTCTCTTTTCTGCCAAGCTTGTTTGCTTGATTTAGTGTAACAATTTCATAAATATATAAATAAAAAATATCTTGGTAGTTCTCAGACTTCATGATTCCTTTAATACATTCCAGTTCCTGAGGCAGCAAAACAGACCCACAATATTATGGAACTGCCACTATATTTAATAGTAGGAAGAGTGTTTTTTCCTTATAAGCTTAATTTATTCGCCTGTAAATGTATCGCTGGTCTGCATTGCCAAACAGAACATTTTCCCAGAAGGATTGTGGTTTCTCAAGGTGGGTTTGGGCAAAGATCAGGCATGCCTTTTTATGTCTGTCTTTGAGTAGCAGGGTCTTCCTTGGCCTTTGCCCTTGAAGCCCTTTGTTTAGTGCACAGCATATGGTGCGGGTTGAAACCACAACTCCAGATTGCTCCAGGTCAGCCTTAAGCTCTTTGGATGTTGTACGTCGTGTTTTTCCAACAGTTCGCACTAACCTTTGAAAACTTCTTGGATTAATTTTCCTTTTCCCACTACGTCCAAGTTCTTGAGAGTTCCATGAGCAGAAAACTTAACATTGTGAACTGTAGACACAGGAATCCCAAGGTCTTTGGAGATAGCTTTGTACCCTTTTGAAGTTTGATATTTGGTGATAATGGCTTTTCTGACAGTCTCAGGCAGCTCTCTTGTCTTCACCGTTGTGAAAGTGGAACAGGGAGTGAATGTGGCCATTATAAACATTAGAGCTATCATTCATGTGAGTGCTGACAATTGATCACAGGTGCATCTAATGTTACTGCAAGGGGAATGTGGTTCTTCTGTTCAAACTAATTTGAATAGTTTATAAGGGTGCCAATAATCATGTCTTGGGAATGTCCCAGTTGTTATACTATTTCATTTTTTAATTGGTCTTGTTTGTTTGTTTCTTTTGTGTGTAAATATGTGTTCATATATAGTCCAAAACCATTTCACTGGCCACTTTTTTTTTTTTTAAGGAGATGTTGGACATTAAGGAGTTGAATGCAAGGGTGCCTATAGTGTTGACCAAAACTGTATATACCAGTCTTCTTTCCTATCCCTCTGTCAAGTTTCCCCTCCTATTTTCTCTTCTCTGCTTCTAGTCCCCCGCACCACCTCCCCACAGGGACTACCACAGTTAGCCTAACCAGAATAGACACAGAGCATACATGACCTTAATCCCCCATTTTCTGCTCCTCTTTCATGCACAGGAAATTTGCAGGGACAGAGAAGCAGCAGCCACGTGAACCAGGGGTGGGAGCCTCTACTCTGCTTTAGCTCCCACTGCCATTACCTGGACGGAGCGTAACCGTACCCTGCCCTGCCCACCATCAGCACAGACCAGTGCAGTCTCACACATATGGGCAAAGCAGCTCTCACCAAAAGTGGCCACTTGTTTCTGAAGGCTGTGCAATGTCTGTCTTCTGTACAGCAGGTAGTAGTGGCCGGGAAGAGGGAGTCATGTACTCTGTATTGTCATCACTATCACACTGCTCCCCAGCAGGCAGAGTAGGCAACGGCAGTGGCCTAGGTATGAAAAGATGCAAACTGAAATGATTAAAGCACAAGGGGAAAGCTGCAGCTCTACCACTGACATTAGGAGAGCAGAGAGCAAGGACGACATGGAGAACCCATCCCTGCCAGTGTCAGGAGAATAAGGCACAAGAGGAGAGACACTGGACTATAAGCAAAGATGTAGCCAGTGAACGTAAGCCAGTCTCTGTCTCTTCAAGTGATTCTCGCATTTCTCATTTACTGCAGTGCAAAAGACAACACTGGAAAAGCAGGATAAGGAGCATGGCATCTATTTCAGACATCCCCCTTTTTATGGTGCACACAGATAAGAATTTCTTTCAAGAAAGCGGATTTTTTATACCGATTACTTTGTGGTCTGACATCACATTTAACAGGAAGCAGGGTGGGATATCACCTTCAGACAAGACATAACACCGCAGTTCTCTGAAAATGCTGAGAGAACACAAGCCTCAGGGGAGAAGGAAAGGAGGAGAAGGGGCCTGCCTGCACCCCAGACTGGAAACCCACAGTCTTCTTGCTACCCAGAACCCCTCCCAGTGCAGGGAGAGGTAGATGGTGTAACCTACCTGGAGGCCAAAGAGTAAATGGCACTAGCAGACGTGGAGGCTTTCACTCTGGGATGCTCATTCTCAGAGGCTGCCAAAGGCCCACTATTCATGTTCTGATGGAAAAAAAACAAAAACAGAATAAAAAAATCAATGCTGTCAACATCCTATCTGCAGCAGAGCTCAGGAGAAGGCTACAGTCCTGTACTACCCCCTAAGACATGATTTCATGTGTCACATCACAAAATGCAGCAGCATCTCTGCATTGTCTATACCTTTCTAGAGCAGACCTGCAACTTTCACATGTACAAGACAGCAGCTCAGGCCATACTTGCTTTTAGTGAAAATGTGTCACTTTCCATGTGGTTGGGGGGGAGGGGGGGAAGAGAGTAGCCTTGTGGTTAGAGCCGCAAACTGAATTAAAACAAAGGAATCTAGGAGTCAAACCTCACTGATGCTCCTTGGGACCTTGGACAAGTCACTAACCCTCTGCTGCCTAAAATACAAACACAGGACTAGACTTACTAGAAAAAAAGTGCTAATGGCATTGATGCAAAGTAACATGATAGAACACTAATACATCTAGCCCACATACTGTAAGCCCCCCAGAGAGGCAGTCCTTCATTCAACTCGTCTTATTTTAACAAGTTTTTTATACCGCCTTATTATAAACATCAAAGTGGTTTACAGCAGAACGCAACAATTTTACAAGGAATTCATGGAATAGGTAGGGGTGGCATGCGGGACATGCTCAGAAGCATAACTTATGTGCATTTAAACATTTCTACAGAGTGTTAGGGGGGCGATGTTCAGGCTTGGTGGGTATTTTGCGGAGTGGACTGCAGTGTTAAGTCATTGAAGTGTTCTGTGAAGAGGAAGGTTTTTCAGCTTTTTTCGGAAGTCTTTAAGTCCGTGGTGGATCTCAGGGCTTCGAGAAGGGAGTTCCAGATAGCAGGTACTGCGAACGATAAGGCTCTGTTGGTTGTGGAGTTGTTTGCTTTGGCGAATACGCTGGGTGTTTGGCTGCTGCCACTGTTCCGTTGTCTTTGTGGTCTGTTGTTGAGTTGGGTGCTGATTAATTCCTGGAGCATGAGCACTGAGAGGTTTTGTTTGATTCTGAAGATGGTCAGCACTGTTTTGAATCTGATCCGCAAGGTGATTGGGAACCAGTGGAGCTGTTATAAGATAGGTGTTATATGGTCAGATTGTGTAGAGCCAGCGAAGATTCAAGCAGTCATATTTTGTGCCAATTATAATGGCTTGATAATTTGTTTCAGGAGACCATTGGTGATTGAGTTGCAGTAGTCAAGTAATGGAAAAATGATAGCTTGAAATACTGTGCAGAAGTGGTCCTGGCTGAGGAGAGGTTTGAGTCTGCGGATAGTAGCCATTTTGTAATAAGTATTTTGAGTGCATTTTTAGGTTTAGGTTGGTGTCTAGGGTGATTCATAGGCACCTCACTTCTTTTACTGAGATGGAAACATTTGCCAAGGTGATTGATTCTGGGGGTATAAAGGAAGTGTTCCTTGTGATGATTAAGGCTTCAGTCTTCTTAAAGTTTATGTTAAGGCTGCTATATGATAGCCAGTTGTTTATTTTGTGTATACATGTTGTCATGTTCATATAGTCTGGTAGGTCAAGGTAGATTGGATGTTATGCTTGTTGAAGATTCTGCAGATGGGTTGAACATTCAAGTAGAAGAGTAGGGCAGACAGTGAGGACCCTTGTGGGACTCCTTGCTCTGTAGTGAATAGGGCTGAGGTGTTTGTTCCAACTTTGACTTGTTGGCACAATCGCTGAGGTATGACTGGAACCACTTGAGAGTTGTGCCATGGAGCCCTGTGTCTGAGTCTGTCTAGACTAGAAGGATGCTGTGAGCTACTGTATCAAAAGTGGCGGAGATGTCAATAAAGATGAGGAGTGCACCTTTCTTTATATCATCAATTACTCTGATTAAGTTGTCAAATAGTTGCATGAGTAGGGTTTCGACACTGTGGTTAGGTCAAAATCCATGCTGGTGGGGAAAGAGTGGGACGTGAGAATCAATGTGGTCCTGTAATTGATGCTGTACTGTCTTTTCAATAATTTTTGTTAAGAACAGTAGGCTTGATATCGGGCGGTAAGATGCAGGGTCTGTATTGTCTGCTGCTTTATTTTTGAGGATTGGTCAGATGGTTACGTGCTTGAGTGCGAGGGGCATATAACCTTGAGTTAAGGAGGAGCTTATCTTGTGGATAAAATGGAGAAGCTCATCTTTGGCTGATTTGATCCATCTTACCGGGCATGGATCAGTGGGTGCTGTACAGGCATTTAGATCAGAGATGGTGCGTGCGACTTGAATAATCGTGGGTATATGAAACTCACCCCATTTGTGTATGGAGGAGGATAATGGGTGTTCTGATTGGTCCAGTTGTGGTAAGTCTTTGGGGGGGGGGGGGGGGCGGCTTGAGCCTGGCGAGGTTTGCAAAGATTTGAAGGTGGATTGGTGTCTTCTGTAGTCTGGGATGGATCCTTTGTCAGTGTGCGTACAATCTCAAAGAGTTCTCTGGGTTTATTGTTTGATCTTAATATGAGATTGGTATGACACTCCCTGTTTGTGTTGGTTGATTATGTTATTGTATTCCTGTATTCCAACAGAAACAGCTGACGGCTCACTACTGTAAATATGTGCCAGTTATGATTCCTGTAATGTAAATATGTTCCTAGTTATACCTCCAATGTAAACCACGTTATAACTCCTGTAATGTAAATATGTTATCTGTAAGTGTTATTTGTAACACACATTCATGTTTCATGTAAACCGCACTGATCTGTAATTATAAAAACAGACAAATAAATAAATAAATTGGATATTGTTTTAATGTGGTTGGTGTTTTGTTTCGTTTTCAATGCCGTTCCAGCTTTCGCAGAGTTTTTTTGCTTCCCTTATTTCAACAGAATACCAGGGAGCTGATGAGATTCTAGATGTTGTGCAATAGTGGTTGGTTTGCAGGGGAGCTCTAGCTGCTGCAGCTATGTTGGTGTTCCATGTTTCAATCTTCTAGATTGGCGAAGTCTTGCAGTAGTGTCTGGAGTGTTGCTTTCAGGAACTGTTCTTTATCAAAATCTTTGAATCTTCTTTCTGCTTGAGGTTTATTGTGTGTTGCTCTTTGAAGTGGGGTATGCAGTTTGAAGTGAATAGTGTGATGGTCCGACCAGGGTATCGGTATGACTTGGGGGGGCATTACGTTGTTATCTTCAAGGAAGTTTTTTGGCACAAATATGCAGTCTGGGGTGGTGCCTAATCGGTGAGAGGGACCCGTGTGTAGCAGTGTGAATTACAGAGATTCTATTGCTTGTCCTAGTACTGAAAAGGTGCGGGCTAAAGATAAAATAAAATTAAAGTAAATACGGACCTCCGTGCTAGAAAGCTGCCAGCCACTTGTCATTCATGTTTCATTGCCATGTGCAATGTATTTCCATGTGGAACCTATCACAGAAGAAGCTGTTTTCTGTTTCTGGAGCCATCCCCCTTCCAGTAAAAGCTTTAGCAAAGCAATCACTTGGGAGAGGACAGACTCAAACCACACCAAGTGCAGCAAGAACTGCCAGTTAAACTACAAAGTGTCACATGCATCACTTTCCTAGTTTCATGACATTTTCAAAATCCCAGAACCAGACTAATTTTCACTCAAGTTGACCATCTGACTGCCTGTCCATTCCCTACTGCTTTAGGTCACACTTCACCATCTTCTCTCTCTAAAGATAAGACATTCACCAGTCACAGAGGAATGACTTCATCCACCACTGCCAAGAGTACACTTTTCTACAGCTTTCCATTGAAGACCAAGAGACCCCCCTGAATGCGTGTGGCAGTTACGTTTCCTTGATCATGTGGAGCGCCACATTTCCAAGTAAAAATGTGTATGCGTGAGCCTGCCTTCGAGTCAATACTGACTCCTGGCGACTCAGCAGCTCCTGGGTTTTCTTGGCAATGTGACCGGAAGTAGATTGCCAGGCCTTTCTACAGGGGCAATGGAGGGTTAAGTGACTTGCCCAAGGCCACAAGAGTACCAGTGGGAATCAAACCCTGGTCTCTTGGTTACCAAGCCAGTGCTCTAACCACAAGGCTACTCCTCCACTAAATGATAGATTTTCTCAATCGAGGAAGGTAAATAGCGAAGTACGCCAGGAATCTGTGTTGGGACTGGTGCTTTTTAACATATTTATAAATTATCTGGACTTGGGAACCAGCAGCAAGGTGATTATTTTACCCAGAGCCCATTTCATTGCTTCCTGCCCTCCTCCAGTTAATTGTCTCTCTGATGCTCTTCTTAACACGTGTCCTATTCATTGGAGGTCAGCCTTAGTTAAGGATTTTATTATGGATCACATTCTTTTCTGCCTTACTAGAGGACTTGGATTAAAGGCGGCAATTCTGCCTTCTTTCATGAAGCATGTCCTTTCACTTTTTCTTTTCTCTCTGTCCCTATCATAGGCGGATGAAGTTGCAGGCATTTCTTTCCTTTTTGACTCTAGTCTTTCTGCCCAATTATTGCTCTCTTCCTTGTCCTACTCAGAATTTCTCCTTATTCACTTTCTCTCCAATTCTTTTATTTTCTTTTTGATTATCCATCATCCCCTTTTTATACATGTGTAGGGTTTTCAAGAACTGGCATCAGCTATTCTGGATCTAATCAATCTATAAATCTTAAGGGATTTTACTATTCATGCTGAAAATCCTACTAGTTCTCAGGACAAAGTTTCTTTTCTTAGATTCCCTTGGCTTTATGCAGCTCATATCCACTCCTATTCATTTAGCTGCCATGTTTTTAATAATCTTCTTTTCCCTTTCACCTGTTCTCTCCTCCCAACATTTGCTTTGGTCGTCCTCTGTTGTGGTCTGACCATTATTTTATTTTCTTCTTGCTCTCTTTAGCTTCTTGTTCTCCTACTGCTTCTGTCACTAAATCTATCAGACACATCACTATCAGAGATAGTGCTTTGGCTACTACCTCTTTTTCCACTCTACTTCTCTTCGCAGGACCTAGATTCTCAGGTCCAGTTTGAAACACTAGTCTTGGCAGTGTGTTGGAGGGTTTTGACTGGAACTAGCTTATCCATCTTAAAAGTTCTCCAGATAACTATTAGTACCTTTTGGATCTTCATCTCTTAAAGCAACGGCATAGGAGAGCAGAAAGATGCTGAACCCCTGATCTCCTTTTCTGTAGGACTAGACAGAGAATACATTAAAGCTATCATCGATGCTAAAAAAAAAAAAAAATCTTGGATATCAAAGATAAATAAATTAATGTGTCACAGCCTCGTAAACTTTCCAAATTTCTGCCTCCCTTACTAAGGGATCATAATTCTTCAACATCTGTTATTCAATCTCTTACCTGACTCATTAGCTTCTGTCTTTATTTCTAAAATTATTTGAGATCCTCTCTACTAGCCATAGCACCACCTGTCCTTTTCTCACCCACTACTCCTTTAACACATACATAGTCATCTTCCCATCCTGCTACCAAATTTCTCCTTGTTAAAGACTTTCTTCTATGGAATCCTCATACATGTCTGCTGACTCATTTCCACCACGTTTGCTCAAGAAACAAGAATCTGGTCGTCTTCCGCTCCTGCAAATGATCATTAACAGCCATGGCAATTGGAAAAACACAGTCATTTGTCCTCTTCTTAAACCAATCAATCAATCAATCACTTTGAATCTCTCAGTTGCTGGAAATTACAGGCCTCACTCTCATCTCCCTTTCCCTTCCAAAATTTGGAAGAAGTTGTGCATTCTCAACTTTTGTTTTTCCCTGGACAAAACAAATATTCTCTATCCCTATAGCTGGGCTTTCGAGACACTCTACAGAAACTCTTCTTCTTTGTCTTCGCAATGATATTACATTTAGGACTGACCCGATTATTCTCTTCTAGCTCAGCGCAGCCTTTGATCTAATACATCACACATTACTTCTACAGCATTTGGCAAATATTGGCATATCCAATTCTGTTTTGTCTTGATTTAGTCACCTATCTTCAGGATCGATTTTTCTCAGTTTCTTGGCAAAATGTGCATTCTGCTTTATACACCCGTCCTTGTGGAGTACCCCAGGGAACCATTCCAACTCTCACCTTGTTTAACTTTTCTCGCTCTCCTAGCCAGTCTCATTCAGAAGTACTGCTCTTTATGACTATATTTTCGCTGATGACATTCAATTAGTTTTCTATACAGACTTCTTCTCCAGACCTTTATATTTCATTCTCTAGTCTCAAAAATTGCACACTGACTTGAAGCACATAGGATAAAACTAAACCCCTTTAAATCCAAAGCCATATGGATTTCTTGATGTCCTCTTCCTCCCACAATGGTCCCTGAAATGTGTAACCAGCCTATTCCTCCCCTCTCCCGCCCCCCCCCCCCCCAACCCCCTTTCTGACCATCTCATTATTTTTGGCTATAAAACAGACACTTTCCTTACATTCCCGAGTCGTATTTGTTCAGTTCTCAAATCATTTATTTATATGGTTTGTTTGTTTTTAGGAAAATCTGCTGTCAAACTTTACTTGGACTGTCCTCACCTAAAAATTGTCATCTTTACACTTACTCTGAAGCGTATACATTACTGTAGCTCTCTCTATTTTGGTCTTTCTAAATCCTCTCTAAATTGTCTTCAACTGCTTCAAAATGCTGCTGATAGACTACTTATGGCTGCTGGGAAATGCTGTGCTTAAGAAATAAACACTAGCTTCCACTTCAATACCACAGTTAGTTCAAAATATGTACTGTTATTCATAAAGTTCTTCATACAAATATTCCCCTCATCGCTTCTCATTCCATTTGCCGCCTCAAGATCACTGTGATCAAACAGGATTAATCAGCTCATGCTCCTAATCATTTCCTTGACACTACTACTGAAACAGCCTTTTGTCATGGGCCTGGTTCTTTGCAATGCTCTTCCTCATCACCTGAGACGTGAAGCAAAATCATACTAAATTCAAAACCGCTCATATAATTCACTTTTTTCACAATGGAATTTGAAACCCCAGCTGAGACACGGGAATAGGTCTGTTTGCTCTGGTTTGGTGATCCTCTGAGGAAACTCTGGAACTATCTAACTCCATCTTCTTTCTTTCCTTTCGCTTTATAAGACTAATTTATTTTCTCTATTTTTTTTTTATTGTAAACCATTTTGAATAATCTGCCTGGGCTCAAAAATGGTACTGCAAAAACTAAACTAAATTTGCAGATGACACCAAAATATTCTGAGCTGTTAAATTGTTATGGGGATTATGAAAAACTGCAGGAGACTTGGAGTCCAAATGGCAGATGAAATTTAATGTGGACAAGTGCAAAGTGATACATGTAGGTAAGAAAGCGTAGTTACTCACCTGTAGCAGGTTTTCTCAGTAAATAGCAGAAATAAGTCCTCACTTATGGGTGATGTCACTGACGGAGCCCAGCACAGAATGCTCCCCAGCTTACAAAGTAAGCTTTTCAGAGATATGCCACATATGCATGCCTGCCTTCCCTGCCCGCCACAGCGTCACATTCTCCAGTATGATAACATAGCAGGAGCCAAAAAGGCATCAATCCAGGGAGGTGGGAGGGTTGTGAGGACTTATAGAGCAGTTACTCACCTGTAACAGGTGTTCTCCAGGAGCAGCAGGAATCAGTCCTCACATATGGGTGACGTCGGCGCCAACGGAGCCCCCATGCGGAGCATTTCCCCAGCTTTCAAAGAAAGCTTTTGGGAATGCAGGCACGCATGCGCAGTCCCCTTCCCACCCAAAGGTGCCATCTTGCTCAGTCAAATGACATAGCTAAAAGACAGCAAAAAAGAAAATGAACTATACACAACTGCAACTCCAAGGGGAGGAAGGAGGGTCGCGAGGATTGATTCCTGCTGCTCCTGGAGAACACCTGTTACAGGTGAGTAACTACTCTTTCTCCAGGACCAAGCAGGAAGTCAGTCCTCACATATGGGTGACTCCCTAGCTCTGGGCTACCAGGAACCCAGGCTGAAAAATAGAGCTCCCTCTAGAGCCTCAGCAACAGTGAGAGAATCTTCTCTGAGACCACCCTGAATGGTAGCCCAACACCAGGGCCAGAGGGTAGGAGTTGCCTAAACCTCAAAGAGATTACGGGGTACCGCTTGCCCGAAAGCACTGTCCCTACGGGACTCCCTCTCGAGGCAGTAGTGGTCTGCAAAAGTCTGGCTTGAAGACCAAGTAGCGGCCCGGCAGATGTCTGCCAATGGAACAGAATGGAAATGAGCTACTGATGCGGCCTTCGCCCTGACCCGGTGGGCCGTGACTCGACCCTCCAGGGAGAGGCCGGCTGCCCTGTACGCCCAGGTGATACAGTCTGCCACCCAGATGGACAACGTACGCTTAGTTACAGGCAACCCCCATCTATTAGGGTCAAAGGAAATGAAGAGCTGAGAGCCCTTCTATGCCCCCTGTGTACGTTCTAGGTAAAAGGACAGCGCCCTTCTACAATCCAGGGTATGCAAGACAGTTTTTGCCCTACTGGCGTGCGGCCTGGGAAAGAATGTCGGAAGTACCACCTCCTGGTTGAGGTGGGAGGACGACACTACCTTGGGAAGGAACTTAGGATGAGTCCTCAAGACTACCCTGTTCTTATAGAACCTGGTATACGGCCTATCCGAAACCAGGGCCTGAAGTTCACTCACACGCCTGGCTGAGGTGAGTGCCACAAGGAACAACACCTTCCAGGAGAGGAAACGTAAATGGCAGGTTGCCATTGGCTCAAAAGGTGGGCGAGTCAGTTGCTGCAAGACCACATTGAGATCCCACTCAGTGGTCAGTGGACGAATAGGAGGCTTAAGCAGAAGCAGGCCTCTGAGAAAACGAGACACCAGAGGGTGGCCCGAGAGGGATTGTCCATCCACCGGCGAGTGGTGAGCTGAGAGGGCACTGAGGTGAACCCGTACAGAGTTGGACTGAAGTCCCAGGTTGGAAAGGTGGAGCAGATACTGCAACACCACTTGGACCGAGCGTCCTCTTGCTGTTGAGAACACCAAGTAGAGAACCTACGCCACTTCAGAGCATAGGCCTTCCTAGTGGAATGCTTCCTGGAGGCCAACACTACATCTTCAACCTCCCTTGATAGGAGCAAGGGAGCAAGGACTAGCCTTTCAGCAGCCAGGCCATCAAAGTGAGGGATTTGAGGTTGGGATGCAAGAGGGACCCCTGATCCTGAGTCAGAAGGTCGGGTTGCAACCCCAGAGGAAGTGGAGTATCCACTGCCAACTGCAGAAGAAGAGGGAACCACGGCTGCCTGGGAGCTATCAGGATCACCATGGCTCGGTCCTGCTGGATTTTGAACAGAGTCCGGGCCACCAGAGGTGTGGGAGGAAACGCATACAGCAGGCTCTCTGACCAGGGGATCAGGAATGCATCTGGCGCTGTTCTCGAGGGATGCGGTTGCCTGGAACAGAACTTGGGTAGTTGCCTGTTCAGCGGACTGGCAAAAAGATCCATGGTCGGAAGTCCCCACTTCAGAAAGATCTGTTGAACCACCAGAGGAACCAACTGCCACTCGTGAGGCTGCAGGAGTCTGCTTAGCCTGTCCACCAGGTAGTTTTCCTGGCCTGGGAGGTAGACCGCCCTGAGGGTCATGCCCTGATTGACAGCCCAGAAGCAGAGAGCTTGTGCTTCCAGGCACAGAAGTCTGGATCCTGTGCCTCCTTGCTTGTTGACGTATAACATAGCCACCTGGTTGTCCGTCTGAATTAGGACAGACTGGTGAGACAGGATCTGAGAGAAAGTCCGTAAGGCCAGTCGAATGGCCCACAATTCCAACAGGTTGATCTGCTGGGCAGCCTCCCACAGAGACCACAGGCCCCTTGGCAGTGTGCCCCCCAGCCCTGCAGGGAAGCATCGGTCGTCAGTACCTGAGTGTGTGGGGAGGCCTGGAAAGGAAGACCCCTGACCAGATTTGGGA
This sequence comes from Ichthyophis bannanicus, assembly GCA_033557465.1. Taxonomy (NCBI): domain Eukaryota; kingdom Metazoa; phylum Chordata; class Amphibia; order Gymnophiona; family Ichthyophiidae; genus Ichthyophis; species Ichthyophis bannanicus. The sequence continues at coordinate 140,655,491 of CM066045.1, forward strand.
GATGCCTCCACCAGCGCAAGGAGTCCACCAAGAGTTTGGACACCCTTATTCTGTCTGACAACTTCCCTGTGGCCTGCAACCAGTGTGCCTTGAGGTGCTACTGAGCCGGTCTCATATGCAGCCGGGCATGCGGTGTGACATGCACTGTGGAAGCCATGTGACCTAAGAGCCGGAGGAAGTGTCTGGCCAAGACCAGAGAGTTCGCCTGAAACTGGCCGGCCAACTTTATCAGCCTGTGAGCTCTGTCCGCAGGCAAATAGGCCTTTGCATGGATGGTATCCAATCTTACCCCTATGAACTCCATGTCCTGTGAGGGGACTAAAGTGGACTTGGGAAAGTTTATGATGAACCCCAGGTGCTGAAGCAGAGATATGGTTCTGAAGGTGGCCTGCCTGGCCTCTTGTGGAGACTGGCCCCTGATAAGCCAGTCATCCAGGTAAGGGAACACAAAGATCCCCTGGTTCCTGAGGTAGGCCGCAACCACCGCCAGACATTTTGTGAAAACCCTGGGCACGGAGGTGAGGCCGAAAGGAAGCACTCTGTACTGGAAGTGCTTTCCTCCCACCACAAATCTGAGGAATTGTCTGTGACTTGGATGGATGAGGATGTGAGTATAAGCATCCTTCAGGTCTAAGGAGCATAGGGCAGTAAGATTCCAAGGGTAAGCATCTTGAACGTTTCCCTCTCCAGAAACTTGTTCAGATTTCTCAGGTCCAGGATGGGTCTGAGGCCTCCTGTTCTTTTTGGTACCGGGAAGTACCTCGAGTAGAAGCCTTGCCCTTCCAGGTGGTGAGGCACCGGTTCCACCGCCTGGTCCCTTAGCAGACCTTCCAACTCCTGAAGGAGTACGTTTCTGTGCAGAGGGGGTCTTGGAGGCTCCCATGGAAAGTAGGAAGGGGGTACCTGGGTGAAGTGGAGCAGAGAGCCCCTTTTGATGATGCTTAGCACCCACGTATCCCCTGTGATGGCTGGCCACCTGTCTGCATACAGGGTCAGCCGACCTACTGTGCCCTGGAGAGGAGGAGAGGCTATGCTGACAGTCAAAAACCCCCTCCCTGCTGAGCTGGAGTAGGAGGCTTTGGGGCCTTCTGCCTACAGGGCCCATGACCCTGCCCCTTGGCCTGCTGTCCCTGTTGGGGAGCCACAGAGGCCTGGTAATGAGGGTAGGTTTTATAGGCAGTGGTCTTAGGGCTCGGGGAAACAGTCCTTTTACCCGAGCCCTTCTTCTGAGAAGGGGCAGAGGTTTTTCTGGACAGCCTCGTCCAGGTAAGAGTCTCGGTTTCGAGTTCTGCAGCTTTTTCTGCCATGGGCTTGCCAAAGAGGTTTTCGCCTCAGCAAGGGACATTGACCAACTTGTCTTGAACCCATGGCTCGAGGTCCGAGGATTGTAGCCAGGCCTGGCGGCGTGCACCGATGCCGGCCCCTGCTACCCGGGCCGAAGCCTCAAATCCATCATAGGCTGCTCGAGATATAAACTTCGAGCACTCCCGAATACCAGAAGACAAGGCCTTGAACCTCTGCAAAGGTTCCTCGGACAAACCAGCAGAGAACCTGGCAATCTCCTTTGCCAGGTCCCGAAGGTACATGCCCATGTACAGCTGGTAGGTTTGGACATGGCAAGCAAGCATAGAGCCCTGGAAGCACTTTCTACCGAGGGCATCCAGGTTCTGGGCCTCCCTGCCGGGGGGCACCGAGGAGTGCATCTTCCGACTCTTCAGTCGATGCATGGCCGATTCCACAACCATTGAATGGTGCAGTAGCTGTGCCTTTTGGAACCCAGGACTCTTGTGGACTCGATAGATGGAATCGACCCGCTTGCTTAGAACTGGCATCGAGGCCGGCGCTTCCCACATGTGGAAGAGCAACCGCTCCAGCATCGGAGGAACCGGGCCAGTAAAGGCCTCCTTGGGGGGAGAGTCATACTGCAGAGCCTCGAGCTCCTCGGCTCGAGGCTCCTCTTCTGGATCCGCCGGGAATGCCAGTGCCTTGGCCATGTCCCACACGAAATCCGAGAACCTAGTATCCTCCGGGAGGGGGGGGGGGGGGACCTTGTCCGAGGTTCAGAGCCCGGTGAGTCCGAAGGGACGCACCGAGTCCAGAAGGTGTCAGGGGACTCCTCCTCCTCCATCTCCCACGCCGATTCCTCCTGAGCAGCTCCGAGTGGGCGGGCACTGACGCCATCTGCCCCGACGCCGAAGGAATCGGCGTCAACAACCTCGGTCCCGAATGGGAGGCCGAGGATCGACTCGAGTTCGCATGGTCTTGAGGATCGGCTCGGCCTCAGGGGTCGACTTGGACATCGATGTTCCGGTGGTCGGGGCAGATGCGCCAGTGAGACCGGCGATCAGCATCCGCTGCTGTTCCATGAAGGCAGACAATCTGCTCTCCAAGGCCGTCAACCTGAGTCCGAGTTCAGGAGACCCAGCAACCTCCGACTTGGGCCCCGACGGCGTCGGGCCCAACGTCGGCTCCCCCGGAGGAGAGTCCACGAGGACAACAGTACTCACGTGACTCGGGGCCTCCGACTCCACACGAGGATGCTTTGCAGGCCTCTCTGACTCTGAAGACCCGGGATGGCGATCAGGGCTATGCGACCTGGCCCTAGAGCCAACAGCGTCCACCGACGCCACCCTCGCGGGTTTCCTTCGGTGCTCCATCAAGTGGGACTCCCTCTCAGAGGAGCCCCGACGATACTCTGGGTCAGACTCCTGAGACGTCGAGGCCTCTGACGAAGTCCGGACCCGTCCAGAGGCAGACTCGGAGAAGATCCTCACGCTGGTGCCGACGGCTCCGCAATGCCTTGGACGACATTTTGCCACAGAGGCTACAGACCGTAGAATCATGGTCTGGCCCCAGGCACCGGAGGCAGCAGTCATGTGTGTCGGTGAGAGACATCAGTTTCTTACACCGATCACTCTTCTTAAAGCCACTGGCAGCCATAGAGGGAAAAAAGGTGCGAATGCAGTCTCTAAGGACAAAAACCAAAAACAGAGATCCGGGCTCGGCACCGGTGTACCGAGTCCAGGCGGGAAAAGAACCGACGTCGAACCGAAGAAAATTACTCGACCCAACGCAGAAGATCAACTTTTTCCACGGGTGACAAGGACAGGCGTCCAAAGGGCTCCGCGGAAAAAAAGGAGACTGAGCAAGATGGCACCTTTGGGCGGGAAGGGGACCGCACATCCGTGCCTGCATTCCCAAAAGCTTTCTTTGAAAGCTGGGGAAATGCTCCGCATGGGGGCTCCGTCGGCGCCGACGTCACCCATATGTGAGGACTGACTTCCTACTTGGTCCTGGAGAATCCTGCTATTCACAGAGAAAACCTGCTACAGGTGAGTAACGACGCTTTCTCCGTGAACAAGCAGGAAATAAGTCCTCATGTATGAGATTCCCAAGCTCCATGCTACTGGAACCAGAGGAGATGAATAGCCCAACTGGGCACTGAGAACTGGAGAAGCCAGAAAGACCAGAGAGAGGCCTCAGCATTGAGAAGCTGCTTACCTACTTTGTTGCCAATTTGGGCACATTTACCTGACAGCCTGAGAGTCGTGTGTGTCTAATATTTATTTTATCATTGTTAGTGTGCTATCTATACGTTTGTTCAATTTTCTCCATTTGTACCTCTCTCTGCATATCCTCATAACTTTTATCCTTCCTTCCCACCCCTCTAGCCACCTACCCCGTGGTGTTCAGTCTCTTATAGCCATCTTGTGCTCATTACCCTGATTATTCACAGGTAACCCCCTGTGATCTTTCTCACACCTATCCTTAATTCTTCTTACTTCTGTTCTCCTCTCCATCTCTCTTTTATGGCTCCTCATCACTTTCTCTTCCTACTCCTCATACACCCTAATTATCTCCTCTCCTACCAACATCTTCAAGCTCGTCCCCTTATCTCCCCTTTACAATCCTCACTTCCCCCACTATCTTGTCCTCTTACTCTATCATCAGCTCTTGAGCATCATCACTTTCTCTCTCTCATGCAGCCATCTCCTCTCTCTAAAACACCTCACCCTCGTTACCGCCATGCTGTCTCCTCTCTGCCCTGAACTCTTCTACTCCTCCTCCTCCTTTCTTCTGGAGATATCAACCCAACCCTGGCCCCCCTAGAGTGTCACACTCCCAGAACAGATCTTCATGCAACAGCTCAAATCTTATTCATATCCGTATCCTTTTCCCTTCCTCTCTCCCTTTCTCATGTGCCTTGTGGAACAGACTCCATCTCAAATAAATTTACCTTTACTCATGATCTCTCTTCTCTAATGCTCTCCATCATCTTGCTCTGAGACGTGGCTCCTCCCAGAAGACTCAACGTCAGTCACTGCTCTCTGTCATGGCGGCTATCAGTTCTCCACATGCCTCGTCCCACTGGCCGTGGTGGTGTGCTTCTACTTTCTCCTTCCTGCCAATTTCAACCCCTCCTGCTGCTTCAGTCTCACTTCTTTCTACTACCTCTCCGGATAGCTGTTATTTATCGACCTCCTGACAAGTCCATCTCTACCTTTCTCACTGACTTGTGGCTTTCCTTCTTTCTGGATTCATCTTCTCCATCCCTTATTCTCAGGGATTTTAATGTTCATGTTGATAATCATTCTGATGCTTATGCTTTAAAGCTCCATTCCCTTACCGCCTCATTCGACCTCCAGCTTTGCTTTACTGCCCCCACTCACCAGCATGGCCACTACCTCGACCTTGTATTCTTCTCTAATTACTTACCCTCAAATCTCTGTACCTCAGTTCTTCCCTTATCGGACCATTACCTGTAAAGCTTCAATCTTCATCACTCACCACCTCAACCTCACCCTATCTCTTCCAAAATCTTTAGAAATCTTCATATGATATGATATTGACCCTTTGGCTCTCTCCTCCACTGTCTCTTTCACTTCTTTCCTCCACTATGTCATCAGTCTGTTGATGATGCAGTAGCTTCCTATAACACTGCATACTCCTCTACTCTGGATGCTCTTGCTCTGCCCATGCCACGTCCCTGTGAGGCGTACCGTACTCCAGCCCCAGCTGTCTTCCACTACCCACTATCTACGTTGCTGTGCCCATTCAGTTGAGCACACTTGGCTCAAATCACGTACCACTGAGGACTTTCTACACTTCAGATTCATGCTTGTCTCTTTCCAGTCAGCCATAGCACTCGCCAAACAAAACTATTATGTCCATCTGACTAACTCTCTTGCCTCTGACCCTCACAGTCTCTTTACAACTCTCAACTCTTTCCTCAAGGTGCCTCCACCTCCGACCCCTCCTTCCCTTTCTGCCCAAACCCTGGCTATTTCCATGACAAAATCCACAAGATCACATTCCAATTCCCCATGATGTCACCTACTTTCCCTCCTCACCCCCAACTTCCCGCCCCCCCCCCCCCCACCTCTGCTACTCTCCCTTCTTTTTCTATGATCTCTGAGGAGGAAACCACTCACCTTCTTTCCTCCTCCAAACTCACTACCTGCTCCTCTGATCCTGTTCCCACCAGTCTCCTAAGCTCCATTTCCTCCGCTGTTGTCCCTTCCATCTCTGATATTCTCAACCTATCACTCTCCACTACAACTGTCCCTGCAGCCTTCAAGCATGCTGTGGTCACACCTCTCCTCAAGAAACCCTCAATAGACCCTACCTGTCCTAACTATCGACCCATCTCCCTCCTCCCTTTGGTTTCTAAACTACCTGAACGTGTGGGTTCACCACTGTTGCATCGATTTTCTCTCCTCTCAAGCCCACCTGGATTCTTTACAATCTGGCTTTCATCTTTTACATTCTACTGAAAACGGCTCTTGCCAAAGTCTCCAGTGACCTGTTCCTGGCTAAATCCAAGGGCCTTTACTCAATCCTCATCCTTCTTGACCTTTCTGTTGCTTTTGATACTGTTGACCTCATCCTTATCCTTGATGCCTTGTCCTCGCTTGGTTTTAAGGGCTCTGTGCTATCCTGGTTCTCTTTCCCAGCGCTCTTTCAAGGTTTGTTCTGGTGGATCCTCCTCTACTGCTATCCCACTCACAGTTGGTGTACCTCAAGGATCTGTCTTGGGTCCACTCCTTTTCTCTCTCTATACCCAGTCCCTTGGTGCACTCATCTCTTCCCATGGCTTTCAGTACCATCTTTATGCTGACTCCCCCCAGATCTACCTCTCTACACCTGAAATCTCTCTAGCAATCCAGGCTAGGATACCTGCCTGCCTTTCTGACATTGCTGCTTGGATGTCTCACCACCACTTGAAATTGAACATGGCCAAAAAACTGAGCTTCTCATTTTTCCACCCTAAACACTCCTCTCCCCCTTTCTCCATTTCTGTGGATAACTTTCTACTCCTCCCTGTCTCCTCAGCTTGCAACCTTGGGGTCGTCTTTGACTCCTCTGTCTCCTCCTCTGCACACATCCAACTGATAGCTAAAATCTGCCGTTTCTTTCTCTGTAACAACAAAATTTGCCCATTCCTTTATGAACATACTGAAAAGACACTTATCTACTGCTCAGTCACCTCCCATCTAGACTACCATAATCTACTCCTTGCTGGTCTCCTACTGAATCATGTGTCTCCCCTTCAATCTGTTCAACACTCTGCTGGCGGCAAATCCTCTGCCAGCCTCATCATGCTCAGATTACCCCTCTTCTCAAATCACTTCATTGATTCCTTATCCGTTTCTGCATCCAGTTCAAACTTCTCCTACTGACCTATAAGTGGAGTGGAGGAGTGGCCTAGTGGTTGGGGCAAGGTACTTCAGGCCGGAAGGTCGGGGGTTCAAATCCCACTAGAGGACAGCAACCTTGGGCTGGAAGGACTGGGGTTTCTAGTCCCACAGGTGCTCCTTGTGGTCTTGGGCAAGCCACTTAACCCTCCATAGCCCATGTTCCCTGTAAAATAGTTATCTCCAAGTTATAATGCCCTGTTCATTGTAATTTCAGTTTGTTCAATGTAAACCGCACTGATGCAGAATAGCGCGGTATATAAGAGAATGTAAATAAAATAAATAAGTGCATTCATTCTGCAGCTCCTCATTACCTTTCCTCTCTTATCTCTTCCTACACACCCGTCCTCGGGAACACTGCTCTTCTGGCAAATCGCTTCTCTTCTATTGCTAACTCCAGACTTCGCTCCTTTCACCTTGCTGCTCCTTATGCCTGGAACAAACTACCCAAGTCTGTATGTCAGGCGCTTTCTCTGACCCTTTTCAAATACAGGCTGACAACTCACCTCTTTGCTGCTGCTTTCAGATTGTGACTCACCTGATCTCCTTTGTGTTTCCTTAACACAGTAACTGTAGACATGGGATACAGCTAGGGGAATAGTGTGTCTTGACTAGACTGTAAGCTCTGACGAGTAGGGACAGTCTTTTACATGTGTCTGTGCAGCGCTGTCTATGTCTTGTATCGTTATTCAAATGTCTAGTAGTAGTATCATCAAGGGACTCATCAGATGCAGTATCCACAGTTGGCATCGACCAAGGGAATATAGAGCAGGTAGCCTGGATGGACAGAAGGGCCAGAGGGCAGGAGTGGACCCTCAAGATCCAAAGAGATGTTAGAGTACAGCCTGGCCAAAACTGCTGTCCCGTCAGGAATCCCCATCCAGACAGTAGTGGGCTGCGAAGGTATGGACCGAAGAACATGTCGCAGCCCTGCAGATCTCTTCTGCAAAGACAGAACAGAGGTTGGCTAAAGATGTAGCCATCGCACGGACATTATGAGCTCAGACCAGCCAAGAATACGCATGGGCGATGCAATCAGCGAGCCAGGATAGCATATGCTTCGAAATAGCAACCTCCAGTCCATTGGGGGTCAAAGAAGACAAACTGAGAGGATTGATGGTGCGCCTCTGTGCACTCCAAGTAGAAGGTCAACGCATTCTTGCAATCCAGCATGTGCAATGCTGCCTGAATGAAATTGGCATGAGGCCGGGGAAAGAATGTTGGAAGGACAATGGACTGGGTGAGGTGAAAAGCAAAGACCACCTTCGGCAGAAAACACGGGTGCATGCAGAACCTGATGTATGGAGGGTGAGCAACCAGAGACTGGAGTTCACTTACGTGCTGGACCATCAGGAACTTCCATGTCAAGAACGTCAGCGGACACACTTTCAGTGGCTCAAATGGAACCTGCATGAGTTAGCCGAGGACCACGTTCAGGTCCTAAGCAACTGTAGGTGGTTTAACGGGAGGCTTTGAGAAAGCAAGCCCCGCATGAATTAGCCAACCAAAGGCTGTACAGAGGCGGGCTTCCCATCGCAGCCATGATGGAACGCTCCTATCGTACTGAGATGCACACACACAGAACTGGACTTGAGCCCAGGCTGAGAAAGGCTCAAAAAGGTACTCCAACAGCTTGTTCACAGGTCAGACAAAGGAGTACAATGCCCAATCAGGGCACCAGATAGCAAAACACCACCACTTGAACGCATAGGCTTTATGTGTCGACTCTTTGTGAAAAGCAAGCAGAATATCTATGACATCCTCGGGGACGGCAAGCCCCACGAGGGCTACCCGCTCAGCATCCATTCTTGAGGGACTACTCGTGTGGTTGAAGAACCTGGATATATCGATCCACCAGGGCATTGCTCTCGCCGGGCAAATATGTTGCCCTGAGATTCATGCCATGGAGTAGGGAAAACTTCCAAAGGCGAACCACCTCCCAGCACGAGAGGTACAAGCCCATGCCCCCCTTGCTTTTTCACATAGAACATGGCGACTTGGGTGTCTGTCTGGATCAGGACTATCTGATTCGCCAGATATGTCCGAAAGGCATTGGAGCTCTAAGAAGTTGGATCTGATTGAGAGACTTTGTTCCGGAAAACAGGCACTGGGTGCAGAGATCATCTAGGTGCATGCCCCAGCCAAGCTTGGAGGCAAACGTCATGAGCAACCTGAAGGGCGCTGCTGGTTGGAATGGGAGGCCCCGGTGCAAGTTTTTAAGCACGAGTCACCATAGGGACTGTGCAAGAGGCGCAATGACCACTATCCTGTCCCGCAGGTGACCTGAAGCTTACTGCCATTGCATTCACAAAGTCCATTGGGCCTGTTGCATGCAAAGGCAGGCCTGGAGGATGACATACACCATGGTTGCCATGTATCTGAAGACTCAGCAGCCCACAGGCTGTGGTTTGTCAATGGCGCTGTAACACGCTCATCACCTCTGTGAGACGCTGCAGGTGGTCTGCCGGCAGGAAAGCTCTCGCCTGAGTGGTATCAAGGGGCGCCTCGATGAACTCCCGTTACTGTACCAACTGGAGGTGAGATTTCGGGTAATTGACCACGAAGCAGAGGTCTTTGAGCACCTGAATGGTGAGCTCAGTGGACTGCCGTACACTGGTCAGCATGGGACCCTTTATGAACAGGTAAAGTTGTCCAGGTATGAAAATACAAAGACCCACCAGATCCAGAGGAAGGTGGTTACGGCCACCAGGATAGAACCCAGTACTGGTGGTGCTGGCCACCCAGCACGAATTGGAGGTACTGTCTGTAATGACGGTGGATTGGGATATGCGTGTACGCATCCTTCAGATCAAAGGAGCAAAGTCAGTCATCTCGTAAGAGGAACAGGAGCAGTGTTCCCCAATGAGACCATTTTGAATATTTTGTGCACCAAGAACTAGTTAGTTTATTTATTTAACAGCTCTTCTATACCACACTCTTTATTATCAGTGCGGTTTACAGTTTGCCAAGAGAGCAAATAGAATGCTAGGTATGATAAGGAAAGGAATGGAAAATAAAACAAAAGATATTATAATGCCTCTATATCGTTCCATGGTGAGACCGCACCTTGAATATTGTGTGCAATTCTGGTCGCCGTATCTTAAAAAGGATATAGCGATTTTAGAAAAGGTTCAGAGAAGAGCCACCAAAATGGTAAAGGGGATGGAAGTCTACTCCTATGAAGAAAGGCTAAAAAGGTTGGGGCTCTTTAACCTGGAAAAAAGACGGCTGAGGGGAGATATGATAGAAGTCTATAAATTAATGAACGGAGTGGAACGGGTAAACGTAGATCGATTGTTTACCTTATCAGAATATAGAAAGACTAGGGGACATGCAATGAAGCTACAGGGTAAACTATTTAAGACTAATAAAAGAAAATATTTTTTCACTCAACGTGTAATCAAACTCTGGAATTTGTTACCGGAGGATGTAGTAAAGGCTGTTAGTGTAGCTGGGTTTAAAAAAGGTTTGGACAAGTTCCTGGAGGAAAGGTCCATAAACCATTATTAAGAAGGGACCCAGGATATCAATGCTTGAACCAATACAAGCATTGTGGAACCTGTGTCCCTTGGGGAAACTGCTAGGTACGTATGACCTAGATTGGCCACTGTTGGAAACAGAATACTGGGCTTGATGGACCTTGGTCTGACCCAGTATGGCATATCTTATGTTCTTATGACTCTAGGACAGTAACATATCTGACCTGAGTTTACATAAAACAAGGGGAGTAACAAGGAGTTGAACTGGGGTAACTATGTACATGTAAATAGCTTGGTATTATTTACAATAATGTACAACAGAGGCAGTACAATTGCCGGATTACAAAACTGTCTGGTATGTATTACATGTTATGTGATACAATCTTTTTTGCAATTCATATTAGGTGGTTGGGTTGTGAGGAGGGAGTAGGTGAGTCGTTTGGTTGTGAGAAGTGCTCCAGGAATAAATGGTGCTTGAGGGCTTTCCTGAATTGCCTGAGGTCACTGATCAATCTGATGCTGGGGGGTAGGTTGTTCCAGCATCTGGGGGCATAGAATGCAAATGCTCTGTTATTAGTTGATTGTGTGCATTTTATGGTTTCTCTTGGGATAATTAGGGCATTGGCGGCTAATGCTCTCCTAGATCTATTGTTAGGGGTGAGAGTGAGTAAGTCTGCGATTGAGGGGGGGAGATCTTATTAATGGATTTGAACGTGATGAGGAGGGCTTTGTATGAGATCCTTCTACTTATCGGCAGCCAGTGTAGTTCCCTAAGGATGGGAGTTATATGGTCCATCCTTGAGGCTCTGCACAGGACGTGAGCGGCAACATTCATGGCTAATTGTAGCGGGTTTAAGGTATTCTTGGAAAGTACGTGGAGTATGTTGTTTGCGTAGTCGAAGTTTATTTATTTTATTTAGCTGTATTTATATACCGCTTTTCACCGGGTCAAAGCGGTGTTACATAGGGGTGGGGGAATTAAGTACAAGGGTAGGGCCATCACCGGGGAGGCAACATTGATGATTTTGACATAGGACAGACGTTGGACATAGACAGGTTAGGGTAGCTTTGAGTTAGAGGTTCATTGTGGGTGAGATGAGGGGTTTGTGGGTTTTTCGGTGGGATTCGAGTTGAAGTATTCTTGGAAAAGGATGGTTTTTAGCTGTTTTCTGAAAGATAGTAGGTCGGCGTTGTTTCTGAGATAGCTCGGTAGAGAGTTCCATAAGGATGGAGCATAAAGTTCAAAGGCTCGATTGCAGGTCCGTTGCGAGCATTTGGTTCTTTTGTGGGGGACGGTGAGGGAAATGCTGGAGGTTTGTCTAGTAGATCTGCCGTGGGCTGGACGAGCCAGTAGGGTGCGAAGCTGGGTGTCCTGTGTTTGATGGATAGCTTTGTGGGTGAGTAGGATGGCTTTGTATTTTGTCTGTGCTTCGAGGGGGAGAATGTGTAGTTCTTTCAGAATTGGGGTGATATGGTCGGTTTTCTTTGCGCTCTGAATGATTCTTGCAGTGGTGTTTAATGCCGTTCGGAGGGGGTTGGTGTGTGTGGCTGGAAGGCCATGGTAAATTATGTTGCAGTAGTCCAGATGTGGGAGTGTCATGGCTTGCATCACTGTTCGGAAGTCTTGATGTTCCAGGAGGGGTCTGAGACGTTGCACTGTTCTTGCCTTATGAAATATAGTTCCGGAGGTTTTAGTGATCTGTTGCTTTAAGGTGAGGGCTTGGTCAATAATAATGCCCAGGTATCTTATCTGTGGTTGTATTTGGATGCTTGTAGTTCCAATGATGAGGTGTGTGGGTGGTGTGAAGTCTGGGTCCTTTGTCACTATGAGGGCTTCAGTTTTCTTTATGTTGGATAGGTTGGTTGTTTGTAAGTGGGGTGTAATATTGTGCGGAATATTGTGCGGAAATTCTCTGTATCCAACATGGGTCTCAGGTGCCGTAGGGTCTTGATCTTGTAGTAAATGGTCTTTACAGTGCGGCTTATGTGCACTGTGAAGTTCAGTTGCTGATCTAATGTCACACCAAGGTAACGTATGGTTGGTTTGATTGGAAGTTCTGCGTCTCTTACTTTTAGGGTCGGAGGGGGAGAGTTTTTGTTTTTTGTGGCGATTAGGACCTCGGTTTTTTTGAAATTTATTTGTAGGTTCTGATTGAGAAGCCAGTCTGTTATTGCGTTGAAGCAATCGACTAAGGCTGTATAATCGGGAAGGGTGATGTTGACAGGTGTGAATATCAGCACATCACCTGCATAGAGGAGGCAGGACATGCCGAATGAGCGAGTGATTTCACAAATTGGTTGCATGTATATATTAAAGAGCAGCGCAGATAGGGAGGAGCCTTGGGGTCACTGTTCCCTCTAAGCTGTGCGCGCGCACACATCTCGCTGAGCAAGCGCACATACTTTACAACAGAGCGCACAAAAATTACGGTTCTGATTCTGATAGAAAATAAAACAGACATCTTAAAATTGAAAAGTTGTTGTGTATTTACGGTTTTCACAAGTTCTACAATATTTTCTATTGCAATCAATGTGGTGTACATACTGTATTCTGATGTGTAGTCAAATTTTAAAGTATTTAACTCTGAGTGTCGTTATGTGGCGCACAAAAATTTAACCTTCCTTCAAAAGCTGCACAGCTGATATTTTATGCGCACACAGCCTACAGAAAATTAGAGGGAACATTGCTTGGGGTACTTCTTGCTTTTGCCGGAAAGGTTCAGATGTGTTGGGGCCGATCCGAACTTGTTGCCATCGGTCTTCTAAGTAGGACTTGCACCAATCTCATGCAAGACCCTGGATTCCCTTGTCGTGGAGTCGAGCTAAGAGTTGGTCATGGTCGACTGAATCAAATGCGGCGGCAATGTCAAGGAAGATTAGAGTGATGCCTTTTTTGGTGTTGTCTATCTCACTGATGAGTGTGTTGATTAGGGAGTTCAGGAGGGTTTCCACTCCGTGAGCTTCCCTAAAACCATGTTGGCAAGGGTCTAGGGGGGATGAGGTGTCTATATGTTGTTGGATCTGTCTCTGAGTCACCTATTCGAGAATTTTGGCTTGCAGTGGGATGCTGGAGATCGGCTGGTAAGATTCCTCCTTCTTTGGGTCCATCTGGTTGTTCTTTAACAGTGGTCGAATGGATGTCTGCTTAAGAGTGGGTGGGAATATTTCTGTTGAGAAGGACAGATCTGCTATCGCAACTATGATTGGGCTGAGTTCAGATTGCATTGATCTGATCCAGTATGCAGGGCATGGGTCATTTGGTGTGGTGGTGGTGTTAATGGAGGCAATAATTTCTTCACAGATCCAAAATGGGAAGGAACCCTCTGGTCTTTTTGGGAACCAGGAAGTACCAGGAGTAAAAGCCCTGCCCAAACTGGGCTGAGGGCACCAGCACAATGGCAAGGTCAGCCAGCAGGAGGCTCCGATATGCGGTATGCAAGGGTATTCCCCAGGATTGTAAAGAGGTGGCAAATGGGTGAAATGCAACCAATAGCTGTTCTGGATAATCTGTAACTCCCAGGTGTCAGAGATAACCAGAGGCCACATGTGGGCAAAGTAGACAAGCCACCCCCACCCATCTATGGGGGGGTGTGGGGGGGGGGAGGACCTTGGACAGCGGTTGACTGACTATGCTCCTGAAGATCTCCCCAAAAACTCCCACCTGGCTTGAGCTGGGGGACATGCAGCACCTTTGGTGTTTTCTCCCTCCGCCGAGGGTGGGAGATCTGGGCCTTAGACTGCACCTGCAGCTGGGATGGAAAGTACCTCTGCAGGCGTGGGAGGAAAGCATTCTTGGTTGGCGCCTTCTTCCATGCAGAATCCGTGGTCTTAATGGAGAGCCTGGTAAGAGGCACCTGCTCCTTTTCCATCTCCTCAGCCTTTTCCTCTACATCAGGCTCACCAAAGAGGTTTTCACCCAGACAGGGGATGGTGGCAATCTTCTCCTGATCTTACTGCTCTAAGTCAAGAGATTGCAACCAAGCCATCCGCCGCACGGAGATACCTACAGCCACTACTCTACCGGTGGATTCGAAAGTGTCATAAGTGCCCTGGACCATAATTTTAAGAGCAATCTTTGTCATGAGCTATGAGACCTCGCAAAGACTCATGGTGATCCTCAGGGACGAGAAAAGCCAAGTCCTCAATATCCAGCATGACATCTTTGAGGAACATAGTTATATACATTTGGTAGGCTAGTATCAGGGCTATCAGCATGGAACCCTAGAAACACTTCAACCGAAGGAGTCCAGGGTCCAAGCTTCCCGTGTGGGTGGCACCAAGAAGTGCATCTTAGCACTCTTTGCCTGCTTCAAGACAGATTTGACCACAATGGAATTATGGGGTAAATAAGGCTTCTTGAATTCCAGAGCTTTTGGGACCCGGTACAAGGAATCGAACCAGAGGCCGATGACCAGAACATAAGATCATAAGAAATGCCATACTGGGTCAGACCAAGGTCCATCAAGCCCAGTATTCTGTTTCCAACAGTGGCCAATCTAGGTCATACGTACCTAGCAGTTTCCCCAAGGGACATAGGTTCCACAATGCTTGTATTGGTTCAAGCATTGATATCCTGGGTCCCTTCTTAATAATGGTTTATGGACCTTTCCTCCAGGAACTTGTCCAAACCTTTTTTAAACCCAGCTACACTAACAGCCTTTACTACATCCTCCGGTAACAAATTCCAGAGTTTGATTACACGTTGAGTGAAAAAATATTTTCTTATTAGTCTTAAATAGTTTACCCTGTAGCTTCATTGCATGTCCCCTAGTCTTTCAATATTCTGATAAGGTAAACAATAGATCTACGTTTACCCGTTCCACTCCGTTCATTAATTTATAGACTTCTATCATATCTCCCCTCAGCCGTCTCTTTTCCAGGTTAAAGAGCCCCAACCTTTTTAGCCTTTCTTCATAGGAGTATCCTTCCATCCCCTTTACCATTTTGGTGGCTCTTCTCTGAACCTTTTCTAAAATCGCTATATCCTTTTTAAGATACGGTGACCAGAATTGCACACAATATTCAAGGTACGGTCTCACCATGGAACGATATAGAGGCATTATAATATCTTTTGTTTTATTTTCCATTCCTTTCCTTATCATACCTAGCATTCTAGTTGCTCTCTTGGCCGCTGCTGCACACTGGGCCGAGGGTTTTAACATGGTATCCACAATGACGCCTAAATCTTTTTCCTGGGTGGTGGTTCCTAATGTGGAACCTTGCATTGTGTAACCATAGTTTGGGTTGTTCTTCCCTAGGTGCATAACTTTGCACTTGTCCACATTAAATTTCATCTGCCATTTTGATGCCCAGTCTTCCAATTTATCAAGATCCTCTTGCAATTTTCCACAGTCCTCTTGGGTTTTAACAACTTTAAATAGTTTTGTGTCATCTGCAAATTTGATAACCTCACTCGTTATTCCACTTTCCAGGTCATTTATGAATATGTCAAAAAGCAGCGGACCCAGCACAGATCCCTGGGGTACACCACTATTCACCTTTCTCCATTGGGAAAATTGGCCATTTAGCCCTACCCTCTGCTTTCTATCTTTCAACCAGTTCCTGATCCACAATAGTACACTGCCTCCTAGCCCATGACTCTTTAGTTTTGCCAAAAGTCTCTGATGAGGGACCTTGTCAAAGGCTTTCTGAAAGTCCAGATACACAATATCAACCGACTCACCTTTGTCCACCTGATTATTCACTCCTTCAAAAAAACATAACAGATTAGTAAGACAAGATCTTCCTTGTCTAAAGCCATGTTGGCTGTCTCCCATTAGGTCATGATTATCTACATGCTGAGTAATTTTATTCTTTATGATGGTTTCTATCATTTTTCCCGGTACTGATGTCAGGCTCACCGGTCTGTAGTTTGCCGGATCACCCCTGGAACCCTTTTTAAAAATTGGTGTTACATTGGCGATCCTCCAATCTTCAGGTATTAGAGATGATTTTAATGATAGTTCACAGCTTACTAATAGCAGGTCTGCAATCTCGTATTTCAGTTCTTTCAACACCCTTGGATGTATACCATCCGGCCCAGGTGATTTGCTACTCTTCAGTTTATCTAATAGTTGTAATACATCTTCCCGATGTATCGATATTTCCTTCAATTCTTCCGCACCTTTAAATACCACTTCAGTCATGGGTAACATCCCTACATCTTCCTCAGTAAAGACTGAAGCAAAGAATTCATTCAATCTCTCCGCTATCGCCTTGTCGCCTCTTAGTGCTCCTTTAACCCCTTTATCATCTAATGGACCAACTGACTCTCTCACAGGTTTTTTGCTACGAATGTACTTGAAAAGGTCTTTACTTCGCGTTTTTGCTTCCGCAGCAAGCTTCTTCTCAAATTCTCCCTTTGCCTGCCTTATCAATGCCTTGCATTTGACTTGCCAGTGCTTGTGCTGTTTCCAGGTTTCGTCGTTTGGCTCTTTTTTCCATTTCCTGAAAGATGCTTTTTTGGCAACAGCCTCTCTGACCTCACATTTAAACCATGCTGGCAGTTTTTTGGACTTCCTTCCACTTTTCTTAAAGCGTGGAATACAGCTGGTCTGGGCTTCCAAGATAGTATTTTTCAACAACAGTCAAGCCTGATGTACGTCTTTAACCTTTGCAACTGCTCCTTTTAGTTTTTTCTTAACTGTTTTCCTCATTTTATCATAGTTTCCCTTTCGAAAGTTAAAAGGTAGTACTGTGGATTTCCTTACTATCCCTCCTCCACTAATTAAATCAAAGGCGATCATGCTATGATCACTATTGCCAAGTGGCCCCAACAACCTTATCTCTTGCACTAGATCTGGTGTTCCATAAGGACTAGGTCTAATATGGCTTCCCCTCTGGTCGGTTCATGAACCAGCTGCTCCAAGAAGCAGTCATTTATTTCATCTAGGAACTTTATCTCCCTAGCATGTCCTGACGTGACACTGACCCAGTCGATACCGGGGTAGTTGAAATCACCCATTATTATTACTGCACTGTAACTTTTGTTAGCTTCCTTGATTTCTTTGAGCATTTCATCATCCATTTGGTCATTCTGGCAAGGCGCTCGATAGTACACCCCCACTGCCATTGCCTTCCCCCTTTTACATGGAATTTCAATCCATATAGATTCTACAGCAGATTTTGTTTCCTGCAAAACTTTAATCCTTTCTGACTCAATGCCCTCTAACATAGAGAGCAACCCCTCCACCAATTTGATCAGCTCTATCAGGAGCATGAGCAGCACCTTCCACAGCTGCAGAAGTAGTCTCTGCAGAACATGGTGGATGGGAACCATCACTGCCTCACAAGGGGCCGAGGGGTATTGGAGGATTTCCAGTTCCTCCACTCAGTTCCTCTTCCAATTCCAGTGACAAGGGGATGGCCTTGGCAAGGTCCTGAATGAAATCCTGGAAGGACATGTCTTCCGGAGGCAACTTCCACCGATTCAGAGGGGCGATGGGTTGGACTGGAGATCCTGGGCCCGAAGGTCCAACACAGTCGATTCTGCCTTTGTTTCCCATTCCAATTCCGAGAGGAAGTCAAAGTAATGCATAGTCTCCTCTGAGTGCCGACTGCATGGCACAGGAGAGGGTGGATGTCAATGGTCCCCCCTTGCACCCGGCATGCTGATGGCAATGCCTGGGGGCCTCGGACTCCGATGCAGTGGAGAGGAAGACTGCTCCGGTCACCGGCATCAATACCAGTCTCCCACCCGATGACCCAGCCTCAGTGGGCAGGGCAAGAGTTTCTAGGATCTGCTGAAAGAAGCACAGTGACATTGTGCTCCACACCATGAAGCCTGCATTGCGCAGGGCTTCCACCACCACCAGGTGAGCTTCTAAGGCTCATAGGCATTCCTCCAGAACTACCGACAAGAATGTCAATGCCGCAGCCGCAGACAAAAACATGACGACAGAAAATGACCACATGGCCTATCTAGTCTGTCCTTCCATATCAACCATAACATTCCCCTTTTTTCCTTTAGAGATCCTCTGTGTTTGTCCCATGCTTCTTTGAATTCAGACACTGTCCTCATCTCTACCACCTCCACTGGAAGACTATTCCATGGATCCACCACTCTTTCCGTAAAGAAATATTTCCACATATCACTCCTGAATCTATCCCCTTTCACCCTCATCCCATGTCTCCTCATAGCAGAGCTTGCTTTCAATCGAAAGAGGCTCTCCTCCTGTGCATTTATGCCATGGAGATATTTAAACGTCTCAATCATATCATCTCTATCCCACTTTTCCTCTAAGGTGTAGATATTAAGATCCTTACGTCTGTCGCTATATGCTTTATAATGAAGACCACTAACCATTTTAGTAGCCACCCTCTGTACGGACCTCAGCCTATTTATATCCTTTTGAACCTTGGGTGGGGATTCCACGATGATTGGATGTCTCCCGATGTTCCTTTGGCCCTCCTGGGCACTGGGAATGGACTCTGCTATTCAGGATGACCAAACCGGGGAAGCTTGATCGGCCGTTCTCAGCCCTCTCTGCCCATCTTGTGTCTAAAGGGACTGTAATGGCACTACACGCACATTTTCTGCTTGTGCTCCCCTTTCAACGTGGATGGGGTCTCTGTAGATGGCCACCCCTCTCCACATGAACCGTTCTGCTCAAACTGAGCACTCTGTTCTTTTACCTTGGCCTCCTTGGGTGTGGACAAGGAGGTCTGTGCTGAAGCTACTGAATCAGGGACGACTCCTGCTTTTCCCGACCCTTCAGACCTCGACGCGTCATCTGCAAACAGTGTTCGCAGGACGCTGGCTGGTGGTTGGGTCCAAGGCATTGCAAGCATCAATTACGGTAGTTAGTGGCAGAAATAGTCTCACCACATTTGGTGCATTTTTTAAAGCTGCTAAATGGCTTAGACATGCTGGTAAAATCAAACTGAAAAATGGCTGTGGGCAGGAAAAAGCCCCCGAAGGGGAGAAAGACGCCAAAAGGGCACAAAAACTATAGAAAACTCAGAGAGTGAGAAAGAAATCTAACCGACAACAAGCAGGTGAAAAAAAAGAGCAAAAGCTCAGCCACAAAGGCAAGCAAGTCAAAGTTTTTTTTTTTCCAGACTTCAGGAACACGCCCTAGAGGCTTCGTGGAAAAAAGACGACTGGAGAATATGGGACCGCAGTGGGTGAGGAAGGCAGGCGCACATAGACAGGATACCTCCCCAAAAGCTTCCTTTGGAAGATGGGGAGCATTCTGTGCAGGGCTCCATCAGTGACGTCGCCCATAAGTGAGGACTTATTTTCTGCTTGTTCACGGAGAATAACCCAAATTATAGATGTACAATGCTAGATTCCACATTAGGAGTCGCCACAAAAAGAACGACCTGGAAGTGATTGTAGACTATACATTGAAATCCTCTGTTCAGTGTTGCAGTGGCAGCAAAAAAAAGCAAACAACATTAGGAATCATTAAGAAAGGAATAGAAAATAAAACAAAGGATATCATAATGACTCTGTGTTGCTCCATGGTACAACCCCACCTCGAGTGTTGTATGCAATTCTGGTCTCTCCATCTCAAAAAAGATATGGAAGCATTAGAAAAGGTACATAGAAGAACCAAAATGATAAAGGGGACAGAACGACTCTCCTGTGAGGAGGGGCTAAAGAGATTAGGGCTCTTCAGCCTGGAGAAGAGACAGCTGAGGGAAGGTATGATGGAGGTCTATAAAATCCCGAGTGCAGTGGAACAGGTAGACGTGAATCGATTGTTTACTCTTTCAAAAGATACAAAGGCTAAAGACACATGCCATAAACCTACAAAGTAGTATATTTAAAACAGATATGAGAAAATATTTTCTCTTTCAACATTAGTCAGTCTTTGGAAGTCATTGCCGACACGTCATAAAAGCAAGCAATGTAGCTGGGTTAAAAAAAAAAAAAAGAGGTATGAACAAATTCCTGGAGAAAAGTCCATAAACAATCATTAAGGTAAGCAAAGAGAAAACCACTGCTTATCCCTAGGAATAAGTACCATGGCTGCTTTTGGGATGTGTCATGTATTTGTGATCTGGGATTAGCCACTGTTGGAAACAGGATGCTAGGCTTGATGGACCTTTGGTCTGATCCAGTATGGCAGTTCTTATGTAGTTAAACTAATAAAATCAAGTAATGAAGGGAAGAGGAAGGGTTTATGTGACTGGTGAGTGGCTTGCCTCAGAGGAGGAGAAATTCAATCATGCCTGTTAATTTTCTCTTTTAGTCCTGCTAGACCAGACGAGTGGGTTTGTGTCACTCTGCCAGCCAATGGATACAGAAGCACAATTTTCTAGGCATATCCAAAGAGTTAAGCATTTGAGTCATTTGCCAGTAATTTTTGTCAAAGCAACGCAATGGAATAAACAGACCCCAAAATACTTGAAGCATTAGCATGAAATACCATACAAAAGGGAGATCACTCCTAGCTTCCACCAGGGATGAGGGGGAAAGCAATGGAAGGAGAAGACTAAAGGACTGAAATAATTTCCGATTCTCCCTGCATTAGGGGTGTGAGATCATATTAATAAAAGAGAAGAACTCTAGAGGAATGCAGCCCTTTGCTTTCTGGATAACTCTGAATTGGTCTAGTAGGATTCAAGGAAAGGAAATTAACCTGTCCAGACAAGAGGAAAGTATTCAATCCCCATCTAATCAAAGTGGGAGGAAGACCAGCTTGCTCAGAGTTTAATGAAAGAATGCAAGGGGATTAAGTCTGCCTTCTTGAGGTTCCCCGGGGAAACAGCCCTGATCTCTGCCCAGAAAGAAACCTTAGCTCGTGGAGATAGTCTTCAAAGAAAATGTAGTTGCTGCCTCTCCCTTTCATGGACCACTGAACATCACGAAGAGCCTGTTAAACTTTCTAGAAGCATTTATTATCTTCAGATATCTGAAAAGAGCCAAGAAAACAACCAGGAAGTGGCCAAACAAAAAAAAAAAATCCCACAAACACACTTTCCTTTCCCCAAGTCTCCTTGAAAAACACTGGCAAAAAATATCTTTGTTCAAATAACATGAAGAGACTGCCTTAGGTACACAGGACAGTACATGTCACAAAGTGACTGACTCTTGGAAGAAAGCCATATAGAGAAACCTATAACATAAGCCTGTAATTCTGA
This sequence comes from Ichthyophis bannanicus, assembly GCA_033557465.1. NCBI lineage: Eukaryota > Metazoa > Chordata > Amphibia > Gymnophiona > Ichthyophiidae > Ichthyophis > Ichthyophis bannanicus. The sequence continues at coordinate 140,676,756 of CM066045.1, forward strand.
ATCATGTCCGGCAGAACAGATGGTCACCCAAAAGATAGTCTCGAGTGAAATGTCCTTCAAGGATGTCAATCTAATCATCTCAAAAAAGGGGCCTAAAAAAGCATAAGTACCAGATTAAGACCTGAATGGGGAACCAGAGCCTTAGAAGGGAAGATGGATCTGCTTGACCCCTTGAAAGAAACAGAGCATCGCAATGAGGTACCCTGGAGGCAAGAAATGACTGCAACCTGGTCCTTCAGGGGAACGAAGAGCTAGATTCTTGGTCAACCCCTCTGAACTAATTAGAATGTTTTGTTCTTCACCACAAAATTACCAAGTCCTTACAAGAGTTGTGTTGTACTTATATACCACCTTCCTTAAACCAGAGTTTAACCTAAAGAAATGCCAAACCCAAATATAAAACACACTGTAGCAGAATATGTAGGAGGGTGATATCATAAAACTTAATAGATATTTCAATATAACCAATGAACCGTCTCAGACCAGTTGGCAGCCGAAATGCTGGGAAAGAACAATTCAAATTCACCAGCGGCGCCGATAGCATCAATGACTGGTTCTTGGTATTTTTTCTCTAGTTATTGACACCCTCTCTCCAGTGCTTGAAAATTATGCTTTTAAACACAAACAGTCTCTTGTGAAAACATGTACTTAACTTCCCAATTTTTGTGTACTTCAGTAAAACCTTGAACTTGATAGTTTTCAGAAACCTTTGACTTGATAATTTCCAGTCCTTCTCAAAAGCCTCTCCTTTGATTGAAAACAACGTGTCTCAGTCTCCCAGACACGTTGTTTTCAATCAAAGGAGAGGCTTTTGAGAAGGACTGGAAATTATCAAGTCAAAGGTTTCTGAAAACTATCAAGTTCAAGGTTTTACTGAAGTACACAAAAATTGGGAAGTTAAGTACATGTTTTCACAAGAGACTGTTTGTGTTTAAAAGCATAATTTTCAAGCACTGGAGAGAGGGTGTCAATAACTAGAGAAAAAATACCAAGAACTAGTCATTGATGCTATCGGCGCCGCTGGTGAATTTGAATTGTTCTTTCCCAGCATTTCGGCTGCCAACTGGTCTGAGACGGTTCATTGGTTATATTGAAATATCTATTTATTAAGTTTTATGATATCACCCTCCTACATATTCTGCTACAGTGTGTTTTATTGGAGTGATTTTCATAGAATAAGTGCAATATATTGCTCCATAAGAAAGACCCTATTTTTTTTGTAAGGTAAACCCAAATATAAGCCAAGAAATATGGAGGTCTTCAACAAACTAGGAATCCCACTGGAGAGTAAGAGTCTCCCATCTAGCTTACTTTTTCAAGAGCCAAGCCATGAAACAAAACCACGATAGGTCTTCCATATGCACCAGACCTTCGAGCAACATGCTTTAATTAATCTAGAATCAGTAGGATGACTGAAGGACAATCTTCTATCCTCCAGAATATCCTGCCTACGAGGGACCATAGCGGGAAGACAAAACATCTGGTCCTTTGACCATGGCTGAATGAGAGCATCAATTACTTTTGAAGCCTCCTTCCCACAGATGACTGAAAAACTTGACACATTTGTGAGCTGCCATCAAGTCTATGAGGTGAATACACTATTGTTTTATCAGTTGGAAGGGTTCAGGACTCTGCTGCCATGCCCCAGGGACTAACATTTCTGCTGATTAGGTCAGCCTGGACATTTTTTACCCTTAAGATATGCCATGCCTGGTCAGACCAAGGGTCCATCAAGCCCAGTATTTTATTTTCAACAGTGGCCAATCCAGGTCACAAGTACTTATCAGGTTCCCAAAAGGTAAACAGATTCCATGCTGCTTGTCCAATGGGAAAGCAGTGGATTTCCCCAGTCTGTTTTAATAATGGTTTATGGACTTTTCTTTCAGGAGCTTGTCCAAACCTCTTAAATCCAGTTACACTAACTGCTTTTACTACATTCCCTGGTAACAAATTCCGGAGTTTGATTACACGTTGAGTGAAAAAATATTTTCTATTAGTCTTTATTTATTTGTAGTATTTAGCTCATGTCTTTCCAGAGGAAGATCAAGGTGAATTACATTCAGGTACAGTATGCTACATTGTAGCTTCATTGCACATCCCCTAGTTTTTCTACTTTTTGAAGGAGTAAACAACCGATCTATATTTACCCGTTCCACTCCATTCATTATTTTATAAGATATCAATCATATCTCCTCCTCAGCCATTTCTTTTCCAGGTTGAAGAGCCCTAACCTTCTAAGGATATCCTTCCATCCCCTTTACCATTTTTGTCACTCTTCTCTGTACCTTTTCTAATTTTGCTACATGGTGACTAGAATTGCACACAATATTCAAGGTGTGGTCGTACCATGAAATGATACAGAGGCATTATAATAGCCTTGGTTTTATTCTCCATACCTTTCCTTATGATTCCTAGCATTCTATTTGTTTTCTTGGCTGCTGTTGTACACTGGACGGAGGGATTTAACATATTATTCATGCCTATACCTAAATCCTTTTCCTGGGTGGTGGTTCCTAGTGTGGAACCTTGCATTGTGTAACTGAGTTTGGGTTGTTCTTTTCTAAATGCATAACTTTGCACTTGCCCACATTAAAATGTCATCTGCCATGTGGACACCCAGTCTCCCAATTTATGAAGGTCCTCTTGTATGTTTTTACAATTCTTTGAGTTTTAACCACTTTGAATAATTTGGTGTCATCTGCAAATTTGATCAGCTCACTCATTATTCCCATTTCCAGGTCATTTATAAATATGTGGTACAGCATAGTTACTCACCTGTAACAGGTGATCTCCGGGAACAGCAGGAATTTAGTCCTCACATATGGGTATCGTCGGTACCGACGGCGCCTGCGCGGGAACGCTCCCCAGCGTCCAATTAGAAAGCTTTTGGGAGCATCCCACAGCGCCTGCGTGCTGCCTTCCCGCCTTTCCCAACTGCCTCTCTCCAGTTGAGTTTTAAAGCTGAGACAAAGAGAGAGAGAGGGAAAGGAAAGAAAGAGATAGAGAGATACAACTCCTAGGAGAGGTGGGTGGGTTGTGAGGACTCAATTCCTGCTGTTCCCGGAGATCACCTGCTACAGGTGAGTAACTATGCTATCTCCAGGAACAAGCAGGAATGTAGTCATCACATATGGGGACTCCCTAGCTTTAGGTGCCAGGGAGAGACCCCAGACGTTGTGTGTCCCTGAACAGGGATCCACTTCCCCCCATGGATCTCTGGCATCCTACCAGGGATGGCAGGTAGAGTTGATTAGGTATGGAACAGGTGTTGGAAAACAGCCTGACCAAACAAGGCATCCCGGCAGGAGTTCTTGTCCAAGCAGTAATGGGCTGTGAAGGTATGAACCGAGGACCAAGTGGCTGCTCGACAGATGTCGTCGATAGACACAGAGTGCAGATGAGCCATTGAGGCTGCCATGGCTCTCACATTGTGAGCTGTGACATGGCCCTCCAGAGAAAGGTTCTTACTCTGATAGGCAAAGGAAATACACTGAGCAATCCAGTTAGACAGTGTTCTCTTGGAGACTGGAAGTCCCAAATGAGAAGGATCAAAAGCAACAAAGAGTTGAGAGGACTTTCTATGTTGCTGTGTTCTTTGTAAGTAAAAGGCTAAAGCTCTTTTACAGTTCAAGGTATGAAGATTCCTCTCTGCATTTGATACACGAGGCCTTGGAAAAAACACAGGTAGGTAGACCGCTTGTAGATGAAAAGGCGAGACCACCTTTAGCATAAAGTGTGGATGAGTCCTAAGGACTACCTTGTCATGATGGAACCTTGTATAAAGGTGGATCAGCTACTAGTGCTTGCAACTCACTAATCCGGCATGCTGATGTTAATGCAATGAGAAAGATAACCTTCCAAGAAAGGAATTTCAAGGAGGTAGTAGCTAAAGGTTCAAAGGGTGGCTTCATGAGCTGCCCAAGAACCAGGTTTAAGTCCCATGCCACCAGTGGTGGCCTAATGGGAGGCTTAGTTAGAAGAAGGCCTCTCATAAATCTTGCTATAAGAGGATGAGAGGAAATAGGTTGTCCATTTAGAGGCTTAAAGGAAGCTGCAATAGCACTCAAATGGACTCTTACTGAGTTAGTCTTAAGTCCTGCATTGGATAAATGAAGGAGATACTCCAGCAATGATTCCAGAGGTATCGCAAGGGGGTTAAGACCCTTCTGCGAACACCATATGGTAAACCTTTTCCACTTAAAAGCATAAGAGCGTCTTGTGGAAGGTTTCCTGGAAGCAAAAAGAATATCTTTTACTTGCTGAGAAAGATTAAGATCTTGGAGATCTAGGCCTTCAGCAACCAAGCCCTGGGATGCAGAGACTGGGGATTGGGATGCCATAACATTCTGTCCTCCTGAGATAGGAGATCTGGAGTAGACCCTAACTCCAGGGAGGGAGCTTGAGAGATATGTAGAAGCAGAGGGTACCACACTTGCCGTGGCCAATGTGGAGCTATGAGAATCATATGGCCTCTGTCTCTCTGAAGCTTGAACAGGGTTTTGGGAATTAGGGGAATGGGTGGAAAGGCATACAGGAAGTCTTGACCCCAATGAAGGAGGAAAGCATCCCTGGCCTGAGCCTTCTGAGCCGGAATTCTGGAACAGAACCGGGGAAGTTTGGCATTCCACGGACTTGCAAAGAGGTCTATGTCCGGGGTTCCCCAAATTTGAAAGATCTTGGTTACCTGGTCTGCATGCAGAGACCATTTGTGTGGAAGCAGAACTCGACCGAGTCTGTCTGCCCAAGAGTTTTGTATGCCTGGAAGATACACTGCCAGGAGATGAATTTGATACTCTCTGGCGAGGGCCCATAGTTGCAAAGCTCCGTTGCAAAGTGACAGAGAGGCTGTTCCCCCCTGCTTGTTCACATAGAACATGGCTACTTGATTGTCCGTATAAATGAGGACTGTCTTGCAGCTGAGCAGGGCGTGGAGGAACACTTGCAGAGCAAGGAAGATTGCTCTGAGCTCCAAGAGATTGATATGTAGACGACTCTCCTGTGTAGACCAAGTGCCTTGGGTGGAGAGGTCTTGCAGATGAGCTCCCCAACCCATTGGAGAAGCATCTCTTGTCAGAGTTGCTTGGGGTAAGGGTTGTTGAAAAGGGGACCCCAGCAACAGGTTTTGAGTGGACTTCCACCACTGGAGGGACAAAATAAGGCGACTTGTATTTGCTATTTTGTCTGACAGGCATCCTGATGCCTGGGTCCATTGGGTGGATAAAGTCCACTGAGCTGCCCTCATATGGAGGCGAGCATAGGGAACCACATGCACAGTAGATGCCATGTGGCCTAGTAGTTGTAACATTTCTTGAGCAGTTAGATGAGGCTTTAGCACTGTTTGAGAAGCTAACTACACCATGCGAAGGCAACGGGCCTGGGGGAGATAGGCCCTTGCCTTTCTGGTATTCAGCAAAGCTCCTATGAACTCTAAAGACTGAGTGGGAGTTAGAATGGATTTTGGGATGTTTATTACCAGCCCTAAATACTGAAGGATACGCATTGTGCAGGATAGAGAAGTCCTGGCCACTGACTCTGTTGGGGCTCGAATGAGCCAGTCGTCTAAGTAGGGAAAGACGAATATCCCTAGAGTGCGGAGAAATGCTGCTACTACAGCCATGCATTTCGTGAACACCCTTGGTGCTGAGGCCAGGCCAAAAGGAAGCACCCTGTATTGGTAGTGCTTTCCTTGAAAAAGGAACCGAAGGAACCTTCTATGGGTTGGATGGATGAGGACATTGGTGTACGCATCCTTGAGATCTAGAGAACAAAGCCAATCCTGACTCTGAAGGTACGGCAGCAGAGATCTAAGAGAACTCATCTTGAATTTCTCCTTGACAAGGAATTTGTTCAATTCTCTGAGGTCTAAGATAGGTCTCTAACACCCTGTTTTCTTTGGGATAAGGAAATAAGGGGAATAGAACCCTGTACCCTGCTGATGAATGGGTACTTCTTCTATTGCCCCTTGGGCAAGAAGGATAGCGACCTCCTGACCTAACAGGTTGATAAGAGCTCGGAGAATTGAACTGCTTTACTATTGTGTGAGGGGGCATGCTTGAAAAATGAAACTTGTACCCCTCTTATGATGGAGAGTGTCCAATGCTCTGCTGTTATCTGCCCCCATCTGGGGGCAAAATGACATAACCTTCCTGGAATGGTGGAAGGCTCTGGTCCCACAAGAGCCAGGAAGGCTAAGTTCTCTAGCTGAAAGTCAAAGGCCCTGTGGAGGCTGAGACTGCTGGCCCGGCTGAGGCTTAGCAGTCTTTGCTTTCTTCTGTTTGGGTGGTTGCTGACCTTTCCTGGCAAGCTGACCTGCCGAACGTCCCTGCTGAACATAAGCAGGATAATATTTTCTCTTTTTAGAAAAGAATGGTTTCTTGAACAAGTTCTTTCTAGCAGGATCAGCTGTGGACTTGGATAACCTATCCAAAGTGGAGTTGTCAGCATCCATCTCATTGGCCTTTTCCTGCCAATCTTTACCAAACAGGTTCTCACCAGTACAAGGGATATTTCCCAATTTGTCTTGTACCCAGAGCTCTAGATCAGATGCCTGGAGCCAAGCAATTCTACGTCCACCTATGGCAATAGCCGAGGTTCTGCTTATGCACTCAAAGCAGTAAAAGGCTGCACGGTTGGCAAATTTAGAAACATCTTGGGCATGTTTGACCAAAGTGAGAAAATCCTGTCTTCTATCCTCAGGAAAAATAGGACTTAAAGCTTCTAAATCATCTGTGACCTCCTTTAGGAACTTTCCCATGTAGAGACTATAGGAACTGATCCTGGCAGAAAGCATGGAAGCCCCGATGTCCAAAAGCATCCAGGGTTCTGCACTCACGTCCTGGAGGATTAGAGGCATGCCTCTTTGCACTCTTGATCCTTCTCATAGCTGATTCCACTACAATAGAGTGGTGAGGAAGCTGAGTCTTTTGGAAACCAGGACAAGGAGGGACGATACATAGTATCCAGTCTGCGAGAATGAGGAGAGGTGGTAAGAGGTGTCTCCCACATCCTTAACATGAGATCATATAAAATCTCATGAATGGGCAAGGTATCTGCCTCCTTAGGAGTTTTGGGATATTGTAGAATTTCCAACTCCTTGGCCCTTGGCTCTGTTTCAGGGGCCACAGTAATGGACAGGCCCCGAGCCACCTCCCTGATAAAATCCTGGAAGGAAATATCCTCTGGAGGAGACATCCTGTGCTTAGGGGAGGAGGGCTCCTCTGGGAGAAGCATTCCTGCATCGACAGAACTGTCAGAATCCTCAGATTCTTCTGAGGACTCGAAGTACCGTCTGTCCGGATGCTCTTGAAGAGCCCGATAACGACCGAAGTCGGTACCGGGAGTAACCGGTACCGGGGTATCGGTACCGGAGGGCATCGGATGACTGGGTACCAGCAAAGCAGACACCGATGCCGATGCTATCGGTACCGGTACCGATACCGATGCCAATGGAATTGTCTGTCGCAGTTCCGAGGGCATCGATGCCGCAAGGAGAGCCGCCAGACTGCGCTCAATAGCCAGGACTCTCTGGTCTATCGATGCTGCCAATGCCTGGATGTCAGTACCGGAGGGAACCGCTGGTACCCCAGAGCATGGCACCAGTAGTTCTGCCGTGGTTGAGGCATCGAGAACATCCTGGAGCCCCGATAATGCTTTGGAAGCCGAAGCCTCCCGCCAGGGCAATTTTGCCGGTGCAGAATCCTCAAGGGCAACGCCAGAGGCATCTCGATGCTTAGAAGGAGATCTACCCTTTGAGGACCGGCTGGACTTATATTTAGTTACCTGAGATCCACGGGAGGAAGCAGCAGCCCTGGAAGACGTCGATGTCACCAAAGCTGCATCAGAGGGAAACAGGGTACTGAACTTAGCAGCTCGGTTCTGCCGACCTCTTTTAGACATCATGGCACAGGACATACAATCCGTGATGGAGTGGTCAGGACCTAAACATTTTAGACACCATTCATGGGTGTCGGTGACGGAAATGGTACCGCCACACTTGGTGCACTTTTTGAAACCTGAGGCAGGTTTCTCCATTGCAAGGAAAGGTTTTTGGGCCTAAGGCCCAAAAAGGCGCGTGCACCTGAACAAAAAGAAAAAAAGTAGAATATATTTTTTAAAGACAGAAATAATAAGAAAAAAACCCGGCGGTACCGGTAAAGCGTCGAGGAAGGCAGACGTGACCACAAAAAAGAAAGCAATAAAAAAGAATTCTTCTGCGGTGACAGGAACGACGACCTGCTGGCTCCGCGGAAAAAGAAGAACTGGAGAGAGGCAGTTGGGAAAGGCGGGAAGGCAGCACGCAGGCGCTGTGGGATGCTCCCAAAAGCTTTCTAATTGGATGCTGGGGAGCGTTCCCGCGCAAGGCTCCATCGGTACAGACGATACCCATATGTGATGACTACATTCCTGCTTGTTCCGGGAGATTCCACTATTCACCTTTCTCCATTGAGAAAACTGGCCATTTAGCCCTACTCTGTTTTCTATCTTTCAACCAGGTCCTAATACACAATGATACAATACATGCTATCCCACAGCTTTATACATTTCCCCAAGAGTCTCTCGTGAAGGACTTTGTCAAAGGCTTTCTGAAAGTTCAGATACATTATATCAAATGGCTCACCTTTATCACAGCTTCAAAAAAATAAAAAAACACAACACAGATTGGCACGTCAAGGCTTTCTTCGGCTAAATCCATTTTGGCTTTCTGCCATTAAACCATGACTATTTACATTTTCAGTAATTTTTTTTATAATGGTTTCTACCATTTTGCCCATTACTGATGTCAGACTCACTAGCCTGTAGTTTCCTGGATTACCCCTGGAACCCTTTTTAAAAATTGGTGTTACATTGATCACTCTCCAATCTTCGGGTAGGATTACTATATGAGCTGCCAAAAATTGTCAGATTCTGCTCTTCCCAGTGAAACAATAGACTTTTTCCTCCGATCACAGATGTGCTTCATGTACCCCCTTACTTGTTTACATAAACCACTGCTGTGGTGTTGTCAGAAGGGGACCCACATTGCTGTTCCCTTCAGTAAGGGCAGGGGGTGTCGCAGTGCTACTCTGATGACTGGTCTCCAGCCTGCTCATGAACCACATCACTCTTCTTCTGGATCATAGTTTTAGTTACCTGTCCCTGCCAGTGCACTACCCGTCTCAGGAAACCCACAGATGACATTCACCATCAAATGGAGCAGTTCTAAATCATTCCACAAGAGCTTTAAGGCAGCAGTCTACCAAAGAAAGGCTTTCCTTTACTTATGGTATGACAGGAAGGCATACCTTAAAGTCCTGAGATTAGACAGAGAAGTTACTTACAATACAGTCTGATGGGGTCACATGCGGGCTCTCACCCAGGGCATCAGCTCCAAGGAGACCACTATGGAGTCCACAAACTGGAGATAATCTAAAAGAACTCCTTAAGTGTGGGAAATAGGAGCCCTTGAATTGTAGATCGTAGCTTGAATATCCTCTCATAAGTCATGAAAATTCAGTCCATCTTGATGTTGATGTTGAAGTAGGCTCCACCTAGGCATTCTAAAGATTGAGTAGGCTTTAGCTTGCTTTTCTTATTATTCTCCAACAAGCTCAAAAATTTTAGGAGCTGAATCAACCTGGAAGCGGCCAACCAGCCTTCCACAGTTGCAACTCCACAGCAATAACCATGTTCTGGTCCATCCAATATGCAGGCCTGTGGTCAGGGAAACAACTTACAGCAGCTGGTAAACAGACTACCAATATGGCTGCACAAAGCTGTAGCCACACAGCAATGCCCATTTGCCACAACTTTTTTTTTTTTTTTTTTTTTATAATCCAACACATTATTAAGTTTGCTGCTTGTTCCTATTGGCTTTGAAAATCAGAAAAGTAGAAGGAAGGAATGAGGAGTACTAGAAGGTCCTCAGTGACAAAAGAGAATGACCAGCCCCGAAACAAGGAAACAACTGGGAGTCTTTTCCCAGGCCAGCCATAATACACTAACTCCTCCCTATCCCCAAGGTCAAATCAGTGGCCCATCAGAGGCTCCGAGGGCCAAAATCCACTGGTACTCCCCCACCAAAGGCCTAAAGGGTAAACATCTTGGGCATCAAATCCTTCAAAGTAGTGCTCTTCAACGGCTCAAGGGGCATTGACAGCAGGGCCCTGAGCACCAGACACAGATCCCAGGAAGGGATCACAGACCGGAGGGGAGGATGAAGACACAAAACCCCCTGGAGAAAGTGCGAGACATCTGGGTGCAAGGCTAGAGACTTACTAGCCATTGGACCTCGGAAACAGGTCAAAGCTGCCACCTGAAATTTCAAGGGAGCTAAGAGAAAGGATCTTCTCCAGTCCATCCTGTAGAAAAGTCAGCAGAGATGGCACCTTGGCCGCCTCAGGAGCCAACTGCCAAACCATCAGAGGCACCAGACCCACATGTATGCTAGCTTGGTAAACCTCTCCAGGCTCTGAGCAGAGCTGCTGAAGAACAGCGCTTACACACTAGCTGTCTCCTTTCAAGAGCCAAGCCGTAAGCAAGGAAGGGAACTGGGTCCTCTAGGACGATCAGTCCCTGCCACAATAGGCCCCGAGACAGAGGCATCTGAAAAGGAGGCACCTGCAGGAGCCGCATCAGGTCTCCGAACCACACTCTCCTCTGTCAATCCAGTGCCACCAGGATAATCCTGCCTGTGTGGTATTCTATGCGCCAAATCATACGCTCCACCATGGGCCATAGAAGAAATATTTACAGAAAGTTCTGACTTGGCCAAGGCTGGACCAGGGTGTCAACTTCCATGGTCCCATGTCTTTGTCCAGCAATTGAAGTAGTGGCAAACTTTGGAATTGGAGCGGGTTGCCATAAGACCCATTTCAGGGTGACCCCAGCAATGAAAAATAAACTGAAACACCTCCTGAGAACTCCCACTCACCAGGATCCAGAGTGCTAGCTGAGGAAGCCACTTCCACATTGTCCACGCCGACAATACTAGGAGGATCTTCTCCATCCAGGCAAACGTGAAAGCTATCTCCAGAGCTACCCCGGCACTCCTCATGCCACCTTGCCGATTGATATACGTCACCACACCATGGCATTGTCTGAGAACACTTGAACTGACCAGCCCTAGACCAGGGGCCGGAAACGCAGACGAGCCAACCTGACGGCCCGCATCTTGAGGCGGTTGACAGACCACACCGCTTTCCTGCTGTTCCAAATGGCCGTGGGACATATATTCTTGGCAATGGGCTCCCCAGTCCGAGGAGTCTGCAATCCATCATCAGGAAGATCCAAGAGAAATTGTACAGTGACACGCTCTTCCTCAGATGGCACAGCTGCTGCCAGCACCGCAGGCTGGACTTCACCATCAACGGGAGTGGGAACTTGTACTTGAACTCCTGAGAACTTGGGGGACCACAGAGTCAGCAAGGACCGCTGGAGCGGTCGCATGTGAACAAACGCCCAATGGCACCATTTCTACGGTCAATGCCACCATCAATCCAAGGACCTGAAGATAATTCCAGCCTGCTACGCACAGAACAATGCCAGGCAATCCAACAGTCTTAACTTTCTTCTCTGGCAGGAAAACTCTGCCCATTTGCATGTTGAAACGTGCTCCCAGAAATTCCAGGGACTGGGAGTGCAACAGCTAGCTCTTTCCCCAATTGATCACCCAACCGAGGCTTTCCAAAAAGGACACCATTCCAGGCACTTCTGAAAGGGAACTGCCTGGATGAGCCAGTCATCCAGATATGGATGGACACAGATTCCTCGGCACCGCAGCTGCTCCACCATGACCATCGAGAATGTCCTCGGGGCAGTGGATAGCCCGAAAAGGAGGGCGGTGAACTGATACAGAGAGCCAAGCAGATACTTTTGCTAATCTGCCTGGATCAGCATATGAAAATACACCTCGGACAGATCCAGAGAAGACAAACTCTCCTCTGTGAACTGCTTGAATCATGGAGTTCAAGATTTTCATCTGGAAATCCAAGACGTGCAAGTGCTCGTTGATCCCCTTGAGGTCCAGAGTGGATCGTAAGGAACCATCCTTTTTGAGTACCATGAAATAGATGGAATATCCAGGGGGATGGGCACCACCACTTTAAATTTTAGGCACAGCAACTTCTCCAAGGTGGTTCGCACAGCGGCACTTTTGATTGCAAACCCATAAGGGGAGATGAAAGCATCCAGAATAGGCTTTTTTTTTCATTCCAGGACATAGCTGAACTGAATGGTGTCTAGCACCCAGTGGATCCTTGGTAACTCGGGCCCATAATTGAAAGAAAAGGCAAAGCCTGCATCCAATTGGAGGAACCATGGAATAGGCCCCAAACCTTCATTGCGCAGTCCAGGATAGTCCTCCTCTGGAGAGGAACAAGTCCCTGGGCCCAAATGCTCCACGAAAAGACGGAGGATGGAGACTGAATCCCAGAAGCAGAGAGAAAGAAGGTTTTCCAGGTTGGTTGCCTCTGCGGATGAAACCAAAATCTGCAATAGAGTAGGCACCCAGGATGGTGTAGATAACATGAGGAGGGATCTAGCTAAGCATGAAGAATGGTCTAGAATTTGTCAGCTGAGATTTAATGTTAAAAAATGCAAGGTCATGCATTTGGGTTGCAGCCATCCAAGGGAGCAATATAGTATAGGGGGTGAAGTACTTTTGTCTACTAAAGAAGAGCGGGACCTAGGTGTGATTGTCTCTGATGATCTTAAAGTAGCTAAACAGTAGGAGAACAAAACCCACTTGTCTGGGCTGATCTAGCAGGACAATATGGTAGCAAAGTTTAATATTTAAAACGCATGATGTCCATTATGCATTTTTACAGGATTGCTATTGGAAGGGTGGTGATGTTCATGATTGAGTTTAATTATCAAAATCTGAAGGGGTGGGGAGTGGGTTATGTCTGAAGGTTCACCTAGGGTGCCCACCACTTTGTGCTAGACCATAAGGGCAAGAAGTTGGCGGTTGAGATAAAGCAATAATGTCTGGATGTTTTAATATTTAGGTTTGAAAAAAAAATAAATCTCCAGCTCAATTAGTTCCCTGACAGATAGATCCCAGAGGATTGCAAATCAAATCTCTCTCTGCCAAGAGAATGCTCTAGGAATTCTAATCAGTCTCTCTTCACAAAGCTTTCACAACTAGAGGTAATGGAGGATACGGTGATGCTAACCTGCTTTCGTCTGGAGGTTTAGCTCATGAATTCCCAAGCAAGCAAAATGCTGCTCACAACACCAGTGATGGGTCTAATTGATGATTTAACTTTTCTGCCAGTTAAGTGCCTCTTAGGATTGCCTTGTGTGCAAATAGCTCAGCTCGAAAAACTGACTGCTTCCTAACACAGGAGAAACCTTGGTCTTCCTTTCTTGTTCAGGTAGAACATGGCTGATTGACAACCTAGGTTCTCACAACCCTTTGAACATAACATTATCCTTAGCTCCAGGATATTTATGTAAAGCTGTTTCTTATGGTGTGACTAGGGCCCCCCCGCCCCCCCAAGTATGAATGGGGAAGGAGAAATTTCACTTACCATTAATTTCCTTTCCTGGAATACTGCTAGACCAGTCCAGACAGACAAGCGGGTTATGCTCCCCTGTTAGCAGATGTTGGAGACAGAGAAAAAACTCCAGAGCTCTGATTGGTTAGGCTCTGGTTGGCATAGGTATACCCCTAGGGGGTCCTACTCAGTATCTTCTGACAAGCAACAACGATCAGTATTAAACTGACCAACAAGGTCAACTATGTACAGGTGAGAAGACTGGCTCAACTATCTACATGAATCGGAGAGGATCATGGAGCATCTCTAGGACATCAAGCCTGTATAAAATGCTTGTAGGCCATCCAAGGGATATACAGTATATTGGTAGTACTTGAAGAAGTAATGTCAGCTCCACTGCATGTGCACCACTGTAACTGACAACTGGGTGGGTTCTGGACTGGTCTAGCAGTATTCCAGGAAAGGAAATTAACAGTAAGTGAAATTTCTCCTTCCAGTTCATACTGCTAGACCAGTCCAGACAAGCAGGAAGTACCCAAGCTAACGACCCTCAGGATGGGCAGAGAGAGCCGCTAACAGCACATCAACCCCAAACAGACTGTTCTCTCGTGCTTGAATGTCCAGACGATAATGCTGAACAAACGTGGACAAAGAAGACCAGGTTGCCGCTCGACAGATATCGAGAGGAGCCACTTGAAAACGTTCAGCCCAAGAAGTAGCTTGGGTTCGAGTGGAATAAGCCCGAAGACCCACAGGTACCGGTCTACTTTGACCAATATAGGCCGCTTCAATGGCCTGACGTAACCACCTGGCATGGACTTAGAAGCCGTGAGACCTCGGCGTGGTCCCGCAAAAACAACAAAGAGATGTTATGTCTTACGAAACAAAACTGGTCCCCTTCAGATAGTGGACGAGAATTTTCTTGAGGTCCACCGCTCGAAGATTCTAATGCCGCCCTGAACATTGCTCTTTTGAAAAGGCAGGCAACAGGAGGGGCTGATTAAGATGAACAGGTGTAAGGACCTTAGGCAAGGAGGAGGGAACGGTTTGGAGAGAAACGCCCTCTGCAGAGAACGAAAGATAGGGATCCCGACAAGAAAGAGCTTGCAGCTCCGATATTCTAACATAAGAACATAAGATATGCCATACTGGGTCAGACCAAGGTCCATCAAGCCTAGTATCCTGTTTCCAACAGTGGCCAATCTAGGTCATACGTACCTAGCAGCATCCCCAAAAGACAAAGGTTCCACAATGCTTGTATTGGGTCAAGCATTGATATCCTGGGTCCATTTTTAATAACGGTTTATGGACCTTTCCTCCAGGAACTTGTCCAAACCTTTTTTAAATCCATTTACACTAACAGCCTTTACTACATCCTCCGGTAACAAATTCCAGAGTTTGATTACACGTTGAGTGAAAAAATATTTTCTCTTATTTGTCTTAAATAGTTTACCCTGTAGCTTCATTGCATGTCCCATAGTCTTTCTATATTCTGATAGCGTAAACAATTGATCTACGTTTACCCATTCCACTCCATTCATTAATTTATAGACCTCTATCATATCTCCCCTCAGCCGTCTCTTTTCCAGGTTGAAGAGCCCTAATCTTTGCAGCCTCTCTTCATAGGAGTAGCCTTCCATCCCCTTTACCATTTTGGTAGCTCTTTTCTGTACCTTTTCTAATAACGCTATATCCTTTTTAAGATACGGCGACCAGAATGGCACACAATATTCAAGGTGCGGTCGTACCATGGAACGATACAGAGGCATTATGATATCCTTTGTTTTATTTTCCATTCCTTTCCTTATGATACCTAGCATTCTATTTGCTTTTTTGGCCGCCGCTGCACACTGGACGGAGGGTTTTAACATGTTATCCACGATGACTCCTAAATCTTTTTCCTGGGTGGTGGTTCCCAATGTGGAACCTTGCATCGTGTAACCATAGTGTGGGTTGTTCTTTCCTAGGTGCATAACTTTGCACTTGTCCACATTAAATTTCATCTGCCATTTGGATGTCCAGTCTTCCAATTTATCCAGATCCTCCTGCAGTTTTCCACAGTCCTCTTGGGTTTTAACAACTTTAAACAGTTTTGTGTTGTCTGCAAATTTGATAACCTCACTCGTTATTCCCTTTTCCAGGTCATTTATGAATATGTCAAAAAGTAGCGGACCCAGTACAGATCCCTGGGGTACTCCCCTAGTCACCTTTTTCCATTGGGAAAATTGGCCATTTAGCCCTACCCTCTGCTTTCTATCTTTTAACCAGTTCCCGAGCCACAATAGTACACTGCCTCCTATCCCATGACTATGTAGTTTTGCCAAAAGTCTCTGATGAGGGACCTTGTCAAAGGCTTTCTGAAAGTCCAGATACACTATATCAACTGACTCACCTTTGTCTACCTGTTTATTCACACCTTCAAAAAAACATCAGATTAGTGAGACAAGATCTTCCTTGTCTAAAGCCATGTTGGCTGTCTCCCATTAGGCCATGACTATCCACATGCTGTGTAATTTTGTTCTTTATGATAGTTTCTACCATTTTCCCCGGTACTGATGTCAGGCTCACCGGTCTGTAATTTCCTGGATCACCCCTGGAACCCTTTTTAAAAATTGGCGTTACATTAGCGATCTTCCAATCTTCAAGTATTTACAGATGATTTTAATGAAAGTTCACAGATTACTAATAGCAGGTCTGCAATCTCATATTTCAGTTCTTTCAACACTCTTGGATGTATAACCATCTGGTCCAGGTGATTTGCTACTATTCAGTTTATCAAATAGTTGTAATACATCTTCCCGGTGTAGTGATATTTCTCTCAATTTCTCTGCAGTATCACCTTTAAATACCACTTCAGTAACATCCCTACATCTTCCTCAGTAAAGACCGAAGCAAAGAATTCATTCAGTCTCTCTGAATTCATTCAGTCTATAGCCTTGTCTCCTTTTACCCCTCTGTCATCTAATGGTCCAATTGACTCTCTCAAAGGCCTTTTGCTACGAATGTACTTGAAAAAGTCTTTGTTTTATGTTTTTGCTTCTGTAGCAAGTTTTTTCACACATTCTCGCTTTGCCTGCCTTATCAATGCTTTGCATTTAACTTGCCAGTGCTTGTGCTGTTTCCAGTTTTCTTCGTTTGGCTCTTTTTTCCATTTCCTGAAAGATGCTTTTTTGGCAGCAACAGCCTCTCTGACCTCACCTTTAAACCATGCTGGCAGTTTTTTGGACTTTCTTCCACTCTTCTTAATGCATGGAATACAGCTGGTCTGGGCTTCCAGGATAGTATTTTTAAACACCCAAGCTTGATGCAAGTCTAAACTTTGCAACTGCTCCTTTTAGTTTTTTCTTAACTATATTCCTCATTTTATCATAGTCTCCCTTTCGAAAGTTAAAAGGTAGTACTGTGGATTTCTTTACTATCCCTCCTCCACTAATTAAATCAAACACAATCATGCTATGATCACTATTGCCAAGTGGTTCCAACACCCTTATTTCTTGCACCAGATCTGGTGTTCCACTAAGGACTAAATCCAGTATGGCTTCCCCTCTGGTCGGTTCATGAACCAGCTGCTCCAAGAAGCAGTCATTTATTTCATCTAGAAACTTTATCTCCCTAGCATGTCCTGCCGTGACACTGAGCCAGTCGATACCGGGGTAATTGAAATCGCCCATCATCACTACTCTGCTGTAACTTTTGTTAGCTTCCTTGATCTCTAAGCATTTCGTCATCCATTTGTTCATTCTGGCCAGGCGGTCGATAGTACACCCCCACAGCCATCACCTTCCCCTTCATACATGGAATTTCAATCCATAGAGATTCTACAGCAAATTTTGTTTCCTGCAAAACTTTAATCCTTTCTGACTCAATGCCCTCTCTAACAGAGCGCAACCCCTCCTCCAATTTGATCAGTTCTATCATTACGATATAGTTTGTATCCAGGTATCACAGTGCCCCACTGGTTGTCCTCCTTCCACCATGTCTCAGACTGCAATCATATCTAACCTCTCATTTAGTGCTATATATTCTAACTCTCCCATCTTATTGTTTAGACTTCTAGCATTTGCATACAAGCATTTCAGAGACTGTATTTTATTAATATTAATCTGGCTATTGGTAGGCATGGGTAATTTGGAATCTTTATGCTCTGTCTGCACCATACTGAAGGGCATTTGGGGTACTTTACTATTTTTTGGAACCTCACTGCTTTCGGTAGTATCCTTCAAGGATACAGTCTTCCGAACCATGCACTCTTGGGCAACTGTCGGCTTTCCCCTATTTTCTAGTTTAAAAGCTTCTCTATCTCCTTTTTAAAGGTTAATGCCAGCAGCCTGGTTCAATCCCGGTTAAGGTGAAGCCCAGGTTATTGCCGAGGTTATTGCCACTAAGCCGAGGTTATTGCCACTAAGAACACTGCCTTAAGTGTCAAGTCACGAAGCGAAATCTCCTTGAGAAGTTCAAAGGACCGGTCCATAAGAGCTTTCAGGACCAGGACGAGGTCCCAGGAAGGGACCACCGGACGAACCGGTGGGCGCAGTAGTCTGACCCCCTTGAGAAATCGCGACACATCCAAGTGTGACGCAAGGGAGCAGCCGCGAACCGGCCCACGGTAGCACGTTAAGGCCGAAACCTGTACTCAAACGGTTCCGAGAGCTAATCTTTTATCAAGACCATCTTGTAGAAAGGCGAGAACCTCTAGGATCCCGGAGCGCCATGGAGAGAGCTGATGTCGAACACTATGAATCAAAAGCTTGCCACACCCGAGCGTACGCTAGAGACGTTGATTATCGTCGGGCGTTGAGGAGCGTAGCCACAACTTTGGAAGAGTAACTCTAATGGGTTAACCTGCGGCGTTCAAGAGTCAAGCCATAAGCGAGTAAGGAGTGGGGCTGTCCATGGAGATCGGCCCTTGCCTGAGGAGGCCCAAGGGAGCTTCTAGTCGCAGAAGAACTACCCGAGATAACCTTACGAGATCGGCATACCAGGGTCTTCTTGGCCAGTCCAGAGCCAGTAGGATCACTGGACCCTGGTGCTCTCTGATCCGATGGAGAACTCTCCCGATCATAGCCCAAGGCGGAAACACGTAAAGCAGAACGTGCTTTGGCCATGGTTGTGCAAGAGCATCTATGCCGTGAGACCCGTGTTCCCTCCAGCAACTGAAGAAGACTGGCACCTTGGCATTTGCTGCCAAGGCCATGAGATCTATCGCCGGCCAACCCCATCACTGAACTATTTTCTGAAAAGC
Organism: Ichthyophis bannanicus; assembly: GCA_033557465.1. Taxonomy (NCBI): domain Eukaryota; kingdom Metazoa; phylum Chordata; class Amphibia; order Gymnophiona; family Ichthyophiidae; genus Ichthyophis; species Ichthyophis bannanicus. The sequence goes on from CM066045.1 coordinate 140,695,473, forward strand.
TTCCTGAGCAAGCTCCCACACCCCGGGATCGAGAGTATGTCAGCTTAGAAAATCGGCCTCGACATTGCTGGTCCCCGCGATATGCTGCTCCGAGATGGCTTGTATATGCCTCTCTGCCCAAGTGAAAAGGAGGGCCATTTCCTTTGACACTCCATGGCACTTTGTGCCCCTTGCGGTTGCGATAAGACACTGTAGTCGCATTGTCAGATAACACACGAACCGCTTGATTCTGCAGGAGATTTAGAAAACACTGTAAGGCCAGGTGGACTGCCCGTGCTTCTAGACGGTTGATAGTCCATTGAGACTCATGAGTAGACCATGTTCCCTGCGCTGTGTGAGTTCGACGGTGAGCTCCCCAGCTGGACAGACTGGCATCTGTTGTCACTAATATCCAGCGTGGAGTTTCTAGAGGTACTCCTCTGAAGAGATTGCGCAGAAAGAGCCACCACTGTAGGCTGTCTCTAATTGATGGCCGTAGCGGAAGACAGATCTGGTAGTCTTCTGACACTGGAGACCACCAAGAAAGGAGCACATTCTATAGGCAACGCATGTGTGCCCTAGCCCAAGGAACAAGCTCGATGGTAGCCGCCATGGTTCTCAGGACCTGAGGTAATCCCAAGCTCGAGGCGAGTCCTGAAGCAGAAATAGATGAATTTGTGAAGAAAGTTTGAGGAAACGCTCCTGAGTCAGGAATGCACAATTTGACACCCGTCAGGGTCGTGTCCCGAGAAAGTCGATCTGCTGAGATGGCTGAAGGCAGCTTTTGGCATGATTGATCACCCAACCCAGCTCTTCTAGGAAGGAAACTGCCACCGAAATGGTGCTGCAGGCCTCCGGAAAGGAGTCCGCCCGAATGAGCCAACCGTTCAAGTAGGGGTGTACTCTGATACCCTGTTTGCGCAAGGCCGCTTCTACCACCACCGTTACTTTGGAGAAGGTTCAAGGAGCAGAGGCGAGGCCAAATGGCATTGCTTGAAACTGAAAACGTTTTCCTGCGATTCGCAGTTCTCGGACACGCTGGTGTTCGGTCCGAATGGGAATGTGAAAATAGGCTTCTGCCAGATCGAGAGACGTCAGAAACTCTCCCTTGCGCACTGCTTGGATGACGGACCGGAGTGTTTCCATTCGGAAGTGAGGCACTCGAAGGCTGCGGTTGACTCCTTTTGAGATCCAGAATTGGATGAAAGGAGCCGTCCTTCTTGGGCACCACAAAATAGATAGAGTAATGGCCTAGCCCTCTTTCCAATGATGGGACAGGACGAATGGCTTTGAGGAGGAGTCTTTGAATCGTAGTTTGAATGGCCAATCTTTTCCCCGAAGATTGTCCTGGAGAGATCAGGAAGGCATCGCGAATGGGCTGCCAACATTCGAGGGAGTGACCGTGAGAAACAATGTCGAGGACCCACTGATCGAAGGTTATGAGTGCCCACTATTGAGAAAAAAGTGCCAACCAGCCTCCCACTGGCGGCAGAGTCTTGAGTGGGCCACCCATCCCATCAGCGGGAAGGGCGTGTGGTTCCAGAAAACTTTCCTGGGCCCGAATAGGACTCTGCCTTTGCGGGCTCCTCAAAAGGACTGCGATCTCGGACCAAAGCGACTGGTAGGAGCCGCAGAGGTGCCCGGTTTAAAAGAACGGTATCTCCGGGAATCGCGAGATCTAGGAAATCACCGAAAAGTCTGAGAATGAGAAGGCCGGCATGATGAAGCTTTTGGCCTATCTTCCAGCAAACATTGGGGTTTGACCTCACCCAGATCCTTTACCAACTTATCCAGATCCTCACCAAAGAGAAGCCTTCCTTTAAAAGGGAAGTTTTGATAGTCGCGTCTTGGAGGCAACATCCGCTGCCCACTGATGCAGCCAAAGCCATTTCCTAGCTACCATTACCACTGCCAATGAGCGAGCTGAGAGACGTAACAGATCATAAAAGGCATTAACCAAGAACGTCGCGATGGACTCCAGACGTCCCACGGCCGGATCTTCTGGCAACCGCTGAATCCACCGCAGCGAGGTATGGGCCATTAGACCCCCACAGACCGTTGCCTGGAGCGAAAGAGTGGAAGACGAGAAAGCTGTTTTCAGAAGACTTTCAACCTTACAGTCTTGTTGGTCTTGGAGCGCTGCTCCGCCCTCGACCGGAATGGCGGTATGCTTGGTAACCCCAGTCACCAATGCATCCACCTTCGGGTATGCCAGCCAGCGTTCAAGTTCTGATGAAGACCAAAGGTATAACTGACCAAGATGGCGTGCTATACGCAGAGAGGTATCTGATGACTCCCATTCCCGAGATACCATTTGTTGAAGTTCCGCTGGGAACGGGAAAGCTTTGGAAGGCTTAGGTATGCCCTGTAAGATGGGATCCGGCTGAGACAGACTGTGGCTCAGGTGGGTCAGTGAGGCGCAGCACTTCTACCACCTGCGCTATTAAGGCAGGCAACTCCTCTTTTCAAAAGAGTCGGATATCCTGAGTGTCCTCTTGAACTGTCACCAAAGAGTCTGAAGGAGAATACTCTCCATCCTCCTGATTTGAAGAGTCTAGACTCGCCTCTGCCGAAGACCTGCCGTCTTCAGGAACCTCCGGACTGTCCTGTAAAATCCATGAAACTCCTTTGGAAGGATGTCCACCCTTGAGGTCTGCTATCCTATGAGTCCGTTTGCAAGGCATAGAACCAGGTATGCCATTGTCTGGAGCAGGCAAGGGCACTGAGGAGTCTGAACGCCACAGGGCCCATGCCTGGCGAAACAGCGCCAGGACTGGCCATCAGCGGGGTGTACTGACGCCTCAAGCTGCAAAGAGATGGATTAAGGCTGTGGAAGCAAAACTGAAGCAGTCTGTGACCGCTCTGCGGGCAGAGAGTTCTGTGGCACATCCAAAGAAGGGGGTGCTGACGCACTGATGTCCAAAGCAGGTAGTGCACCTGACAGAGAAGAAGATTCCCCTGGATGCGCATAACATGCTTGGCACAGCTGGTTGGTTAGGTCTTTCTGCTTTTTGTTACACACCAGACACCTGTGTAGTGAGGAAGGCATATTTTCCGGCGGTTTTTTTTTTTCCCCAAAAACAAGTACCGATTCTGCTAGCAGGCTAAAAAGTTAAAAAGTATGCTGCTAGCACCGATTAACACACCAGAACGCCTCAAGGAGTTCCGGGCAAGCAAACGAAAAGAAAATGCCAACAAATAGACTTGCCACCAAAAAGAAGCTGAGAGGAACGCGATCGCACATTCACAAAATGGCCACCAGCAAAGAAACCCCAAAGTGATGAAGTCCTCGCCGAAAAACATATCCGACAGCGGTGATTCCGAATGGAAGGCAATCGGAAGGAGAGGAGTGCTGCTGGCTGCTTCAGAGGCAGAAAGCTTTGTTTTAATTTCCCCACGGAGCCGAAGGAGGGGGGGAAATAAAGGCTGTCACTTACAGTGCCGGTTACAGTGTCGCCGAGGCTCAATGGAGGAGCAAGACTGGTTTTAGCAATTTAATCTAATTTAAATTAATTAAAGTTGCCATCCATCCAGCATAACAGGCCCTCGTGGCATGAGGCTGGGAATCCCTCGATGGAGGGAGCTCACCTCAGGAAGTACTGTTCCTAATAAAATACTTTAAAACCTGGAATTGGGGGTCTGGGAAAGCACAGTTACTTACCTGTAACAGGTGATCTCTGGGAACAGCAGGAATTAGTCCTCACATATGGGTACGTCGGAACCGACGGAGCCTGCGCGGGAAAGCTCCCCAGCTTCCCAGAAGGAAGCTTTTAGGGCCTCCCACTGCACATGCGCGCTGCCTTCCCGCCTTCCTGACCAGCTCTCCTCAGTTCGAGTTTATAGCTGAGACAATAGAGAGAGGAAAGGAAGATAGATAGAAGATACAACTCCTAGGGGAGGTGGGTGGGTTGTGAGGACTAATTCCTGCTGTTCCCAAGAGATCACCTGTTACAGGTAAGTAACTGTGCTATCTCCAGGAACAAGCAGGAATAAGTCCTCACATATGGGGACTCCCTAGCTAAGATGCCTGGGAGATCCCCTTCCAAGGGTTCGCCATCTTCGTATGGATCTCAGGCATCCATCCTGGGAAGGTGGGCAGGAGTTGTTCAAGTATGGAACAGGTGTTTGAGGACAGCCTGACCAAACAAGGCATCCCGGCGGGAGTCCTTGTCCAAACAGTAATGGGCTGTGAAGGTATGAACCGAGGCCCATGTGGCGGCTCGACAGATCTGATCAATGGATACAGAGTGAAGATGAGCCATAGAAGTGGCCATGGCTCTCACATTGTGAGCTGTGACATGGCCTTCCAGAGAAATAATTTTACTCTGGTAAGCAAAGGAAATACACTGAGCAATCCAATTGGAAAGTGTACGTTTGGAGACTGGAAGTCCCAAATGAGAAGGATCAAAAGCCACGAAAAGCTGGGAAGACTTTCGATGTGGCTGAGTCCTGTTGAGGTAAAAGGCAAGAGCTCTTTTACAATCTAAAGTATGAAGGTTCCTCTCTGCACTGGATGCATGAGGAGCTGGAAAAAAGACAGGTAGATATACCTCTTGATTAAGATGAAAAAGGCGAGACCACTTTGGGCATAAAGTGGGGATTCGTCCTAAGGACCACCTTATCATGATGAAACCTGGTATAAGGTGGATGAGCCACTAAGGCCTGTAGTTCACTGATGCGGCGAGCCGAAGTGACTGCAATAAGGAAAAGGACCTTCCAGGAAAGAAATTTCAAGGAGGTAGAAACCAACGGTTCAAAAGGTGGCTTCATAAGCTGACCCAGAACTAGGTTCAAGTCCCATGCTACCGGGGAAGGTCGGATGGGAGGCTTAGTTAGAGTCAGGCCTCTCATGAACCTTGCAACAAGCGGATGAGAGGAGACAGGTTGTCCATTTATAGGTTTTAAGGATGCTGCAATAGCACTCAAATGGACTCTTACTGAATTTGTCTTAAGGCCTGCATTAGAAAGATGCAGGAGATAGTCTAGTAGAGAATTCAAAGGAAGTGCTAGAGGGTCAAGACCCTGTTGAGCACACCAAATGGAAAAGCGTTTCCATTTGAAAGCATAGGAACGCCTCGTGGAGGGTTTCCTAGAGGCATGAAGGATATCTTTCACTGGTTGAGAAAGATTGAAGTCATGAAGGTTTAGGCCTTCAGTAACCAAGCTCTGAGGTGTAGGGACATGGGGTTTGGGTGCCACAAAGTCCCTTCCTCCTGAGAGAGAAGGTCTGGCGCAGCTCCCAGGTCCAGGGAGGGTCCCTGGGAGAGATGCAGAAGTAGAGGGAACCACACTTGGCGTGGCCAGCATGGAGCTATGAGGATCATCGATCCGTGATCCCTCTGGAGTTTGAACAGAGTCTTGGGAATCAAAGGAATGGGTGGAAAGGCATATAGGAATTCCTGACCCCAATGTAGGAGAAAGGCGTCGTTGGCCTGAGCTCTCTGACACGGAGTCCTGGAACAGAACCGGGGAAGTTTGGCATTCCACGGACTTGCAAAGAGGTCTATGTCCGGGGTTCCCCATTCCTGAAAGATTCTGTTTATCTGGTCCATATGTAGGGACCATTCGTGTGGAAGCAGAACTTGACTGAGTCTGTCTGCCCAAGAGTTTTGAACCCCTGGAAGATACACTGCCAGAAGATGAATTTGATGCTCTCTGGCGAAGGCCCATAATCTGAGAGCTTCGTTGCAAAGCGACAGAGAGCCTGTCCCTCCTTGTTTGTTTATGTAGAACATGGCCACCTGATTGTCTGTATGGACTAGGACGTTCAGGTTGACTAGGAGGGTATGGAAGACTTTGAGGGCAAAGTAGATTGCTCGCAGTTCCAGGAGGTTGATGTGAAGGGTGGTCTCTTGTGGAGACCAAGCACCCCGAGTGGAGAGGTGTTGAAGATGGGCTCCCCACCCTGTTTGGGAGGCATCTGTTGTGAGGGTTGTTTGGGGCAACAAAGGTTGGAAGGGGGCCCCCAACAACAGATTCTTGGTGGACATCCACCATTGGAGGGACCAAAACAGATGCTTTGAGGTGAGTATTTGGTCGGAGAGCGCTCCTGATGCCTGAGTCCACTGGGTGGCCAAGGTCCATTGAGCTGCTCTCATATGAAGACGAGCGTAGGGCACCACGTGTACCGTGGAGGCCATGTGGCCCAGAAGTCGCAGCATTTCTCTGGCTGTCAAGTGACTGCTGGACTGAGCTTGGGAGGCCAAGCACACCAGACGTTGGCCCCGGACTTGAGGTAGGTAGGCCCTTGCAGTGGTGGTGTCCAACTGGGCCCCTATGAATTCCAGAGACTGAGTAGGGGTAAGTTGAGACTTGGGAAGGTTTATCACCAGTCCCAGATACTGCAGAATGTGCCTTGTGCGGTCCAGGGAAATCTGGGCCTCTGACTGAGATGGAGCTCGGATGAGCCAGTCGTCCAGATACGGGAATACAAAAATTCCCAGACCTCTTAGAAATGCAGCCACCACTGCCATGCATTTGGTGAATACTCTTGAAGCAGAGGCTAGACCGAAGGGAAGTACTCTGTATTGGAAATGTTTTCCCTGAAACAGAAATCTTAGATATTTTCTGTGGGATGGGTGGATGAGTATATGTGTGTACGCATCCTTGAGATCTAGAGAACAAAGCCAATCCTGACTCTGAAGGTATGGAAGGAGAATGCCTAGAGAAAGCATTTTGAATTTCTCCTTGTACAGAAATTTGTTCAATTCTCTCAGATCTAGGATAGGTCTGAATCCCCCTGTCTTCTTTGTTATGAGAAAATAAGGGGAGTAGAATCCTGTCCCTTGTTGAAGAAGAGGAACCTCTTCTATTGCCCCTTGTGCAAGGAGAGAAGAGACTTCCTGATCCAACAGGCCCAGGAGAGATGGGGGAGAATTGAAGTGCCTCACCATGGTATATGGAGGAAGGTCGGAAAAATGAAGTTTGTAGCCCTCTCTGATGATAGAGAGGGTCCAGTGCTCTGATGTAATTTGCCCCCATCTGGGAGGAAACTGAGCTAACCTTCCGGGAATGGTAAGGGGCTCTGGTTGTTCTAGAGCCAGAAAGGTTAAGTTCTCTAGGGGCAAGTCAAAACCCCTGAGGGGGTTGAGCCTGCTGAGGAGTGGCAGACGCTGCAGGCTTTGACCTTGCCTGTTTAGGTTGCTGACGTTTAGCAGCAAAGCGAGGGCTGAGAAGACTGTTGGCCAGTATTTGTGGAAAATCTGGCCTTCTTGTAGTAAGGCCTCTTGAAAGACTTTTTCTTGGCAGGAGTAGAGGTAGACTTAGAAAGTCTATCTAATGTAGCATTTTCTGCGTCCATTTGAGTGGCTTTAATTTGCCAGTCCTTACCAAATAAGTTCTCACCTGTACAGGGCAGATTCCGTAAGCCATCCAGGACCCAGGGTTCTAGGTCAGAGGCCTGGAGCCAAGCAAGTCGTCGGGCTGCAATAGCAATGCCCGAAGCTCTACCGGCACCCTCAAAGGAATCAAAAGCTGCTCTGTTGGAGAACTTAGAAACATCTAGAAGCTGTTTCACCAGAGAAATGAACTCCTCCTTTCTATCCTCAGGGATAAAGGAGGCAAAATGCCGTACCTTTAGGGCAAGTTCCCTGAGAAACATGCCCATATACAGACTGTAAGAATTAATCCTGGCTATAAGCATACTAGCCTGGAAAATTTTCCTGCCAAAAAAGAGTCTAGGGTCTTACATTCTCGCCCTGGAGGGGTAGAAGAGTGCCTTTTGGTGCTCTTAATCTTTTTCAGCGCAGACTTCACCACAATGGAATGGTGAGGCAGCTGAGTCTTTTTAAAACCAGGATAATGAGGGACCCGCTACATGGTGTCCAACCTACGAGAGTAAGGAGACAACGTTAGAGGAGCCTCCCATAAGTCCATCAAATGTTTTTGAAGGATTTCATGGATAGGCAGGGTGACTGCCTCTTTAGGAACCTTAGGGTATCCTAAAATATCCAATTTCTTTGACCTAGGTTCTTTTTCAGAGGATGTGGTAATAGAAAGTCCTTTAGCTAGCTCTATAATGAAGTCTTGAAAGGACAAATCCTCTGGTGGAGACATTCTCCTCTTTGGGGAAGAAGGGTCTTCATGAAGAACTAGAAACAGCTCATCAGAGTCCTCAGAGGAGTTAAAATCCTCAGAAGAATCAGAGTATTCTCTATTTGCTTCCAACGCACGATACACATACCGATTGGTATCGACATCGGGCGTACTGGGTATGGGATCGGGATCGGTATCGGGTGAAAACCCGGATCCGGCATGCGGAACCGATCTGCGTTTGGAAGTCGATGGTCTCGGTTCCGGTATGAGAGACGATACCGGAACCGGACCCGGTACCGCTGAACGCGGTACCAAGGGCGTCGCAGCTGTAATAAAAGCCAGCATGGCCTGCTGCATGGTCTGAACAGTATTGCTCATAGACGCCACTGCTGCCTGGATGTCGGTACCGGTATGGGCAGGTACCCCAGAGCAGTCTAACAGGTGATCAGTCGAGGCCGTGCCATCGATGTCAACCTGTAACCCCATAGATGGTGCTTTGGAAGCCAGAGCTTCCCGCCGGGGTTGTTTGGCTGGGGCAGGATCCTCAGATTCAAAAGTGAGAGCCTCTCGATGCTTTGAAGGAGATTTGCTCTTTGAGGACCTGCCCGAAGAAGGTTTGGTTACCTGAGATCCATCCGGAGAGGAAGACCTGGATGACTGTGATGCTGGATTATCTGAAGCAAACAGCACATGGAATTTGTTGGCCCGGTTCTGCAAACCACGTTTAGACATCTGGGAGCAGGATGGGCAGTCCGGAATGGAGTGGTCAGGTCCCAAACATTTAAGACACCATTCATGGGTGTCTGTGACAGAAATAACAGCACTACACTTGGTACACTTCTTAAAACCAGGGGCTGGTTTCTCCATGAGGAGAATTTGTGTAGGCCTGAGGCCTAACCGAAGTCACCACGTTGTGCAAAGATAAAGATTCTTTTTTTTTTTTTTTTAAAGAAAAGAAGAGACCGGCGGTACCGGTTTCGGTATGGGGAAGGCAGGTACGCGGTCTAAAGAAACAAACAATAATTTCTTCAGCGGTGACAGGAACACGACCTGCTGGCTCCGCGGAAAAAGAGAAACTGAGGAGAGCTGGTCAGAAAGGCGGGAAGGCAGCGCGCATGTGCAGTGGGAGGCCCCAAAAGCTTCCTTCTGGGAAGCTGGGGAGCTTTCCCGCGCAGGCTCCGTCCGTTCCGACGTACCCATATGTGAGGACTTATTCCTGCTTGTTCCTGGAGATACCCAGAGGAACACCTCGTGTGTGCTCTGGGTGCATCCAGGAGTGAACAAGAAGAAAATAAATTAAAATTTAAAAAGACAAATTAGTAACACCCTCATCTGCTGGAGACAGAGAAAATACTGAGTAGGACCCCTAGGGGTATACCTATGCCAACCAGAGCCTAACCAATCAGAGCTCTGGAGTTTTTTCTCTGCCTCCAACATCTGCTGGCAGGGGAGCATAACCCGCTTGTCTGGACTGGTCTAGCAGTATGAACTGGAACTAGTGTCTTCAAAAGAATACTGGTTATAGGTTAAGTGAACTTGTTCTAAGTTGTATTTGTTTCCAAAAGAATGGGAACCTTCCCACCAACCTAGTCCCAATTGCCCTCAAGGATGGTGAGCAGAGGAACTCCAATCTATCCTGAGAAATGACTTACCACAGTGGTGTCCAGACTGAGAGTGCTTCCATGCCGGAGGGGCTCCTGCCTGGAATCCATCTGAGAAGGCAGGAAGAAGGGTAGAGAGTGCCGATTGCTTAATTCCCTGCTGCCTACCCAGGAATCGCTGGGAGTCAGAGCAGTGGCAGGAGCTTTAGGAATGGGCCGTGGTAGCCAGGACTCTGCCTGGCGATTTAATGGTACATCCCTGCTGAGATTGTCACTCGGTGTAGAGGGCAGGGGGCGTCTCAGAGGTCTGTTCTCTGCACCAATGGAGTGTGGTCTCTCTGGTGGGGGAGGGGGAGGCAGGCCTCTCTGGCTTGGAGGTATGGGTAATGGTTTATCCTTATGAAGACAGCCAGTCAAAGCCTACGATATAAAAACACACTCATCTGAATGGTGTATTAATTTGACACAAGTAATATTCTCAAGCACATCATACATCACTTTCTATTTCTCTGTTTAAATTCTGAAACCTAATAGCCAAATATGCTCTTCCAACTATATCTATTGTCTCAACCATATAGCACAGTTACTTACCTGTAACAGGTGATCTCTGGGAACAGCAGGAATAAGTCTTCACATATGGGTACGTTGGTACCGACGGAGCCTGCGCGGGAATGCTCCCCAGCTTCCCAAAAAGGAAAGCTTTTGGGAGCATCCCACAGCGCCTGCGCGCTGCCTTCCCGCCTTTCCTAACCGCCTCTCTCCAGTTCGAGTTTTAAAGCTGAGACAAAGACAGAGAGGAAAAGAAAGATAGAGAGATACAACTCCTAGGGGAGGTGGGTGGGTTTTGAAGACTTATTCCTGCTGTTCCCAGAGATCACCTTTTACAGGTAACTGTGCTATCTCCAGGAACAAGCAGGAATGAGTCTTCACAAATGGGTACTCCCCAGCTAGAGATGCCAGGGAGATCCAAGGTTGTGAGACCCTGAGAAGGGCTCTACCTCCTCCCATGGATCTCAGGCATCCAACCAGGGATGGAGGGTAGGAGTTGATTAAGCATGGAACAGGTGTTTGAGAACAGCCTGACCAAACAAGGCATCCCGGCGGGAGTCCTTGTCCAAACAGTAATGGGCTGTGAAGGTATGAACCGAGGCCCAGGTGGCTGCTCGACAGATCTGGTCGATAGACACAGAATTTAGATGAGCCATAGAGGTGGCCATGGCCCTCACATTATGAGCTGTGACATGGCCCTCCAGAGAAAGGTTCTTACTCTGGTAGGTGAAAGAAATACACTGAGCAATCCAATTGGACAGTGTCCTCTTAGAGACTGGAAGTCCCAAATGAGAGGGATCAAAAGCAACAAAGAGTTGAGAAGACTTTCTATGTTGCTGTGTCCTTTGTAAGTAAAAAGCAAGAGCTCTCTTACAATCCAGGGTATGAAGATTCCTCTCTGCACTCAATGCATGAGGACCTGGAAAAAAGACAGGTAAATACACCTCTTGATTAAGATGAAAAGGTGAGACCACTTTAGGCATAAAGTGTGGATTGGTCCTAAGGACTACCTTATCATGATGGAACCTTGTATAAGGTGGATTAGCCACTAAGGCCTGCAGTTCACTGATGCGGCGAACTGAGGTGACTGCAATAAGAAAGATAACCTTCCAGGAAAGAAATTTCAAGGAGGTAGTGGCTAAGGGTTCAAAGGATGGCTTCATGAGCTGACCAAGAACCAGATTCAAGTCCCATGCCACTGGAAGTGGTCTAATGGGAGGTTTAGTTAAAAGAAGGCCTCTCATGAATCTTGCAATAAGCGGATGAGAGGAGACAGGTTGTCCATTGAGAGGCTTGAGGGATGCTGCAATAGCACTCAAATGGACCCTTACTGAATTCGTCTCGAGGCCTGCATGGGAAAGATGCAGGAGATACTCTAGTAAAGAATTCAAAGGTATTGCTAGAGGGTTAAGACCCTTCTCAGCACACCAAATGGTAAACCTTTTCCATTTAAAAGCATAGGAACGTCTAGTAGAAGGCTTTCTGGAAGCATGAAGGATATCCCTTACTTGCTGAGAAAGATGCCAATCTTGAAGGTCTAAGCCTTCAGCAACCAAGCCCGGAGATGGAGAGATTGGGGGTTTGGGTGCCACAACGTTCTCCCCTCCTGAGATAGGAGATCTGGAGCAGACCCCAAGTCCAGGGAGGGAACTTGAGAGAGATGCAGAAGTAGAGGGTACCACACTTGGCGTGGCCAATGTGGAGCTATGAGAATCATAGTCCCTTGATCTCTCTGAAGCTTGAACAGGGTCTTGGGAATTAGGGGAATGGGTGGAAAGGCGTACAGGAAGTCTTGACCCCAATGAAGGAGGAAGGCATCCCTGGCCTGAACTCCCTGACACAGAATTCTGGAACAGAATTGGGGAAGTTTGGCATTCCACGGACTTGCAAAGAGGTCTATGTCCGGGGTTCCCCAAATTTGAAAGATTCTGACTATCTGGTCCATATGAAGGGACCATTTGTGTGGAAGCAGAACTCGACTGAGTCTGTCTGCCCAAGAGTTTTGAACTCCTGGAAGGTATACTGCCAGAAGATGAATTTGATGCTCTCTGGCGAAGGCCCACAATCTCAGAGCTTCGTTGCAAAGCGACAGAGAGCCAGTTCCTCCCTGCTTGTTCACATAGAACATGGCTACTTGGCTGTCTGTGTGAATGAGGACTGTCTTGTAGCTGAGCAGGGTATGGAAGACTCTGAGAGCCAAGAAGATTGCTCTGAGCTCTAAGAAGTTGATATGTAGGGAGGTCTCCTGTGGAGACCAAATGCCCTGGGTGGAGAGGTCTTGAAGATGAGCTCCCCAACCCTTTGGAGAGGCATCTGTTGTAAGGATTGCTTGGGGTAACAATTGTTGGAAGGATTTTGAGTGGACTTCCACCACTGGAGAGACCAAAAGAGGCGCCTGGAGGTTGCTATTTTGTCTGACAGACTTCCAGATTACTGGGTCTACTGGGTGGACAAAGTCCATTGAGCTGCCCTCATGTGAAGGCAAGCATAAGGGACCACATGCACCGTGGATGTCATGTGGCCTAGCAGTTGTAACATCTCTCGAGCAGTTAGCCTCTCAGATTCAGTTAAAAACCCACCTAACTGCACTAAGCGTAGGCAACGGGCCTGGGGAAGATAGGCCCTTGCAGTTGTGGTATCCAGCAAGGCCCCTATGAACTCTAGAGACTGAGTAGGGGTGAGTTGGGACTTTGGAATGTTTATAACCAGTCCCAAATACTGCAGGACACGCATTGTGCAGGCTAGGGAAGTCTGGGCCTCTGACTGGGATGGAGCTCGGATGAGCCAATCGTCCAGATATGGGAATACGAATATTCACAGAGTGCGTAGAAATGCAGCTATTACTGCCATGCATTTTGTGAACACTCTTGGAGCAGAGGCCAGACCAAAGGGAAGCACCCTGTATTGATAGTGCTTTCCCTGATAAAGGAACCGAAGGAACCTTCTGTGTGCTGGATGGATGAGTATATGGGTATACGCATCCTTGAGATCTAGAGAACAAAGCCAATCCTGACTCTGAAGGAAAGGAAGGAGTACACCCAGAGAAATCATCTTGAATTTCTCCTTGCATAGGAATTTGTTCAATTCTCTGAGATCTAATATGGGTCTGTAACCCCCTGTTTTCTTTGGAATTAGAAGTAGGGGGGAGTAGAACCCTGAGCCCTGTTGAAGAAGAGGTACTTCTTCTATTGACCCTTGGGCAAGAAGGGTGGAAATCTCTTGACCCAGAAGGTCGAGGAGAGATGTTGGAGAATTGAACTGTCTCACCATGGTGTGGGGAGGAAGGTTGAAGAAATGAAGTTTGTACCCTTCCTTTATGATGGAAAGGGTCCACTGCTCTGCTGTGATTTGCTCCCATCTGGGAGCAAAGTGAGTTAACCTTCCTGGAATGGTGAGAGGCTCTGGTTCTTTTAGAGCCAGAAAGGCTAAGTTCTCTAGGTGCAAGTCAAAGGCCCTGAGGAGGCTGAGGCTGTTGGGCTACAGTAGGCCTTGCAGCCTTAGACTTGGCCTGTTTAGGTTGTTGATGCTTTGCAGCAAAACGACCTGCAGAAGATGTCTGCTGACCATAAGCAGGATAATATCTTCCCTTCTTGGGAAAAAATGTCTTTTTGAACAACCTCTTCTGGACAGGATTAGAGGTAGACTTTGAAAGCCTATCCAAAGCAGAATTTTTCTGCATCCATCTGAGTGGCCTTTGCTTGCCAATCTTTGCCAAACAGGTTTTCACCTGTACAAGGAAGATTTCCTAATCCATCTTGGACCCAGGGTTCCAAATCAGAAGCTTGTAACCAAGCAATTCTGCGTGCACCTATGGCAATGGCCGAGGCTCTGCTGGCCCCCTCAAAAGAGTCAAAGGCTGCACGTTTAGAAAATTTGGAAACATCCTGGGCATGCTTAAGCCAGGTAAGAAAGTCTTCCCTTTTATCTTCTGGAAGAAAAGGGAGGAAAGTTTGCAGATGATCTGTAACTTTCTTCAGAAACATCCCCATATAGAGACTATAGGAGTTGATTCTGGCAACAAGCATACTGGCTTGAAAACTTTTCCTGCCAAAAGCATCTAAAGGTTCTACATTCTCTTCCTGGAGGAGCAGATGAGTGCCTCTTTGCACTCTAACTTTTTCATAGAAGACTCCACCACAATAGAATGGTGAGGAAGCTGAGTTTTATGAAATCCAGGACAAGGAGGGACACGATACATTGTATCCAACCTACGAGAATGAGAAGAGATGGTGAGAGGAGTCTCCCATATGCCTATCATGTGGTCATAAAGGATCTCATGAACTGGCAAAGTGGCTGCTTCTTTAGGAGCCTTGGGATATTGCAAAATATCCAATTTTTTGGCTCTAGGCTCTGTCTCAGGGGCTACTGAGATAGAAAGCCCCTTGGCCACTTCCCTTATGAAGTCTTGAAAAAGACAAGTCTTCTGGAGGGGACATTCTTCTTTTTGGAGAAGGCGGCTCCTGAGGAAGAAGTACCGATGCTTCGACAGAGGCCTCCGATGCATCAGAGTCTTCGAAGGAATCGAAGTATCGCCTGTCTGGATGCTCTTGTAAAGCCCGATACGCATACCGGGTGGTATCGACATCGGGAGTCATCGGTACAGATAGGCATCATCGGACAGGGTACCGCTGCAGTCGACACCGAAGCTGATGTCGATGCAACCGGTACCGGCACCGGAACCGATATCGGAACCGGTGTCGGAGCCGGTACCGACAACGAAGCTTGTTGCGGTACCAGCGGCGTCACAGCTTGTATGAATGCCATAATGGCACGCTGCATGGTCAGAACATTCTGATCCATCGACGCCATGAATGTCTGGAGGTCGGTACCGGCGGATTCCACTGGTACCCCAGAACATTGCAACAGGTGATCGGTCGAGGCCGTGCCATCGATGTCAACCTGTGACCCCATAGGAGGAGCTTTGGAAGCCGGAGCTTCCCGCCGGAGTACTTTTGCTGGTGCAGGATCCTCGAGGGCAAGCCCGGAGGCATCTCGATGCTTAGAGGGAGATCTACCCTTCGAGGACCGGCTGGACTTATGTTTGGTTACCTGAGATCCATAGGAGGAAGAAGCAGCCCTGGAAGATGTCGATGCCACCGAAGCTGCATCAGAGGGAAACAGTGTACTGAGCTTGGCTGCTCGGTTCTGTAAACCTCTTTTAGACATCATGGAGCAGGACAGACAATCCGTGATGGAATGGTCAGGACCCAAACACTTAAGACACCAGTCATGGGTGTCGGTAACAGAGATGGTACCGCTGCACTTAGTGCACTTTTTAAACCCGGAGGCGGGCTTTTCCATGAGGAATTTTCTGTTAGGCCTAAGGCCCAACGAAGAAAAAATACACTGAAGTGGAACGGAAAGTATTCTTTTTTTTTTTGAAGAAAAAGAAAGAAAAGACCGGCGGTACCGGTCCAACGTCAAAGACGACAGACGCGCGACCAAAGAAATAAAATAAAGAACTTCAGCGGTGACAGGAACACGACCTGCTGGCTCCGCGGAAAAGAAGAACTGGAGAGAGGCGGTTAGGAAAGGCGGGAAAGCAGTGCGCAGGTGCTGTGGGATGCTCCCAAAAGCTTTCCTTTTTGGGAAGCTGGGGAGCGTTCCCGCGCAGGCTCCGTCGGTACCGACGTACCCATATGTGAAGACTCATTCCTGCTTGTTCCTGGAGATACAATATTACACATCCCCACAGTTATACAATCATATGATTTTCATTTATTTATTCCCTGTGAGTTTGACGTTTGGTCTGGCCCGCCCCCATCGAACATCAGTTATGTACTGTATGGCAGCACTAAAATCCATCTGACGCTTACCACCCAAACCTTGCCCCTTCCCCTACCACTCAGCTCACATCATAACCTGAGAATGGCCCCCACTGCCTGACAG
Organism: Ichthyophis bannanicus; assembly: GCA_033557465.1. Classification (NCBI taxonomy): domain Eukaryota; kingdom Metazoa; phylum Chordata; class Amphibia; order Gymnophiona; family Ichthyophiidae; genus Ichthyophis; species Ichthyophis bannanicus. The sequence continues at coordinate 140,711,525 of CM066045.1, forward strand.
CCTCTAAGCTTATCTTGCTCCTGCTGCCCAATGCAAGCAGTACAGGTGCCCAGGTAGCCCCCATCTCACGCATAGCAATATGCATGGTTCAAATGTTTAACACAAAGGACATTGCCAAGCCCAAGTCAGGCAACTGTCATCCTTTCATATGTAAAGGAATAATGTTGGGTATGCTTTTTTCTTAGCACTAAGCTGAAAGTATCTATGTAGAGTAAACTTAACTCTTCCACTCAGATAAATTTTCTATGTTGCTCATGCCAGATCAGAATATCAACATATTCACTACTTCGTCAGCTGTAGAACATCTTTTCTTATTCGCTATCAGGAAGTGTTTATACCCATAAGGTGGGACTTAGGGGCCATTATAATTAGCATGTTATTCATACATCCCAGAGGGTGGGACAGATAATCTAAATGGGAAAATTTAAATGTCAGATGGGGTAGGACAGCCAAGTGGAAATGGTTAACATATCTGTAAGTGATACTGCGGAAGAACTGTCAGGAAAGGTATGCCTCTGAGGAGGATACCAAAATCTGCAACAGTATTGATAACCTGAGGAGGGATCTAGCAAAGCTTGAAAAGTGGTCAAGAATCTGGCAACTAAGATCTAATGCTAAAAAATGCAAAGTTATGCATTTGGGCTGCAAAATGCCAAGGGAGCAGTACAGTATAGGGGCTGAAGTTCTCCAGTGAGTGAAAGAAGAGCAGGACCTGGGGGCAATCATATCGTCAAACAGGTAGAAAAGGCAACAGCAAAAGCCAGAAGGATGCTTGGGTATATAGGGAGAGGCATGACCAGCAGGAAAAAGGAGGCAATAGTGCCTTTGTATAAGTCTAGTGATCCCTCATTTGGAATACTGTGTTCATTTCTGGAGAATGTGCTTTCAAAAGACTATAGGCAGGATGGAGTCAGTCCAGAGGGCGGATACTTAAATGGTAAATGGCCTTCATCATACAGCATATAGGGATAGGCTTAAATATCTAAATAGGTATACTTTGGAGGAAAAGCATGGGAGGGGAGATATGACAGACATTTAAATAGTTCCATGGAATAAATGCACAGGAGATGGCTCTCTTCCAGTTGAAAGGAAGCATTGGACTGAAGGAGTCATAATATGAAGGTGAAAAGGGAAAGGCTGGGAAGTAGTCTAAGGAAATCTCCCTTTACGTTAAGGGTGGTGGATGCGTTGAACAGCTTCCCAGTGAAGGTGGTGGAGAGGAGAACTCTATCTGAATACAAGAAAGCATGGGACAAATACAGAGGATCTCTGAGGACAAAGGAAGATACTGTAGAACTTAAAAGTTCTTATGGATGAGCAGACTGGATAGGAGTATGGTCTTTATCTGCCGTTGTTTTCTATGTTCTATTTTTAAATGCTTTAGGTCTACCCGATGGCTCAGTGACAGTGCTGCATGCTGATAAGAGAAGGGTTTGTTTTAGTTTATAGCAACATTTACTCTACCACCTTTCAATGAAATTTCAAATTGGTTTACAATAAAATGCTACGGTATAAAAGAAAAGCAAGACATAATAAAACAAATAGCAAGATCCAAACAGAAGAAATAAAAGGCATAACTTTCAGGATCAAACACTCTGCTTATGGCCCTTGCCATCAATGGCAAGTTGCCCAAAAAACCTGCTCAAAGAAATGGACCTTAAGCCCTTCTTTAAAGCATGGCAGGGAAGACAGAGGGGCATGGAATTCCATGGAGTTGGGGGTCTGATGACAGAAGGCCGTTCTGCAAGACATCTCAGACCAGAAGTAAATAGGGGAGGCGACGATGAGTAAACGCAGCAGGGGTTTAAACTACTAGGAGGTTCGATTCCTGGATTAGGCTTTCCTTATGGTCGCCTTTAAGGGCGACACCCAGTGGCTTGACTTAAAGCCCATGATACAGGGTTCTGGAAGGACTGTTTCACGACTCTTGACCTCAGGTTCATTGCTGCGATGATTAGACTAGTAACAGTCTATTAAAACAGGGAAGAAAAATTGCCAGGTAAGTGCAAACTAAGGCTCATGGTGCCAGAATCTCAGCCCTGGTTCGGACCTGAAGGAAAAAATTACAGAAGATGAACTCTAACCACCCTTCCAACTTTCTCCCACCAAAAGCAATACATGCTGGAGAGTGGTACAATTAATAAGAGCCCTCTAGAATACACTACCTTTGAAGTGGTCCCTGGACTGGAAGCCCCTAAGGGGTTGGGACCCCACTGCTGCAGAAGGTCAAGGCGTGGAGGCACTGGAGGGAGTGAAGCTTGTGGAGCCATAGAAACTGGAGATGGAGGCCGTTCAACCTGTAAGACAAGACAAGACATTAGAACACACTCTAGACTTCATACCTCCCAGGGATATAGCAGAAACACCTTACTATGACCATCCCTCCTTATATTTATTTCTAAAAGTTTATACCACTTTTCTGAACAAGAGATCCATATCTGTTGTCTGCTATTAAAGACTGGGTATCCTAAGCCTTTGCGGAAAGGAGCATTTTTAGCTGATTCGTTTTCTTGATTGCACTGTAAATCTCATTTATTCTAACTTATCTGTACAATATCTCCATACATCCAGAGCATGCACACAGACGGTGCTTTAAAAAAATACAAGGTCAGGGCTAGCCAGATGGTGCAGTGGCAACTGAGGTGCACTACAGATACGGAAAATTGAAATCAATTCCTGGGCAGTGAGGCTGCATTCATAACCCCTAGGGCAAAACAATCTCAGCTATTTATCATTTTTCTAAACCATCTTTCTAAACCATTCTTGTGGGAATCACCCACAATGACAGAGAATTAATTGCACAAGTGCAAAAAAAACATAACAAAACAATGTAACAAATATTGAAAACATACCAAAATAAAACACAAAATCATACAAACCATGAAACAGATTACAGAGCTTCCAATCACCGAGTTAATCAAAGATAGCAAATCAGAGCTTCAGCATCCAATCCATTCCTCATTCCCTGGAATAGCTTTTGCAGTAACCAACTGATCAAAGCCCCTAACTGACCCACTCACCACACCATAAAACATTAATAGCCATAGCAAATTAGTGACCAACCATTCTTGGGTTTCTTTAGGGGGCATCCCCTTATATCTAAGCCATAACAGCAACACCTAGGGCCTGAAGCAATCTGCAATATGGGATCCCTGTCTGATGACTGTTGCAGTGATGACTAGGTTGAATTTGGAGACGGATATGATAAATAGAGGAAAACTCTTGGGTATTTGCACATGAAGGCCAGAATGATGCTAGCAAACACAAAGAAGAGCAAACGCTCTTGCAATAGGAGCCAGGGAACACAAGGAGCAAGAGAAGTGTGAAGGTCACAGGAGCCTTTATTTGATGAAAACCCCAACGCGTTTCAGTCCATGTATCAGTCCACTCTCTGATACATTCGTCAAAAGTCTCGGAACCCTTACACTATACTCTATGCTAGAGTATAACGCTAAAGATTACCCTCCATGTGAGTTTTACCACAGGGTCTCCACTGCATGCCCCCTGAGGAAGGCGTTGCCGAAACGCATTGGGGTTTTCATCAAATAAAGGCTCCTGTGACCTTCACACGTCTCTTGCTCCTTGTGTTCCCCAGAATGATGCTAGGACAGCTAGGCATAACCAGCAGAAGAGAGGTGGTGATAAAGCCCTTGTATAGGTCATTGAAGGGGAGGAGGAGTGGCATCGCTTAAGAGATTTGGGAAGGAAGGGGGGGGGGAACTCTGCTGAAACAGCTGTGTCTCAGTGTGTCTCACTAAGGTAGTAAGATGTGAGTGTGGGTGAGCATGGCGTGCGTAGTGCTCAGTAGTGTATGTGAGGTGGTGTGTGTTAGTCTATCTATGGTATACTGTGCGTATTTATCTCACCAGATAGAGTTTATCTGTAGGGATGCGAGGGTGGAATGTCAGAGGGTAGAAGATGCGTATCTGTGTGGTTTTGGTGGGGCGGGGGGGGGGGAAAGAGTGGTAGAGGGTGCCTATTTGCAGTGCATGTGTGAGTTTGAGAATATCTGGGTTGTGTGTATGATGGCAGTGTGTCCCGGAGGTTGAGGGAGTGTGAGAGTGTGCTGGGGATGTGCGCATGTTAACAGTCTCTCTCTGGGGCTGCGTGTGTGCGTGTCTGTGTGTCTCTATGTTTCAGTCATGCATGCATCTGTTAGAAAAATGTATCTGCAGGCAGTGTGTATTGGGGTACTGTGTGGTGCATGCACAGCTGTAGATATGTAGGCTTTACTCTACATTGCTCTCATAGTCCCTCTCATCCTTCACTGCCTTCCCTGCACAGTCTCCTTTCACTCATTCTCTTCCTTGTGCTTCTTGCACTAATTCCCCTCTTCTTCCTGCACTCTTCCCTGTCCCTGCTGTTCCTCCTGTCCATCGCCACCCTTCTCTTCTTCTATCCTGGTCTCTAACCCTGCTCCTTCCCTTATGCTCCATGCACCCTCTCCCTCTTCTCCTTTTTCTCTCTGCACCTCCCCTTCCCTTATGCACTGCCCTCCAGCTAAGAGGCCTGGAGAGGCTAAGCCTTGCCTGCCCCAATCGCACACTAAATGGCAGACACCACTGAGACACAATGCCAGAACCTGACAGCTAGCAATCAGAGCAAGCCTGACCTCTGTCCTCTCCTGCCACTGCGCTCATCCCCATGACCCCTCCCCCCCTCTAAACTCTGGGCACTGTGCAATGCCGCAATGGATTACACACTCACAACTATCAGCACTTAGCAACCAATAATGCACGTAAGTCCAGTCTTGTGCTTCAGCGCATGGGTGAAGGTAGTGTGTGCTGCGTGTAGGTCAGCCAGGGTTTCTTTGCATACTGGTGTGGATGGACTCTGCGGACGGTGCTGCAGCAAAGAGCAACATAATAATGGCTCCACCTCCTGAAGATATTCACATCTGTTTGTTAATATATATAAATGTGCCAAAAAGATGCATATGGACGGACAGATGGACCCTCTTCACAAGGCACTACTTTATTTTTATTTTAATTAATTTATGTATTTAAATGAAACGGCTAAAAGAATTCACCAAGTCTTTAGTAAAGCTTTGTGGTGGTTAGTTTCCTGTAGCAATTCCACCTGCTATCCTGAAGGTGCCAGCACCACAGAGAGTACAATCACAAGCAAAAGGAAGCACATACCATCAATTCAGCTGAATAAGTACGTGCGGTGTGTGCACCAGACCAAATTCAAAGCAAGCTCCTTGTAGCAACCATAAGCCCCCTTAAGATGTATGATCACACACTTCTGGTGATGCGTCTGACTAATGGTGCTGGCAGTGTGCAAAGAGCAGCAGGTGCTTCTCTCAGCATTGCTCACTCAGAAGCCAAAACTCAAAATGGCTTCATGCATTCTCCTTTCTTTCTGCACATCTAGGATCTAATCTGGCAGCAACTTGATGTTACATCCAAGGACAAACAAAAACAGACTACCTTCAAGCCATGAGGATGCACATGCATCTACTACAGATTTATTGTTAACATGTCTATTTGGTCTAGCTTAAACTCTGAAAGATAAACGTACAGATAAGCAATTGGAAAGAGATAACACCTACAGATTATGTAGTTTTTGTATTTTTATAATGCCAAACTACAAAAAAGGTGACAAAAACCTGCAAAAATAATTAGTGATTAAACAAAACAGGAAAAACAAATAAAAATATCAGTGATCACATACTACCATGCCAGGTTTTATCTTTTAGGTTTTCATATTAATAGTTTTGCAAACAATAATTTGATATTCATTATTATAGTGACATCTGATATTTATAAAAGAGCTATCTACAGTATATACTTTGGAATAGCTTAGTATGCAATTACAATTTTTCTGTATTGGTATATGATTCTGATGATTTCTACTATGTCATTTTATTTTACTTTCCAGGGGATGCCTAATAGGGTTATTCATTTGATGTTTTTGTTATCATTACTGATGTTTTACCCCTGTAAGCTGAAACATGGCCACATCAGATTTTATGTGATTATATTTCTTTTCTGATTTAATCAATTATCAGTGAATACATTTTGGCATTTCTTTCTCCTTTATTTATTATTTTTTTGTATTTTTTTTTATAGTGCCCGCCCCTTTATTTATTTTTATTTTATTTATACATTTTTCTATACTGCCTCTTCCAGAGATCAGAGGCTGTTTACAAATAACAAAATGTTAATAATAGCAAGCTATTATTTTTACAAACAAATGAAGAACATCTTAACTATTTAACTCTTAGCATGGAACAGATGGGACTCGTGTTTTTAAAATAATGTTTTTATCTTTGTGTGCAAAAGATAAAAACACTACACAAAGAAGGATGCATCCTGTTGCAGATTCTCCAAAATAAACTCCTCATCCTATGCAAATACATGAACTCTGTTCTACTTTTTAGCAGTAATGGCCAACAATCCTGCTGTAGCACTCTGACAGCATGTCACACATGCTGTTACCTTGGCACCAGCTAATTCTTTCATCATGAAGAAGGGGTCCTCCTGTCTGTCATCGTCATCCTCATCGTAGTTAGGAGAAGGTGCCCCATCTGCACAGTGTCCAGCCAACCCTACCATGCTTCCACCTCTCGGATCAAAGGGATCCACCACAATGGGCTCCGTGCCTTTTATTTCACAGCGGCAAAATGGGCAGCCCTGGCCCTCTGACTCCTGCAGAGACACAAAGGCGAGTCTTACACCAATAGTACACCGAGCCTTCTTGTCCTCTGTGCAAGGCAAAAAAGAAGAAACAAAACTTTGTTCTGCAGTAATAAAGAAAGACTGTCCTACAGTATGCAATATCACAAAGACCATCCAACCCAACTAAGTTTGCAAGGTTGAATAGTTCTGCCTGCACATGAGTGAAGGGTAGGAGAGAGGGAAGGTGTTAACTGTGAATGCTGGTGAAAGGGAGGGGAAATGGGTCATGACGGAGGAAGTTACCTGCCATGCTGTAAGACATGATGTGCACATCAGGTGCCCACACGGCTCAATCTTTATATCCTTATCATTCTCAGCACAGATCTTACACAGCTGAAAGGTGGAGCCCATCTCACAGTACAGCTCATACTGTTCCTGAAGACGAGAGAGGAAAAATGTTTTCAATCCTCATATTTGCCAGAAAGTAGGTGAAAGGCCTGGAGCTCCATGGGCTTTTGGCCCTCTCACCTGTGTCACTTTGATATGATCTTGAGGTGTGGGCTCGCAAAGGCCGGTCAGGTCAGGGTTCTGATTGCGCCCATCAGGAAAAAGATAACTGCAGCAATCAAAGAAAAGCCCACAACCTTTAGAAAAAAGGTACTTTACCCAGAAAACAGCTTCCTGTCTCAGAGCACATAAGAGGAACTCTATGGCATTATTTCAACATTCCGAGCATCCTGACAAATACAGGAAGTACAGCCAAGCCACAGGGTTCGGCAGAGAGGCTTGTCCTGTGACAGCAATTGTCGTGCAGGACAGGGAGAGCAAGAGCAAATGCTATGCTTCAATGTATCAAACATGTCACAGGCACAAGTAGGGTAAGGAGGTATCAGAAAGAGACAATGAAGAGGTACATGGAGGGAGTCACATGTCATAGAGGGCTGTTGGGGCGAGGGTCGCAGTATTGAGGGAGTAAGAGACTTTTCAGTGGCTGGATGGCTGCATGGGTTGGGGACAGTGATGCAGGAAGAGATACAAGTCACTATCTGCTCAGGGGAGGGGTGAATACTGTGGAAAGGGCAGCAACACAGTGAGGCTCTCTCATGTGACATGTGCCTAGTCATCTCAAGTGAGCTGGATTTCAGTGCTGTCAAGGCCCCAGAGTTAAAGAGTGAAGAGCACTCCCTCCATCAAGAGGACGGCAACAGGGCCAAGTCTCAGCAGTAGGGGGAAGAAATCAGCAGCATAGCAGGTAGAGCAGGCTCCCGGGAAAAACTACTGGCGCTGAAAGCAAGCAGAGATGGGGGGTTTACCATCTCAGAAGAGGAGCAGGAGCATTTGAGCTAGGTCAGAACAGATGCAACACCAGGAGACTCCCCCACCCATAGAAGAGAGGAGCAGCCAAAGTGGAGACCTGAGGGGACTGCAGTGGGTTAGGGGGTGAAAATGAGGCAAAGAGCTGCACATGAGTGCAGAGGAAATGTTGCATTGGGAGGGGGGTGTAAACGCATTTATTATGTACGTCTGGCATTCCTCCAACCAGAACAAATTACTGGGAGAGGGGGCAGTCTAGCACCGAAGACCCAGGAAATCCACTCTTTGCCCCAGGATAAGCATTGTGGAATCGGCGTACCTTTTTTGGGAACCTGCCAGGTACTTGTGACCTGGACTGGCCACTGTTGGAAAATAGGATACTGAGCTTGATGGACCTTGGTCTGACCCACTCTGGCATGTTATGACCCAGTATGGCAGTGGGAGAGGGTCACCCGCTGCTGTGTACTTACAATCCTTCCCTGAAGCCGTCTATCAGTGCCTGAAAGAGCGGTTTATTGTGTGGGATGGTCTGCAATATGTTCCCGTCGGCAGTAACATAGCCGATAGCCCACTGTCCCAGCCGTGTACAGCTCAGTCTGAAAATATAACTATGAATATAAAGAAAAAGAACAGATGAACCAAGTAGCTGTGGTAAGCTGGCGTCAATCCTCAAGGAATAGGCTCTACTCAGCACTGTTACATTATACACTGCTGGGTTGCCTATTTATTTGTTTGTAATTTTTATACCACTTTTTCCAATAGATCAAAAGCGATTTACATAGAACAAAATTAGTTACATGGAACAGCGCAACTGTAGACAGATAAACAATTAACTATGTACCGAGTCCAATTTGCATGGTTATTTTACAAAATCAACAATTAAAAGGACTTTGTAAAGGGGGAAGAGCAGTGGGAGGATTAAATCGGGGTGGGGGGAGAGGTACCAGAGGTGCGGGGCAGGACTGGACTGGTGGGACGATAAGGAAGCAGTGCCGCACTCACTTTCCTATTTACTATTTTATTAAGAAAGTCAAGCCATAAAGGACAAATAAGTGATGGAATGCACCGCCACCATTTCAGGTCATCGGAATTAACCAACCATTTGATCATACAGAGTGGAGGAGTAGCCTAGTGGTTCCAGTGCTGGCTTGGTAAGCAAGAGATCAGGTTTCGAGTACTACTGGCACTCCCCTTGTGGCCTTTTACAAGTCACTTAACTCTCCATTGCCTCGGAAGAAGGGCCTGACAAGCTACTTCCGGTCACACTGCCAAGACCCAGGAGCTTCTGGGTCACTAGGAGTCGGCATTGACTCAAAGGTGTACATTGAATTTTTTTGCACTAATCATACAACAAATGTACTATAGGAGGTGATGTTCAGTCTGTGTCTCATGTTCACAAAAATCAGAGTAAGGCCAAATATTAAGACTGCAACCAATACCGGATTCATATATCTATTTTACTACTTTCATACGGAGAAACGTTTAGTGCTGTAAATTTCAGGGAGGAAAGCATTTACCAGGAAGAACAGGGCAAGCTGCCGTGCCATAACGGCATTGAAACTCATAGTTAACAGGGGCCTGTGCTCAAGAATACTGACCTGCCTGGCTTGTGAATGAATTTCTGCAGCCTTGCTTTCACCTCGTCATATGTCAGGAATGCCATGTAGCCAGGGTGCGTCACCGCAAGGCTGTTCCAGTTCCTAAGCAAAGACGACCATGGCTAAAGGAGAAAAATCATCAGCAAAAGCAAAGAGTGAGCATCAGTGACAATTATTTTCATCACTGAGAAGAGAGCAGAAGCCTACCCCACCAGGGGAGAAACAGTCATCTCTACATAAGAAAGTGCTACAGGGATCTTACCTGAAAGAGCCGTGTAAAGATATCAAACTCAAACACAGAGATGTAATCGTTACAGGTGAGATCAATGGTAGACTTGAGTGCCATGGCCTCCAGGCCAGAGCTAATGGGATGGACCTCATGCAGAGCCTGGCGGAAGACCTTCCATGGCACGATGGTCCTGAGAAGCAGCACATAGTATGCTTCAGACAGAGGCATGGCACAAGTTAACAGAGAAATTACATATCAAACAGAGCTTGCAAGAGTGGAGGAGTGGCCTAGTGGTTGGGGCAAGGTACTTCAGGCCGGAAGGTCGGGGGTTCAAATCCCACTAGAGGACAGTAACCTTGGGCCGGAAGGACTGGGGTTTCTAGTCCCACAGGTGCTCCTTGTGGTCCTGGGTAAGCCACTTAACCCTCCATAGCCCATGTTCCCTGTAAAATAGTTATCTCCAAGTTATAACACCCTGTTCAATGTAATTTCAGTTTGTTCAATGTAAACCGCACTGATGCAGAATAGCGCAGTATATAAGAGAATGTAAATAAATAAATAAGAGAGCAGAGATCAAAGAACCAGGCCTGCTCACACCCAGTACTATCAAACGACCGCCAGAACATCCCCATACCCACCCTCCCTTCCATAGTGTTCAAACCAAGGGCACCCCAACTCATCTGTTGGTCATCCAGCTGCACAAATCAAGTGCACACATCTATACTCCCACCGCCTTGCTACCTCATTTCCCCAAACCCTGCTTGGCAGAACCAAGCGCACCCTGGCTCCCCTCTGCCACTGCCTGCCCCAGGCACAGCATCCCTTCTTACGGGTTCTTTCCAGAACCATGCTTGCACTTACTTTTCCCCAAATGCTTTTCTCCAGAACTCGGCAGCATCTGCTTTGGTGATGCGGAAAGTGTCCCCTTGAAAAAGGCCACTTGGGAAGATGCCCTTCAACTCAGCCAGCATGTGACTGAATATTAACGACAATTTTGTCAAGTTGCGCCTGCAAGAGAAAAACAGTTCTCTTTAAAAAAGAAGAAGATTTCCATGCAACCGAAGAAAAGTACACGTAGATTACTGCGTTACTGCATTCTTCCTGGATAAGCAGCCCCACTATCAGAGCTTATGAGAAAGCTCCTCAGTCACTGGCACCAAGACAAATCCAAAATTTAGTGAACGTAATGACTGCCATACTAGGTCAGACCAAATCAATGTTTTAAGTTAATTCTCTGTAAACAGCTTTGACTTTCAGATAAAGCAGAATAGAAAAGTAGTTAAATAAATAAGCAAGCTCAATGTTCTATTTCCAACCGTAGCCAATCCGGGTCACAAGAACCCAACATATCTTAATAGCAGCCAGATCCATGTTATTTATTCCCAGGGATAAGCAGTGGTTCTCACATGGACTACCGTAACAATGGTTTATAGACTTTGCCTCCACAAATTTGTCCAAACCTTTTTCAAACCCAGCTATACACCAGCTTTTGCCACATCCACCGGCAATGAGTTCCAAAGACAAATTACACAATGAGAGAAAAAATAATTCTCTTATCTGTTGTAAACATATTGCTTTGTATCTTTATGGCATGTCGCTTAGTCCTTGTTTGTTTGGGTTTTTGTTTTGTTTTGTTTTGATTTTTTTTATTGTAAATTTTTGAAAACTTTCTAAGTAAATCAAGAAAATAGTCCTTGTATTTTTTGAAAAAGAGCAAACAATTGACTTGCCTCTACCCAATTCCACTCCCCTCAGGATTTTATATACTACCAGATCTCGCCCTTCAACCGTCTCTTCTCCAGTGCATCCCTTGCAAACACACACACACAGAGCACAAAAGCAGAGCACAAGCTCTCTGGAGCACAGTGTAACTAGGATAACAAACTGTCTCTCTGCCCCAATCCCTGCACACACATTAGAAACATACAAACATGACGGCAGAAAGAGACCATATGGCCTATCCAGTCTGCCCTTCCATACCAACTGCTATAGTGCCTTTTTTTTTCCTTTAGAGATCTCCTGTGTTGGTCCCATGCTTTCTTGAATTCAGATACTGTCCCAGTCTCTACCACCTCCACTGCGAGACTGTTCCACGCATCTACCGCCCTTTCTGTAAAGAAATATTTCCACATACTACTCCTGAGTCTATCCCCTTTCACTCTCATCCTATGCCCCCTCATTACAGTTCTCCTCCTATGCATTTATGCCATGGAAGTACTTAAACATCACATTTCCTCTCTCCCACCTTTCTTCCGAAGTATTACATATTGAGATCTTTACGTCTGTCCTCATATGACGAAGTCCACTGACCATTTTGGTAGCCACCCTCTGCAGCAACTTCATCCTGTTTATATCCTTTTGATAGGTGCAGTCTCCAGAATTGCACACAGTACTCCAAAAATGAGGTTTCAAAGACTTATACAGAGACACTATCAGTTCCTTTTTCCTGCTGGCCATTCTCCTCTCTATACACCCAAGCATCCTTTTGGCTTTTGCCGTTGCCTTTTCTACCTGTTTCCGATTACCTTAAGATGGCTAAACAATCACCCCCAGGTCTGCTCTTCTTTTGTGGACAGAAGTACTTCACCCCCTATACCGCTCCCTTTGATTTTTGCAGCCTAAATTCATTGTTTGCATTAGATCTCAGCTGCCAAATTCTTAACCATTCTTCAAGCTTAGCTAGATCCCTCCTCATATTATCTAGTTGTTTTTATTCAATATATTGCCTATTATGTACCATGTCTTTCCTTGGTGTCTACTCTATTGCAGATGTTGGTATCATCTGTAAAAAGGCAAACCTTACCCTACAGGCTTTCAGTAATATCGTTAAATGTTAAAAAGAATCAAACCAAGGACAAATCCCTGCGTTACACCACTAGTTACATCCTACTCTTCAGAGTGAGTTCCATTTAGCTGTACCCTTTTCTTGCCTCACACTCAACCAATTTCTAACCCAGTCAGTCAGTCACTTTAGGGTCTATTTCTAGGATGCTCAATTTATTTATAAGTCGTCTGTGCAGAACGGTGTCAAAAGGCTTTACCGAAATCCACTGCATCAACTCGGACTCCCGATCAGCCACAGCAGAAGGGAGCAGGCAGGTGAGCTCCTCCCTGCTCCCCACCGTCTGGGCCAATCAGAAGCCCCACCAGGTTTGAAATTAGAGGCATGCAAAGGCGCACCAGCACCTGAGGAATTTGCCAGAGGGCCCTTTGGCGTGGACCAAAGCCCAGGCAGCCCACGCTAAAATAAATCACCCTCCGAGCACCGTAAGATAGCGAGTGAGTGCCTCTCCGCTCAACTGTGCAACATCTACAAAGCCACTGCAGCCCGTTTCAATACTGTGAAATAACCAAGTCAACAAATTATCATAGCACACAGCTGCTCCATCTCAGATGTATGCATACAAATAGAGCTAGAGATCATTAGATCTAATGAGGTAACCGCTGGGTGAATCATCCAAATGTGACTACTTAGGTTAGCAAATTAACTTAGTCTGCTCCACTACTCCTCAGGCCTAACCCCCTCGGAGCCCAAGGGAACACTACGAATCCTCCATTGCCTCCTTTATATCCTCTTATGTATGGCACTGTTACTCTCTCTCTTCATGCAGACCATTTCCCTTACTGCTTACCCTACTCAAATCCCAATCATCCATGGATATGGCACTCTAGGTACAAGATCTCCACCCCAAAGAATAAGAAATAGAACTCAATCTTTCCTAGTTCACTTACCACTAATTAACGCTCCCTCCTTGGATCAACATAAGATACTTGAAAATCGGCATATTATCCTAACAAATTCTCAATGATTATCTATTAGATAATGATATTGATCTATGTGCATCACAGAGACATGGTTTACCGAAACAGACACTATACTTGCAAATCAACTAGCACATCCAAACTATGACATATTTAACCGTTACCGGATTGGTCGCAGAGGTGGTGGAGTATGCATACTTGCCAAAAGGAGCTTTCTACTTCAACTGGTAACTATATCGAGCACAGATGGACTTGACACGTTAACCATTTCTAACAAACAGAATTCCATTTGCCTCACCTGCAGATTGCCCACCTCCAGTCATGAAGAACTTACACTACTTGAATGAGTATGTTCACAAGCAAGATCAAATTGCCCACTGACACTCTTGAGTGACGTCAACTTATCATCTATGCCACAAAAGCAAGCTAAGGCCTTCATGGATGCAACGGAGTGCTTAAAATTACACACACATAGTACAATAATCACCACACAATAAAAGGTAATACCCTTGATCTAATATTCCTCCCACCATCCCTAATCCTCAGTTGACAGGTTCCCTGGTTGGACCACAGCACCATTTCCTTCCAAATTCTGCATCAGTTGCAAGAAACCCCCAATACACAACATTAAACCTCTGTTAATTTAAACAATTTGAGAAGTCATTCTTCTAGGGTGTCATCCCCACGCTAACAGCGGACTCAAATGTATACAGCTCACCTGTACATAGATCACCCCGCAATCATCTTTAACACTGTCGATTCTAACTGCATGCCCGCACCCACGCACTTTTTGATTTGTTTGATGTGTAAACTGCTTTGATTTCAGGATAAAGCAGTATATAAATCCTTTTAAATAAATAAAATAAATGACTTGGACTTCTTTATCTTTAAGTGGTATGAAACTATTAGCATTAATAGCAAGAGTGGTGATGACACAGAGGCTTTATTGATAGCCTCTGTGTCATCACCACTCTTGCTCCTTGGGTTTCCTGTTGGTTCTGCAAGAGCTGCTGCTCTTTCTGTGCCTGACTATTAGCACTAATGCCATAGCTGCTCCTCATAAACACAAAGAGCACAACTCCGCAATCATTTGCCCTGGTACTCTGCAGACCTGAAAATGTTTAAACATGACCTCAGAAAAGCTGAGTGCAAATGGAGACAAACCCATGATGATCAACTCAAGACCAATTACCTACACATCCTGCATTCGTATCAGATTCAAGCCAATAAAGAGTAGTTACTCACCTGTAACAGGTGTTCTCCAGGAGCAGCAGGAATCAATCCTCACATATGGGTGACATCGACGTCGATGGAGCCCTTGCGGAGCATTTCCCCAGCTTTCCAAGAAAGCCCTTGGGAATGCAGGCATGCATGCGCGGTTCCCTTACCGCCCAAAAGGTGCCATCTTGCTCAGTCAAATGACATAGCTAAAAACAGCAGACAAAAATGTAAAAATAAACTACGTACAACTGCAACTCCCAAGGGAGGAGGGAGGGTTGTGAGGACTGATTCCTGCTGCTCCTGGAGAACACCTGTTACAGGTGAATAACTACTCTTTCTCCAGGACCAAGCAGGAAGTCAGTCCTCACATATGGGTGACTCCCTAGCTCTGGGCTACCAGGAACCCAAGCTGAACAAGAGAACTCCCTCTAGTCCCAGCATCAAAGAAAGGCTTTTCACTGACAGAACCTTCACCGGTAGCCCAACGGAGGGCAGGAGTTGCCTAAACCTCAAAGAGATTCCGGAGTACTGCCTGGCCAAAAGCACTGTCCCTACGGGACTCCCTCTCCAGACAGTAATGGGCCACAAAAGTCTGGCTTGAGGACCAAGTTGCAGCCCTGCAGATGTCTACCAAATGGTACAGAGCGGAGATGAGCCACTGAAGCAGCCATTGCCCCGACACGATGGGCCGTGACCCGACCCTGCAAAGGAAGGTCAGCCGCCTTGTAAGCCCAGGTGATACAGTCAGCCACCCATATGGACAAGATACGCTTGGACACAGCTAACCCCAAATTATTAGGGTCAAAACATATGAAGAGCTGAGTAGCCCTTCTATGCCCCTGCGTACGGTCAAGGTAGAAGGATAAGGCCCTCCTACAGTCCAGGGTATGCAGAACTGATTCAGCCTGGCTTGCATGAGGCCTAGGGAAGAATGTTGGAAGAACCACCTCTTGGTTAAGGTGGAAGGAGGAGACAACTTTTGGGAGGAACTTTGGATGAGTCCTAAGGACTACCCTGTTCCTATAGAAGCGGGTGTAAGGCCTGTCACAGACCAGGGCCTGAAGCTCACTCACTCGCCTGGCCGAGGTTAGGGCTATCAAGAAGAGTGTCTTCCAGGACAGGAAGCATAGAGGGCAAGTAGCCATCGGCTGAAAAGTTGGGCGAGTCAGTTGCTGCAAGACCACATTCAACTCCCACTCAGGAGCAGGACGACGGATTGGAGGCTTGAGCAAGAGCAAGCCTCTGAGAAAGCGGGACACCAAGGGGTGAACCGACAGAGAATGTCCTTCCACCAGTGAGTGGTGAGCTGCTAGAGCTGAGAGGTGGACCCGAACAGAATTGGACTTAAGGCCCTGATTTGATAAGTGCAGTAAGTACTGAAGCACTACTGGTACAGTACAGGAGAAAGGATCTTCGGTACGTAGCTGACACCACACAGAAAACCTTTTCCATTTCAGAGCATAGGTTTTCCTAGTGGACTGTTTCCTAGAGGCTAGGACAACCTCCTCAACTTCCCAAGGTAGGCCCCAGGGAGCCAAAACTACCCTTGCAGCCTCCATGCCATCAAATTGAGAGCTTTGAGATTGGGGTGCAGAAGGGAACCCTGATCCTGAGAGAGAAGGTCGGGTTGCAACCCCAGAGGCAGTGGGAGGATCCACTGCCAGCTGAAGCAGAAGTGGAAACCAAGGCTGTCTCGGCCACCTGGGAGCCACCAGCAGGACCGAGGCCTTGTCCTGAAGAATTTTGAACTAGGACAGACTGATGAGCCAGGGCTAGAGAGAAAGTCTTGAGGGCTAACCGAATAGCCCTGAGTTCCAGTAGACTGATTTGCTGTGCAGCCTCCCAGGGAGACCACAGGCCCTGGGTGCACTTGCCTAGACAATGAGCCCCCCCCCCCCCCCAGTCCTGCAGGGAGGCATCCGTGGTCAACACCACTGTGAACCCAGGAATCTGAAAAGGCACCCCTTGCAGTAGACTGGGTGGGTGCAGCCACCAGCAGAAGAAGTTCAGAAATTGTCTGGACACCCTTATCCTGTCTCTGAGGCTGCCTGTGGCCTGTGACCACTGAGTCCGAAGGCACCACTGTGCAGGCCTCATATGGAGCCTGGCATTGGGGGTCACATGTACTGTCGAAGCCATGTGGCCAAGAAGCCTCAGGCAGAGTCTGGCGGAGACCAGTGACCTGCTGAGAAACTGGTTTGCTAAGTTTATCAGTCTTTGGGCTCTGTCTTCTGGCAAGAACGCCTTTGCCAGCAGAGAGTCCAACCTTGCCCCTATGAACTCCAAGTTCTGGGAGGGGAGCAAAGTGGACTTTGCGAAGTTTATTACAAACCTCAGACTTTGAAGAAGAGCAATAGTTCTGAGGGTGGCTTGTCTGGCCTCCTGGCACGTCTGACCCCTGATGAGCCAGTCGTCCAGATAGGGGAAGATGAAGATTCCCTGATTTCTCAGGTAGGCCGCCACCACTGCCAGGCATTTGGTAAAGACCCTGGGAGCGGAGGTGAGGCCAAAAGGCAGTACTCGGTACTGATAATGGTTTCCTCCCACAATGAACCTGAGGTACTTTCTGTGGTCTGGATGAATGAGGATGTGAGTGTACGCATCCTTTAGATCTAAGGAGCATAGCCAATCTCCCTGCTGGAGGTAGGGCAGAAGTGTTCCAAGAGTAAGCATCTTGAACTTTTCCTTCTCTAGGAATTTGCTGAGATTTCTGAGGTCTAGAATAGGCCGAAGGCCACCGGTTCTTTTGGGTACAAGGAAATACCTGGAGTAGAACCCTTGACCTTGTAGGTGGGGAGGCACAGGCTCCACTGCCCTGTCCACCAACAGACCTTGGAGCTCCTGAAGGAGAAGATGTGTGTGCAGGGGAGGCCTTGGAGGCTCCCCTGGAAAGTATGGAGGAGGCAGCTGTTGGAAGTGTAGCAGATAGCCCTTGTGGACTATGCTTAGCACCCAACTGTCTCCAGTGATGAGTGGCCACTTGTGGGCAAACAGGGCGAGGTGACCTCCTGTGCAGGGTTGGGAGAGCAGGGATGGAGAGGCTATGCCTAAGGAGTCAAAAAACCCCACCCTGCTGAGTGGGAGCAGGGGCCGGAGGCTTGGGAGTCCTCTGCCTACGGGGCCCATTACCCTGCCCCTTGGCCTGCTGACCCCGAGGGGGAGCTTGGGAGGCCTGGTACTGTGGGTACTGTTTGTAAACAGTGCTCTTCCTCGGGTAAAAGGGCTTTTTACCCGAGCCCTTCTTTTTGTGAGAAGGGGCAGAAGTCTTTCTAGACAGCCTTGTCCTCGTGAGGTGCTCGGTTTCGAGTTGTGCAGCCTTCTCGGTCATGGGCTTGCCAAAAAGGTTCTCACCTCGGCAAAGGACATCAACCAACTTGTCCTGAACCCATGGCTCGAGGTCCGATGACTGCAGCCATGCCTGGCGTCAAGCCGCGATGCCAGCTGCCACAACACGGGCCGAAGCCTCGAAGCCATCGTAGGCAGCGTGGGACAAACTTGGAGTACTCCCGGATCCCCGAGGACAAGGACTTGAACCTCTGCAAGGGTTCCCCGGAGAGACCAGCAGAGAACCCGGCCAGCTCCTTGGCCAGGTCCCGCAAGTACATGCCCATGTATAGCTGGTAAGACTGGACACAGCAAGCAAGCATTGAGCCCTGGAAGCACTTTCTACCAAAACCATCCAGGTTCCGGGCCTCCCTGCCAGGGGGCACCGCGGACTGCATCTTCTGACTTTTCAGGCGATGCATGGTCGATTCCACTACCATGGAATGGTGTGGCAGCTGCGCCTTCTGAAAGCCAGGGCTCTACCGGAGTCGACAGATAGAATCGACCCGCTTGCTTAGAACCGACGCTGAGGCCGGTGCCTCCCACATCCGGAAGAGGAGCCGTTCCAGCATCGGAGGAACCAGAACAGTAAAGGCCTCCTTCGGAGGAGAGTCATACTGTAGGGCCTCGAGCTCCTCGGCTCGAGGCTCCTCCTCGGGGTCCGCAGGGATAGCCAACACAGTGGCCATATCCCGGACAAACTCCGAGAACCGGGTATCCTCCGGAGGGGATCTACTCCGGGGCTCAGACTGCGGTGAGTCCGAAGGGACGCACCGAGTCCTGAAGGTGTCGGGGGACTCCTCGTCTTCCGTCTCCCAGGTGGACTCGTCCAATGAGGAATTGGGGTCCGACCGCGCAGGGCCTGTGAGCACCCGCCCCAACACCGAAGGCACCGGCGTCGACGCCCTCAGCCCCGAACGGGAGGTCGAGGGAGACCGCGACCGAGGTCGACCTCAAGCCTTCATGGTCTCGAGTATCGGCTCGGTCTCCGGGGGGGGACTTCGATGTCGATGTCCCGGTGGTCGGGGCAGATGCGCCAGACAGGCTGGCCATCAGTGCCCGCTGCTATTCCATGAAGGCAGATAATCTGCACTCCAAGGCTGTCAGCTTGAGACCCAGCTCAGGAGACTCAGCAGCCACCGACTTGGGCCCCGGCAGCGCCGGGCCCAAAGTCGGCTCTCTGGGAGGAGAGTCCACGAGGACTACAGGACTTACGTGTCCAGCAGACTCCGGCTCCACACGAGGTACTTTTGAAGGTTTCTCCTGTTCCACGGGCCCGGGGCGACGGTCGGGGGTCTGCGACCTAGCTCTCGAGGAGCCAGGGACCTCTTCCGATGACGCCCTCATGAGCCGCTTCTTCCTCTTTCGTTCCCGGTCGGGGGACCCCCTGTCTGAGGAGTCCCGACGGTGCTCGGGATCCGATTCCCGAGATGTCGAGGCCTCAGACGAGGTCCGGGCCCGGCCGGAGGCCGAGTCGGAGAAAAGCCTTTCCTTTTGGTGCTGATGACTTCGAAGCGCCTTGGAAGACATCTTTCCACATGGTCCACAGATCTTAGGATCGTGGTCAGGACCCAGGCACCGAAGGCAGCAGCCGTGTGTGTTGGTGAGAGACAGTTTATTCCGATCACACTTTTTGAAACCACTGGAAGCCAATTGGGGAAAAAAAAAAAAAAAAAAAAAAAAGAGTTCCCGCGAGGTCAAAGGACCGGCCTTCCAGGGAAAAAGAAAAAAGGGCACAAACGCCAGCCACGAAGGGCAAAATCCAAAAAAATAAGATCAGGCTCGATACCGGTGTACTGAACCCGGCGGGAGGGGAACCGGCGTCGAACCGGAGAAAAAATAGCGAAGGAATCGCGAAAAAATCCAACTATTTTCCGGGAGGACTAGGACACACGTCCGATGGGCTTCACAGAAAGAGAGAGACTGAGCAAGATGGCACCTTTGGGTGGGAAGGGAACCGCGCATGCGTGCCTGCATTCCCAAGGGCTTTCTTGGAAAGCTGGGGAAATGCTCCGCAAGGGCTCCATCGACGTCGATGTCACCCATATGTGAGGACTGACTTCCTGCTTGGTCCTGGAGAATAAAAAACGATCGTACCACACAAAATTATGAAATCACTAAATAAACCAAGCGAACCTTTTGATATTGTTAAGTCATTGGTAAATTAGAATAAGCAATCACAATCTGTCCATCCTTGGACCACAAGCACTTGCTTCACACTTCCATTCCATGCTCCTTAACTCACCAACAGCCATAACTAAAAAGAACTTTCAAGCTTGTACTTTCATCTTTCTTCAATCAATCAATCATTCTCCCCAGTTACACATCCACACCTGGAAGAAATAAGTAATCTCAACACTACCACATCCCCTCTTGACCCATGCCCGGTAAGTTAGCTCAAACATGCAAGAGCTGAACTAGCCCCCAACGTTATGTAGAATGATACACCTTTCATTCTCCCAAGGATATTTACCTTCCAGACTTAAGACAGCATCCATCCATCCTATTCTAAAAAACCCTAAGCTAGATCCATCTGTGCCAAGTTCATACAGACCTATATATAGCTTTCCCTTCCCAGCAAAAATATTGGAAACGATTGTTCGAATACAATTGCAGGATCACATCAATACAAATGTACCCCTTGACCCACAGCAACATGGATTCCAACCTGGCTATGGAGTTGAAACCCTGCTTACCTCACTAATGGACAGACTAATGAAAGGCATAGAAAAACCTAAGCAGGGTTTCATCCTCGTATTTCTGGACACTGTGACAGCGTTTGACACAATATGCCTGGACATACTAATACGACGATTATAACGCATTGGCACCCATAACCTAGCCCTTATATGGCTTCACTCCTACCTCTCTGGCCGTCAACAAATTGTTCCTGATCGAACCAATACCTCGGACCCTTACACTCAAAACCAAGGAGTCCCCCCAAGGCTCAGAACTTTCAGCCCTTTTGTTCAACATCTATGTCCAACCAATTTGTGACCTAATCCATTCTCATGATGTCTCCTACCATCTATATGCGTATGACATCATGATCTATGTTCTCTTCTCAACCACTAATACAAAAACTTCACATCAGTAACAAAACTGCTTTACTGTAATTAACCACTGGCTATCCGCACACAACCTCACAATTAACCGAGATCCTCTTTATAACCAGAGATAAGAACTTCTCCCCACCAATTCCCTTAAAAGTTGAAAATACAGATTTGTTGGTTAAACCTGAAGTCAGATACCTTAGGGCAATCACTGATTAGCACCTCACATTACAATTTCACATAAACAAAGCAACAAAAGTCATTTATAATAAAATTCGGACTCTCCAACATCTGCGACCCCTCCTCGAGGCAAAGAATTTCAGAACCGTCTTCCAGGCAATAGATTACGGCAATACAATCCTCCAAGGTACACCTAAAGGTCACTAACATTCACTGCAACTGGCTCTGCATGCAGCTGCAAGAATCCTCTTTGGTGCACCCAGAAACAGCTACATTACCCCCAATCTGAAGGAGCGTCACTAGCTATCCCTGTCTAGTAGAATAAAATAACTATGTTCATTATGTTTTTGTAAAGTCTATCATGAGTTATCCTCACATTACCTGCAAATAATAATAGCGAGAACACCAAATAATTGCAATAGAAGGCGTCATACTCAACATCTACTCGCACTCCCTTCAGACTTCACCAAATTCAACCAACCAGTTCACGTGCATGCTCCTTATATGCGCCCAGCCTTAGAAACTCAATACCTGGACATATAAGAGCTACCACTGATACAACCCTCCAGAAGTTATTAAAAACTCTTCTCTTTACAGGACACTTCATAGACAGCTGAGTGTCTCAGTTATGCCTCCGAACTTATTCAGTAGTGAATTCCATACTACCCACTTGTCACATCTGGACCACTTGATTCCCATATGACTTTAGCTCTAAAATCCACATCTCTTCGTCATCCTAACTATATCTCAGTTACATGGTTGAATGTTAAACACTGAATATAAATTCTAAATCATTAGATACCTGTGTTAAGTTGATATGTACCTTCATAACATGTTCCCTTTAATGTTACGTTGTGTATTCTGTAAACAAGGTATAAAAGCCAAAATAAATAAATCTAGTGCTCTCCTTCAGTCCACTCTGATCATCACCCTGTCAAAAAATTAGATTTGTCTGACAAGACCTGCCCCTAAGTAAAACCATGCTGCCTCAGATCCTGCAATTCATTGGACTCCAGGAACCTCACTATCCGCTGTTTTAGCAGCATTTCCATTAATTTGCTCACCACAGGTGGTCAGACTAACCAGCCTGTAGTTCTCAACCTCACCCTTACTTCCACTTTTGTGTAAAAGGACCACATGCGCCTTTCTCCAATCCTCTGGGACCACTACCAACTCTAAAGAAGCATTAAAAAGGTTAGACAGTGGAGCTGCTAGAACTAGTCCCCGACTACAGCACAGAACAGATGCAAAACTCAAAGTGTCTCCTTGACTTCCTATCATAGGCTACCCGGCCAGGACCCTCCATTCTAATCCTTCTAAGAAATGTCCTCGCTCCGACAGGAGTTCATACAAAAACCCTCTCTACTCCCTGGAAAGCCTAGTCCCCTCGAAAGAGATGGCAGAGAGGAAGGGGACCTGGTCTCTCAAACCCTACGTAGCCTTCTCAGACAGAGGCTTTCCCTTCCTTTTTGGTTCTAGAATAGCCTTGAGGGTTAGTTCTAACTCCTCCATGCATGCTTATGTGCAGTATGTTTATGAGAATGGAACAGTGCTCACTCTGCTTCCTGTAACTACCCTACCGCAGGCTCTTCTTTTCCTGACCACATTTTTGGGGCATGTAGCAAACGTGGGTCTGCAACATACACAAGGTTCAAAACCCAGCCAGAAATCATCAGCAGATCTGCTGCAATCTAAACAGAGCCCTGAAGCCTAGTCACAGTCATGAAAGCCTGTCTCGTACAGCACCCAAAAGCTGAGCTGTGGAGCGGTCATTAACATAGTAACATTGTATATGACGGCAAATAAAGACCAGTATGGTCCATCTAGTACATTCTTGCCACATCTCTGGATGCCCCAATTCCTTATAAACAGGAATTTTAAACAAGTTGATATGACAAGAATCAATTTCACCAACCATTCTCCTTCCAAGCACAACTTAAAGCAGCACCTCTAATTAGAAACTTTAAAATAGCAAAGCTATGAGCTTTCTTCCTCTTAAGCTGTATTCTTAAAACCTTTTCTTTTTTTCCCCTAATCTATTTTTATTTCTTCTGTTTTTACACTTTTGGAATAAAAAGTCTAAGTCTAAGTTCCTGGTTTTTTTGTCTCCACCAGTCATTCACACTTTCCAAGGATCATTGGGAACACTTCGTGCGGCCCGCGAGGCTCTACCCCGGTTAACATTACGTGCGGCCCGCCAAGGATTCCCGCCATTGTATCTGCGGCCCGTGGCATGCTCGGTGGGTTCAACGGCACGTGACCGGTTTCCCAAGAGCAGCGCGCAAATTAGAGGACCAATCAGCAATAAGACTTCACCAAGCACTCGCAAGACTTTGCCCTCTTCAGTGCCCCCTTCGAGATGAACCCCACCGACGTGCCCTCTGACCTTCAAATGGACTTGATCGAACTGCAGTGTGACGACGCACAGAAGTCGCGCTTCATGGCTATGGGCCCTGTCGCATTTTGGAAGACACAGGCGGCCACCCACCCGTCCATGGCCGCCAACGCACGCAAGGTCGCTGCTCTCTTCGGCTCAACCTACTGCTGCGAACAGCTGTTCAGCCGAATGAAATTGATAAAGTCATCCACGCGCTCGCAGCTCATCGACGACCACCTGCAAGCGTCCCTTCTCCTGTCAGTGTCATCTGTGAAGCCGGACTTTAAGCGTTTGTCTGCTAGCATGAATCATCAGCCATCTCATTAAATTCAATAAAGGTGATCAGCCATTGTTTTCATAATTTTGCGTTTGTTGTTTTTTTTCGCGGGGGCGGGGAGAAGGGGGGTGCGGCCCGCGAGGCTCCCGGTAGTCGGCTGTGCGGCCCGCGGCCCTCTGGAGGTTGGTGACCCCAGCTGTAGGGGAATGAGCCCCTGAGCTGATCTGACCTGTGCTGTACCTGTTTTTTAATTTTGTCTTCTTTGTAAACTGCTTTGCTGCAAATAGCTAAAGGCAGCATATCAAATATTGAATAAACCATAAACCACACACAGAGGGCAGTTATCAGAACCTTGGTAGAGTCGAGATGTTACATGGTCCTTTCAGTTGACATCTAGGTTACTCTTTTTTTGAATGATTCATTACAAGACAGATAAACCAAACTGATGAAATCTGAAGATTTCAGAGGGTAAAGGCATCATTCTTTCCTCCAAACCAACTTTTGATTCCCCTAACATTTTGCCATGCTCAAGAAACAAGGCAAAGCTATAGATCGCATGGAAAGATCACAGACAAAAAGGTCTACATCTGAAGGGCTACATTATAGTCTGAGGAAAACTTGGTTGTTAGGGAGCAAGTACATAAGGATACCAATAAAATTTCCTGCAATATCATTCAACAAGCATTTGGCACCCAGGCCGGGCTGCAAAAAGGTGGCATTTTACTTACCAGTTAATGTCCTTTCCATGAGTCGTGCTAGACCAGTCCAGACAAGTAGGTTGTGGGTTCCTCTACCAGCAGATTGGTTCTTTGTCTCCACCAGTGAAAAGTCCAGGTTTCAATGACATCATTCTGATGCCTCTAATCGCCTCAGCCACCAGAGGTCTCTTCAGTATTTGTCCCAAAGCATATGGGAGAAGTATGGCAAACCTCACACAACCACAATTGTGGGCAACAAGTAGTAAGCAACAGTAGAGAACTATGTACAGGAAAGCATAAACAGAAAGCTGTCCATAAAAGATGAACCTGCATAGCCAAGTATAAAAATCATAACAGACCCAAGGGTACCACAGCAGATGAATAGAGCGATAAAGTTCCAGGCGCGGCCCTGCCTGGTCTAGCAGGACTCAAGGAAAGGACATTAACTGGTAAAGTAAAATGTCACCTTCCATATCATCCTGCTAGGCCAGTCCAAACAAGCGAAATATACCAAAGTTACAAGTCGACTGGTTAGGAAGAAGAGAGAAGCTTGAACCAAAGCAGTAATGCCTGACAAAAATGGAAAGGGATGCCCATGTTGCTACCCGACAAATGTCTGCAGGGGCTACCGAGCTCCACTCCATCCATGAGGATGCCTGCACTTGGGTAGAATGGGTGCGGAAACCCTCAGGAACTAGCTGGTTCTGTAACAGATATTCTGAGGCAAAGGCCTCCTTAATCCAGCGCCCCAAAATTGACTTATCTGCCACATCATCCTTGCGCGAGCCAGCAAACAGCACAAAAAGATGTCAAACTTACAAAAAGGAATTCCCAACCTCCAAGTATTGGAGAAGGACCCTCCAGTAAACCACAAGGCGAAGATACTTATCCTCCCCCCCATACTATTCCTTACAGGAGGAGGGCAGGCATACCACCTGGTTCATGTGAAAGGGAGAAGCACCTTTGACGAGAAGGAAGGCACAGGCCGAATGGAAACTGCCTCTTTGAAAAAGTTGGATAAGGATCTCGGCAAGACAGAGCCTGCAGCTCGGAAATCTGCCTTTTAGAACAAAAAACACACAAGCAAGATGACAGTCTTGAGGGCCAAATCCTTTAAATCAGCACACTTCAATGGCTCAAAGGGCACCACCATCAGGGCCCTGAGCACCAGACAGACACATATCCCAGGAAGGTATCACAGACCAGAGGGGAAGACACACATGCCAAACCCCCTGGAGAAAACACGAGACTTCAGTGTGCAAGACTAGAAACTTACCAGCCACCAGAACTCAAAAATAGACCAAAAGCTGTCACCTGAAGTTTCAGGGAACTAAGGGAAAGACCCTTCTCTAGGCCATCCTGTATAAATGCTAACAGAG
This sequence comes from Ichthyophis bannanicus, assembly GCA_033557465.1. Taxonomy (NCBI): domain Eukaryota; kingdom Metazoa; phylum Chordata; class Amphibia; order Gymnophiona; family Ichthyophiidae; genus Ichthyophis; species Ichthyophis bannanicus. Next base: position 140,737,560 of record CM066045.1, read on the forward strand.
ATGGTAGCTTGGACGCCTCAAGAGCCCAACTGCTGAGTGCCACTCCATTGCTCAAAAGGAGACAGCAGATCCGCATGTATGCTAGCTTGGTAGACCACCTCCGGGCTCAGAGCAGAGTGTAGACCACTGCTGGAGAGTAACCTTTACATGATGCGATCAACTTTCAAGAGCCAAGCCATAAGCAAGAAGGGAACCGGGTCCTCCAGGATAATTGGTTCCTCCACAACAGGCCCCAAGGCAGAGGCAACTGAAGAGGACCTGCAGGAGCCATATCCGGTCTAAGAACCATGCTGTCCTTGGCCAGTCCAGTGCCACCAGAACAATTCTGCTTGGGTGGTGTTCTATAAGACAAAATCACATGACCCACCAGGGCTATAGAGCAAACACATATAGCCAGTGCCGATTTGGCCAAAACTGGGTCTGGGCGTTAATGACCTCTGACCCTGTCTGTATGGCAACTGCAGAAGCGGCATATTTCGTCATTTGAATGGGTCACCATCAGATTCATTTCAGGGCAACCCCAGGGGTGCAGAATCAACTGAAACACCTCTGGCCTCAACTTCCATTTTCCAGGATCCAGAGCACCGTCTGAGGAAGTCCATTTCCACATTGTCCACCCTGGCAATGTGCGAGCAGACAAGGCCAGGAGGTTCTTCTCTGCCCAAGCAAAACAGGAGAACCATCTCCAGAGCTACCCCAGCACTCCGCGTGCTGCCTTGCAAATTGACATAAGCCACCATCGTGGCAATGTCTGAAAACACTTGAACCATCCGGCCCTTGATCAGATGCCGGAAACACACAAAAGCCATTATGATGGCCCTCACCTCAAGGCAGTTAATGGACCACACCACTTCCCTACGGTTCCAATTGCCCAAGTTCATGCAATCCTGGCAATGGGTTCTCCAGTCCGAGAGACTGGCATCCACTGTCAGGAGGATCCAAGAGAAATCATCCAGTGGCAAGCCCTTCCTCAGTTGACAGGGCTGCTGCCACCACTGCAGACTCGACTATAGCATCAATGGGAGCAGGAAACTGCGTCCAAATTCCTGAGAACTATGGAACTACAGAGTCAAAGACCACTGGAGTGGTTGCAAGTGAGCAAGCATGCACGCACGCACACCACCATGTCTATGGTCATTGCCATCAATCCAAGGAACTAAAGAGAATCCCAGACTCTGGGAGCCTGCTGAACACAGAACAGTGCCAAGCAATCCAACAGACTGACTTTCTCCTCTGGCAGGAAAACTCTGCCCACTTGAGAGTCTAAATGTGCTCACAGAAACTCCAGGGACTCAGAAGGCCACAGCTGGCTCTTCCCTGATTGATCATCTAGCCAAATTTTTCTAAGGAGGAGGACACAGATCCCATGGCGCTGCAGCCACCATCACCATGACTTGGGAGAACATCTTTGGGGTGGTGGAAAGCCCAAAAGGGAGGGCAGTGAACTGATAGTGAAAGCTAAAGCACAGCAATATGCAGATATTTTTGCTGACCGACCTGGATCAGGATACGAAAATACACTTCGGCCAGATCCAGAGAAGCAAAGATCTCCCCTTGGTGCACTGCTTGAATCAGTTTGAAGTCAAGGTTTCCATCCAGAGGTGCAGAAAACACAAGTGCTCGTTGACCCCCTTGAGGTCCAGAATGGGCCGAAAGAAAGCAACATTTTGGGCAGTACGAAATAAATGGAGTATCTGCCCTATCCCACTTCGACAAGTTGCTGTGCCTAAAGATCGCAGACCCACAAGGGGAGATAACGAAGGCATCCAAAAGCGGCTCTTTGCAATCCAGGACATAACAGAACTGAATGGTGTCTAGTACCCAGTGATCCTTGGTAACCCGGGCCCATTCCTGAAAGAAAAGTCAAAGCCTGCCTCCAACTGGAAGAACCTGGGAATGGCCATCAAAAAATTCATTGCGCAGCATAGGAGGGTCCTCCTCTGGAAGGGACAGAGTCCCTGGGCCCATGCGCTCCACGAAAGCCCAAAGCCCAGAAGCAGAGGAGAAGAAAGGTTTCCCATGTTGGTAACGACGAGAGTCCCAAGGCTCCCAGGAATCTGGCTAGCGCACCATCAGTGGATGGGTACCAGCCTGCTTCATAGGTCCCTTGGACCCATCTTCCAGAAGGCAATATATTTTGTCTTGCCCAGGTCCTTCACCAGCTTCTCCAAAATCAGCTCCAAACAGAAGCTTCCCCTTAAAAAACATTTGACCAACCAGGCTTTGGAAACTGTATCCACTGCTCAGTGTTGGAGCCAAATCCAATGCCATGACACCGTCATCAAGGCACCATCCGTGGCCGCCAAATGTACCAGGACATACATGGCATCAGAAAGAAAAGCCGTAGCAGACTCCAAAAGAGGGGTAGTATCATCCGGCAGAAGAGACTGAATCCACTGGAGCAGAGCTTGCGATGACAGGATGGGGCATAGCACCAGCTGCAGAATAGTCATCACCATGGCGAAACTGACTCCTCAGTGACGAATCCACCTTATGGTCCAGAAAATCCTTTAAGGCCAATCCGCCTCCCACAGGAATGGTGATCTATCTGGTAAGCGCCGTGACCTGTGCATCCACCTTTTGAATGCCAAACTACTCAATGGCACTCCTCTTCTGGGGAAGTGGAGATCTTTTTATACACCCATTACCCTTTAGGCAGGGAGTCAGGAGAGTTCCACTCCAGCTGGATCATATCCTTGATCACATCCAGAAATGGGAAGAGAGAGAGTAGTGGATTTTCACATCCCTTGAAGGAGCGGTGTTACCTTCAGCTCTTGCTCTATGCCGGAAGCATCCATCAAATTCAAGGCAGATGAGACCCTGGCAATCAACGCCGCCAGCTCCTTCTTCCAGAATTCGAGGATCACACTGGCCTCCTCACAATCTTCTGAAGGCAAGAGCATGTCTACATCCACGTCAGAGCCTCCTACTGAACCATCAGAATCCAACTCATAGTCAAAATCTCAGACAGATCCCAGTTGTTCCCCATCTCCAGAGGGAGCTCCACAGGAACGCTTAGTCAAAGGCAATCAAACAGGGTTTCCATTCTCCACCTGTTCCACATGAGACTGTGCACAAGGGAACACAGAGGACACAGGGTCTCAATTTCCATGCCAGAAGGACCAGTCCTGTTGCAAAATAGAAAAACTTCCAGGGAGGGCAATCCAGAGTCCAGCAGCTCTCCTCTCAGAAATGACCCCCCCCCCCCAGAACACCAGGGGGCACAGCCACCAGACACTCCTCCTCCCCCCCCCCAAAAGACGATGAGAGGCTCACAGCACGGTCGCTGGATCCTCCATCCACCTGGATATCCTTAACCATAGTGCCACCCGTCACCTTCTGTCCTGAGGCAGGCATGGTCGGACTAATTGTATTCCCCTGGCTGAAAGATGGGGATCAGGCCCTCCAGGAAAGACTCAAACTGCCATGCAAGAAGAGCAGAGTCCAGAATCTGAAGATGAGACACATTGTTTGCCACAGGTCAAATGTTTCCTGGAAGAAGACAGATGTTAAGGTAAGTATCACAACAGTGCATGCTAAGGCTGTGGCAGTCCAAATGCACGCATTAACTGCGCTTTTATTGTGGCATGCATTGACTGCGCTTTTATTACAATGAGCATTACAGGCACTAGGGTAGGAACATGTATTGGAGCCACTTGGGCGGAACACGTGTACAGACTGTTTTCACTGGGTTTTGCAATATTTAAGGTGGCTGGCAGGCAGATCGCTCTGAGAGCCTTCTGCGATGAGGAGAGAGCAGGGGTGAGAGGAGGGGAGGAAGAGGGTGCTGAGGCTATATGAGGCTGTTGCACTCTTTCAGATCCTTCCAATTTCTGGATGCTCGACAAGCTCTTACCATGACAAGCGTATGGCTCTGAACCAATTTTCCCTCCTCCTATGGCTACTGAAAAGAGCACAGTCTAGTGGAGCCTCCCATGCCATGCTCAAGTGAGAGAGTCACTCTCAAGGTTCACGAACATTTAATCAATCTTTTCCTCTCAATCCTCAGATTTTCTTCAGAGGAGAAAATCCATTCACCATCTGCTGGAGATAAAGAAATACTGAAGGGACCTCTGGTGGCTGAGGCAAATAAAAGCATGGAAGTAAATGTCATTGAAACCTGGGCTTTCATTGGTTCTTTGTCTCCAGCAATCTGCTGGTAGGAGAACACAACCCACTTGTCTGGACTGGTCAGCAGGACATTATGGAGTCCTGGTTACCACTTTATCATCTAGCACCTGTGCTTTAACTATTTATGAAAGGCAAAATAAAAAGTTATTGAACATAAAAAGTAGGAGAGAAGCTGCTGCCAGTAGTGGTAGGAGAATCAGCTGGGGCTGCATAAGGAAGGAGCTATAGCTACTTGTAGCAAGTGGCAAAGGTGGATCCAAGTGGGAGAGGAGCCGAGATAGGAAAAGCCTCTGCCGGAAGAAAAGACATATGGCTGCTGCAAGCCAACAACAGACAAGGGGAGCTTGTAAGGAACAGAAGGGACGGGGAAAGTAGTTGGGGGTAGGACACAGTAACGTAACATAACATAGTATACGATGACAGATAAAGACTAGTACGGTCCATCTAGTTTGCCCATTAAGGTGGTGCCTGCCGCTCTGTGCAGGTCATCCCCCTCTATTCCTTTGTTTAGGGTTGTATAAAAAAATATTTGATTCAACCTGCTTACCACATAAGGATCTTGTGTGTCTTTTTCAATTTAGTCACTGTTTTTTTTTGTCCCTACCACCTCCATCAGGGGGGTATTCCAGGCATCTACCACCCTTTCAGTGAAAAAAAAATACTACCTGACATTGCTTTTGAGTTTACATCCTTGCAGCTTCATTTTATGCCCTGTAGTTTTACAGCCTCCCCTTCCTTGAAAAAGGTTTATTTGTTCATTAATAAAGGACAAATCCTTTGGTTTTTTTTAAAAACAGACTTAAAAGGCAAAATAAGCATACAGAAAAACCCAGACAAAAAATGAAGCAGCAATAAAGAAATGTTTTACCTGTGTCCTAAAATCTGGACTGGCAGCCAGATGTTCAAGCCTTTCTCCACTCTGCACCCTGGTATGTCAGTCATAGACTACAATCTCTCCCACCAGGAGGCAGCTTACATGAAGTCCACATAGCACAAGCTTATTGCATCCACCATAAAGGTTATTTGACACTCTTAATGAAAAAACACAAACTATGCATTTCAAACAGGTTTTGGATGAAGATTCTCTGTAAGAGCAGATGATCACCTTAAGGCATTGCTTGGATTTTGAAGGCTGCATCACCCCTTAGAGAAGGAGCTGTGCTAACATGCAGCAGAAGAGATGAAAAGCACAGTCATTTAAAGCCCTTCCTCGGCCTAGAAGCTACTCACTCATACAGCCCTCAGCCCGGGTGAGATGGACTTGAATGTTCTGTAAGAACGGCTGACAGGCAGATCCCTCACCCCTCTTTACACCCAGGTACACTGCTAAAGCAAACAAGAAAAAAAAAAAAGAAATGAAACAAGGCTTGTTCTGGAAACAGTATTCCAAATCAGCACATAAGCCTATAAGGCAGCAATGAAACATAATAATTGTCTGTCACTGGTGCTGATGTGGCTAGCTGCATTCTTCAAATCAATGGGCTATTTCACATAATTACAGCTGGACCCGCAAGCCTGTGAAAGAGTTTGCACAGAACCTGAGCTTTCAAACAGCTTGTCGGGATTCCTCTATTGAACAGTCTGTGGCTTCGATATAAGATCTAGCTGCGTTCAGTGTGTGTTTTAAAGGCATCCAGACGGAGCAGGAGATGCCACTTACTTCAGGCAGCCCCAGCCTCTGCTGCACACGGCAATCAGCTATAAAAATAGACATCTTTCAACACCACTTCTACACAGGAAGTGGAGAGAATTCACTTAACTCTTAGCGACCATCTGATGCTCTGAACAGCAACTCAGAGGGTGAAGAATTCCTCCAACGACCCATAGTGCAACTCTCGTAATGTGTCTGTGTTCTTCAACTGCCAACGGCATCTAGGTTATGAGGATGACACCAGAAACCTCCCTTAATGTAGTGTCTCAAGGCCACTAGAGTTTTTCACCCTGGCTTGAATTCAAGGATACTGTGTAACTCCCTCTCTACAGATCAGAGTTCACACCACACTTTCAGGACCTTCACACAGTCATCTCTGAAATATTATAATTCGGTTCCAAAAAAAAGCACACACACGACATCAGAAGGGTTACAACAGCTGAACTGGAAGGAAATGTGGAAGGTTACAGATCAGCTGGGGAACTTCCTTCCGAGAACTGCTATGCATAAGGCTTCTCTGTGCACACATCTGAACAACTCTAAATGGGGGCACATTCCCACCTCCATCCTTTCAAACAGCCTCTTGCTATAGCCTTGCCTTCTCTCTAAGGCTTTCTTCATTTCCAGTCCTGCCACAGCAACACAACAGAAACATCTCAGATGCTGACCCCATCACCTCTTGCAACTAACTACACTTTACAATGCCAAAAATATACACACTAACTCAGACCCTCCAGCCAAAATATAGCAGACACCAAATTAAGAAGGAGTATGAGATTCTGAAAGCAGCTCCATAAAAGCAAAACACTTATAAAGTTGGGTATATCGGCAATCTTCCACTCCCACCAAGTCCAGCAGGGAGATGTGCCCGTCCTTGGCGAAGAATGATCATGGTAGGCCTCAATGGGTGTAGCTCCTTCCTCCAGCTGACACCAATTCTGAGATTCCTCAGGAGCAACAATTCCCTATCCTCAACAAAGGTTGATTTTGAGGTTCCTCAATGGGATCAGCTCTCCCCTCTGGCCAACGTCAGCCCCCAAAGTGCCTCAGTAGACCTGGTTCCTACCCTGGTCAAGTCCGGCACCAGGGCAGACACCTCCCTCAGCAAAGGCAGGTCCTGAGGTCTTCTTATCGTCTATCCACTCAAGTCATATTTCTTTCCAGTAAGGGGCATGTTTCAGCACTGGTGAGATAGCCTCAGTAAGATCCTCCACCATGCACAGGGGCTGTCCTCAAGCACTGGACAAATTAAGAGATATTGCAACTCTTGACCAACTTCAGATCTCCATGTCAAACTTTTGAATTGTTGAGATGTGATTTAGGACCTCCAAGTAGTCCATTCCTCCTCTACCCTTGCAAAATGCTGCTCAGCCATTCTAACAGCCATGCTAATCTCAGCATCAAGATCTCTAAATTACACCTGCTACATCTCCATGCAGGAAGCCACAAGTCCAATGTTAAATATTTCTGTTGTCATGGGGAAGTTCCTGTGCAATGTCAGATGTTATATTGCCATATGCCTTATCTTCTGTTAGCCACTTACTGTTTAGCTGGTACAGCTCATCATATCTGACAGTGCTGATCCAACAAGGAAATGCAAACTGTTAAAATGAGGTGGTTTAAGGCGGCATGTGATAACAGCAGCTGGCAGTCATTGCATGGCAGAGCATCCCCAGACTAAACACCGAAGTAACACAGGCAAGTACAGAGATTCTGCTTATAGCTGGCTACATGCCCAGTTTTCAGCTTATCGTCTTATTGATGGTGGAACTTTGGGAATTGGCCTTTTCATATTTTTGCTAGGTGAACAATGAAGAAAAGTTTGTGGTCCAAGGTTGCTTCAAGGTATACTGAATTTGCACTGTGCCATCCCAACTGATGGCTCGATTCTTTATTTGCAGTAGACTGACTGACCAATATCTGGATGAGACAGGTCAAACTAATTAGTGTCTCCGAGGGTACGGCTCTTTCCCCAGCACAGATCGTCTCGCCTCAAGCAGATATCCTTACCTTCTTCCCCCTTCTTCACCTGTTAGGACCAGTCCTAGAATGTCTCAATGGGAGCAGCTCCCTCTGACACAGACTTGCTCCAAGGTGCTCCCCACATGCAAGCCTGATCTTTCTCTATTAAAGCTATCCTAATTAGGATGCAGACATTGCTTTCACTGCATTGTCCTTTTTGCAAAAGCCTTTGGTGCAAGCCACTACAGTGGGTGACAGAGGAAGGGCTGTTTCATACGAGTACACTGTAGCGTGAGCTGTATACAAACAGCAGCTGCACCCACAGCTCCCTAGATCACTGAAGTTCAAGCTTATTAGAGAAGATGTGATAAAGGAACAGAGGTTTAAGGAAGTTCAGATTCCTTAGACGCCTTGGGTCCTGCATATAGCTTTGATCATGTACACAACAGCACATGCTCCTATGTTCATACTACAATATACCCCTTTGCAGGCAGCACAAACTCCATCCCAGGGCAAAATCTTCCTAAGTCATTCAAAACTTTCTTGGACCACAGAATCTGTACCTCTCTCAAAAGATAAAGAAGCATTGAAAGCTGAAACACAGTAAATATTTATTTCTTTTCTTTAAAAAAAACAACCAAACACCCCCCCCCCCCAATAAAAAACAAAACCCCTCTCTCCATTTTGCCTCTCAGCGGTCTTGACTGTATCTCCCCCCCAGATAGTTTGCCCAGGTGACAGAGTTTAAGGGCATCTTTGTGCCACCTGTTAGCCAACAGGGGGCACTACAGAAGTCACAGTCTGTGGCTCTCTCCAGAGCAGACTACATATGCCACTACTGTTGCGAGATCACTCCAGACTCATCTCCAGGGCGGTGAACACTGTCTCCATAACTGGGCTCTGAACTCTTGTATAGCAGTGAGCAGGGCTGTCAAGATGAGCCATGAGGCTGGACAAAGGCACAGTTTTTCATGTTTGCCATAGGATATAAAGCAATCTAATGATTAGTAAGAATACAACAGCTATCTTTATATCCCGAATACAGCCAGCGGCAAAAGGTGCATCAAAGTGAAAGGGAGAAAGGGAAGTGCTCGCTCTTCTCTGATGCAGGAGCTAGAGGAGGCAACCAATGTTGTTCTGCAGTTCATTAACCTGAATTTTACTTCATCTAAAGTAAACTAAACAAAACAAAGGCCAGAGAAAGTCTTTCACCAATAAGAGTCACCCATACTGGCACATTAAGGCTTTTCCTTGGTGCCACCTCTGCAGCTCATCTGGAAATAGCCTCCCAATCAAATCAGTCATCCTCCGCTATAATGTACATTAACCCTATATGTGTCTATGCCTATTGCCAAAGACAACAGTGAAAAGGCAGACAGGAGGAGACGCCATAAAACATTTAGATACCGTTTCGGCCAAGTGCTTCTTCAGAAACACTCATGGTAGCAGTGGAAAGCCTGGGACTGCCAGTACTCTTTCCATCATTGCCCATGTATGCAAAATACTGCTGGCTTCAGCACAGTCAGAGGCCAATATTGATTTTTAAACATCACCACAGAACAGCTATCTGAAGAAACCCATCCTCCCAACCAACTGTCTTGGTGCAGGGTACAACAGCAGCACTCCTATTTTCAGCTCAAATGGAACATGCCCAAAATAGCAACGGCCACTGTGCTCCCTGTAGAAAATGACCAGCAACTACAGTGGGGGGGGGGGGGGGGGGCGGAGCAGCTGATCAGCACTAGTCTGCCACTCAGACATTGCCCCTGGCACAGACCTCTAACCCTTCTCTAAACTCTTCTGAAGAATGACTAGGCTTCCCACAGCAGCTAAAGCTTTCGAGAGACTGGAGCCAAGAACAGTTCTGTGCAATCTGACAGGAAGTGCCCTACATAGGCAAAAAACTGCACAAACAAAAAACAGCCCTGCTCTCTGACTTCCGCTTTCTCCTCCTACGCTTGTAAGAAACTGCTGAAAGGAGCAAAAAGCATCATGCAGACATTATAGAGGCATCAAGCAACTGGGACAGCAACAGGGCATGCAGCAGAATCAAGGAGGATAGAGCCACTTAGGAAACAAGAGATGCACAATGAAATTGCAACTACAAAAACACTTCTGCAAAACTGCTTCATCACTTCCCTTTTGGCTTTTAATGTCTGTCCAGAAAAGAAACATAAGCCACAGTGGTCTGTTCCTAAGTTCAGTGCCTTCCCCCAGGCAGGCCAATTGTTCCCCTGCTTTAGCTCCTGCCCCAGCCCACCTATACCCTTGCCCCTGGATGTTAAAGCAGCCCAGTGTGTGCGTACCCCAACTGAGCCCCTCCACACCCCCCCAGGTCTCTCTCACATTCTCCCTCCTCTGCACACTGATAATTATTCTCAGCTTCCCTTTTCCTCTCTCTTCTTACACATTTTGCTGTTCTATCCACACTTTAACCACAACACATGACCAAGCAATGGAAGGGGATCTTGATACACTTAGCAAGGAGCAGATAACTTACAGCTGCCTATCCTCACTCTGTGACTATAAGCCCCAGGCACATATCCATGCAGAGGAGCCCAAAGCATAACATGTGCTATACATCCATGACATAACATGTGAACATATGCTCAAATGCCAGCATCTCTCCCGCATCCTCCCAATCCCCCTTCCTCTCACCCCCTCAACCCCTCAACTTGGGATATTGACCCCATTTTCTGGTCTCTGGTTAGTTAGCAATACTGAATCTCCACTTCAGGACAGGCTAAGATGTCAGACAAACATGCCCATCACAGGCCTAAAACTCAGAGATCACCTGGGCTGAGAGTTCTCCTCATACATCCGCTCTTTCCCATCCTTAAACAGGCTGATGGTCTGCTTGGTTTTCTTCAGCAAGTTCTCCATGAACACCCGGAAATACTCATTCTCTCCCAGTGTCTCCATCTTGCCCTCATAGCGGGAGAGAATAGTGCGTAGATGCTGGTATGTATCCGGCAGAAGGTCTAGGATATAGGGAGGACTATTCTTTAGTGCCAACTTTGGGTTTTGACACAAACGCACCACCTTCAAAAGAAAGAAGAAAAGGAATAAGAAGTCATTTCAACCCAGTTTCTCCCTTTTCAAATGGGCTTTCTCAGTAACTCAAAGCACTGGAGAGAGAATAAGTGAAGTCACAACCCCTCAATCACACATCACTTGGGTGGCGATCCTTACGTTCTCAAGGAAGCTCCTCTGCAATTCCCACACATCCCACAGAGCTGCCAGAACATGCAGTTTTACAGAGGACACAACATTAACCATGGTTGGAGCTTACAGAAAATCACTTTGACCACCACAGCAGCTTCCAAAATGGCCAGCCACCACATCAGAGGTTCTTAAAGAAAAATTACATGTTCCATGGCAAGGACTGGCAACTAATGCGACAGGCCACTAAATTTACATATCAGTAAAGCTCAAACACTGAGAAATCTCCATCTACTGCATACCAAAAACTGGCCTTGTAAATACCTTAACAGTCCCTATATGATATCAATTTTACTCTGCTGAAGTGAGGGGGTAGGGCCACACCTCTAGAGTTCAGATGGTGCCAGATTCTAGGCCAACTTCATCCTTGGTGATCTGAAGGTCGCCAATCATCTGTTATAGTTTATTCAGTGAAGTAGATCTGTGGCCTCTGGGAATCGAGCAGAGTATTTCACTCGCCAAAAATTCCAAGAAATGTACACAGAGCTCCTAAGAGGGAGGCTTCCACCTGACATATAAGTTCGGCCCTGTCTGTGTTTAATTCAGTCAATGGGACATGCAGTCTCTGCTCTTCCCATGGTCAGTGCACCTCCACTGACCTAAAACCCCAGTGAGTCAGTTCACCCATCCCCGATAGGAAACCTCAGTCAATCCATCACCCAGAAGGCATGTGATTGCCAACCAATAATAATTAGCTCAATCCCTCAGGGATGCATCCTACATCCTACCCAAAGTCCATCCACCCCCGTAGCCCTGACATCTCTTGGTCCATCCCCTAGACATGCAATCCTTACCTACCCATGGTTAGGTCTCACACTGTGTACTAAAGATATGCAGAGCCAAAAAATAGTTTGGTTAGTCTTCATTCAAAACGAAGTTTTGGCAATTTTCATATTTTTTGGGGGGGGGAGGGGGGTTTAGTTTTTGTGCGTATTCATCTTAATTATGCACCTTCTATGCGTGTTGCAGCTTTTCTGCACATGCAAATTAAATCAGTCACATGGGTTTTAATTCATAGATATACCTGTGCACAAGCAAACTGAGTGCACTTAATATTTAGATACCCAAAATGAGCCAGAAATGCAGATCCCTACTGTGTATATACTCCCAGTGACTAGTAGAAAGAAAACACCAAACCCTCCAAAAAAGGGAAGGAAATTAAGGAAATACTGCATTGCACTACATCAACCATGCTACGCCACAAGCGTAGATCAATCTTCCCCTACAAGACACTGGGATCATGACCCTAAAAACTCCAACTGATTAAAAAGGGCCATGATGATAAAGGAAACAGCCAAGAATGGCATCGCTAACGAAAATGTGTGTGCGCCAAACAACTCTTCTGTTCAATGCAGGGAGAAAAATAAAATCAAGTACCAAGAAATGTAGTCAGAGACCAAGAAAATGTGGCAGAAAGATATTAAAATATTCCCAAATGAACTGGGCACCAATGGCCAGATTAAAACAGCTTTCAAGTGCATGTTGATATGTGTGTGATCTGTCCATATAACACACCTTATGAGTGTGTTATCATGCAAGTACTAAAGGTTTACACCAGCAGTAAATGGGTCCTGGCTTACAAGTGAGTTACTCCTGTGACAGTATGAACAAAATTAACCTTTTTGGAGACATTACCCAGAGTGAAATCAGACGTCCACCTGATGCATTACAACCTATGTGCTTTGATGGAAATCACTCTCCAGCAAATTTAAGAGATTAAGATTATGCCCAGGTTTAAGAGTGAAGCTCATTCCTTTCACTGCATATGCAAAACAAATGGAGACACTACCCCACGAGACCAACTTAAGGCAATGTGCCACAAATTTCAGGCTCTATACTTAGTAACTCTTGCAGATGACAGAATTAATTTAACAAGCTTGCTCACCACTCTTAAGTAGTCTGTCTCCATTCCTCCCTGCCCCCAAGTTATTTCATGTAAATACATAATCAGTGATGAATGTAATAAGCAAAAGAACATGCTGACTGAGTCACAAGTGCATTACCAATTAACTAACATTAACCGACAATGTACTTATGGACATGCTGCTGCAGAAATACTGAAAAAATAAACCATTATGTCAAACTATAGAAAACGTAAAGTGGGAGGTACACCGTTTCATCCGCATGTCATGCTTTGGAATATGGCCAGGAGTTTCAAACTCTGGAAATGGAACATAAAATCTTCAGCCACAGAAAACCTTTTGCCCCACTGTTTGGCTGTAAACTCTATGAAGTCTGTTTACTAAAGCACATTAGGCAAAAAAGCGCAGATAGTGTAGTGTTAGCTACAAAAGCCGTGTGTTATCTGTTGTGAGCATGCATAGAATTTCCCCAGCAGCAATATCAATGCAGATAACATCAACCGCTGAGATGGCGTTAATCCACCCATTCCCTTTCTTGTGTCTTTTACCCCTGGTGCTTTCACGTTGTCGTCATCTGTCCTTTACTGTCTTTCTTCCTTTTCTCTCTAATCACTTTCCTATCAATTCAATGGCGTTCCCTTCTCTCTCTATTTTCCTGCAGCCCTAACCTTTGTTGTACACCACCTTAACACTTCGGTAATAGGCGGTATATCAAATGTTCCTAATAAAGATAAATAAGCACTCATGCTGTCTGCAACTTTGATGGTTACCATGCACTGCTGATGCCTGGGTTAACTGAGCACTGCAGACACGCCCACTCTCCACCCATATCCCGCCCACTCATGCAGATAACAAGGTGTCTGCAAATAGCACAGAAAATCACTGCATCATCTGCAATGGTTCCCTCGATTATCTTTAACGCGCTTAGATATCATGCGCTACCTGCTGCATTAATAGATGATGTCGCTTAGTGAATAGGCCTCTTTATTTTAAAAAGTTGTAATAATTAGGGGTTTACACATGGTAACATGGTCCTTATCTGCTGACATATGTACTATTTGGCTCACCCAGTCTGCTCAGTTGCTTCTGTCTATAGTGTATTCAAATATTTGATCAACCACCTTTCAATAGTCGCATAAAAGCGGCTTACAAAAATCTTGGGCTCTGTTTGGTTTGTGAACCATTTGCTTTTTTGTAATTTGCCTTCTCTCTTTACTGCTGATCTATGTGCTACCAGAATCAAGCAAAGACATGCCCAGGCACCATGAAAGAAAACAATTCACCATCTCCTCCTACTCTTATGCCCCAGAAATGCAGAGGGGGACCCAGAAGCTACTGCATGGGCTCCACATCCCTTAGAAGAGAAACATTTTTAAAATCTGTGCAGTTCTTTTCAGGAAAATAACTTTTTTTTTTAAATTTAATATCATATAATGTCTTGTACACATAGTTAGCAATAGCTGCTGGTTGATGATGGGGAGGTACATCCAGCAAAGCCAAAGGGATCTAAGTAGCTGAATTTTCAGGCAACAACCTCACTAGTTTTGGAAGCCGTTTAGATGATAAAGCTTGGTGAGAAGACAAAGAGGGCTAGTTGTTGGATTAGTTATGTGGGATCTTATTGCTCATCTACCTAGGATACTGGAGAACTAAAGAGGAAAGCAAACCTGACTGTGCACATAAGCGAAAGTCCCTGCTCTACAGAGCATACAATCCTACTGAAGGCAAACTGGGCAAATAAGAGATTCATATATTATGGAAAATGATTAAACACAGCATTAAGAATAGGGTCAAGTTTTAAAAGCATCCTCCAAATAGTGAGCTTTTAGCTTGAATTTGAAGAGGACCAGAGAGAGAACATGACATGCTGACTCGAAGTCTATTGCAGGCATATGCGCAGCAAGGTGGAACAAACAGAGTCTGAGTTGGCGGTAGAGAAGGGCACAGATAAGAGTGTTTTACCTAAGAGGAGAGGTAATGAGGAGCTACAGACTGAAATCACTTGTAGGTCAATAAGAGAAGTTTGAACTGTATGCGGAAACAGACAGGGTATCAATGAAGGTGGTTATGTGTCTGTAATGACACTGGGGGAAGATAAATCATGCAGCAGAATTATGAATAGATTGAAGGGGAGAGATATGGTTGAGTGGGAGCAGGGTTGCCATAGCCTAAGCACAAGGAAATGAGTATCAATGAGGGTTTTGGTATTGTGACCATCAAATTCCATCCCTTCTTTCTAATGTTATAGAAAAAGAAGTGACATTTTAGCAGTTTATTCAATATGTGCAGAAAAGGAGAGAAAAGAATCAAAGACGTCCCCAAGGTTATGAGACAAGGAGACAGGAAGGATGGCAGTGAGTTTAGGGAGAAAAATAAGCAGCTCTGTCTTGGCCATGTTAAATTTCAGATGGTGACAGAACATCCAAGAAAGCAACATCGGACAAGTAGGCTAAGATTGTGGGCTTAAATTCCTGGTGAAAATTCTGGTGCTGAGGTAGATCTGGAAGTCATCAGTATAAAGATGACAAAGCAATGGAAGGAAATCAAAGGACCTAGGGAACAAGGTCCAAAGACATAACCCCTAAGGTACATCAATTGACTGTGATAGCATACACTAAAAGTGCAAAGGAAGGAAGAAGACAAAAACCAAAACAGAATGCAGTCCCGAAAACTAAGTGAAGCCATAGTATTATGGCATTGGTGGTGATCAACAGTGTGAAACACAGCAGATAGATCAAGGTCAAAAAGAATAAAGGTTCACGCTAAGGCCCTTGAATATGGCCAAGAACAGGTCTCTGGAGACTTTGGAAAGAGCCGTTTCTGTAGAATGTAGAGAGTGAAAACCAGATTGAAGTGGATTAAGAATAGTTTTAGATGAAAAGAAAATTAACAGTTGCTTTGATGTGAAAGGAGGAGACAAAAAGTTGCCGTTTTCTCCTTTGTAACTTCTGAAAAGGGAGAAGGGGGTGGCATGGATTGAAGGATGGATATGGGAATGAAGTGCGGGAAGGAGACGGAAGTGACCCAGTAGCAAATTCAAGATGAATCTTGTCAAAGCAGCCACCAGTCATAATCTGAGCAGAGAGACCAGTCCAGGCAAGTGGAGATATACCTAGGCATTGCCCTTACACGAACAAGATGTATTCATGGCAACACTCTGGACTGCTGCTCCAAAGATGGACTGTTCTCAGACCTGAACTTCCAGCCTAGTAAATGAATGCAGAGACACACTCACAGAGCCGCTCTGCATATTTTTTCCAGCAGAATAGCCCAAGACTGCCCAGGAGGCCATTTAGACCTTGTGGAATGGACCAATAAGTACCTGTGCGGCGTTGCATCCATAGGCTGCATAAGCCATCACTATCATCTCTTCAATCCACATAGAATTAGGTTTTGAGGCTGCTTTGCCCTTTCTTGGTGCCACTTTTTTTTATCCAGGCCAAATTGACCAAGAAAAGCAACTGTTCCTTGGAAGTAGGGCTGCTGTTCTTTAGCTGGAGAGGACTCAATCTCTGCTAGTTTTGCATAGGAGTAGTAGTCCAACCGCTGTGGCTGTCACCTAAATTTCCCTAGGCCCAGGTTCTGCCCGCCAAGAAGCCTCTGTTCCAGTTCCTTACACCCTTGCTATACTAATTCAGACATCTCCTCTCATTCTGCCTCCCTGCTGCAAAAGCTTATATAGGGCAAAAAAAAGTGCCTCTGTCTCCTGCTGGATATAATTCCCATTTGTCTGGATTGGTCTAGCAAGAACAAGAGAGCAGCAACCTTGCCAGACAATTTGGATCTCTTATGATTAAGTTTGTACTTGAGAGACAGGCACACAGGTTCTGCCTTTGGGGAAATGCCCATCCATGAGGACTTAAGGGATCAAGATGCCTTCAGAAAGGATGGTACTTTTCTGATAATAAAGCATCAAACAAGATAAAAGTGCTTCTATGTTGAAGTCTACAAGCTTTCCTACAGGACCACAAACTTTTTTTTGTCCTACTAAAAAATGATCAGATTGACCGCACAAGAAATATAAACCTCAATTTCAAGAAAAAGAAAAGAGCTACTCACCATATTTCCTATAACCTTGCTAGAATATAACCAAAGTCAAATAGAGAGGTAAAATTAATCAAACTATGAATACAGAATAAAAACAGGAAGTCTATCTGAACAATTACTGAGGCAGCCAGTTGCTTCATTGGTTGCATCAGATCAGCAGTGGGTTGAATACAAAATCTGCATACCGCCAACAATTGTTGGTTATATGACTCCAGATCCAAAATAAGCAGAAGAGGCATGGCAGTTGTTCTTAAGCAAATTCCTTGCAGAGTTTTATCTGTGGAGGATAAGGAATACTGAAGACAGCCAAAGAGATCAAGTGAGCTATTTGTGCTTTAGGACATGAAGTCACTGGGTCACAAAGGTCTTCCTGATGAGTTCTATAAATGTTACAAGCAATTTCTTGCTAGCAAATAGTAGAATATACGCAAGCATTGCCTTAATCAAGGAAACCTTCTGGATTCTGTGCAAGTTGCTTGCATTACAGTGATCCATTAGGAAAGATGGTCTGGATAGCAGTTTTCCTATTCTAGGTCACTCATAAGATCGATGACAAAATCTGGCTAGAGTGCTTGCAGATTGTTGACCCATATCAGTGATTATATTACTAGTATTAGCATGAATATTAGGACTATCTGGAATACCTGAGTGACTTTTGGAGGCCAAGGCTTCCGATGCCATTGACTATGATTATGTATAGTGCTGCATGACTGTAATTTGGGGACCACCTTTAATAACTGGATAATACTGCTTTATAATGATCCTATAGCAAATATGAATAATCTTTTTTAGGGGCCTTTCCTCTGTTCTATTTGCAGGGAAGAGTGTTTACCAATCCCCACTGCTGTATTAATTGGGTCAGAAACGTATACTGGAGGGATGTCGCCATCACAATTAATAGTATGATAAGGATATTGTGAGCTTTGGATCCAGGACTGTGCTTACCGAGGGTACTAACTGATTGAAGAAGATTACATCAACTTAGAGGTATGTCTGTGTTATCGGCACTGGCAAGAAAATGCCATGCTATTCAAGGGGAATATATAATGTTAAGTGCCATCGAGTCTGTGTCGGCTCAAAACTGCTTTCAGTCTTCAGTCAGGCGGCTCATTGTTGATAGAGTGGTATCCATAGCTGCTATTATTGTATCGATCCATCTCATTGCTGGCCTTCCTCTTTTGTGTTGACCTTCAACCTTGCTAAGTATGATGTTTTTCTCTAATGATCTCTCTCTTTGCATGATGTGTCCAAAGTATGAAAGTCAAAGTCATATCATCTGAGCTTCTAAAGACAGTTTTGGTTTGATCTCCGGGAAGTCCAGGTATACACAGTATTCTTCGCCAGCATCATAATTCAAAGGCATCAATTTTCTTCCTGTCTATCTTTTCCACTGTCCAACTTTTGCATCAATAAGAGGTTATTGAAAATGGCTTGGATGAGTCAAATCATTGTATGGGAGAGAGAAGTCTCTGCTCTTGAGAATCTTGTGTAGGTCCCTTCATAGCCATTCAGCCAAGAATAATGAATCCTCTGATTTCCTGACCATTTGTCATTTATTTATTATTGATGCAAGCAGGTTAATGTTGTCCACTATTTCAATTTCTTCTCCATCAACGATAAACTTATAGATTTGGCCAGTTGTCAGGATTTTTGTCTTCTTTATGTTAAGGTACAGGCCCATTTTGAGACTATCTTCCTTGATATAATGCTGCCATTTAAAATCTGAAGGAATTATCACATTTCTTGAATCCTTCCAACTAAAAAAAGAGCAACTTCTATGGCATGAGGCTATACGCTTCCATATAAAAGATCTGGTCTGTTGCAGCAGCGGGTCTGCTGGACGGGACCGCTGGTGGTCCTGGATCAGCTGGGACCACTTCACCCTAAGGGACGCTGGGAGAGAATATTGGTGCGGAAGGCCTGTCTGGTGGGTAAGGCCCCGATCCTTCACCGGTGGAGGGAACCTATGGCCCCCACGTTTTGCGAATGGCGCAATAGCCTGCATTACTTTATGCTTATAGAAAGGAGGAGTGCGCAGTGGCACCCCCGGAGATGGGCCACCTTTTTGCTAGTTTGGATACCCTATATTCAGGGGCTGGGGCCTAAATCCCGCAGTGAAGTGCTCAAGGTGGGGTAGTAGTGGGTGGGGTGGAGTTGTTGCTCCTTGGCATGGGACTCCTGTGTGTTCTGGTTCCTGGGGGGGGGGGATTTGGGTAATTTGGCATAGCTATGTGCTGTTTAGACCTGTTGTTATACTCCTCGGGCGGTGGACAAGACACAGCCCTGCCCGGGAGGTGCTTTCGTATAATATTGACTGTTAGTGTGTACCAATGGACACTGTTTGGATGTTTGTTGTTGTTGGTTTATGTGAAATTAATAAATAGATTTGGAAAAAAAAAAAGATCTGGTCTTCCTTGTAAAATTACTTTAACCCCAACTCTTATTTACAGTTGGTTCTTCCAGGAGAATCTTATGCAAGTGTGACTCTGGACAATATATAAAAGACAGATTAAGAGGGCATACTACTTTATTTCTGATGTTAACAATAAAATGTTGATATAAGAATGAATTTGTGCTGTGCCATGGAGAAAGATCAAGGAGAGGCTTCTCCCATCTTGCTGTGTTATACGCCTGATCTCGACTGCCCGAGTCATTGCTCCCTTCTCCGGTCCTATTCAAGTCTATGCTAAAAGATCACCTTTATGAATCTCAGTCCCTACTCTGTTTATGCCCATGTTATTTTCAATGAACTTTCCTAAATTCTTATTTGCCCTATTTGACTGTCTTGCCACAGGAACTGTCTCTTGTGTGCATTCAGCGCTACAGAAATGATAAGTAGTAACAGCAGTACTAGAGAGTCAATCCCCTGCAACCCACCTCACTTTAAAAGCAGCCTTTGCTATAAAGAGCAGCCAGTCAGGTTTTCAAAGAAGGTTTGGCCCCCTTCCTTCTTCTTGCATGTCATTCTTATCTGAGTAAAGTTTGCCAGTTTGGCCACGAGGGAAAAGAAAATGAGTTAGTTACTTTGATTTATCTGCTTTACCAAACTGCCCCAGGTAGGTATGAAATGCATCATTAACACCCCAACATAACTGATGTACAACCAATATACAGTACCTTCACCTCTCCTCTAAATGTCATGCTAGGATTAAAACTAATCACACTATCAAAGACTTCTATAAAGCACTGTAAATAGTTATTAGAAAATTTATTAACAGTTTCCTGTAAACTTTTTCATTTCTAATGCAGCTCCGTAGCGAGTTCCATAAAACTAGGAGCAGGGTGTGTAACACAGGTTTGACACACTCTTGACAAAATTGCTTCCATATACTAGAATAGGAACTGCATGACTATGGGCAGAGACCTTCCAGAAATGCTCCTATCCAGGGTAACAGACTCGAGAGGCAAACAAAGCCATAGAAGCAAGTGCAAAGCCCCCATTTTTTCTCCGAGACATGCTGAGTGCTCTGAATATCTCCGGCATCTAACCTTATATTTCTCTTACTTGGCAAGACCCAAGTTTTCCACAGACATTAGCCCTGCAGAGTGACCATCCTTGTAAATGAAGCAAACATTCATTACTGTGTTATTCACTTCTGGAAATCAGTTTGCATAAAACTTGCTGCACTAACTATAATGAGACCCAAACTACAAACTGACTTGTACTTACTTACATCTTGTTATTCCAAAAGCATCAACAATTCTATACTGCACAATCTGGTAGTCTAGCAGATAAACACAATGTCCTCGCTCTAAGTCACTATCCTATGTCAATATCTGAGTGGAGTTTTAGTTTTCACTTCCAGATTCACAGGTATCAAATCTCCCTTGCCATTACCATCTCGTGGATGTTCCAGTGACAGAGAAGGTTCAAAACTGACCAGAATGCAATTAAGTTATGAAATTAACCAGGGGTGGAATGCTCCTGAAAACATAAGCACCAGCAAAGCTTTTAAACAAGAAGAAATAGTTTGTCTCCCCCCCCCTCCCCACCAAGTACATTTTTACTCTGTTTTGCACAAAAAGTTTTTGCTTTGCCTTATTTTGTTTTTTACTTTCTTCGTATTTTCACCTTAAGGCTGTTACCAGTCTCTCTCCCCATCTTCTTCCTCTCTCTCTAGCCTTACCTTACCTTGATAGTGGCATCTTTAGCTGGAGTGAAACTACCGGAGCTGGTCTGGTGGCAGCTGCAACCTCTTCCTCCAGGCCTCATCTGACAGCATCCTCTACTTCAGGCAGCCAGAGACTCACAGACATCAGGACCCAAAATTTTAGGTGCCCAGGTGACCTGGCAGCTGTTAGACTTCCAGCCCCCAATACCAATCACTAATTCTTACAGCCCAAGTAAACATCTACATCAACTAGTGATGTTTAAAACACATAAAATCATGGCACAATAATTGCGCAATGTTGGTAAAGTACAATATTCTAAACATAATAAATCATGACCACAGAATAACCACTTAGAAACGTGCAGGGTAATCCTACCAGATGACAGAAGTTCAGGAAAATAATTTACAGCAAATCAAGGATGCAACAGGCAGTTTTGCTTAACGCTTCCCCAATAACCGAGTGCTAGAGAGGAATTAATGCAATTCTGTGCAAATTAAAAACAACAAATTCTAGCAACACTCACTGCTCTCCAATTTGCCAAAAACCACCACAGTATAAACCGTTTGCTTTTAATTTTGTAACAAACAAAACATATTTGTATGTTATTTGGAAAAAAAACTTGATGCAGGCAGAAAGCGATTGCACAAGACATATCTCGATTTTAACGAAAAGCAGAAAAACCAATGCCAGCATCCTCATTAGATTGTTCCCTTTCAAAGTATCAGAATATCATTATTGTGAATAGGAAAGAGGAAGCAGGCCACATCACCTACAAAAGCTTTCCAAAATGCCCTGGAAAAAACAAACACCACCACCCCAATCAGTAGTGAAAAGATATAGGGGTAATTTTATAAGGGAGCTGTTTAATAAAAATACAAGCTATTTAAGCACACAAGTCACTATCTTCAAGGACTTGTGTGCGTAGTTTATTTGGTTGCTATTCAGTAAGCATGCGTGTACTTGAGTCTGGGTGTGCATAGAGATGGAGTTAGGGCAGAGAGTAAATGTACACACATTAACTTATAAAATACTGTAACTTACACATGATCTTGAAACATCAAGACACAGGGCAAGTGTAAATGCTCATGACTAGTTTAACATGCATTTTTACACCACTGCATCCCGTTTTATAAAGTCAAGTACACACGTACTTCACTTTATAAAATAGGCCTCATGTAAATGCACGTCATCTCCACAGGAGTTAGAAAAATTACCCTCTAACATGTACAGATGAACTGAATTTTAAGATCAGTTTAAAAATCTTCATGTGGGCAAATGGAGGTAAAGGGCTTTGTTTTTCACAAGGCTGTGTTTTTTAATCAGTTTAAAAATTATCGTTTAAAATATACAGTTGCATGCTTCCATCTCTTCTCTAGTTCCAAGAGCTGCATGGCTGACTTTCACCTTCCTGTCCCCAAGGACTAAGTGGCTTGTGCAGGGGAAGATGGGAAAGACCAGGTTTTTGATCCAGAGGCCTGACCAGCTTAATGGTGACCACCACCACCACCCCCTCCCCCTCCCTCACCCCCTGTAGAATATGAGGAGGGGGGGGGGGCAGGATTGCATAGTTTAACAAGTGTGGTTCTCCGAGATAGTCAACCCCTGCACCAAGAACTAGCTAACCAAACAAGGGCTTTCACTTCCCTGATTCCAAGAACTATCACCTATTGTCACAAGAGCTATGGAATCCTTCCAGCTGCAGGAAGCAAATGATCTAAATGTTTCTAAACCAGAGTTCACCAGACAGTACCCTGTATGGGGGGCAGACAAGGCCTGAGGAGGTGGCTGTCTTTCTGCTTCAGTCAGGTTCCAATTTCAGCACAAGAGGTGCCTCAGTTAGAGGCAACTTTGGTCACCACCCTGTCTGTCCCTCCCTCCCTCCCTCCCTCCCTCATGACCCCTCTAACCAGAATTTCTTATCCCTTCCCGATATTCCTTAGCCCCCCTCTTCTATGGGGCTTTCTGTAGCGCACTCCCCTCATCCCCGAGGTCCCCCTTCCTCTTGTTCCTTCCCCGGCTCCCGTTACTGGGAGTGGGGAAGCTCTTCCCCTGGGGCCTTTCTATCCCTGACCCCTTCTACCCCAACCTCGCGTGGGGGGGGGGAGGTGACGCTGCCCATCCTCACCTTATCCATCAGCTTCCAACACTTCTCCACCATCTTCTTGTCCACGGTGCCGGGCTGGTGCGGGCTGAGATGGTGATGGTGCGGTTGGAAGCGGTCCTTCACCAGCCCAATCAGCCCGCCGCCCTTCCTCAGGTTGGCGGCCATGGCGGGGGGGGTCTCTACCCAGCTTAGCACACCACTAGCAGCGAGCGCCTGAGAGGGGCGACCACCGCTCCTCACTTCCTCTCAGCCTGCTCTACAGCGGCACCTCCCAGTCCCCATCTCCCCGCAGCCGCCGAGCCCTGCCAGAGCCGCCGGAAAGCGGAACCACCGCAGCCTCCAGGAAACCATTCACAGCACCCTGCCCTGGCCCCGCCCCCGCGCGCTCTGCGCATGTGCCTGCCGCGGCGTATACCGGATGGAAGCTAGGCGCAAGCGCCTCAAGAGGGAAGGCGCAGATGGGAAGCCATGTTTGGGTTAGGCATAAACAATACCACAAACAGGAGGCGATGGGCGTGGTTCTCGATTGCAGGGTCATGTTGAGATACGTAAAGCGCGTAGGGCGCGTTTCGGCCCAGCTCTGCCCGCAGATGATTAGGGGCGGCGGAGTACAGTATGCGAGCTAAAGCCGGTCACGCCACCACGGGCGAAGCGCCTGCGTGGAAAGGGAAGTAGTCGTGGTCCCTTCGAAATAGGAACCGCAGGCTTCAGTCGTTACCATAGCACCCAGAGTATCTTAGCAACGCAAACACCCCGCCTTCCTCTGCTCTTTCACCAATTGGTTGGTAGATGCCTGGCCCACTGATTCCTGTCCACCGATTGGCTGTACGATATTGTGGTCAGCTTGTGGTTTGGACTTCCTTCTAGCTTGACAGTGCGCCGAACTGATGCGCTCGAGAGGTAGGGCAATTATTGTTCTTTATCTTTCGAGTAGCAAGATCAAAAGATGCCCCCAAAAAAGAAAGAAAAAGGAAGGAAAAAAGGAAAGCTAAAAAAGAGTGGGACAGGTAAGTATGATTGATACCTGTACAGTCTAAAGCAGGCATGGAAGCCCACATGTGTATCCTTTACGAATACAAGGCTGAACCAAGGGTATTAGATGTCATAGCTGAACCCTCAGCCTTCTGCCCTCCCTTAATTAGCTTTAGGGCCCCTTGGCTCCCTCCTGAGATTTTGATCATTTTGATTGCTGAATTTCATTCTCTCTACTCCACCCTTCTCAAAACAATTGTATAAAAATGTGTAATTGGGCATTGTACTGTTAAATATTACATTTTGTTTTATAGAAATTTTAGAAGTTGGCCCATACAAATGGGCTATTTGAAAACTACCCAAATAGTAATTCCCTGCAAGTACGAGCACATGCTGATGCTCTTCGAGTTTGTATGACTGTCACCTACATTGTTTTGCTTTAACTGCTGCTGCTTTTTGTTGCCTCAGAAACTGTCACTCTAGCTAATTGCCTAATCTAATAGTTAAGCCAGCTCTGCTTATTATGACAAAAAGTACTAAATCACAGTGCATTTTCTTCCACACTGTGTATAACACAAAGATATCAGTGATACACATTTTCCAAAACTAATAGAGAAAGTCAAAGACTTCCCAAATAGGAGCATGAAAAACTTTGTATAATCCTGGGGAAAAGAGCAGAAATAGCAGCAAAATATGTTGTATCCTGCTACCAGACAAGAAAGAAGAAATTAGACCTTACCTGCTAATTGTCTTTCCTGGAGTTCTCTCCGGGCCAGTCCAGGAACAGGAGGGTTGTCAACCTTCTCCAATTGACAACCCTCTTGTTCCTGGACTGGCCCAGAGAGACGATCAGGAAACAGAAATTAGACCTTACCTGCTAATTATCTTTCCTGGAGATCTCTCTGGGCCAGTCCAGGAACAAGAGGGTTGTCAATTGGAGAAGGTTGACAACCCTCCTGTTCCTGGACTGGCCCGGAGAGACGAGAAGGAATGAAACCTAACCAGGAAAGATACAGACATGAGCTAGAATCTGGGAATTGCCCTGTCTATTGTCCTCTCCGTTCATTGTAATTTTATTCTACTGTAGCTACTACCTTGTAAATTATCTCTCTTTGTCTTTTCTCTTTTCTATGCTACCTTAACTGCAAATTGTATTACTTTGGCAACACCTGGAAAACTGCCATGACAATACAATTATCTGACTATATCTGTGCCACAAATCAGTTGTTGTTGTTAAGTGCCGTCAAGTCAGTGTCAACTCATGGCGACCCTCTGGATTGTTGATCTAAACTTTGTTTGGTCTTCATCGTTGATAGCATGGTATCCATAGCTGCTATTATTGTATCGATCCATCTCATTGCTGGCCTTCCTCTTTTACGCTGACCTTCTACCTTGCCAAGCATAATGTCGTTCTCTAATGATCTCTCTCTTCACATGATGTGTCTAAAGTATGAAATTCAAAGTCTTGTCATCTGAGCTTCTAAGGAAAGCTTAGGTTTGATCTCCTCTTAGGTGGTGAAAAGGATCACTCCCAAAATGCTCATATCCCTGAAGACTACCCCATCTACTCCAAAACCACCCCTTAAAGCCATCTCTCCATCTACTTTCACCCTTTCAAACTATCCCCCACAACTACTTCATCACCTCCAACTACCCATCCCTCCTAAAACTAATTCCCCACCATCCACAAATACCCCATACTACTTCCCACATCCCACAAAACTAGCAACTCGACAACTACCCCATCACTCCCAACGTCTGCCCCAAGACTATCCCCTAACGCCCAAATGTATCCCTACAACTACCTTGCCCAACTAATTGGTCATCCCCCACAACTATTCTTCCACAGACACAAGGAACACACAGCATAGAGATACATGCATGCCGCACCAGCACACACCAGAGCTTCCAAGTTACCAATGGGGAGATTTTAGGCCAATTCTGGATTTCTGACAACCCTATCTTGGTGCAATATTAAACCTGGTGCATTGATTTCAATAGGGAGAAGTAGGGACTATAAATACTGTACTGCTTTGAGATGTAAGCTCAAAATCAGGACTGGTTAATAAGTCACCCTCCTGGAACTGGGTAACTTGGCAGGTCTAGCACACACATAGGGATTATATACAATTCCCTGTTCCTGCTGAGCTGCATTTTCAGTCATTGTGATGCATATTTCATTTTTCTTATTGTTAATTCTACTGTGAAACTTACTGAGTGAAGCTTACTGTTTTCTTATTGGTTGCTATGTGTACTGCCAATTAATATCTGTTGCTGTGGGCAGGGCCAGATTTAGATATTGGTAAACTAAGAATATAATGAGGGACTGATATGCAAAACCCTTATCTGGATACGAATGGTAAATGAGATATTCGGCAGTATGATGTGGATCATGCTATTGAATATCCCCACAGACTGCCCTGGCACTATCGTTAGTGCAGGGGCAGATAGAGGGCCGTGCTGGGGCTCATTGCCAGCCCCAGCGTTGGTTCAAGGTGTTGGTGCCCTAGGCATACTTTAATCTCCCCCTGGCTGTCAGAAGCTACTGTTTAACTTTGAATGTCCTGCTTTTTGCTAACTCCAAGAAGCTGCTGTCCTAGGCAACCACCTAGTTTGCCTATAAACCTTAAATCATAGTGGTTGGGCCGGCCCTGTTGACATGATGCAGATAAGTGCCAGCGCTTTCCCAGGTAGTGCCATTTTCAGCAAGCACTTATCCAGACAAGTTAGGCCACATGAATAGCAGACCTACGTTGCTAGCTGGATAACGCCAGTTCAAAATCGTGGTAACTGGGCAAGTGCCAGCCGTTTTCCGGATAGCGCCGCTCTAGCCAGATATTCAGTGGCAGCTCGTTTCCGGATACTGCTGCTGAATATCCCGCCGATATTTAAGTGCCAAGGCTGACTACTATGGTGTTTGAATATTGACCTTTTTGAAAATTGGGCCCATATATGGTTAGAGGGCCCTGTAAAATGTCAGTTCTAGCCACCTGGGTCCTGTCTAGCTTTTTCCAGGGCTCAATAGATTTTTCCATTAATGGGAAGATAGTGGAAACGGAGCACTGGAATGCTGCTGTAGTCTCAGGTAGGGAGGAGGTGAACGGGAGGGGGGGAATTCCTATGCTCTACACTTTGCCATGAAAACCCAGGGAACAGGCACAACATGGGCAGCTACCCCCAGTGTCACCATGAAGTAACATCAACTCAACGGCACTTAACACCAACAACGACAACAAAAAATGCCCCAGTACATTTCTGTGGGTGAGATCCAATATTGGGGTGACAAGCAGCACTAAGGCACAAATGAAAAAGCCTCAATAGGAGAGTCAGTTTCACAGCTGCAGAATAGAAACATAGATTCACTGTAATATAGCAATTAAGGTACTGCACCTTTCAAACTGCCCTCTTTGCTAATCTCCTCTCCCAATCACAGATGCACAGAGAACCAACACCGATATGAATAAACACACACGCATACCCCTGCACATACATACATACATACATTCATACAAAAACTCATGCATAGACACACACATTCACCCACACATGCACAAAAAACCCCAGATATAAGATACAAAACAGAGATGAACACAAACACATCACGTGCAAAATACATTAAAAACAGAGAAATACACAAGACAAACACACATGCACAGAGGCCATTAGATGATCAGGGTGAAAAGGGCTACTCAGGGAGGACAAGGCCACAATGTACAGACTAAATTCTTTGCTTCATTCTTTACTGAGGGAGATGTAATAGAACTACCCATGCCAGAAAGGGTAGTTAATGTGACATTTGAAGGAACTGAAACCAACTCCCATGAATATAAATGATACAGTAGGCCAAATTGACAAACTAAAGAGTAACAATCATCTAGAAGAGATGGTATACATCCCAGAGTGCTGAAAGAACTGAAAACTGAAATTGGAGATATACTATTAGCAATCTATAGCCTATCAATAAAATCATCTACTGTACCTGAAGATTGAAGGGTGACCGGTATAACACCAATTTTTAAAAGGTTCCAGGGGTGAGCCAGACAATTATAGACTGGAGAGCCTGACATCAGTACCAGGCAAAATGGTAGAAATTATTATAAAGAACAAAATTACTAAATACATAGATCAACATGGTTTAATGGGACAAATTCAACATGAAATTTAGCCAAGAGAAGGCTTATCTTGTCCTATCCTATGGCTCCATTTCTTTAAAGACGTGAATAAACATGTGGATAAAGGTGAGCCAGTTGATATAGTGCAGACCTCGACCCATTTTCTTAGGATCTAGGAGCCAGATTTATGAACAACTAGATTTATTTATGTATATTCATAAATCATCCATTTACATGTTCTCAAGTTTATGCACAGCAAACTAATTATTACAATAGCAGTTTAAATATTTAAAAAAAGTTAACAGATGCAAATACAAGAGAAGTGACAAAGCTACATTTTGAACTGATTTTAGTGAACAGTGATAGCTGATGGTTCACTGGGAAGCCTGTGTGGAGCAGACTGCACTAGTCTAATGGGGGAGTGGATAAGAGTTTTGGTAGTGTTCACAAAGGGAAAGATTATGGTTCCAAACTTCCACCCATTGCAGCACCAACAGCCTCAGCTTTTCTCCACCCCCACACACCCATCCCAGCAGCTTCAGTCTCTCTCTATGGCCAACCCTCAGCAGCTACAGCCTCAGGCACTGCCTTTCTCCATTGCCTACACTCCCACCCAGCAGCCGCAGCCTCCCATAGCAGCTGCAGCCATAGCCTGGTCATTCTTCCATCACCCACTCTTCCCTCCAGCAGCACAGCTTCTCTCCATTGCCTGTCTTCTCACCCACTCCAGTAGCTACAGCACCACCCACACCCACCAGCAGGAACCTGTCTCTCACCTATTCACCCTCTCAGTCATCGCCTTTCTCAAACTCTCTCTTCTTCCTGCCTACTACTCCCTCCCCTCCCCCCACACACCAAAACAAGAACACTTCTTTCAAATTCCTGCCATTATTCCTAGCCAAAGGACTGGAGATCCTGAATGAAAAATAAATGCATACAAATAAACTAGCTGCTCTTCTTTGGCCCAGAATTACTCTGTGTGGTGCCAGTGCTACTGTTGCTGTTTACTCATGGTTACAAATATCAGTGCCTCGCTGCTGCTCCTTCAGCCGGTGCCAGCAATGAGAACACAATTGCTTCTTCTGACGAACAGCTGATGACATCACTGCTCTTCCGACATGTGGACTGATGATACCATTCTTGAGGAAAAGCTGCAGAGCTGATGATCTTGTGTCCTTTCCACAGGTCCCAACCCTGCTGCCCTTCATGTGTTCCACAGCTGAGACACAAGCTTTCAAGGTCTGATTTTCTAATCACCCTGGCACCTGGAGGTTGTTGAGCCCCGATATAGTGTATATGGGTTTTTAGAAGGCATTTGACAAAGTTCTTCATAAACAATTCCTGAGGAAATTAAAAAGCCATGGGATGGAAAGCAGTGTCCTATGGTAGACTGGGAACCAATTAAACCAGAGAAAACAAAGAGTAGATTTAATTGGTCAATTTTCACAATGGAGGAAGGTGAATAGTGGAGTGCTCCATGAGTCTCTTCTGGGACCAATGCTTTTTAATATCTTTATAAATGACCCAGAAATCAGAACAGGGAGTGAGGTAATCAAATCTGCAAATGACACTAAATTATTCAAGATTGTTAAATCACATGCAGATTGTGAAAAATGGCAGATGGAATTTAATGTGGACAAGTGCACAGCGATGCACATAGGGAAAAATAACCAAAATTTTAGCTACATGATGCAGTGTTCCACAGTACGAGTCAACACTCAGGAAAAAGATCTAAGTGTCATCTGGAAAGTGGTGTGTATAACTGCCCAGAGCATGGGAAATAAGATCGCGGATGTTGAGGCTTTAATAGAAGAGACCAACTTGGATTTAGTGGTGGTTACAGAGACATGGTTCATGGACAACCTAGAATGGGATGGAATTATACCGAGCTATACCTTATTTAGGAAGGACAGGATAGGAACAAAGGGAGGTGGAGTGGCACTATATGTAAAAAATAATATTAAAGCTATAGAACTGCAAGATTTAAAAGGAAGAGAAGAGGAACTATGGGTTAAACTAGAAAGAGGGAAAAGGAAATCTATTTGCATTGGAGTTATATACAGATCCCCTTCACAGGAAGTAGAAGTGGACGAAGATTTAATAGAAGACATACACAGTATTTCCACGAAAGGAGACATGCAGTAAATACTGATAGTTGTTTTCAATATGCCAAATGTGGATTGGCACATCCCTGCTGCGGTGTCATCTAGAAGTAAGGAGATCCTGGATTCTCTACAGGGAGAGCTATTCAGGCAACTGGTAACAGAACACACACGTGATTGGGCCATACCGGACTTAGCGCTTGCCAATGGGGAAAATGTTTCTGATATCACAGTGGGAGATCATCTTGCATCCAGTAATCACCAGATGGTATGGCTCAGTATTAGGACTAGGGCTGATAAAATCCATTCAAAAGCGAGGGTCTTAGACTTTAAGAAAACTAACTTTGCCAAGATGGGATAATAGCTCAAAGAGTTGTTAGCAGGATGGGAACAGCTGGAGGATGTAGAAAAACAGTGGGCAAAGGGGATATGTTAAGGGCAACAACCTTTTTTGTTAGAAAAGTAAATAAATATAAATGTAAAAGGAAAAGGAGGCCGCTATGGTTCTGAAAAGAAGTAGCTGAAAAGGTGAAGAAAAAGAGGGAGGCCTTCATGAAATACAAGAGATCACAGAGAGAGGGAGGCCTTCATGGAATACAAGAGATCACAGAGAGAGGAAGACAGGTATCTTAATATGTATACCTTTAGAGGAAAAGCGGGATAGAGGTGATATGATTGAGATGTTTAAATACCTCCGTGGCATAAATGTTCAGGGGGAGAGCCTCTTTCAATTGAAAGCAAGTTCTGCTACGAGGGGACATGGGATGAGGGTGAAGGGGGATAGATTCAGGAGTGATTTGCGGAAATATTTCTTTACGGAAAGAGTGGTGGATCCGTGGAATAGTCTCCCAATGGAGGTGGTAGAGATGAGGACAGTAACTGAATGCAAAAAAGCATGGGACGAACACAGAGGATCTCTAAAGGAAAAAAGGGGACTGTTGTAGTTGTTGATATGGAAGGACAGACTAGATAGGCCATGTGGTCTTTTTCTGTCATCATGTTTCTATGTTTCTATCTATATTTCGAAAAACTTAGAGAAACTAGCAAAGTAGTCAGGAAAGCAAAGGTACAAAAAGAAGTAGAAATAGCCAATGTAATAAAATGTGGGGATAAGACATTTTTCAGATATGTTAGTGAGAAGAGGAAGGTCAAAAATGGTATTGTCAGCCTCAAGGGTAAAGGGGAGGAATATGTAGAAGCTGATGAGGATAAATATTTCTGTTCTGTGATCACAGATGAAGGACTAGGAGCAGGACCTCAGAAAACACCCATGGATAAGAACAGAAGAGACAGGGATCTCGAACGATTTTCAGAAGACTGTGTTCATAAAAAACTAGCTAAACTAAAAGTAGACAAAACAATGGGTCCAGATGGAATACATCCAAGAAAACTGAGGGAACTTGGGGATATTCTAGCAGTTCCACTATCTGACCTTCTTAATGCTTCTTTGAAGTCGGGAGTGGTGCTAGAGGACTAGAGAAAGGCACATATGGTCCCTTTATACAAAAGCGGACACAAGGATGACATTGAGAACTACAGGCTGGTTAGTAAATTATTGGAAAGGCTACTAAAAGATTGAATAGTGAGGTTTCTAGAGTCCAATGGATTGCAGGATCTGAGGCAGCATGGATTCACCAGAGGCAGGTTTTGGTGAGACAAATCTGATTGATTTCTTTGACTGGGTGACCAGGGAGTTGGAGCGAGGGAGAGCCTGAGATGTGGTGTACTTAGATTTCAGTAAAGCCTTTGACACCGTTCCGCACAGGCGACTTATAAACAAACTGAGCACCCTAGGGATGGGCCCTAAAGTTACTGATTGGGTTAGAAATTGGTTGAGTGGGAGGCAACACTGGTAAATGGAGCTCACTCCGAGGAGGAGGAGGTTACTAGTGGTGTGCCGCAGGGATATGTCCTTGATTCGATTGTTTTTAACATCTTTGTTACTGATATTGCGGAAGGATTGTCAGGTAAAGTTTGCTTATTTGCAGATGATACCAAAATCTGCAATAGAGTAGACACCCAGGAAGGAATAGATAACAGGAGAAGGGATCCAGCTAAGTTTTTAAAATGGTCTAGAATTTGGCAGCTGAAATTTAATGCTAAATAAAATGCAGGATCATGCACTTGGGCCGCAAAAATCCAAAGGAGCGGTATAGTGTAGGGGTAAGGTACTTCTGACCACAAAAGAAGAGCAGGACCTGGGCATAATTGTGTCTGACGATCTTAAAGTAGCTAAACAGGTAGAAAAGGCGACTGTGAAACCCAGAAGGATGCTTGCATGTATGTGGAGAGAAATGGCCAGCAGACAAAGGAATTGATAGTGCCTCTGTATAAGTCTCTAGTGCAACCTCATTTGGAGTATTGTATGCAAGAGTCTGGAGACCGCACCTTCAAAAGGATATAAGCAGTTTGGAGTCGGCACAGAGGGCGACTACTAAAATGGTTAGTAGTCTTAGGCCTAACACATGGTGGTCATTGAAACCATAGAAGCATAAAACTGGTGCACCTGCCAGACCCAATGATTGACCTGTGCTCCGGATGATGTCAGGCCGCTCCCCAAGGCAGCTGCTAAGAAGTAACACTGGAAGCAAAATGAGACTGTTCTCACCACTGAGGAGCACAGGACAAACACTGGGCTTCAGGCCACCCGTTGTGATCAAGCCTTCTGGCACAAACCTTCTCTCGTCGGTCGAGCTGTCCTGGGGGGCTAGGGGGAGAAGGAGGGATGCTGGGGGGGGGGAGCTGAAGCACTTGAGGGTATGTGAATACAAGGACCTTGATTCAATGGAATCCTCACTCCTCAACCATTCTACAATTCTGACTGTGGGCAGATCCTCTTTTCACCCCCCCCCCCCCCCCGCGCACAGGAAACGCCAATGGGGTATCCTGGGTATCTCCTGGAGATATCTGCCATTGAGCTCAATTGGGAAAGAACCTTTTTTGACCATCTAGCCAGGGGCTAACACAATTTAAAACAGAGAAATACTGAAATATGCCCCTAGCTGCATCAGCATTAGTAGCAGTGATGATGTCACTACAAGATTTTAGTTCTTTCTCTGTCGCCACATCTGCTGGTAGGATATCACAACCCACTTGTCTGGAGTGGTTTAGCAGGATGAACTAGAAAGCATAGTTACTCAACTGTAACAGGTGTTCTCCAGGGACAGCAGGAATCAGTCCTCACATATGGATGATGTTGGCGCTGACAGAGCCCTGGCGGAAGCATCTCCCCAGCTTTCAAAGAAAGCCTTTGGGAGATGCCACCACGCATGCGTGGTCCCCTTCTTGTCCAAGGGTGCCATCTTGATTAGTCAGGTGCCATAGCTAGAGCCCAACCAAGAAGATGGCCAAAAATGAACAGCAACTCCAAGGGGATGAAGGAGGATTCTCAGGACTGATTCCTGCTATCCATGGAGAACACTTGTTACAGGTGAGTAACTATGCTTTCTCCAGGAGCAAGCAGGAAGTCAGTCCTCACATATGGGACTCCCTAGCTCCAGGCTACCGAGGACTGGTAGAAAAACCATGGCCCAGCTATGAGCAGCCACAAGTGAATCTGAAGGCAGACTCTGAGGATCCCAGTGTCCAGTAGCTTGAACAAGAAGGGTCGGAGGGCAGGAGTTGCCTAAACCACGAAGAGGTTATGGAGTACAGCCTGGCTGAAGGCGCTATCCTGTTGGGACTCCCTCTCCAGGCAGTAGTGGGCTGCAAAGGTGTGGACAGAGGACTAGTGGTGGCCCAGCAGATGTCAGCCACTGGCACCAACCAGAGGTACGTGACTGAGATTGCCATTGCCCTGACATTGTGCACTATGACATGGCGCTCCAGGAGGACTCTGGCATGACTATGAGCAAAGGCGATGTAATCCGCCACCCAGATGGATATGGTCTGTTTAGTGACTAGCTACCCCCTGTGGCTGGGGTCAAAGAAGATGCAAAGTTGTGAGGCTTTGTGATGGCCCTGGGTCCATTGTAAGTAAAAGGACAGTGCTCGTTTGCAGTCCAAGGTATGGAGGACGGCTGATTCCGCGTCGGTGTGAGGCCACGGGAAGAAGGTGGGGAGAACCACTTCCTGATTGAGGTGGAAGTCGGAGACTACCTTCAGTAGGAACTTGGGGTGAGTGCGGAGCACCACCCTGTTCCTATAGAATCTAGTATAGGGATACTCGGCCACCAGCGCCTAGAGTTCACTGACCCTGCGAGCTGAGGTGAGCACCACGAGGAAGGCGATCTTCCAGGACAGGTGGCTTAGAGAGAGCTGGTAGCCAAGGGCTCGAATGGCGGCTTGGTGAGCTGCACCAGGACAACATTGAGATCCCATTCCGCCGCCGGCGGCAGCCACAGGAGAAGTCTGGAGAGCAAGAGGCCCCGTATAAACTTGGTGATGAGGGGCTGCATGGAAAGGGGCTTGCCCTCAATGGGGTGATGATCAGCCGAGATGCACCCTGACGGAGTTGGACTTAAGTCCAGACTGCGATAGGTGGAGGAGGTACTGAAGGACCGAGTACTCCGGGCAAGAGAATGGGTCAAGGTGGTACTCCGTGTACCACACAGCGAACCGCCGCCACTTGAAAGCATAAGCCCGTCTCGTGGAATCCTTGCGAGAGACCAAGATGATTTCTTCCACCTCCCTGGGAAGGTGTAGTGAGGTTAGGGAGACCCGCTCAGCCACCGTGCTGTAAGGGATAGGGTTCCCGGGTTGTGATGGAGGATCGAGCCCTCCTCCTGTGTCAGGAGCCCTGGAGAGCTCCGGAGGGGAACCGGGGGACTCCAACGAGAGACAGAGCAGCAGAAGAAACCACGGTTGCCTGGGCCACCGCGGGGCTACCAGGATGATCGACGCCTTGTCGCACTGGACCTTGAAGAGGGTCCGAGCAATCAGTGGTGTGGGGGGAAATGCATAAAGGAGGGCTCCTGTCCACAAGAGGAGGATGGCGTTGGTGGCCAGCCAAGAGAGATGGGGTTGAGGGCTACTGAACTGGGGCAGCTGTGCATTGATCGGGCCAGGAGTGCCCCATAGCCAGAAGAGTCTGAGCACTACCCTAGGATCCAAACACCACTTGTGCGGCTGAAGGACCCTGCTCAGCCTGTCTGCCAGGGCGTTGTCATGGCCTGGGAGATAGATAGCCCTGAGGAGCATCCCTTGGCTGGCCGCAAAGGAGCAGAGGCCACAGCTTCCTGACAGAGGGAGCCCGTGCCACCCTGCTTATTCATGTAGAACATTGTGACCTGGTTGTCCATCTGGATGAGCACTGACTGGTGCTGTAAGCTGTGTCAGAAGACCCTCAGGGCGAGGAAGATGGCTCTGAGCTTGAGCAGATTGATCTGCTGCTGGCTGTCCTTGAAAGACCAAACCTTCTGGGTGCACAGCTCCTCACAATGGGCACCCCAACCCATCCAGGAAGCATCCATTATGGGGATCCTGCGGGGATTCAGGAATTGGAAGGGCATGCCTGCCCGTAGGTGCCAGACATCCTGCCACCAGGTGAGGGACTCCACAAGCTGGCAAGAGACGGTGACCCTGTCCTGAAAGCCTGCCTGTGGCCTGGGTCCACTGGGAACGGAGGCACCATTGAGCCACCCACATGTGGAGGCATGTGTTGGGGACTACATGGACCGTGGAGGCCATGTGGTCCAGGAGGTTGAGGAATGCTTGAGCTGACATGGCACAGCAGGGCGCGGTGCCTCTGTACCTCAGCCGCGAGGGCCATGAGAAGGTCCGCCCTGGCCTACACAGAGTCCAGGCGGGCCCCGATGAACTCCAGAGCCTTCGTTGGAATGAGGTTAGACTTTGAATGATTTATCATAAAGCTCAGGTAATAATACCTGAATGGTGCGGTCGGTGGCCTGTGTGGCCTCTGAGGCTGTGTCCCCCTTGATGAGCCAGTCGTTGAGGTAGGGGAAGATGAAGGCCCCATAGGAGGAGGAGATAGGCCACCACCACTGCCAGGCATTTGGTGAAGACTGTTGGAGCAGAGGCGAGGCTGAAGGGGAGTACCCTTTACTGGTAGTGGTCACCTCCTACCACGAACCTGAGGTACTGGCCTATGACTTGGATGGCTCAGGATGTGGATATAAGCATCCTTCAGATCCAAGGAGCATAGCCAATCTCCCTGCTGGAGGTAGGGCAGCAGTGTTCCACGGGAGAGCATCTTGAACTTCTCCCGCACCAGAAACTTGTTGAGGTGTCTCAGATCCAAGATAGGCCTCAGGCTCCCTATTCTCTTGGGGACCAGGAAGTACCTGGAGTAGAACCCTTGGCCCCTCATGTGGTGCAGAACAGGCTCCACAGCTTTGTCCTTGAGAAGGACTGTGAGCTCTTGCCTCAGCAAGGTTTGGTGCAGGGGAGACCGCGTGGGCTTCCTGGGAAAGAAGGGTGGAGGGACCTGGTCGAGGTGGAGGCAGTAGCCCTCCTGGACTACCTGAAGAGCCCAGGAGTCAGTGGTGATGGAGGCCCACCAGTGGGCAAAGTGAATAAGGCGCCCCCCTATCGGGAGCTGGTCCTCCAGCGAAAGAGAGGCTATGCTGATGGCGTCAAAAACCCGACTCTAGCTGGGCTGGGGCTGGCGGCTGGGGTTTGGGGCCCTTGTGTTTGTGTGGGGCCTGGCCTGTTCCCTTGCTATGAGGACCCTGTTGAAGGGTCTGGCCAGCATAGTATGGGGGATAGCACTGGTAGGAGTGGCCCTTCTGGAGGAAAGGGGGTTTCTTGCCCTGCAGCTTCTTCCGAGGCAAGGTGGAGGTTTTCTTCGAGATCCAGATATGAGCGACATACTTGGTATCGATTTCAGCCACTTTGTCCTCCATAGGCTTACCAAAAAGCTGTTCACCGAGGCAGGGGATGTCAAGAAGCTTCTCTTGTACCCACTGCTCAAGATACGATGATTGGAGCCAGGCCTGGCATCGAGCGCCTATGCCCCGCAGCTGCCACCCTCACACTGGACTCAAAGCCATCATAGCGGCTCGAAACAAGTACTTGGAGCACTCTGAGACAGACTTTGAAAGGGTCTGGAAATGCCAGAGGTGGTCTCCATCAAGGCCAGCTGCGAAGCCCCCAAGCTCCTTGGCCATATCCCGGAGGAACATGCCAATATAGAGCTGGTAAGTCTGGATACGGCGTGTCAGCAATGAGCCCTGGTAGCATTTCCGCCCAAGGGCATGGGACTACCTGCCCAGGGGCACCGACGAGTGCGACTTCAGGCTTTTTTGCTGGCACATGGCTGACTCTACCACCATGGAGGTGTGGGGGAGTTGCACCTTACGGAAGCCCAGGCTACAGTGGACTCAGTACATCGTATCTAGCAGACAGTGGACAATGGGTTTTGACGCAGGGGTCTCCCACATCCTGAGGAGGATCTGGGTAAGGATGGAGGGGACGGGGACTGTCGAGGTCTCCTTTGGTGGTGCCTGTACTGGAGGATGTTAAGTTCGTTTGTACGAGGGTCCTCCTCTGGCTCTGTCGTGAGGGAGAGCACCCATGCCATGTCCCTGATGAACTCGAGGAAAGTGGTGGGAATCAGCGCTTGGCAGCCAGTGGAGACAGGTCTGAGGGGAGGTCTCGAGTCTCTGGGGATGTCTCGATGTCGGACTCCCAGTCCGAGTACTCTGAGGAGGACTTGAAGCCCGCCGGCTGCAGGAGCACCGACAGCTCCGGTCTTGAGTGCTTCGAGGCCGGGGCATGGCCAGAGCCAAAGGCGCTCATCTGCAAAGACCTCGCTCACGAGGAATGGGAGCGGGAGCGAGAGCGAGAGCGAGACCCTCGCCGAGGATCTGACCAAGGCGTCTGGCTCTCGGTGAACACTTCAGCGACCCTGGGAGTCATCGAGGTTGAGGTCCCTGCGGTCTCTGCAGGGCCGGGTGGCACCCACTGGGAGGCAATGAATGCAGAAATGCTGCGCTCCAGGACCAACATGTGGGCTTCCCACTTGGGGGTGGCAGCCACTGACACAGACGCCGGGGTGAGCAGGTCAGGCATCAAGGAGAAGGGGTCCTCGATGGGGCGGCTCTCGGGAGATCGAGGTCGATCGCTGGAAGCCATGGACATCCATTCTGGGCACCTTTCGGGGACGCTCATGCTCAAACTCTTCTAGATCTCGCCACGGACTGAGCAACCAGGCGCGGGACTTCCTGTGCTTGTCCACATCTCCAGAAGAGGCCCTCAAGGTCGTCTTCTTCTTTTTTTTTACACTCTCGCTCTGGAGTAACCTTATTCGGAGTGCCTGCGGGTTCACTGAGGGGCTGCTGGAGCCTTGCACGGCTCGGAAAAGCCATGCGGGGCTTTTGAGCATGAGGCTACCGAGGATACTGGGGTGGAGTCTACCTTTTGGAAGATGTCGTCCTGCTTAAGCTAATGGCTCTGGATGGCCTTCGCAGACATTTTCTTGCACAAGGGGCATTCCTCCGGGTTATGGGCAGTGCCCAGATACCAGAGACAACAATCATGCGTGTCGGCGATGGCCATATTTTTTGAACACCAATCACATTTTTTAAAACCGGTGGCCATTGGGGCGAAAAGGACCCTCGCAAGGTCAAAGACCCTCACCACGGCCAGTGGTTGAAAAGGGTGCAAAAGTGCTGAAAAACAAAAATATGACAAAAGAAAAAATTTTGAGGCCTGGTGCCACAACAGCGGGTCCCAAGGCGGGAAAGAGCCGGCACAAGCTGGAAAAGTACAATAATGTACAAGTTAAAGAGAACCTTTTTCAGGGACAAGACAAAAGTCTGTAGGGCTCCGCAGAAAAAGAGAATGATCAAAATGGCACCCTTGGGCAGGAAGGGGACCACACATGCATGGTGGCATCTCCCAATGGCTTTCTTTGAAAGCTGGGGAGATGCTTCCGCGAGGGGTCCATTGGCACCGACGTCACCCATATGTGAGGACTGACTTCCTGCTTGTTCCTGGAGAATTGAGTTTTCTTAGGAAAACAGCCTCTAAAGTAAATCATTTCACCAAAACAAGTTCATGATCTCTTGCATGTGGTTATGTTGCATCAAAATATTCTGTTGCTGCTTTATATTTATTGGTATAGTGTTAGCTATTGATGTCATTGATGTATTTTTCATGCTATTAGCTATAATTAGCTTTTCTGTATGTTTTCCTTTACAAAAAGCCCAAGGTGTGTTTCCTCTGAACAGTTGAGGTCAAAGAAGAGAGGTTCAGGTGTGCAAAGCCCCTGGGTCTTAGATAAATATGAAAATATATCCTATCTAGTCATACATTTGCTATGCCGCATTTCAAGGTCAGACATGTCAAAGCAGTGGTGGGATAGAAGAATTCACTTTTTTTTTAAATCTTCCATATATCTAGAACATGAACGTAAAGAAATGTGGCAGGTCATCCAGTGTCTCCGTGGCAGTGCTCTTCACTACTTTGTACAGGGACCTGGATTCAATTTCCTACTCAAGTTTTCTGCTCCTCAGGGCAGCTGCTGTTGGGGGGGTATGGATGCTAAATACACAGCTGGGAAGGGGGGGAGAAGGAGGGAGGGAAGGGAGAAATCTTAATCATGGCACAACAGTGATACCTAGTTGATGAGTTGAAGGCCCATGATCATAAGGTTCCAGAAGGAGCCCTGCATGGCCCCAATTGCAGACTGTTGCTGTAATTGTAACTTAAACTGGGAAGGGATATAAAATAGGAGAATAATCCTTCAGTAGCTGTGAAAGAAGGCTCATGGCACCAGGTCTGACCCTTGGTTCTGATGGAGCTATAAGCCCACAGAACAGGAGAAAAAGGAAAGAAATGTATCTGTTCATTCTCACTCCTTTCTCTGCATATAGAACATGATATGGAGGAAAAGTTCCGGAGGACAGTCCTAGAGGTGGAGGTGCTTCGAGACCACTTAGGTGAGAGACTAAAAACAAAATATAGTTGTGGTCAATATTATTGGACATTTAGGGGTTGAACTGCAAGGGTGCTAATGTCTCCTAAAAAAAAGTGGCCAATGAAATGGCTTTGGACTATATATGCACACATATTTGATACATAAAAAAATCAAATAAAAAACAAGGCCAATTAAAAAAGGAAGTAGTAGGAAATAGTATAAAAACTGGGACATTACCAGAACATGATTATTGGCACCCTTTTAAACAATTCAAATCAGTTTGAACAGAAGAATCACATTCCCATTGCAGTAACATTAGATCAACTGTCATTACTCACATGAATGATAGCTCTAATGTTTATAATGGCCACATTCACTCCCTGTTCCACTTTCACAATGGTGACGACAAGAGAGCTGCCTGAGACAGTCAGAAAAGCCATTATCATCAAACTTCAAACGGGTACAAAGCCATCTCCAAAGACCTTGGGATTCCTGTGACTACAGTTCACAATGCTAATAAGAAGGTTTCTGTTCATGGAACTGTCAGGAACCTCCCAGGACATGCTGGGAAGAGGAAAATTAATCCAATAAGTCTTTGAAAGTGAGTGTGAACTGTTGGAAAAACACCACATACAACTTCCAAAGAGTTTAAGGCTGACCTGGAACAATCTGGAGTGGTGGTTTCAACCAGCACCATAGGCCGTTCACTAAACAAAGAAGAACTTCATTGGCAAAGGCTGAGGAGGACGTCACTGCTCAAACCCACCTAGAGAAACTACAATCCTTCTGGGAAAACATTCTGTGGATAGATGAAACCAAACTTGAACTCTTTGCAATGCAGACCAGCGATACATTTATAGGTGAAGAAATGAAGCTTATAAGGAAAAAGACACCTTTCCTACAGTTAAATATGGTGGATGTTCCATAATGATGTGGGGAACTGGAAGCTTGGAATGTATGAAAGGAATCATGAAGTCAGAGGACTACCAAAGTATTTTAGAGTGAAATGTGCTACCTAGTGTCAGAAAACTAGGTCTGGGTTGAAGGTCATGGATCTTCCAAAAAATACATCCAAAAGTAAAAAGGAATGGTTAAAACAGAACAAATGTACCATTTTAAATTGGCCAGCAATGAGTCCTGATCTCAATCCAATTGAGAATCTTTGGAAAGAGCTGCAATCTGCCAGTGGTTAAAGGAATCCTTGAAACATTCATGAACTGGAACAAATTTCAGTTGAAGAGTGGGAGAAACTACTAGCAGACAGATGTATGAAACTTATGGATGGCTAAAGATACGTTTTGAAGGCTGTCATCACTGCCAAGGGTTATGCAACCAAATATTAGTAAAGGGTGCCATTAATCCTGTCCAGGTCATATTTTGTCTTTTTCTCAGAAATTACTACGTCTAAGTTGCACATATATATATTTGTTGTATGTCTTTGAACATACTATTAAAATATTATGATGACACAGTTGGAATATTTCCAATTATTTATGAAGATATTGTATACAACATACCTAAAATGCAAGGGTGCCAGTAGTGTTGACCACAACTGTACACTGTATTCTTAATCATTTTGATACCTATCTGCCTTCCTTGTGTCTGCTGTTAGAAGAAAACTTGGCCAGTGTGAATATAATGGAACTTGCCTGCAGATTTCACCCTCTCCTTGCTAGATCAGAGCTGAAGATGGAGAAAGTTTCACCTGTTCTGCCTAGGGCAGGGGCGAGCTCTTTATTCTATTAAGGTCATTCCGGCCCTGCCACTGACAGAAGGAAACCAAGGTGGTACCAGTGACCTTGTCTGAATGACTGCTCCATTAACAGGAGCATCGGATATTAGTGTAGATTGGTCCAGCTCTGATGAACTTTTAAAAGAAATTCAGTAATTGCATTAAAGGACATCATTCACTTCCTTAACATTTTAGTGGTTAGGGTAACAGCCTAGTACCCAAGAGATCTGGGTTTGATTCCCACTGGTGCTCCTTGTGACCTTGAAAAAAAAAGTCACTTAACTCCAATGTCTCAGGTACCAACTTATGGCCCGATGCAGAAAAACGTAGCGTGGAATATTCTGACACCTTTCCCACGCTAGGCTTGCTCACCAATGCAGAAAGCAAGCTAGTGCCGGAAAAACACCCAAAAAACAAACAAACAACCATGTTAAAACTGCAGCACACTTGGCATGCAAATCGCTACATAAGTAATTGCGCCCAGTGTAAAAAGCTATGCTGAAAGAGTGCAGTTTTTTTAACATTGGATCTTCACGCCAGTTTCGAGCAGGCATAAAGATCCAGCTGGGAGCAAAAGAAGCCCCTGATGCCATCAGAATACAGTCAGGTGGGCCAGTGTCCCCGATCCTGACCCCGTGACAGAAACCAAATCTCTGGTGGCCCAGATCCCCGCCCAATAAAAAATTCCCTGATGATCCATCAGTCACGATCCCCCCACTCACCCAATTAAAAAAAAATCCCTGGTGGCCCAGCGGCCCCAATCTCCCCCCCACATAACAAAAATCCCTAGTGGCCCCCAAAACTCCACCCCCCCCCCCGGTACTTTTAATCTGGAGGAGCACTGCCTGCTTGTTCCTGCCCCTGCACCACCATCATGAAAGTGGCGACGCCTGACTCAGCGCGGTCCCTCAGTCCAGTCCTTAAC
Organism: Ichthyophis bannanicus; assembly: GCA_033557465.1. Classification (NCBI taxonomy): domain Eukaryota; kingdom Metazoa; phylum Chordata; class Amphibia; order Gymnophiona; family Ichthyophiidae; genus Ichthyophis; species Ichthyophis bannanicus. The sequence continues at coordinate 140,780,315 of CM066045.1, forward strand.
CTCTGCATTTAGCACCTCCTCCAGCAGCTTGGAGGCTGAGCACGTCATCACTTTGATGACCCTGATATAAATAGCCAAGGGACCGCCCCTCAGCTCCAGTAGTCTCTGTCTGCAAGCAGCTGGAGGAGTGGGGAGCTTGAGGGCTTCTGGACTCACTAGAGGGACAACTAAGGAGAGTTTAGGTAGAGTTAGTGATTGGTTAGACAGGAAGTTTTGGAAAAAAAAAAAGCCCGGTGAGACAGAGCTGCGGAGAGGTGATCCCTTCCTCCCCCCCCCCCCCCTCCACCTGGGGAAGAGATTACCAGAGTTCCGGGGTTTGTCGCCACTCCCGAACCCATGATTTTGGGTGAGGAGCCAGCTGGAAGCAGCAAGAAGGAACAGAAGGCTGTGGAGCATACCCCCTCTACCCCTCCCCACGCTGAAGCTGTGATTTCAGCTGAGCACAGGGGAAGAGAGAGAGAGAGAGAGAGAGAGAGAGGCAGCTGTGCAGCAGGCAGCATCTCAGAGCGCACCAGCAGTGGTAAGCCATTTTGAAGCCTGATATTGGACAGCGCCACGGGGGGGGGGGGGGGAGTACAGGAACAGCTAGCTTTTACACAGCAATTGGAGGTTTCTGTCAGGAGCCGTTAAGGCAGGCCTGACCGTGTGGCGGTCACGCAGGAAGAGCTTGTGAGTGCAGGTTAAGCACAGTTGCTGCTTGCTTGTGCTGCTGACAACATCTTTTTCTCCTCCCTCCGGGCTTAGTAGCATTTAGAGGTCTTTTTTGTTTTTTTTACTCTCTGAAAAAAAGTTATATTCGGAAGAACTGGTGCCCGGGTGCTTGGCTCTTTGTCCTTTCAGAGCAGTACCTGACAGGTCTGGTAGGTTGACAGAGGAGTTCTAGCCCAGCTGAGGGGATGCCATCCAGGCCCCAGTGCTTGGTTTGTGGCACTCGATGTGGGGCAGTGTCAGAGGCTGGCATTTGCAGAGGGTGTGCGCAGGAGGCAGCTTCTATGGTGCAGGCCTTGGAGGAGGGCTTGGAAGGTCACAAGGTGGCCTCACCGGTGGTTGCCCAGCCGGATCCTATGTCCCCTTCCTTGCTGTCCCAGAAGCCTGTGGCTGGCTCTTCCAGGCCTTCCCCTCCCCAGGCTCTAGCGCAGGTAGGGGTACCGGCAGAGTTTCCCCCCAAATTTGTTCTGTTGCTCCATCGGGCCTTCTGCTTGCACCAGCGGGGGCCAGGGGCGAGTTATGCAGAGATGGAGCTGGGAGAGAAGTGTCCGAGAACCTCCGTGGGAGTGGAGTCGAGTATAGTCCCCGCGAAGAAGTCAAGGCTCTTGGAAGAGGGGCCAGAGTGATCTTCGGTGTCTGAGGGGGTAGAAATGGAAGACTGCAACACAGAGGTAGATGCGGAAGAGGACTTGGAAGAAGGTGAGCTTCCAGAACCGGAAGAGCAGGCAAGAGTGGTTCAGGTGTTCCGAAGGGAGGAATTGCCGGCACTCATCGCCGAATCCCTTAAGGCTCTTAACATGCCTTCTGGTCTGCCAGCGCAAGACGACATGTTAGAGGACCCTTTGTTGCAGGCTGTGTGGAAGGCGCAGAGGGTATTTCCAATGCATAGAGTAGTTCGGGAAATGATTCAAGGAGAGTGGGATATGCTGGAAGCGGGGCTCAAAGGCTCTAGGGCTATGGTTCAGCTCTATCCTTTGTCCAATCAGGACTGCAAGTTTTTTCGGCCTCCTAAAGTGGATGCTGCGGTTTCAGCGGTCACTAAGAAGACTATGATCCCTGTTGAAGGTAATGCGGCTCTCAGGGACACTCAGGATAGGAAGTTGGACACCTTGTTGAAGCAGGTATTTGATGTTAATGCCCTCTCACTTCTAGCCTCTATTTGTGGGTCTTCGCAAGATCCTGTTTTCATTGGTCCCAGCAGATTAAGGGAGAACTGGCTAGGGAACAAGCAAAAGAAGCAGCCAGGCTGGAGTCCGGGGTCATGTATTTGGCGGATATTCATTATGACCTTATCTGCCAAAAAGTATGGCTTCGGTGGTGGCAGCTCGGTGCTACCTCTGGTTGCATAACTGGGTGGCGGAGAGCTCTTCAAAACCCCAGCTGAGTAAGCTCCCCTTTAGGGGTAAGCTGCTCTTTGGGGAGGACCACAACAAATTAGTGAAGGACCTAGGAGAATCTAAGGGCTATTGGCTGCCTGAAGATAGACAAAAGCAGGGCAGTGCTGCTATGGGGCCCAAGGGTCAGCAATGAGAATTTTGACATTTCCGTTCTCCTCGGTTCAGTCAGTTTCAGAGGGGGAAGTTTTCCTCCAGGAACCAGAGATTTCGGGGTTTTAGGGGGGCAGGCAGAACGAGGGGGCCCCAGGTGGCAGTGGAACCCGCAGGGGGTCGTCTATGGGAGTTTTACCCTGCCTGGGACCAAATCACATCGGACCAGTGGGTAATGGAGATCATTCAGGAAGGGTGTGCTCTAGAACTCCAACACCCTTTGGTCAGCTCCTTCGTTCAGTCTCCCTGTAAAGCACGGGCCAAGTTGGAGGTAGTACAGCAGACTTTGGAGAGGCTGCTGGAACTCAAGACGGTGGTACCAGTACCTCCAGACCAGTAAGGCTGCGGTCGGTACTCCATTTATTTTGTGGTGCCAAAGAAAGAAGGGTCTTTTCGCCCGATTCTAGATCTCAAGCAGGTAAACCGCTGTCTGCGGGTGTCTCATTTTCACATGGAGACTCTGCGGTCGGTTATAGTGGCGATCAGAAAGGGAGAATTACTTACGTCCCTGGACCTGTCGGAGGCTTACCTACACATTCCGATTCGACGAGACCATCAACAGTTTCTCAGGGTAACGATGCCTATGGGGCATTTTCAATTCTGGGCATTGCATTTTGGACTAGCTACGGCGCCACGCACCTTCACGAAGGTTATGGTGGTGGTGACAGCGGCATTGCGCAAGGAGGGGGTACTGGTTCATCACTACCTCGACGACTGGCTGATTCGAGCAAAGTCAGAGGACGAAAGCAAGACAGTTTCTTCAGAGTCTAGGCTGAATTGTCAACATGGCCAAAAGCTGACTGTCCCCATCGCAGGAACTCGAGAATCTGGGGGCACAATTCGATATGCGCGAGGGAAAAGTCTTCCTTCCAGCACTGCGGTCACGGGGACTTCACACGCTGGTACGTTGGTTTCTGGCCAAGGTGGCTGCCACAGCCTGGCATTATTTGCAGCTCCTAGGGACCATGGCGGCCACACTCAAGCTTGTACCATGAGCAAAGGTGCACATGAGGCCGTTGCAGAGGGCTCTGCTATGGAGGTGGTCGCATCAGACTCACTCTCTCTCACAGAGGCTCTCCTGCCTGCTGGAGACCAGACGGGCCCTCCGATGGTGGCTGCGCCCAGGGTGCCTGGAGAAGAGCGTGGCTCTGGAGTCACCGTCATGGATTGCTTTGACAACGGCTGGTGAGCCCATTGTGAGGGGTGAATTGCCCAGGGTCAGTGGAACGAGCTGGAGAAGAGTTGGTCTATCAACAGGCTGGAAATGAGAGCGGTAATCTTGGCACTCCAGAGATTTCGCCCTTCACTGCAGGGAAAGGCGGTCTGGGTGCTTTCGGACAACTCAACCACAGTGGCCTACATCAGTCGCCAAGGGGGCACAAGCAGAGTGGCATTGGAGGACGAAGCCGACCAACTGTTAGGTTAGGCCAAGGAAAATCTTCTAGCCCTGTCAGCAGCACACGTGGCAGGGGTCAACAATGTAATGGCAGACTTTCTAAGTCGGGTCCAAGTGGATCCCGGAGAATGGATTCTCAATCCAGAGGTGTTCTCCCTGGTTGTACACCACTGGGACGTGCCCATTATGGACCTAATGGCAACCTTCAAGTCAGCCAAAGTGGTCCGTTTCTTCAGTAGGCGAAGGGAGAGAATGTCAGAGGGCCTAGATGCCCTAATACAGTGGTGGCCAGAGGAAGGACTTCTGTATGTATTCCGACTGTGGGCCCTAATAGGGCGGATAGTACAAAGGATAGAAGCCCACAGAGGTCTGGTGATTCTAATCGTGCTGGATTGGCCAAGGAGGCCATGGTATGTGGACCTAGTTCGGCTCCAAAAGGATCGCCTGTGGCGGTTGCCGGTATGAGAGGACCCGTTATTGCAGGGTCCGATATGCATGCCACAGGTGGATTGATTCTCGCTTACGGCTTGGCTCTTGAAAAGGCGCGGCTGTTAAAGAAGGGATATTCAGTGGGAGTGGTGTCCACCTTGTTGAAGGCCAGGCACAGGTCTACCTCGCTGGTGTATGTCCGCATCTGGCAAATATTCGAGGCATGGAGTGCGGACAGACAGGTTCAACCATCTAGAGCGTCGGTGCTGCAGGTTCTGGCGTTTCTGCAGGATGCTTTCTGGAGGCTAGTTCCTTGAGGATTCAGTTGACGGTGATTTCCTGTTATTGGGGAAAGGTCCAAGGGATGGTGCTGGGTGCGTACCCAGACATAAGAAGGTTCTTAAGGGCCGTGTCACTTCTATGGCCGCCAAGTAGAGCGACAGTGCCGATGTGGGACCTTAATTTGGTTCTGGAGGCATTGCTACGGGAATCTTTTGAGCCTCTAGGCAGAGCTTCGCTCAAGAATCTTACTCTTAAGGCGGTTTTTCTCGTGGCCATATGCTCTGCTTGTCGGATTTCGGAGCTACAGGCTTTGTCATGCCAGGAACCGTTCCTGGTGTTCACGAAGGAGGTGGTTTTGAGGCCATTTCCCTCGTTTTTACCCAAGGTGGTTTCTGTGTTTCACATGAATCAGGCGGTTTCCTTACCGGTCTTCGTCGGCAGTGGGAAGGAGGCAGCCAGAGAGCGGTTGAGGCTTCTGGATGTTCGGCGAACGCTGAGGAGGTACTTGAAGAGGACAGCTCCTTACCGTAAGTCAGATTGACTGTTCGTGTTGTTTGGGGGTCCACGGAAAGGAGAAGCGGCGACAAAAGCTTCTATTTCCAGGTGGATCAGAGAAGCTATAGCGTCGGCATATATGTTGAAGGGTAAGCCCGTTCCAGCGGAGCTGAGGGCTCATTTGACTTGGGCTCAGGCGGCCTTGTGGGCAGAGTTTAGCTTGGTGCCGCCCGTCGAGATATGTAGAGCGGCTACTTGGTCATCATTGCATTCCTTTGTCAAGCATTACCGGCTGGATGTCCAGGCAGCAGGAGATGTCTGTTTTGGATCAGCGGTGCTTCAGGCCAGTCTTGCAGGTCCCTCCCATTGACTTTTACTGCTCTGTTACATCCCCAGAGGTTCGGGACTGAACTGGAGGGACAATAAGGAAGGTGAAATTAGACTTACCTGCTAATTGTTGTTCCTTGAGGAACTCTAGTCCAGTCCCGGATCCCTCCCTTATGACGGTTTGAGCCGAGGCCTGAAGCACAGTGGTTTCGAATTTGGTTGGGCCTCAGGAATCGGCGGTCGGTGGAAAAGTTGAAGCTGGGGGGGGGAAGCACAGAGTGTCTGTTCCTTAACTGGGGATAAGGGAGGCCTCCGGGTGGAAGTCTGTGGGGTAAGTTTCAGCAGGGTCGGAAGGGAGTTGTTCCTTCTTCGCGACAAATTAATGTAACTAAGTGTTAGTATAACTTAAGGTAAATAGAGTATTTGACTTATGATGCAACTTATCTACTTATTTGTTGCTCCTGTGAGAGTTTGCTTTGCCAATAGGTTACTGGAGCGGAGGGGCAATCCCTTGGCTATTTATATCAGGGTCATCAAAAGGATGACGTGCTCAGTCTCCAAGCTGCTGGAGGAGATGCTAAACCCAGAGGTTCGGGACTGGACTGGAGTTCCTCAAGGAACAACAATTATCAGGTAAGTCTAATTTCACCTTCTGGGATGCACCGGGTGGGGTCAGACTGCCATATAAGGCAAAAAATGCCTTATATGGCAGGATGCACTGTGCGGGGCTAGGCACTACCATCTTTCCTGATGAAGCGCATGGGTCAGAGCGTGTGGGTAACTCACCTTGAACTACCATTGGAAAGACGTGAGCTAAATACAAATAAATAAAATAAAACCTGGTATTGTCAGATATTTATTCCTTTGTGAACTGCTATGAGAACACCACCGGCCCAACAGATACCCTTTGTGCCAACATGCTGTTCGCGCACCCCTAAAAAAAGAAACGCTCTCACAGTGTCTGCCCCTTTTTTTAGGCTCATAATGTTGTTTTACTGTAGAGATTTAAGAATATGCAAAGCCTTTTAGTCACATTGGATGGTTTGAGGAAAGCTTTTAATGTGATATTCCTAGAATAGATCGTGACTTTGGAATAATGGAATATTCCTCTGGTTTTAATGAACTGTAGACAGTGTCCAACACTGGAAGTGTAGAATCCCTTTTCCCTTCAGATTGCACACCAGGAATTAGCAATTCCCAGCACATGTACCTCATGGTGGCACACAGCCATCTTCCATCCCACACAATGCCAGCACTGTAAGCATTTTCAAAATGCACAGGGCATCTGGGTGAATCTGGCTCTTCCTCTCAGAGATGGAAGGATGCAGGACCAGCCCCAGAGTTATTTCAAGGTATTGGCACCCTAGGCACAGGGCCAGCCCGTCCACTAGGCAGGCTAGGCGGCAGACCTATGTGGGCAGCACAGCATGACATGGTGGCCATGCGCTTTGGCACATATGTCTGCCGTGGGCCACGGCCACTGCCACTACCACACCAAGCCGAGCCTTCCCCACCGACCCCGCTGACAGAGATAAGGTTGTCAAAATCTGTTTAGCTTTGAATGCCCTGCTCTTTGCAGCCAAGTAGTTGCCACCCTAGGTAACCACCTAGTTTGCCTAATGGTTGTGCCAGGCCTGGAAGGATGGTACCTGCTGGAAGGGCACCACTTCCAGAGATGGCAAGATTTTGTCAGGGGAGACGCTACCTGAGGCCAAGTCCATCTTCTATTTAAGTAATGTTGCATTTTCTTAACGCTGTGTCAAAAGGTGGCACAGACCCGTCTTCTACGCTACTAATGATCATTTATATAGTGCTAGCAGGTGGACACAGCATGGCACAGAAACATATAGAAAACAGTTGCTGCTCTATGGAGCTCTTGTGGAGACAGCAAACAAAGGGCTGGGTTACAGTCAACTGGGTTTGATGGAATTTAATTGAGGAATGAAACTAATCTGAGTAAGCTACAAAAAATCCAGTCTATGCCATGTCTTTCAGCTCTGCGCAGGGATGTTGCAAGACAGGCTCAAGCCAAGGGTGCAGAGCTGAAAGAGAGACTGTTCCTGCTGGAGCAGGAACTACAACAAGAGCGCCACAATCAAGAAGACATTTATGCAGGTACAGGAGAAGACGAGACGTTTGCACCACAGGTACAGAGGGAGAGAAATAGTAAAAGACATTTAGGCTCAGAGAGGTGGGGAGGGGGGCTGTAAGAGACACACATGGAGAGAGATGAACAGCAGAACACATTTAAACGGTTGCAGAATAGAAGTATTTGCAATATACAGATGCGTGAGGTGCAGTATCTTAAGTGGTGCTCAGAGTTAAATGGCATCTAAGCCATTCAGGGTCGGCAGAGTACAGGGTTTTTGTTTCATGCTCCTCCCATCTCTTTCCACAGAGATGATCCGGAAGTACAAAGAGCTACAGCAGGAGAGCGAGGTGCGGACGCAAGGCCTTGAGGCGGAGGTGAAGGATCTCCATGAGGAGCTAGGTGGGTGCAAAGTCTATCAGGGCTAAATGTCTTCATGTAGTCTAACGTGTACATGCAAGGGCAGCCCCCCATAAGCTTTTAGATTGTAGCATAGTCTGAGAGCATTAGCAAGAGATATGAAGAGGGCGAGAACAAGGTAGAAACAAGTTGAACTGGGCAACACAGTGTGATACAATGATGCGTTTCCCCTTTTCAAGACATCAAGGAAGGGCAGTCAACTCGTCCAAACTGAAGTGGATGCAAGGACTGAGAAGGCCAAAGAAACTAGACTCTCACTGAAAAGTACAGAACAGTCTTTAATGGTGCAGATTTAATAAAACACAGTTAAAAGACCCAGCATAGCCGTGTTTTGGCATTTGTCAGCATCAGGGATACCGGCAACTGTTAATAATACACAGATAAAGTTTTAAAGAATATTTTAGTTATCGTATGGTTTTGTTGTGCATTTGTCTTCTTTATGTATGTTTTATTAACACTTGTACCCTGATGCAGGCAAATAGCAAAATACCACAGTGCTGGGTCATTTACCAGTGTTTTATTAAATTTGCACCATTAAAAATTGTTCTGCACTTTTCATTGAGAGTCGTCATTCCCCATTTTTCCATTTGCAGACTCCAGTACGTCTCTGTGGGGGGTTTGGCTGAAACAGCCATGGCAAAGCAGGTCTGAGCGAGTGTGTAGTGACTGATGCTATCTGTGAGCAGTGCAGGTGCTTCTGTATCAGTGCTATGAAGTGGATACGCTTTAACCGTTTATCTGTGGATGTGCAGACGGAGTGTCTGAGACCGGGGAGGGGGCGGGGGATGTGTGTGTGCGTGCTTGTAGATAGTGTGTGTAGCAAGGCTGTGCGTGCATACGTATGCATGTATATAAGTTCATCATGGGGGGGAGGGGGTCAGGCGGCACATGCATGTGTGCATGTTGGCTGCTGCATGTACACGTGTCTCACTGGGTGTGTCAGGTATTGTGTCTATATGTCATAGGCATGCCAGGAGGTGTGCTGAGTGGTGTGTGCATGTGTTTGTCATGGGGGTGTCCGGGGTTATGTGCATGTGTCATAGTGGATGTCAGGTGCTGCATGTAGGGGTGCTGCAAGCCAGCACAGGCCCCGGGGCAGACACCCTTTCTGAGCTGCCTACATTCTTTAGAAATTGGTTTTAAATGTCCCAGAGTACTAAATATCAAAAGTAAATGACTGTGTTAATCTTGTTATTTTTAACTATAACAAGACAGGCTGAAGCCTGGGCTCCTTGAGAACCATTGGCCCTGGGAACACCCCCACCCCCCTTCTCATCAGGCCTAATTGCACACATGTCTGTCATATGGGGTGTTTGGGTGGTACTCGCATGTATGTGTGTCATGGGGGGTTACCTCCATTCCCTGCCCCTCTCTTTTATGATCCTCTCTAACCCCATCCCTTCCACCCCCTCATTTCATTTCATTTATTAAAATGTATTCTTTGCTTATCACAGCATTACTAAATGAGTTACTTTTTAATTTTATGGATATTGCATTGTAAGAAAACCCCAAAGACCTCCCTCCCTTATATAGCCGTTCAAAGAATAAGCATACTAATGTGTTCAGCAATTTTTGAAATCACAAATGATCACTTTGTCGTCGGATAGACAAAGGAACCAAATTTCTTCTGACAGGACCTACAACTGAGAAGGCTCACTCCTGGCTTATGTTCTCTGGTCTTCCTCTAACCCCACCTCCTCTCCTGCCCTATCACTCCTTCCCCTGTATTCTTTCCCTCTAACCCATCCCCCTGTCCTGTGTCCTGACCCCGCTTTTCTCAATGGTGGCTGTTCTGTGTAGATGGGAGCTGGGGTCTCCCACCAGTTTCTCACTATGGCTTCACTCAGCATCATACCTAACCCTGTGAGAGCGGTGCGGCTGCACAGGGTGCATTTGGGGATGCCGGCCTTGGCTCCCTCCCAAACTGCCTGCCCTTGCCCTGCCACTGCTTTTAGGGTTCCCTTGGTGGCGGCGGGACCTCCAATTGAAGAAGAAGAAAAAAAAACCCGCTGGTCTCTCCAACTCCATGTTTGCATGCTGACCTGATCCCCCTCCTCTAACGTATGCTCATGTCAGAGGAGGAGAGACCAGATCAGCCAGTCACACACAGGTCTTCGAAACTCTGCATTTCAATGGCTGGGCTGGTCTCTCCGTTCTCTGATGCGAGCATAAGTCATAGGAGGGGGATCAGGCCAACATGCAAGCGCAGAGTCAGAGAGACCCACGTGGCTTTTTTTTCCCCACTTGGAGGTCCCACTGCTGCCGCTACAGGAACCCTAAAAGCGGCGGGGCAAGGCAGGCCGGGTGGGCAGCCAGCTGGAGACATGGAAGTAAGATGGGAAGATGCTGAGCATGGGCTAAAGGACAGACGGGGGGAATGGGGTTGTATTTATGGCTTGGTACAGTCCTGGCTTCACTGCCCTAAATCAGCCTGATCTCATTTCATCTCAGAAGCTGAGCAGGGTCGGGCCTGGCTAGTATTTAGATGGGTGACCATCTTGGAATACCAGGGCCTGTAGACTCCCTGTGTGGAAGAAAGGCCTGGGTTTAAAAAAAGGTTTGGACAAGTTCCTGGAAGAAAGGTCCATAGACCATTATTAAAGAGAACTCGGGAAATCCACTGCTTGTCCCAGGACAAGCATTGTGCAACCTGTGTGCCTTTTGGGAACCTGCCAGGTAATTGTGACCTGGATTGGCCACTGTTGGAAACAGGATACCGGGCTTGATGGACCTTGGTCTGACCCAGTATGGCATTTCTTATGTTGGCCTGTCAATCTACTTCAGGTCGCAGCTTGCGAAGAAAACTCAGGGGCTGGGCTGCCAGAAGTCAGCATTGACTTGACGGCACACGCATACTGTCTTCTCAGGTGCCGCCTGCTTCCTCTCTGACCTGGGAACTCCTGCTGGGTCTATAGGCAGCTACTCTGCGGGGGGGGGGAGGGGATTGATGGAACAGGCATCCATTTGTGCAGGTGCAAACAGATAGGCCCTCCTTAATAGGTGCTAAAATGAGATAGGGATATAAAAGAAGAAAAAATGGAAATACACTAGCAGAAAAGAGGAGGAAGAATACACAGATAGGAAAGAGCACTGGCTATTAAATGATATTTTAGCATGAACATTACATTTTTAGCACAAGCACACTAACAATACTGCACAGGCCATAGAGACTTGATTGACAGAGCAGCAGCAGCCTGCCTGTCGCCGGAGGGCAGTGAGCACATGGGCACAGCAGCATACACGCACACACCTCTGAAGGCACTGGCTTCCGAGGGAGGGTTCAGCGGAGTGCGAAACATGCAGAGGCCACACCGGCCCAGCTGCAAAGGAAAGACCTGCAGGGGTGTCAGAGGGAGGTAGGCAGCTAGTCTTTTTGGTGCAGCAGCCTCATAGTGAGAGTGATTTTTGGGGCTGGGGATATGAAGAGAGGGAGAGAGAAAATGCTGGGTTTGTGTTTGGACTGGGATTGGGAGAGCTAAAGTGTTCCCTATAGAGCTCCTCTGCTGAATTTCAGCAAAATACAATGTAGGAGGGTATGTAGAAGGCTGGGGATCACTTGAAACTAAAAGTAACCCTGTATCTGTATTTTCAGGGATATCTGCAACAAGTCTTTTTTTTTATTCATCCATTTCCTTTTGCTTTTTTTGTCATCTATCCCAAAATGGACCTCGCCTCTGTGAGCCTAGTCTGCCATGAGCTTTCCTTTTGCAACTGGCTCTGATTTTCCTCCTACTGTGCCCCCATCATTTTCAGACTGCGCAATTCTCCCATGCAGAATCATACCAGTTCTTGGCCAGGTAATGGCTTTCCTAAGTAAATGAAGCCAAAAAAAATAAAAAAGCGAGTCCCTCCTTCTGTCCACACAGTTAGTGATAGAAGCAGTTCCAGCTCCATGTCCGGCAGCTGAGCTCTAAGACCTCACTCTCTAGCCAGGACAGATTTTGGTATCTTCCTCCGTAGTACTTATGCATCTTGGTTAAAGAAACATACAAGATCCTCCATTTAGCTTCCTGTCCCATGTCAAACCCCAAAGCTGTTGCCTTAACATCAATCTTTCTAAGTTCCCTGCATAGCCTTTCAGACTGACCTGGCTATGTGGGTGCCTGAAATTCCATTAGGGCTTCTAATTATGCTTTCACCCTGCCCGACAGAGCCAACTGCTAGTTCAGTTCTAGGCCTTCCACATAGACCTGGCTGTCAGAGCTATTACGCACTTTATACCTTACGTTTGACCACTTGATGTTATGCAGTAGCTGGGCTCCCTTCCCTCCAGGACTTGTGAATACTGCTTCCATGGCACCCACTGGCTCAAGGAGCAGAATTAAACCAAAATCTTCCACTCTAACTCACAATCCTGCCACTGACCCATCAAGCTTGCTGATAAAGCACTTTATAATAAACACTTGCTCACAAATTAGAGCAGACACAGCAACACACAAGTTCCCAGCTGGGCACCTACAAGCATTTTCACAGGAGACTAAACGATGCTCCAGAGCACAGAATTCTTAGTGCTAATATGCAGGGAAATGTCCTTTCTGAGGTCCTGGCAGCTCTTCTGGGCAAGCATGTTTTCTTTTGTCTTTATCGAATGCTTGATATACCGCTCAAGCAGTGCATCAGAGAGGTTTACAAAAAAAGGCAGCTACACAGCTAAGAAATAGAAAGGAACACCATTATTAGACAAGAAGGCAGGAGAGGACAGAGGTAGATAAAAGGATCATAGGAAGGAGGGATATAGAAAGGACAGAATTAGAAGAGATGGAGTCAGGGAGAGGGCTGGATGGGAGAGGGAGGGAGGGAGGTCAAAAGCTGTATGAAAGAGCTGGATCTTGAGCAGGGTTTTGAATTGTATGAAGGAAGGTTCAGAATGAAGTGGGGCGGGCAGAGAGTTCCAGAGGGCAGGTCCCAAAAAGAAAAAGGCTGAATTCAGACTAAGTTCAAGGTGAGAGCGGGAAGGGGAGGGAAGAACGAGGCGGTTAGAATGGAGAGATCTGAGGAGACTGTGCGGAGTGTAAAATTGCAGAAGATCCAAAAGATATTGGGGGATACCAGTGTAGAGTGCCTTATGGACCAGAGTGAATATTTTATAGGTGATCTAATATTTGATGGGAAGCCAATGCAAATGAATGATTGTAGGTGCTATATGGCCTGAGCAGGAAGCATGAGAAAGGAGACAGGCTGATGTGTTCTGGAGAGGTTGGAGACACTGAAGTTGTTAGTGAGGGAGTCCGACAAGGACAACATTACAATAATCAAATCTAGAGATAACTAGAGATAGGGTAAGTGTCATCAGTGATTGGGGAGAGAGGAGTGGGCTTACAGCGTGAAGCTGTCAGAGGGATGTAAAAGAATGGTGAACAAGGGTGGATATGTGCTCATGGAAGGCGAGAGATGAGTCCAGGGTCACTCCGAGATAACGAATGGAATGAACAATTAAGAAGGCAAAGGTTCAAAAAAAGGAGAAAATAGCCAATGCAATAAAATGGGGGGATAAGACATTTTTCAGATATGTTAGTGAGAAGAGGAAGGGCAAAAGTGGTATTGTCAGACTCAAGGGTGAAGGGGAGGAATATGTAGAAGCTGATGAGGTTAAAGCAGACTTGCTTAACAGATATTTCTGTTCTGTGTTCACAGATGAACCAGGAGCAGGACCTCAGAAAACACCCACAAAGAGGAACAGAAGCGAGGGACATCTTGAACAATTTTTAGAAGACTGTGTTCATGAGAAACTAGCTCAACTTAAAAGTAGACAAAGCGATGGGACCGGATGGGATACACTCTAGAATACGGAGGGAACGTGGGGACGTTCTAGCAGTTCAACTGACTGACCTTTTCAATGCCTCGATGGAGTCGGGAGTGGTGCCAAAGGACTGGAGAGAGGCTCATGTGGTGCCTTTACACAAAAGCAGAAGTAAGGATATGGTTGAAAACTACAGGCCGATTAGTTTAACTTCGGTGGTGAGTAAATTATTGGAAACGCTGCTAAAAGAGAAAATAGTGAGGTTTCTGGAGTCCAGCGGATTACAGGATCCGAGGCAGCATGGATTCACCAGAGGCAGGTTTTGTCAGACAAATCTGATTGATTTCTTTGACCAGGGAGTTGCACCGAGGGAGAGCCCTAGATGTGGTGTATTTGGATTTCAGTAAAGCCTTTGACACTGTTCCTCACAGGCAACTTATAAACAAACTGAGCACCCTACGGATGGACCCTAAAGTTACTGCTTGGGTTAGAAATTGGTTGGGTGGGAGGTGACAAAGAGTACAGGTAAATGGAGCTCACTCTGAGGAGAAGAATGTTACCAGTGGTATGCCCCAGGGATCTGTCCTTGGTCTGATTCTTTTTAACATCTTTGTTAGTGATATAGCGGAAGGGCTGTCGGGTAAGGTTTGCCTCTTTGCGGATGATACCAAATTCTGCAATAGAGTAGACACCCAGGAAGGTGTAGATAACATGAGGAGGGATCTAGCTAAGCTTGAAGAATGGTCTAGAATTTGGCAGCTGTGATTTAATGTTAAAAAATGTAAGGTCATGCATTTGGGCTGCAGCAATCCCAGGGAGCAATATAGTATAGGGGGTGAAGTACTTTTGTCCACTAAAGAAGAGTGGGACCTAGGCGTGGTTGTGTCTGATGATCTTAAAGTAGCTGAACAGGTAGAAAAGGCAACAGCAAAAGCTAGAAGGATGCTTGGGTGCATACGGAAAGGAATGGCGAGCAGAAAAAGAGGAGGTGATAGTGCCTCTGTATAAGTCTTTGGTGCGACCTCATTTGGAGTACAGTGTGCAATTCTGGAGACCATACCTTCAAAAGGATATAAACAGGATGGAGTCAGTACAGAGGGTGGCTACTAAAATGGTTAGTGGTCTTCGTTATAAAGCATATGAGGACAGACTTAAGGATCTTAATATGTACACCTTAGAGGAAAGGTGGGATAGAGGTGATATGATTGAGATGTTTAAATACCTCCATGGCATAAATGTACAGGGGGAGAGCCTCTTTCAATTGAAAGCAAGTTCTGCTACAAGGGGACATGGGATGAGGTGGAAGGGGGATAGATTCAGGAGCGATATGTGGAAATATTTCTTTACGGAAAGAGTGGTGGATCCGTGAAGTAGTCTCCCAGTGGAGGTGGTAGAGGTGAGAACAGTATCTGAATTCAAAAAAGCATGGGACAAACACAGAGGATCTCTAGGGGAAAAAAGGGGACTGTTGTAGTTGTTGATATGGAAGGACAGACTAGATAGGCCCTGTGGTCTTTTTCTGTCATCATATTTCTATGTTTCTAATAAGAGGAAGAGTGGACTGTACAAGTGAAGGGGCAAAGGAGGGACAGGGAGTATGAAAAGTAAACCAAATTGTAGCAGATTTGGAGGTATTGAGGTAGAGAGAATTTATAGATAACCAAGACGAGACCTAAAGCAAGAGGGTGAGATCGAGGCCAGTGAGGCTAGTATGATGGAGCAGGATGATGTCATCAGGGTAGAAGTAATAGGATATGCCAGTCTGTTGGATGATAAGTGCTAGAAGAGCTAAGAAAATATTGAATAGGAGGGGAGCTAGAACAGAACCCTGGGGACACCACAGGTGAGAGGTGTGGGTGAAGAGGTAGTAGAGCCTGCCTGAACCGAAAAGGTATGAGTGGAAAGATAGGACCGAAACCAATGATGGACGGTACCACGTAAGCCGAAATCATGAGAAAGAAGGGTGGCGTGGTCCATTAGGTCAAAAGCAGAAGGTAGGTCTAGGGAGACAGCAAGGGTGTAATATCACCGTGGTCATGAGAAATGTGAAGCTTATTGAGAAGAGAAAGAAGAATAGTTTCTGTGCTGTGACCCGCCCGGAACCTGGATTGACGAGGATGGAGTGCATGACTTGAATTGAAGTGAGAGATGAATGAAGACGAGCTTTTCAAGTATCTTTGACAGGAAAGGGATGTTTGAGATGGCACGCCAGTGGGCCAGGACAATGGGATCCAGGAATAGTTTCTTGAGGATAGGTCGGACAAGAGTGTATTTCCAGAGGGAAGGGAAAATGCCAGAGGAGATGCTGGAATTAAACATACCAAGGACATAAGGAAGAAGAGTCAAGGAGGGTTCAGGAAGCCAATGGGAAGGGATGGGATCAAGAATGCAAGTGATCTTATGAGAAGACAGTAGGGCCTTGGACAATTCCTGGGGCAAGATGGTATGAAAAGAAGGCCATGCATAGCTGAGGGAGGGAGTGGAGGATGGAGGAGTGGAGGGAGTGGGCAGAGAGTGTGATGAGGAGGGAGACAGTGGTGGGGGACAGACAGGGAATTGGTCACATAAGGCGGAGACCTTGCCAGTGAAGGAGGCAAGGAAAGGATAGATGCGTCAGGGACAGTGGAATGAAGGGCCACCGCTGTGGTATCATGTGTGGTTGATAGAGATCAGAGAATGCGGTATAGCTGCTGGTGGAATTAGCAGCGGAAGAGATCAGGTTGGAATAATAGGTCTTTTTTTTGTGTCGTGAATGAGGGATCTATAATGGTGGCGACAGTCTTGGAAATGTAAATAGTAACTAGGAGAAGGGTGTTTACGCCATGGCCCTCAGCTCGACTGAGGTAAGTGCGGGGCAGAAAGAGAGTTGAATTAATGGATGGGTGTTTGGCAGATGTGAGGCAAAGGGGTGCTAGGTGATCTAAGGAGGAAGACAATATGGAGTGCCAGGACTGAACCTGGGCCTCAACTGGAAAAAGAGGCAAATTCAGGAGGAGGAAAGAGGACATCCCCTGAAGGGAACTTCTGAAGGATATGGGATGTGAAATGACGTCTGAGTCGAGGTAAGGCAGCAGCAGATGTCTGGACGGAGGGGGCAAGTGGAGAAGATAAAGAAAAGAGGATGAGGAAGTAATCAGACCAGGGAAGAAATCAAAGATGGAATGGAGGGAGAGGCAATGGGTATGAGAATAAGGTCTAGGGAGTGCCCTGCTGTATGCGTGGGGCAATGAATATGCTGCTGCAAAAAGAGATCAGAAAAAAGAGCAAGGGGGGTTTTATCTATAAGAGATTTGGGAGAGTCTGGGTGGACACTGAAGTCATTAAGAATTAACAGATAGGAATAGGAGAGATTGACATCAGAGAGGGTGGTCAGCAATGCATCCCAAGGGTCAGGATGAAGCGAAGGAAGGGCATATAACAGAAGGATATGAATAGAGGGATTAGAATCCAAGCAACGAAGTAAGGACTCTGGGTCTGAGAATGACGTTCACAGAGAGGTAAAGTGGCACGATGAAGAACCGCGACCCCATCCGCCCACGCCAGCCAGAGCGAGATGTCAATAAGGTGGAGAAGCTGGGCAGAAGACAGTGGGTTAAAGGGGGATCATCATCATCATCTAAACAGGTCTCGGCGAGAAAGACTATGTCCATACTATGATGAGAGATGGAGTCCTGAACAAGAAGAGTCTTAGAATGCAGAGACCTACAATTAAGGAGGGCCATGGTTTGGGTCAGAAAGGAAGGAAGAGCAGACAGGGGTGGAGAAGGTGATGCGGATAGGGGGCAAACCATGATTTCTGGGGACCCTTGCAATGGAGCAGAGTATGTGGGGGGTTGCAACCTGAGGACGCCAGCCCCAGTGAACAGGAATAGCCATCATGGTAAGAGAAGAGACGGAGAATAAAGAGATGCGAGCTGCTAAGAAAGCCAAAGGACTGTGGTAGCAAAATTTACCCAAGTGCATGGGAAGTGACGAATTGGTGCGTATGTCCCTGGGAGCAGGTAAGGCAAACATCAAAGTATAGATAGTGTTGCTATCATACAAGAGGATCCAAAGGGGTAAACAAAGGGCACAACTCATCCACGACACCCCCCACTCCCAAAAAAATAAAGTTATATCAGTGACATAGCTACTTCAATTGAAAATAAATTTTTGTCGGACCTCAAGTAGATGTTGACAATCTGTCAGCACATTTCACTCAGTCCATTTTATTCTAAATTACTAGAAAAATCTTCAATTGCATTATTTTAAAGAACTCCCACATAATGGCATGTTTCGAACACCACAACAAATTCCAGTATAAAGGTTCATCAGAGAATTTCTGTACGTATCTTTCTTCATAATTCAAATATTCACTTCAGAGCTTATCGGAAAGGTACATACTGAAATTTCCTGAGGCAGAATCTTTTATTTTGGAATTTTTTGTGGGGTTCGAAGCATGGCATTAAGTGAGGGTTCTTTAAAATTATATTTGATTAAATTCCAGAAGAATTTATTGCTGACTTTTATATTAATATAGAATAAAATGGACCAAGTGAATATGTTCAACCTCAAAGCCATCTCTTTAGTTACTCACAGTGTTCATACTGAAAAATATTCACCATGCATGTCCTTTATACCATCTCCCCTTATCACTAATGTATCTCTGTGTTTTATCTCCGTTTTATCTTGCTTTATTGTTTTATTTTTAATGTTATAATCGTTTATATTTATGTTCATATTACACCATATTTAATGTTATTGTTAATGTTTTATGAATTGTTGGGTCTTATTTTACACTATAGGATGTCACTTCTTACGTGTTCATTTTAAATTACATTTTAGTTTTATTTTAATTTGCTATTTATTTAATTTGACTTTATGAACTTTTGTTCTATATTAACCTCTTGTATAGGCTGAAACCCTTGACAAAGGTGGTGCTGAAACACGCCGTGTCGGGTTAGTGGCTTCTAGCAAATCTGCTCAATAAATATAATTTAATTGATACCTTGCTCTGAACTGGTTGCTGTTTGAGAGTGCAAGTGTAGTTTGTCTTTGAGGTTGGACCCTTGGACTATTGTTAACATGTTCTCCCTGTGGAAGGTCATTTTGAGCTATGGGTAAAATGTCTTACAAAAATTGTTGCCCCAGCAATTCTTCTTTTCAAGGACAGCAAACCAAGAAGAGGGTACTACCAAACAATTGAAAGACATTATGCTACTCACACAGAAACTTATTAAGAGGAGATGCATTCTGATTCCCTCCTGGAATACTGTAGTTCAAAAATCATTCCTAGAGGTTTACAAATTAACAAGGCTCCTGGCATTTTCCTGGATGACGAATCATTCATAAAAAGTTGGAATGCCATCCTAAATAAGTGTTCGCTTGATCTAATGATACTTTTAATTAACACTTCAAAAAAGAAAGCAGAGGTTCTTAGGGGAGAGGTTGTTAAGTTAACTTCTCTCAAAGAGAATGACATTAGGTTTGATACCATTCATAGTGATTATGGTGTAAATGAAACACTGGGGAAAGAAATTGGACTAGATGGAAACCTAATTTTACAGAAAAACGGGGGCACGTGGGTAATTCTCAAATAGAGGATATGCAGATAGAGCATAAGAAAAAAAAAGAAGTAAAAGTCAATCCAGAGAATATGGGCTTGATTCAGGGACGTGGATTGCAGGGCTGCACATCTTGGCAGGACGTGCGGCTCCGCAAGTTGTCCGGGCCCGATTCCCTCTCTAGCTCTACCTGCACGTCCTGAGCATCAGGACGGGATCTGGGCAGAGCGGGGGCAGGCCAGCCTGGCAGGACGAACAGGGCCGATTCAGGTCATTGCCCTGTACGTCCTCCTGGGTCAAATGAGATGGGGAAGGGTCCCTGCCACCTGATCCAGGCCCTGGCAGGCCAGCTGTGGGTCAGGCGGCAGGGATGAGGGGAGGCTGAAGCTGTGGGAATCGGGGGCGCCTGTGGGGAGGACGTCCCTGCAGGCGGCAGGAGCACACTGGGCTGTCCATGGTCCGATTCTGTGCACCGCGGGAACGTTTAGTTCCCATGCTCCAGAATCAGGTCCAAAGGGGCCCATCTTCCTCAGGAACATCCAAACGGACCAGATGCCCCCCTCTGAGAATCGGGCTGGACATGGATGCTTCTGCTTCCCTTTTTTCTTCGCAAAAAGACAAATGCTCCTCCTCCTTGACCAATTTTTTCAATATGGACAAATTCTGGAAGGGAGGGGGGCCAGGACAATTATCGTCCATGACCACAAATAACAGAATATTATCAATCAGACCTTCAATTCAGAGGTCAAGGAAGGGGGAGAAGAACCAGAGGTGGATGGGGGAGGGACAGAATGGACAGCAGAAAACCCCTGTATCAGAATTAGACGATGGTGTAATTAACATTTCCAAGTATTTGCTGAGTGATGTTGAAATCTTGGTTTTAAACAAGGGTCTTTCTTTTGTTCTCACTCAGTTATGACCATTTAGAAATTCAAATTGATCTTTATGAATTTTTCAGAAAATTAAAGATCAAACATTTTTTCTGCCAGGTAGAGGAGAAACAGGTAGACCCTTCTATTGTACATAATAAGTACACATGGGTTCCACCCCCCACAAACAGATCCTTTGAGTCTTTTGAAAAAGTGGTACTTAAAACATGTAGAGGATCTTGAACCCCAGCCCAAATCAACATATTATAATCTAACGCGAATAGAAAAGGAGGTTATCCGCTCTCTACAAATTAACTCACAAATTATCAAACTGGCCGATAAAGGTGGAGCCCTTGTAGTCATGGATAAAGGCTTTTATATAGGAGAAGTTGATAGACAACTGCGAGACTATATATTTTACCAATGGTTGGGTGAAGACCAAACAATACCTTTAAAGAAAAGTATTGACAATCTGATAGCAATTGATTTTGAAATAAGATAAAGAACAAAGAAAGAAATGTTTTAACTGTGGAACATCCAGTAATTCCTACGATTTATATCTTACCTAAGATTTATAAGTCCTTGGAAAATCCTCCAAGATGTCCTATAATATCAGCCATCTATTCACCTTTTGAACCAATATCACATTTTTTGGATATTTTATTTCGCCCATTTGTATCCTCAGCTCCCTTCTATGTAAGGGATTCATCACACATCATTCAAATCCTGAGATCCTTTGAGGGATGCCATGAGAGACTGATTTTAGGAAGACTGGATATTGTATACCTTTACACAAATGTTCCACAATTAGAACCCCTGGAGATTGTACAACATATGTCATTAGGCCAGACAGATAAAGGAGGATACCTACGGAGTATTTGGTACAGTTAGTCTGGCTAGCATTCACGGAGAATTACTTCTATTTTTTGAGAATTTTTTTATAAACAAATAAAAGGTGTGGCCATGGGGTCCTCCATGGCACCCAATGTAGCAAATCTATATGTGGCTCATTTTGAAAAGCAATTTTTAAATCATCCTTTTTTAAATCACATTAAATTATGGAAGCGTTATATTGACAACATCCTTATGATTTGGGATGGAAATCAAGTGACTTTAAATTTCAGGTTGTGGATAAACTCCTTGGAACAGAATTTGCAGTTTTAGATGTCTTCCAGTGATATACTGATTACCTATCTGGATTTGCTGATTGAGAAGGGTTCGGAGGGGTTCCTTACAGATCTATATAGGAAGCCCTCTGACTGCAAACAACTTTTGCATTATCAAAGTTTCTATAATCATTCCTTGAAGACTAATTTACCAACAAGCCAGTTCCTAGGAGGAAGATGTGTATGCACTAGGTATGAAGATTTTGAGAAACGAACCCACATCATGAGACAGAGGTTTCAATCTAGAGGGTATCTGGATCGGTATATTGAACAAGTTTATCAAAGAACCTAATCCTCAGAATGGACGACCCTCTTGGAAAAAGCTTCAAGACCCACCAACATAAGGATGGTTTGTCCCCTGACCTTTTCACAATACTCCAAGGAGATAACCAAAATAATACAAGAAGAGTGGCATAATGTACAAACATTGCCCTGCTTTTTTGGATATTGATCTTACTGTGGCTCACAAGAGGAACGTCAACCCGAGGAACCTCTTGGTACCTTCAACTCTGACTGAGCACCCTTTTCGGTCTAAGTATAAAGGACAATATCAATGTGGCCAATGTTCTGTTTGTATCCATTAAATACGAATAAGAAAAGAGTTCATTCACCCCACTTCTTTAACGATTTCTCAAACTGTACATCTGAGAATGTTATCTACATCATTATATGTCCTTGTCAAATGTACATTGGGAAGAAGACACAAAGTATCCGCACAAGACTTATTGAACATAGGAACTGCTTGAAGAGACAATTGAAGGAAAAACCATTGGTACAACACTGGATAGAAAAGCAATGCAAGGTGTCTGATCTCAAGTTTATCTTTAAAGTAGTTAAGCTGAATTGGAGAGGAGGTAACCTAAATAGGGTGCTCCTCCACTTAGAACAATGCTGTATCTTTATGTTCCAATCCATGACCCCAAGTGGGCTCAATATGAAAATAGATGTGTCTTTTTAGTTTCTTCTTTTTTAACATTTTTACTTAAGTTTAGTCCTTTTTCCCCCTCCCCTTGTTTCCCTCCCCTCCCTCTTCTCCCTCCCCCGCCCTCTTCCTTTGATTTTAACTTATTTAATATAGTCCTTACATTTTTTTTACTACAGAGTTTACATTGCCACTATATGGGTCTTAATATTTTAATTTATACTCACTACTGCACTTAATATTTTAATCCATTATTTATAGTTTATTCCATAAGTGCTAACTTTTAAACTAACTTTTAGATAAATTCTTATTTCTACTATGATTATTTATTTATTCATTCATTTTTAACTTTTTATTTTCTTAATTACATTTTTAATATTGCCTAAATGTTTTTTATAATAGAGTTCACCTTTTTTTTAAATTCTTAAAAAGAGCATCAAATACAGCTTTTAATTCTTTTAAAGTTTTAGTCTTCTGATGGTGCTGTTTTTTTGTTCTGAAAGATGCCGATGGCTGCAACAGTTCTTGTTCTGCCTATCCTGATCCGAATAATTTGCCAGTGGACTGCAATAGTATGACTCTGATTATTGTATTCTTGAACGGCATGACATTCACAATAGTTTTCAACTTTATAATCTGATCAATTGAAGTTCATATAGGAACACCACGGGTATATTACCCGAGTAGTCCCATCTTTCATTATTTATCCTGTGAGTGCTAACTTTTACATTGACTTTTAGATAACTTCTTTTATGTTTATTTATTTTTAACTTTTTATCTTTTCAGTTATGCTTTTAATATTGCCCAAGTACATTTTATAACAGAGTTTACGCGTTTTTCCTTTTTTTTAAAAGGACATTGAATTCATCTTTTAAGTCTTTTTATAGTTCTAGTTCTTTATCTTTCTTTTATCTTTATCTTTATTTAAAACTTATTATACCGCCTGAACCTAGAGGCATACAGCGGTGTACAATAAAAAATAAAGGAGGCTACTGTCAGAAATAGAAAAGAACGCCAATTCATTTACAGGAAAGGATAGCAAAGAAGAGAGAAATAAAAAGAGAAGTTAAAAGAAAAGTACAAACGGGTTGGGGAGGAACAGTCAGCTGCCAACAGTAGAGGAAAGGGGGGAAGGGAGGTCAAAAGCAGTGCAAAAAAGGTGAGTCTTAAGTGAAGCTTTAAAGGAGCGGAAGGAGGAATCTAGACGTAAGGCTGAGGGAAGGGAGTTCCAAAGACGGGGGCCAAGAAAAAAGAAAGCGGAAGAACGTGTGGATTCAAGGCGAGCCCTAGAAGGGGGTGGGAGAAAAAGACGATTAGCATGAATTGACCGAAGAACTCTAGAGGGGCAGTGAAAATGAACCAGATTCGAAAGATAAAAAGGGACACCGGTGTGCAAAGCCTTGTGAACAAAGATCAGAATCTTATATTGAATACGAAAAGGGCTAGGCAACCAGTGTAACTGAATAAGAAGGGGAGTGATATGAGCCGAGCGGGAAGAATTAGTGAGAAGACGAGCAGCGGTGTGATGAACTAATTGAAGACGGTGAAGCTGAGAAAGAGGGAGACCGGCCAAGGAAGCATTACAATAGTTCCTGATTGCTTTGGGCTTACATTCTGATACGATAGTTGCAAAAGCTTTTGCACTGCTTCCACTGATGGATTGCAATAGTATACTTTAGTCTTCACAATCTCGTACAGAATGACATTCACAATAGTTTTTAACTTTACAGTCTTTTAGATCCACGGTATCCTACCCAAGTGGCTCCATCTTAAGCCAGTTTCAGAACTCCTTTTTAATTTTTTCATGTTACCTGTTGCCCTTTTAGTAGATTTTTTATTTTAAGTTTCGTAAAATTATCTCAAAACTTTGATTCTTATTTTTAAAGTTTGCTTATTCCATTACTGTAGAATCACAAAAATTCACTTCACTGAAAACTTCAAGCAACTAAACATATATTAATTCACTTATGGTTAAAAAAGATCTTTTCACGTGCTTTAAAGGTCTCAGACTCAGCGGCACAGTATCGGATTATAAAACTCCAGAAATTCCTGTAGCATCAATGACCAATATGCACTTTTATCATTATATAAAAATACCAGAAGTGAATCTTCATATATTGTTGAGCTTTCAACTGCAACTGCTTAATTGTCCAACAGGTCCCAAATTTTTCTTTAATTACTTAGCTTTTCCAACTGTTTAGTTGACATGTCCCAACGCTAGCTCTTGGCGCCCATTTCCTGCGTTTCACTCTGAAAATGAGTTTCTTCAGGGGATTTTGACAAAAACTTCGGAGCTTGTTTCTTCAAGGGACTTTGACAAAAAGCTTCAAAACTTCTAAAAAGTTGACACAGAGATGCTGCCGACGATCTACCTCAATCGAGATTTAAACTTCATTTCTTCTTCAAAAAACGCCGCCATAACCATAAGTGAATTAATATATGTTTAGTTGCTTGAAGTTTTCAGTGAAATGAATTTTTGTGATTCTATTTGTTATTATCACTTCAGAAATTGACCTTTGGATTAGTGTAGAGATATTCAATTACTGTGGCAACATTGGCCATTTTCGCAGCCAGAAGTAAGATACAAATATGCAGTGTATGACGGCTTTCATGATACTGAGTGGAAATCCTGATGGTTCGATATTCTTAGAGAGGTATAGTCTAAGATCTTATAATAAATGTTACTTTCTGTTTCTTTTATTTGGTGCTTGATCACCATAACGCACAAACACAAGGGTCTGCATTTATCTATTCAAACAATCTGTGTCTATATTAAAAAGCAACTCTAAATATTATTGGGTTTTTGTTCTAGAGAATTTTAACACACAGATATACCCTTGTGGTTCTTTTTATTTGCTCTGTATAAGGATTTCAGTTTTAATGCTAGTTCCACAATCCTGGTATTTATAATTCTCTGTGTTTTTCCTTTTGTTCCACATGTGCTTCCTCTCTCTATATGTTTTTTGCTTTATCCTTAATGTATTTTGCTTTATTTTTAATATATTTAGCTTATTCTTTAGTGTCTAGAGTTTAACAGTTCATAGAACTATGGTTACATGATGCAAGGTTCCACATTAGGTACCACCACCCAGGAAAAAGATTTAGGCGTCATTGTGGATAACATGTTAAGACCCTCGGCCCAGTGTGCAGCAGCGGCCAAGAGAGCAAATAGAATGCTAGGTATCATAAGGAAAGGAATGGAAAATAAAACAAAAGATATTATAATGCCTCTTTATCGTTCCATGGTGAGACCGCACCTTACATATTGTGTACAATTCTGGTCGCCGTATCTTAAAAAGGATATAGCGTTATTAGAAAAGGTTCAGAGAAGAGCCACCAAAATGGTAAAGGGGATGGAAGGATACTCCTATGAAAAAAGGCTAAAAAGGTTAGGGCTCTTTAACCTGGAAAAGAGACGGCTGAGGGGAGATATGATAGATGTCTATAAATTAATGAACGGAGTGGAACGGGTAAACGTAGATTGATTGTTTACGTTATCAGAATATAGAAAGACTAGGGGACATGCACTGAAGCTACAGGGTAAACTATTTAAGACTAATAAAAGAAAATATTTTTTCACTCAACGTGTAATCAAACTCTGGAATTTCTTACCGGAGGATGTAGTAAAGGCTGTTAGTGTAGCTGGGTTTAAAAAAGGTTTGGACAAGTTCCTGGAGGAAAGGTCCATAAACCATTATTAAAAAGGGACCCAGGATATAAATGCTTGACCCAGTACAAGCATTGTGGAACCTGTGTCTTTTGGGGAAACTGCTAGGTACGTATGACCTAGATTGGCCACTGTTGGAAACAGGATACTGGGCTTGATGGACCTTGGTCTGACCCAGTATGGCATCTCTTATGTTCTTAATTGTATGTATTTCTTATCCTGACAACTCTTAGGTTACTCAGTTTTCATATTAGAAAATATTCACCATGCATGTCTTTTATACCATCTCCCCTTATCACTAATGCATCTCTGTGTTTTATCTGTTTCCAATTATCTTGCTTTATTGTTTTATTTATAAATGTTACCATTGTTTACATTTATGTTTATATTATGCCATATTTAATGTATTGTTAATATTGGGTCTTATTTTATACTATAGGATGTCACTTCTTATGTTTTGTTTTAAATTAATTTTAGTTTTTTTTTAATTTATTTAATTTGACTTTATGAACTTTTTGTTCTATACTAACCTCTTGTATAGGTCTAAACCCTTGACAAAGGTGGTGCTGAAACACTCCGTGTCGGGTTAGTGGCTTCTAGCGAATCTCCTCAATAAATATAATTTGATTAATACCTCGCTTTGGACTGGTTGCCAAGTGAATATGTTGACATTGATTGTTGTTAACATCTACCTAGAGGTCTGACAACAATTATTTTCAGTTGAAGTTGTTACTGATATTACCTTTTGGGGAGTTTTGTGGATGAGCTGTCCCTGACTCGGCAGCTGGGAGCTCCTAGCAATAGTCAGTCAGGGTACACCACATTGGGCTTCTAATCTGCCTTCAATCTACTCTAACATTCTGTCTTACCACAGGGAAAATACTAACTGCCTTGAAGAGCTTCAGCTATGACAAGATTTTTGAAACAGACTGAATTCTACCTAGTAGATTCTCATTGCTCTGCAGCACCCCACCTATGGTAGTCATGGTCTCTATCTTCATCCACTCTGTCTCCTTCCCATGTTCGTCTCCCCATGTCCTCCATGTCTCACTTTGTCTTATTGTCCCCAGGGAGCTGCCACCAGGAGATGCAGCAGCTACAGAAGGAGAATCAACAAATCATGCTGGAAAAAAACCAAGCTATTATGGAGCTGCAGAGGAGGACGGCGAATATGGAGGCGGAATATGCAAAGATCCTGCATGTGAGAAGTTTGTGTGACAGAAGCATATGCCCCGCTCCTCTCCCATCCTCTCCCTCTGTCTTTGCACACTTCCTGCTCTCCTGTATGGGAGGAATCCATAGGCCAGCAGTGCTCCCTCTCCTTGCTTGAAGTTGCATGCGAAGATCCTGTGCGAGAGCCCAATGCTCAGCCATTCCTTGACCCTGCTCTTTGCACAGCCAGCACATTCCCATTCCTAGCTAGTCCACTCAGGGCTCCTTGTGCAGCCAGTGGGCTCTTCTCTTTGTTTGCCTCCCTCTGCAGTTTCTGGCATCCTTTGTTTTGTTTTTTTATGCTGGAAGTCTCCTTTCCACTCCTTTGGGCTTCCAGTTTAATTGAAACCAGCCTCTGCTGGGAAAACTGTGCAATAAGCCTTTATTTGTATCTACCCTGGGTTTAATCTTCATTTCAGTCCCTTTCACCTTGCTATCTACTTCTGGACACACTGCCAAGAACACCCAGGAGTTGCTGGGTCGCCAAGAGTCCGCGTTGACTTGACGGCACACATTACATTGCATTGTATCTAATGCAGCTATGGTAGCAACTCTTCTTGGCTAAAGGTCATAGACCACCACTCATTCAAGAATTTGATGCATGTGTATCCTGTCTGGACACCAGAGGTCATCATTTTGTGATGGGTGGATCTCCCTTCTCCCAAGGGAACGTGTATGCTGCTTCTACAGCATGCCAAGTGCTGGTCAGTCCAACAAGCAGAGGTCAGATTGGGCAATTAAACCTCCTGCATGGCATTACATAGCACAGCCACTGGCTGGCCTCCCTACAGCTTGTGTTAATGGCAGATTGTACTCTCGCTTGTTCTTAGGCCACCTTAGATAATCTCCTCTCCAAACTCACCATTGCTAAGCTGCACTGGACTTCACAGGCCATTTCCATTCACAGCGACTACAAGCAAAGACTACTGGAGTTTGGACTCAATCCACTGGATATCTGACAGGCTTCCATATGATGGCACCATAGATAGTGGTCTGGCGCATGAGAGGATTAACCACCGTGCTCTTCAGCAGGGCTGATTTCTAGGAAGGTACTGGAGTCTTTGCAGTCCTTGACATACCCCTGCAGATGTGCACCCATTCTTAAACAGTTTGAGGAAATTCTAGGCAAGTTATCAGGTACAGGAACCCAGAACTGAGAGCTTCACCTACTAAGAAGCAGCTATGGTGTGGGCTCTCAACGCCTCCTCCTCCCCAGGTACTACACAGCAACTTAGCTTTCCTGAATAATAACAGCTCTTTTCACCCAGAAACCTCCCTCCCTGCCCCTCCACCTCCTATTCTTTAGATCCCTTCTCCCACCTCAAACTACATCTTTACGCAGGTCTAGCAGCTCCACAAGGATTCATGCTTGCACCTTGGGACTCATTCCTGGTGCTTCTGTAGAGAGCCAACCTTCACAGGCCAGGCTCTGAGCATCATGGACCGGGCAGTATTGGATCCCTGGGCTCTAAGAGCAAGTGTATTCTAAGGTTTATACTGTCTTGCTTGGAGCAGCTACTGGTGTAGAGAACTTTATTATTAATTTCTATATTAATAACACTTCAGGCAGATAAGAATCTTATAAAGTGCAACTTGCAAATGTAAGAAATTGTGTAGGATAAATTGCAGTAAATAATCAGATCCATATATGCATGTGTCCTGTGTCTCTCTTCTGTCTTATTTTACCAGTTAGAGATTATATTAAACAAACATCAATTTCCGTGAGCGTTGAACAGAGCATTAGATCAAGGGCATGCACTTGATGTGAAATACCAGATTTCAGCAAAACTTCTGATATTGCCCCACGAACTGGACAATAAATAAATCAAGCAGCCAGGGATGGGCCTTAAATGGGTTCACGGAATGGGGATGGATAGAGGGTAGTGGTGTGTGGTGTTCACAAAGAAAGGGTGATTAGTTGAGTGCTGGTTTTCGTATTCAGCCTGGATATTATGGAGAGTGATATTATGGAGAGATTAATAGGAAGCGTTTGTTACAGTTAGATCCAGTGTTAGAGATGTTGGGGCCCAAAATCCATCTGCAGGCTTTGCTCTTTTCAGCTTTGGGTGAGTCCAGGGCAATTGCTATGGTTGCATGTCCATCCCCCTCCCCCCCAGATCTTAGGGTCATCTACAGAATAGACAGGGGACACTGCCAAGGGGACTAGACTGAATGAGGAAAGATCTAAATGCTCAAGGAAGGGCTGATTGCTTAACATTTAAATGTTGCTGCAAAATAGTGCAGAATCTTGTATCTGGGGTGCAGAAATTCAAATAAGCAGTACAAAATAGGGGATCACATACTTAACATGCACCAGTCAGGAGAGAAACTCCAGGGTGATTATAGTTGATGATCTTAAAATAAAGAAAGAAAGAATGAATGCAAGAAGTAGACAAATGCTAGAGTACATAAGAGACCTAAAGTGCAGAAAAAAAGGAAAGTGATAAAGTCTCTGTACAGGTTATTCACAAGATGCCATCTAGAGTGTTGTGTTCCAAAAGGAGAGACAAAGTGGAGCTGGACTAGAGAAATGCTATCAAAATGGTACAGGTTCTGCACCAAAGATCTCATAAGATTTAAGGTTCTGAATATGTATCCCCTAGAAGAAAGGCAAGACAGGAGATGGGGTATCTTTATCTTTATTTACATTTTATATATCGCCCTTGTCGAGACGTGAGAGCGGTTTACAATAAAATAATATAAAATAAAAGCGTCAGAAAGGAAAAGAAATCCAATAAAATAAAGAGAAAGACGGACCAAAGAGGTCACAAGACAAACAGTAGACAAAAACTAAGCAAAACTATAGGCAACCAAAGACAAACAAAGCAAAATCAGACAGGACTGCTGGAAGGGAGATCATATGCCTGTTGGAACAAATGTGTTTTTAATAAGTTTCTGAAATGTTGATATGAGGATTCTAGACGAAGAGAAGATGGTAGAGAATTCCAAAGTGAGGGTCCCAGGAAAAAGAAAGCGGCACGGCGTGTCTGTTCGAGGTGCGTTCGTGCGGGTGGGGGAAGAAACAAATGGTTAGCATGTAAAGAACGGAGCTGGCGATAAGGAGTGTGAAGGGAAACTAGGTTCGCTAAATACTGCGGGTTGGAAGTATGGATGACTATGTAATAGTATAAGAAACTTATATTTAAACCGAAAACGAAGCGGTAGCCAGTGAAGGCGATACAGAAGAGGAGTTACATGATCTGATTTCCGGGCAAAAGTGACAAGTCGGGCGGCTGTATTCTCTAGAAGTTGTAAGCGCTTGAGTTGATAAGCAGCGAGATTGGCAAAAACCACATTGCAATAATCCAATCTGGGCATGACTAAAGCCAGTAACAGAGTAGTGAGGGAGTCTGGGGACAAAATCGAACGGACTGAACGTAATTGACGCAGTGTAAAGAAAGAGCGGCGGGATAAGTTTGACACGTGTTCATGAAAAGACAACGACGAATCCAGGGTTATCCCTAAGTAACGAAGAGAGGAAGTGAGAGGAATAGAAGTGGAATTTATTTGAGGCATGATGACCGGACAGGGAGAGCTCAGCGACACCCACATGGCTGAGGATTTAGAAGGATTCAAATGGAGAAAATTAGAAGAGAGCCAGGTAGCAATATGAGCGAGGCAAGTATTAAGGGGGGGTGATAACAACCATGACTGGGGAAGTATGGAAAAGAAGGACAATGTCATCAGCATAAATGTAAATTGAAACTGGAAACTGTTGGACCAAAAGGGGAAGCGGAGCAAGAAAAATATTAAAGAGCAGAGGGGATAAAACTGATCCCTGGGGGACTCCACATAACAGCGGAATGGACGGAGAGGTTTGGTGATTGGCACAGACAACAAAGGAGCGAGCAGTGAGAAAAGAGCGGAACCAACGTAGCACCACACCCCGCAAACCAATATCAAAAAGACGTGAGAGAAGGGTCCGATGATCGATCAGATCAAAAGCTGCGGATAAATCCAGTGAAACCAAAAGTGTAATGTCGCCACGGTCATGGGCTACATGAATCTCGTTTAGCAGGGCCAGGAGAATAGTTTCCGTACTATGTCCTGGTCTAAAACCCGCTTGACAGGGATGAAGGGCATTGGTAGCCTCAACATGGGAAGAGAGTTGAAGAAAGACTAGACGCTCCAATATTTTTGCAGGGAAAGGGAGATTAGATACCGGGCGCCAATGCGATAGTACTGAGGGATTGAGAGAAGGCTGTTTCAGCAGGGGATGGACTATGGCTGATTTCCACACAGAGGGAAAATGACCAGATGATAAACTGGAATTAAGCAGGATTGTATTGAGAGGTACTAACTGCAAAGAAGGTATGAGAGACATTCCGCTACCTGAAAGGTATAAATACAGGAAGCCAACTTTTTCCAGTGGAAAGAAAATTCTAGAACAAGAGACTCAAAAATAGGCTTTGTGGAACTGCTTCCCACATGAAGGCAAAAACAGTAACAGAATTCAAGCAAGCCTGTGAAAGCCTTAGTTTCAAAGAAATGATCAGAATGCGTTAAGATTCTCTAGTATTGCAGCAGAAATTAAATGGACTTACAGTCCTTGGCTACCATCTTATTGTGGCTTTATCTCAAGATTGTGAAAGAATTTGGCAAGACAGTGACAAGGGCCAGAGGCTTGTTAGGGAGCATAAAGGAGAATTATTATCAGTACAGAAAAGGAAGGACTAATGCATCTGTATAAAGTTCAAGATCCTTAGGACGAGAGTAAACAGTCTAGGCCTAAGGCAACACAAGAGGATTGAAAGAGCAGGGGAGGGGACCTTATACTCCTTATTTGATTTCACATTTTGTGTTCTCCTGAGAGTGTGTCTGCTTGTACATGAGATAAGGTGTGCACACAGGCAGAGCATGACTGAACAGGAATTCCTTCAACATAACATTAAATGCTGAAAACCCTAAGCTGATGCATTAAGCTATGGGTACAAATGTGTGGGCGTGCATGACTTAAGTATACGGACAAAATCGGGTGCTGGAAAAGCTGATCAGACCTTGAGTGCTTCAGGATGTGTTAGTCACATGCAGGGTCGTCCTCTTCTCCACGGCTCTCCTTCTGCACAAAGAACAGCAAGAAATGAAACGTGACAACTGATCCTCACTGTGTGTAGGTAAAGGGATCTCTCAGGTCAGACTGCCTTGTTCGATATGGTTCCTCGTTATTGCATCTGTGCTTTAGCGAGGGGGGGGGTTGTTTAAGTCTGGGAAGTAAGCAGTACATGTGCTGTTGCATTTTCATACGTATGCATGCTCTTTTACACCCATTCTGCCTGCAAGAAATGTGCACCAATACTTTGTACACACACCCCTTGTAGGCACTTTTCTAAAGAAAAGCTCCCCAACTAGAACCCCTTTTAAAATCTGGGCCAAAGGCCCATCATAGTGCCTATAAAATACCTTCAGAAGTGGCTGTGAACATTTGTACAGGCAGTGGATGCACTTTGGAAAATGCAATTGTACATGCACTGTTTATCCCCCCCCTACCCCCCCAGTCCTCAAGAACGTCTCTTTCTATGTCTGATAAACGTATGTGGCCACACACGTCTAACTACTGTAAGGACGCTGCCTCTCTCCATTAGCTGACCTCAGGGCCAGCGCAAGGACTGGAGGTGCTCTAGATGGGCCCTACATCCTGTTGCTTTCCTCCTCCGGGGCCTGCAGTGGTGACGATGGACCCTAAACCACGACACAACTTTTATTTTGTATCTTCCACTTCCGCCCCCTCTGGCACAGACTTCTAGTTTGTAGGTAAGCGTTGCATTGTACTTTGGGGTCCATTGCTGCTGCTGCAGACCCAGGGAAGGGCTAGCAGAGGCGGTGGCATTGGGCGCCCCTGGAAGGTTGGTGATCTAGGCAAACACCTAGTTCACCTAATAGTAATACCAGCCCTGGCTGATACTATTACAAGATACATAAGGTACCAGGACTGAAATCTGTATCACCTCTGCCAGAAGGAAATAAAAAGAGTGAGGCCAATCATAACTTCTGAGAGCCTGAGCCTTCAGAAATTTACCCTTAAAAAGTGAAGATTTTTCACAGGTATTATTCAGCTATTATAAAAGGCAAGCTTAATTAAATTCAATGTAAATGCAATATGGTTGTAAACATCCCATTATTTCCAATTACATATTCCATATCATCCTGCTAGACAAGTGGGTTGTGTTACCCTATGACTAGGTTAGTGGAGACAAAGAACCAATGAAAAGCCCATCTTTCAATGACATCTGTGCCTCTCTTTGCCTCAGCCACCAGAGGACCTTCAGTATTTCTTTGTCTCCAGCAGATGGATTTTCTCCTCTAGAAAATCTGAGGACTGAGGAAAAGAGATTGATTAAAGGCTTGTAAATGACCACTTGAGAACAGAAAGGTGACTCTCACTTGAACAGGACATGGGAGGCTCCACTAAACTGGAGTCTTTTCGGTAGCTCATAGGAGGAGGAAAAATTGGTTCCGCTTCATGCTCTTATCATAAGAACCTGTTCAGCAGCCACAAATTGGAAGGATTGGGAAGAGTGCTGCAATCTCACACAATCTTTCAAGCGCCCCTCCCTCCTCCTCTGTCCCCCCTGCTCTCTCCTGAAGTTTGCAGAAGGCTCTCAGAGGGATCTGCCTGCCAGCCACCTTAAACTCAGTGCTGCAAAACCGGCCAGTGAAATGGTTTCAGCAGAGTAGAGCTGAACTCAGCATGGACTCTCTGCCTGGGGCTCTCATGGGGGGGGGGGGGGGGGCAAGGCTTGGTCCTTGTTGGAGGCTCCCAATTCCATCTTCTTGGGATGCAATATGGAGTGAACTGCTGGGACGGTGTGGGGATTTCCCGCCATTTTCTGCAGGAGTTAGTAACGTTTTTACCTATTATACACCTGGTGGTTGCATGATCCTAACGCACGTTCCGCCCAAATGGCTCCAACTTGCGCTCCTTCCCTAGCGCTTGTAACATGTGTATTGTAAAAGTGCAGTTAACACACGCGGGCCGACGCAGCCTTAGTGCTCACTGTTGTAATACTTGCCCTAAACTGTCTTCTTCCAGAAAATGTTTGAACCTATGGCAAGCGAGGTGCCTCATCCCCAGATTCTGGACTCTGCTTTTCCTGCACATCACCTTCCGAGTCATCCTTGGAGGGTTTGCTTTCCTCCTCTCAGCTGGGGGATGCAGTTAGTCCAACCTTGCCTGCCTCAGGTGGGAGGTGACGGATGGCACCATGGGTAAGGATATTCAGCTGGCCAGAGGATCTAGTGGCCATGCTGTGAGCCACTCATTGTCCTCTAGGGAGTCTGTGGTAGCTGTACCCCCTGATGTTGGGGAGTCATGTCCAAGATGAGAGCTTCTGGACTCCAGATTGTCCTCCCTTGAATGCTTTTCCTTTTGAAACAGGTCTGGTCCTTCTGGTGTGGAAATTCAGACCCTGCAACCTCTAGGTGCCCCTAGTGCAGCCTCATATGGGGCAGGCTGAAAGTGGAAGCCCAGTATGATTATCTTTGGCTAAGCATCCCTGGTGAGGGGCGCCCCCTTGAGGTGGGGAACAGCTGGGAGCTATCAGAGATGTTGACTATGACTGATTCAGATGCTCGGTACTGGGCTCTGATGTGGATGAGGGAAGTGCTTTCGCTTTCAGAAGGTTATACAGAGTCTGGCATGATCCACCTATTCTGGAAGGAGGATCTGGCAGCACCGATTGCCAGGGTCCCATCCGCCTTAGATGTGAAGGATGCTTCCAGCATGGAGCAGGAGCTGAAGATACACCCACTCCATCAAGGGGTGTGAAAATCCACTACAGTCTTCCCATTCCTGGATGTGATCAAGGATATGATCCAGTCAGAGTGGGGCTCACACACTCTTAAGCCTTTTAGTGGGAAAGAAGATCTATGCTCTCCCGGGGAAATGCGTTAAGTGATTTGGCATTCCCAAGGTAGATGTGCAGGTCATGGCGGTTACCAGATGGATTCCTGTGGAAAGTAGGTTGGCCTTAAAGGATTTTCTGGACCATAAAGTGGATTCTTTGCTGAGGAGCCAGTTCACCATAAGCGGCGGGTATTCTGCAGCAGGTGGTATGTACCAGCCTGATGTCTCAAGCCCTGTTCCAGTGGATTCATTCTTTTCCATCAGATGATATTACCCCTTTTTTGGAGTTGGCTATGGCCTTCCTTTCTGATGCAATATATGACGATGGTGTCATGGCATTGGATTTGGCTCCGGCACTGGGCAATGGACATATCCTCCAAAGCTTGGTTGGCCCAACTGACTTTTGAGGGGAAGCTTCGGTTTGGAGCTGATTTGGAGAAGCTGGTGAAGGACCTGGGTGAAACAAAATCTTACCGCCTTCCAGAAGACAAGTCCAAGGAGCCTGCAAAGTGGGTTGGTGCCTCTTTCTCGTCATCCTCCACCTGTCTACTAAGGGTGCACTTACCAGATTCCCGGGGGTCTCGTCATTACCAACCTAGAAAACCCTCTCTTCCCCTTTGCACCTTGGGCTTGTTCTCTGTCCTTTCATAGATTGCATGGGCCAGGGATTTGGTCCCCTCCAGAGAAAGACCCTCCCAGGCTGTGCAATGAAGGTTCCTCTGATTGGAAGCAGGCTTTTCCTTGTCTTTCAGGAATGGTTATGGTTTAGGCACTTGATATACCGCCCTTTACTTGCGCATCAGAGCAGTTTACATGTATGTATATACTAACAGGTACTTTTTATTCCCTTGTCCCCGAAGGGCTCACAATCTAAGTGTACCTGAGGCAATGGAGGATTAAGTGGCTTGCCCAAGGTCACAAGGAGTGGCCATGGGAATAGAGACCCCAGTCCCTCCAGCCTGAGGTTACTTGTCCCCATACGGGAATTGAACCCCCAGCCCTCCGGCCTGAGGTAACCTGTCCCAACCACTGAGCCACTCCTCCCTCCTAGGTTACCAAGGATCACTGGGTGCTACACACCATTCAGTTCAGCTATATCCTGGAATGCAAAGAACCAATTCTGGATGCTTTCGTCATTTCCCCTTGTGGGTGTGAAATCAAAAGTGCTGCTGTGCGGACCACCTTAGACATGCTGCTATGCCTGAAGGCTGTGGTATCCATCTCCCTGGACAAGTGGGACAAGGACAGATACACCATCTATTTTGTGGTGCCAAAAAAGGATGGTTTCTTCCAGCCCATGCTAGACCTCAAGGAGGTCAGCGAGCACTTGTGCATTCTGCACTTCTGGATGGAAACTTTACACTCCATGATTCAAGCAGTGCACAGAGGGGAGTTCTTGGCTTCTCTAGATTTGTCCGAGGTGTATTTTCATAGCCTGATCTGGGTGGATCAGCAAAAATATCTTCGTTTTGCCATGCTTGGCTCTATCAGTTCTCTGCCCTCCCTTTTGGGCTATCCACTGCCTCAAGGATGTTCTCCAAGGTCATGGTGGTAGTGGCTGCAGTGCCAAGGGATCTGTGCCCATCCTTATCTGAATGACTGACTCATCTGAGCCTGTTCCCATTTAGAAGCATCTCGGGTGATGTCCCAAGTGGTGTCCTTTTTGGAAAGCCTCTACTGGGTGATCAATCAGGGTAAGAGTCAGCTGTTGCTTTCCCAGTCCATGGAGTTTCTGGGGGCATGTTTTGACACTCGAGAGGGCAAAGTCAAAAGACTGTTAGATTGCCTGATGCTGTTCTGTGTGCAGCAGGCTCCCAGAATATGGGATTATTTTCAGCTCCCCAGCTTGATGGTGGTGACCTTAGAGATGGTGCCATGGGCATATGCTCACATGCAACTGCTCTTGTGGTGCTTGTTGACTCCATGGTCCCCAAGTTCTCAGGAGCTCGAGCGCAGGTTTCCATTCTCATTGATGGTGACTACCAGCCTGCAGTGATGGCAACAGCCCTGTCATCTGAGGAATGGCATACTGCTGGACGATTTCTCCTGGATCCTGCTGACGACAGATGCCAGTCTCTCAGGCTGGGAAACCCATTGCCAAGACCATACAACCCAGGGCTGTTGGAACCATAGGGCAGCAGTGTGGTCCATCAACTGCTTCAAGGAGAGATCCATCAGGTTGGCTCTTCTGCATTTCGGCCCCTGGTCAAGAGCCGGGTGGTTCAATGTTTTCAGATAATGCCACGGTGGTGGCTTATGCCAGCAGGCAAGGCGGCATGAGAAGTGCCAAGATAGCTCTGGAAATAGCTCTCAAGTCGACTTTAGGGCATTGAATTAAGGAGGCCATTGCCTTGGACATATCTGTTGCAGAACCGGTCGGTTCCAGAGGATTTGTGAAACCCATTCTACGTGAGCACAAGTGTCCTCATAGGCAAAGCGGAGCTTGGCAGCTCCTGCAGACATTTATTGGGCAGTAATGTGGGCATCACCTTCCACTTTTGTCAAGCATTACTGCTTGGATGTTCACAAGTGAGTGGACATGGTCTTTGGCTCAAGGGTTTTGTGAGCTGCTGTGTCTTCTTCCCGCCCAGTGGAGTTGTAGCTTTGGTACATCCCACTTGTCTGGACTGGTCTGGCAGGACAATATGGAAGGTGACATTTTACTTATCATTTGAAGTCCTTTCCTTGAGTCCTGCTAAACCAGTCCAGGGCCCGCCCGTTGAACTTTATTGCTCTATTCTTCTGCTACAGTACCCTTGGGTCTGCTATGATTTTTATACTTGGCTCTGCTGGTTCATCTTCTACTGACAGCCTTCTGTTTATGCTTTCCTGTACATAGTCCTCTACTGTTGATTACTCATTGTTGCCCACAATTGAGGTTGTGTGAGGCTTGCCATGCTTCTCCCATATGCTTTGGGACGAATACTGAAGAGACCTCTGGTGGCCTAGGCGAATAGAGACATAGGAGTGATGTCATTGAAACCTGGGCTTTTTATTGGTTCTTTGTCTCCACCAATCTGCTGATAGGGGAACACAAACCACTTGTATGGACTGGTCTAGCAGGACTCAAGGAAAGGACATTAACTGGTAAGTAAAATGTCACCTTTTGCTGTGACTGTGTGACATTTACTGGATTTGCACTTGCAAACAGGCTATCTGGTGAAACACTAGTTTTCTGAGTAGGGGAAATGTCTACTTACCACTCATGTATCTTACTTTTCCTTTTCAGAGAAAATATTCTGAAATGCCTCAAGTCTTTCC
Source organism: Ichthyophis bannanicus (assembly GCA_033557465.1). Taxonomy (NCBI): domain Eukaryota; kingdom Metazoa; phylum Chordata; class Amphibia; order Gymnophiona; family Ichthyophiidae; genus Ichthyophis; species Ichthyophis bannanicus. The sequence continues at coordinate 140,818,231 of CM066045.1, forward strand.
TCAAACCAAAGCTCTTTTCTACTTGTTGTGGCTTGTAAGGCCACACGTTCATGTGGGTATGAAAGCTGCTCTCATGTTGGCAAGCTGCTCTATGAATAAACAATTTCTTTGATGATACAGCTTCTGTCCCAGGTACCAGTGCTCCAACAGAGTTTCACTTTCTGCAGAGAAGAAGCAGGGACAGCACAACACACAGGTGCCTCACATACCTCAGTGAAAGTCTGAAGAATCTACCTTCCCACCACTGCACCGGAGACACCAGGAAGTCCCTTCTTGCAGGATGTATGTATCCCACGCTCGACCAGAAGTCTCATATTATCTCCAGCTTCCTGCATACAAAGCACCACCTTCTCATATCTTTCCTTGTTCACCTTTCTTCCATTTACTTCAAGCAGCAAGTCCCCCTCCTTCAGACCTCCCAAGTCTCCAGGTCCACCTGGAACAACCTACGAAACATCAGTAAAAACATTCAAGACCAGACATCTCTATTAGCAATGACAATTAAAGCCATCCATTTGTCATTTATACTACACAGAAGCATGAATATTTAAAGCGTTTACTGTCCAAGTGAGTACCAGAGTCAATGGGGGATAAAATGAATGTCTCAAAGTCATGGCAAGTGTCAGTGGGCATATGAACTTTAGAGTAATGGGCCGTGAGCTAGGATCCCAACCACTTGACCATGCTACCCCCCTCTGTACAGTATGCAAAACTCATGGGCTGCAGCTTAGCTGGTACTGGAACTCACCCTGTGGGCTTTAGTTCATTTTTATGCATGATCTACCACACAATACAACTTTCAGAGTGAATAATAAAAATAATGTGGAGTATCATTAAAGGCAGGGGAGAGGATTTGGGATTAGAAAAAAAGTGCTATGGTCTGATCCCATTACCTGAGGCAACCCCAAGGCCTGAGAGAAAAAAGATGTTTTTAGGGTGGTTTTAAACCAAATATAGTAGGTTTCTGCACATAAAATGGAGAGGAGGGGAATTCTAGAGGAAGAGGATGATGAAAAAGAAGGCGGATCACCAACTGCAATCGAAGTGAGCATGGGAAACTGGAGAGAGGTATATAGCAGCTTTGCACTGTGATCTCATGGGCTGGACACAGATAAGAGTCTGCCGCCGCTTTGATGCTACTGTGAAGGGAACACAGCTGTGGAGTGGTTAAGTGACCTGTGTGATATAGATCTCCTCTTCATCCTGGATATTTGAGAGCTGAAATCCAAACCCCAGGGGTCCTCGAGTGAGGTGACAGAGATGTGCTGCTGTGGGACTGTGCTTCTGCAGCTGAGGCACGTCAGGAGCAGCTTCGGGCAGAGATTCTGGAGCATTCTCTTCATAGAAGAGCAGGGGTGACAGCGCCATCTGTGGAGACACGGAGGAAACTTCAAGCTGATCCATGGACTGGCTTTCAGTGCTAATGTAAAGCCCAAGATAGCACTTTCTGGAGCGTGCTGCTCTATGACACGTATGAAATAAATGCTTGTTTTCAGCTTGTCTGACTGTCCATCTGACAGTGATGTCAGAGGAAGGACTAGCATGTAAGGGAAATAAACCGAGGATAGGAGTGTGATGGTAGCAGAAGCAGCAAGACCAGCGGGGTGTCTCAGGTCCTGCCAGCTGAACATTCAGATGCTTATGGACACTAAATAAGGGTCTTTTTATAGAGTGTGCATAAACTCATCTAACTTAAATACACTCAAAAGATATCAAAAGCAGTAGATAATATGTCTCCTAAACTTTCTCTTAAACATTCAAGTTGTTCTCAATATCGTTCAATACCTCTTTATTCACGCAAGATCTCAGACTTAGTAGCGCCGTAGCCAAACTAACGGGCTCTGGCACTTCATTAGCATAAATGACCCTTCTTCTTTTGCGTGTTTTATATTGACGGTTATGAACTCTTTCAAGGTTAAAGCACTTTCATTCCATATTTATATAAAAAATAAAATTGTTCTTGTCGTGGTATCAAAATGGCATAATCGAAATGGCTCTTCCCAAACAATTTCTCCCCAATGCCGTCAAAAGGCAGTGCCTACGCGTTTCACTACGCATTTCTTCATGCGCGGCATCTCTAATTGAGAAGATTCCAGCTGGAATGAAATGGAGCAGTCTCTCCGAGGTTGAACGCGGGCAGCGTTCAAAATTTTGATTGATTTCAAAATGTTGGCATGATTCCCTAGCATTTGGAATATTGACCCCTGAAGAAACGCATAGTGAAACGCGTAGGCATTGCCTTTTGACGGCGTTGGGGAGAAATTGTTTGGGAAGAGCCATTTTGATACCACGACAAGATAAGAACAATTTTATTTTTTATATAAATATGGAATGAAAGTGCTTTAACCTTGAAAGAGTTCATAACCGTCAATATAAAACACGCAAAAGAAGAAGGGTCATTTATGCTAATGAAGTGCCAGAACCCGTTAGTTTGGTTACAGCGCTACTAAATCTGAGACCTTGCGTTTATAAAGAGGTATTGAACGATATTGAAAACAACTTGAATGTTTAAGAGAAAGTTTAGGAGACATATTATCTACTGCTTTTGATATCTTTTGAGTGTATTTAAGTTAGATGAGAACATTCAGATGCTGGCAGTACCAGGGATGCATTTGATTCATTTAGGAATCTTTAATTTTCAAAAGTGCACACAAAATCAATTGAATGCATATTAACCTATGAATTACTACACATAGAACGTTTTAAAGCATGGAAATTGACTGTAACACTTATTAAGAATGCCATTTATTTAAAAAATGTGTAAAAATAATGGAAAAAGCCCAACAGAAATTAAGAGTCCTAAAGCGAACCAACAATCAAATAGAAATGTTTTGCATGCATATCCCTAGTTGGCAGTCATCATCGTCATGTGCTCCTGCCGCAGCCGCAGTGTCTGCCTCCCGACTGTGCTCTGTCACGTGCCACACAGGGACAGGGGGGGGGGGGAAGAATAGGCATGCATGGAAGAAGAGAGAGAATGTTGTATGCAGGGGGTGGAGGGAGGGATGGGAAGGAGCCAAGCAGGTATGAGGGTGTGTAGCTAGAAAGAGCTTGGGTTAGCAGCCATGCCCCCCTCCCCCCAAACCCCCACCATCACCCACAGCAACTCTAACACAATCCTAGAGGCTTATGTTGGAAATGCATTTGCCCTATAACACTCTGAATAAGGGTGCTATAAAAAGCATGGATGCGAATAAAAGGTTTAACTGTTTAAACTATTGAAATTTAAAGCTAATGATTTAAATGTAAAGACTGAAGACAAGGCAGCTACACCAACCTTTGCCCTCTTCCCCCCCCCCCCTCCCCCAAGCATGTGCACTCCATAAGCTGCCCAGTCCTCCCCAACATAAGGTACTGCACTACAAGCCAGGAGGAAGCAGCAAAGTGAACCGGGATGGGACGGTTAAATTGTTTATTGATTAATGGTTTACCATTTTAGATCCCTAATAGAAGGGTCTGGTAAGACAATGTGGTTATGCTAAATTAAATTCATTTCAGACCAATACTTGGTTTCATTTTCACCAAATTAGACGCAATGCTTCAGTTTAGAATCATGGAGCAGAGTCTTGCAGCCCAACGTCTACCTGTATGTGCTCAGACTGCACCTTCTTTCCGCATTTGGGAGGGCTGGTCTTGGAGTAAGAGGACCAGGGTTTGTACCCACTTTCCCTCTTGGCTTCTTTTCTCACCGAACTGAAGAAACGGTCTCCAGCAGCACTGATGACCAGGAGTGTGACCTGGTTCCCACTGGAGCAGATTAGGCTCACAACTTCATCATGTTCCAGCCCTTCAATGCTTTTCCCATTCACAGCAAGCAGCCGATCTCCGTCTTTCATGCCACCCCTCTCAGCTGGAAGCCCTGGATCCACCTCCCTAAGGAACTGGCCTGTCCGAGAGGAAATGTGTGTTAAATATAAGGTAATGAGAGTGTAAGATCAGGCCAAGGCCCAACATGCAACTCAACTCCATGTCTCTACAAAGACCTTATTCACCCCCACACACAGCCCTAGATATTTCATATGTCTTCACAAGGCCTATCACTCCAAATATCTTGTTCTATACTTCTGGACAATCTTAGATTCCATACATCTCTACCAATGCCTGAAATACCCAATGGGAGAAATGACTCCCTTAAGAAAGGCTAAGGGGCATATTTACAAACATGTGCCAACTGTTAGCACTGTGTTTTCTGCAAGCTAAAGATACTGTACTAACAGTGTGGGGCCCTGAGCTAAACATCCCATGCGATTAGGAACATTCTAGGTGGACCGTGGGCATTGATGGTGCATTGGGGTTAGCATGGGCATTTTGAGAACATGCTAACCATGAATGTTGCCACCGGGTGGCATTAAGTGCACCCGCATGCGCATCAGCATCACTCTATTGATGGAGGATGGACGCACATGCTCCAAACATTTACAGTACATTGGGTCTCTGTGCTAATTTGGTGGCACATTCATGCGCCACCAGCATACGCCAGAGTAAACGTGTCACTAAATACTTAAGGCTAGTTAGGGGTATAAGTGTTTTGTCTAAGAGCTACTGCAAGTAAGGATGCCTGAGGAATTGGGAGGGTGTTCGAGTTCCTGGAGCCCCCAATACCTTGTTTTTCCAGCAGGATCCTCCGATGAGATTTGCAAATAGGAGGCATCTGAGCCTTGGCATCCCTAAGGTATCATTGTACCAGTCTTACAGGACAAGAGTAACAGTACAAAAGGTTTGGCACAATAGCCAAAGAGTGGCACACTTATGGATCTACACCCGTGGGCCAGGCACAAATAACTGTGTGGTTAGAATACTGGATGGGAACCAAGAGACCTAGATTCAGATATAATCTAAACTCATTGGGACCTTAGACAAGCCACTTTGAAGGCAATAATCAGACTCTTCAGGTTGCTTGCAGGCCAGTGGGTACATTATTTCCAAGGTTTATGGTTGTGGAGCTTTCTTTTCAATATCCAGTGATGGGCTGGTACCACGAAGATTCTTTACCCCATGTACGTTACACAGGGTAAAGTATGTGTGGGGATTTCAAAGTCTGTTTATGGGCAGAGAAGCAATATGCAGAAAGGTTTTTCCATGCAAAAACACCATTTACCAATCATATATGATAAGCCCCCACCAAAGAGAGCTTATATTCTATGGTATGTGAAAAAATTGGAGATAAAGGGGGAAAAATTTAGGTGGTTTTCCTTAGGTTTATGATTTAGGCACTTGATGTACCGCCCTTTACTGTGTGTGCCAGAGCGGTTGGTAAAGTGTTTAGGCTGCTTTATATAAATACTAAAACAATACAACCCCAGAAGTTGAACAAGACTTTACACATTCCACAGTTCTGTTGCGACATCTGTACAGCCATACTTCCTCTCAGCCTAGCCTTTATCCCCCCTGTTGCCTTTAGCGGATGTTGCCTGTGCTCTACAGAGCAGTGCAGGCCCCACAAGTTATCACACATGGCCTTCTTACCCTCTGGCCCTGTGTCATGCCTCTCCTGCCGCAGCAGGAACCCGTAACCATGTAGGCCTTGCACCAGATGCAGCTTCCTAGCCTTGTGTGGTAGCATTCGAGGCTCGGCCATGGCGGCAGTGAGTGCTACCTTCTTTTCCTGGTAAAATGCTTCCGATTCAGGGTCTATTACAAGCACAGTCACCTCTTCATCGCTTTCCTGTAGCTGATATAAAACCCAGGGAAGTAAGAGCCTGCGACAATCCTTAATCATAGAGCTTCGGTCCTAATCAGCAAGGGCATTAGTGCCTGCTAGTTACCTTTCTCATGAGACGAGACATGCTGTACTTCCGCACAGTGATACCGTTCACCTCCAGAAGTTTGGCACCTGCCGGCACCCCCGCCTTTTCCGCCGGCCCCTCGCTGATTAAAGAGAGGTAAAATGTGCCTCTGCTGCCTGGAGAGAGAAGAGAAAGCACGTGGGCATTGAAAGGTCTGGAACAACACTAGAATGTGAGCCAAAGGCAGGAAGTGGCGGTGCTCTGGCAACAGCTGCAGTGGACAGAGTGGCTCAGATGCCAAAGTAATACCAATAGGTGATGCTGTGAGTAAATACACACAGGGCTCACCCAAAAGGTATCAGCTCCCTATGCAGCCCTTCAGCCCAAACATTAGGCAAACTAGGTGGTCACCTAGGGTGGCAACTTCTGGAGGACAGCAAAGAGCAAGCTATTCAAAGCTAAACAATAGATGCTGACAGCCAAGGGGAGGGGGAGGGGGTGTAAGGCTTAAGGTCTGCCTAGGGCACCAACTCTGGGCTGGCCCTGCACCCAAACCTTCCAGGGGCAACTCCCTTCTGAACGTTGCCCTCACGTTCAAGCACGCTGGGAGCCCTCGTCAGTCCCGCCCCCTCCGCTGCCTGGCATTGATGCCTTCAGTGCACCTGAATGGAAAGCTCCATAGCAGCTTCATGCACCTTTTTGGTGTCCACATACAGAAACAGCAGGAAAAAAGGGAACTGCTCCAGAGGGGAGGGCACTAAGTTGACTGCCACCCCTAAAATGTTGCTGCCTCAGGCAATTACTTAGCTCAAAAGCTGGCCCCGAGGACCCAGAGCTGGAGTCCTGACTGAAGCAGAGAGGTCACTGCTGGGAAACCATTTTTACTAACCTTCTGGAGCAGAGACACTGAAGCCAAAACCGAGGGCGGGGTGCAGCGCGTCCTTTCGGATGTGGCAGAGTCTCGGTTGGGCAGCAGGTGTGCGCAGATGGGAGGGCAGCAGCTCTGCTACACTCATGTTGGGGGCTTTAAGACTCTCGTAGGTAGCCTCATCCAGCACCGTCAGCAAAACTCGATTCCCACTGTCCCGAATCTTTTGCACCACCTGTGGGAAAGGGGGAGGAGGGGGGTTAACCAGTGGCAGAGACGGGACCAAGCACTGGTTAATCACACATCTGAGATGCATTTGCGTTGGGGGGCAAATAATTATCCGTCCCACGACATCTGAACGTATTACTTAGCATTGCTGACTCAGCTGTGGTCCTGTGCTTACCCGGACATGTTCCATGTTTTCCACACACTCCCCGTTCACCTCCAGCAGGCGGTCGCCATCCTTCAGTCTGTTCTGCTCGGCTGGGCTACCACTTTCCAAACGCCGCAGGACGAGTCCCTTCTTCCCCAGCTCCCGATGCAGCGAGAACCCAAATGTCCTATTGCCATCTTTGGTCAGCCAACAGAAGCGAGCATTCAGCAGACTGCCCAGGTCTAGGAAGAGGAGGAGGAGGAGGGTGGAATCGGGATGACCAGAGCAGCCCCTGCCTAGCAGAGGGTCAGGACATAGGCTGCCTGTGCGCAGCTTGACATCACCACCCGGTACACCGTCACATTAGCAACATGAAATCCAACCTCAAAGCTGCTCTCTGATATTAATACACTAGGACGCATCCAGAGGCCGATCTAGCAAGTAAATAGATAACCTCAGCATCCCCCTCTCATGGGACAAAAGGTTGCATGACATGAATTTGAAACTTGTGAGCAATAGCAGCATCTGCCAACAAGCTTCAACTTTCAACCTTTCCCCTCTGTACTTAAGCACCTCCCTTGCCATTACTTCGACTTCACGCTCGATTCCTTAGCTCCTCCCTATTTCCCTCCCTCCCACTGATATCTCATCCCTCCCCTCATAGCACTTCCTCGCACTCTTGGACTGGCAGCTGGTATAACCCTAGCCCCCAGAACACAGTAGCTGGGCAAACTGAACAGGCCAAATAGTCTGCTTGTGTGATCCCATCTCGCTACCCCTGCCCCCTCCCAAGACTATGATCCCACCCTCGCTCTATGATCCGTCACATATTTTTCTCCCTCCCCCCTCCCCTCTCTCCGTGATCCTTCATCTCCTTATCACATACAGTAAGAATCAAATACGTCATAAAGCCAGGCAAGATACCATCGTCGTCAGTCAGGGACAGGGCAGGGTTGTCAATTCCTTGCTTTGGATCAAACTGAAATTTCCTGAAATGAAAAGTTTAATTTTACATCCAGCATAAAATCAGCAATGGCAACTCCACATTTTCTGCCAGCCAGGTTGCCTACCAGGAACCTTTCAGCATCTGTTTATCTAGTTCAGTGCTATCCAGTTCAAAGGCAAGTTACATTCAGATACAGCAGTAGTTTCCCTTTCCCCAGAGGGCCTAAAACCTTTTCTACTTGATGCAATGTAGAGTTAAGTGGCTTGCCCAAGGAGCATTGGTGAGATTCCAACCACTAACTTACTCCTCCACTCCACTGATTGAGAACCTTTCTGAACGAATTAAGGACATACTAGGTCAAACCAAAGGTCCCTCAAACCCAGTATGCCGTTTCCAACAGTGGCAGTCACAAGTACATGTCAGGTTCCCCATTGCAGCTAGAGGGGTAGGTGGAACCCCCACTGGTCCTAACCTAATAGATGTTTGTAAAGCAAATTTTCACTGGATAAGGACTATTTGGTCTACTCAGTCTGCTTAGGTGCCCGAACCTACAGAGGTTTAGCTCTCTTTATCACTCTTAGTTGCTGTGTTACTGCCACTCGGCTTCCTAAAGGTTATTTTCCAGTAATCAGATATACACATTCAGCTGTTGTGCATGGGAAGGCGCAAATCTGCACATTCGTTTGCTTCTCCCCATCCCCATACTGACTGTAGGGCATTGGAGATAGCAAGTTGTTTCTATTCCCAGGCCCAGAAGGAATGGTGACCTATTATGGTGCCGTGTGCAGGGGAATCCCCATCATGCTGCAGCGGATCCAGAAGAGGGCTTATGGGCACCCTGAAGTCAGAGTCCCCATCCAGAGTAGTTGCTGAACAAAATGCTGCTCTTATGGCCCTCTTTCTTCAGCACCCAGAGTGGGCAGCCCCCCTCTTGTTCAACCCCACCACCTGCAACTGTGTTGCTGATCTTCTAAAGTGAGGGAAGGGTGAGTGTGAGGCTCAGTGAAGTGAAGAAAGGATCTGGTGACAGTCAAGGAGACATGGAAGGAAAAACGTGAGAACTGATAGGGAGCTAGAGGCTGCAAGAGTGAGGAAGCGAGAGGGGAGGTCCTAAGAAACTGGATAAGGAAAGTCCAAGGCTGGGTGTGGTGGGGACGGCGGGAATACAGCATTTAAACAGAAAATAACATAATTTATATGCTATTTCCAATGTGTGTATAGTATTTCAAAAATAAACAGAACGTCCCAAAAGCAGCCCTGCTCTACTTATATTAGCTCTGCCTCCAGATCCGTTTAGCAAATGCTATTCCTGGCATTTTATATGTTTTTGGGCGAGTTGGGGGGGGGGAGAGGAGGAAAGGCAGGTTCCCTCCCCCATGTCAAACTAGGGCTATGTGGAAGTGAAGAACTAGTAGGGGGAGAAGCAAGGATGGGTAGGGTCAATGGTCAAGAGGATGGAGATGGGGTGGGGGGGAGGGATTGAGGTAGGGTTGCCAACTTTTTGAAACAGAAAAGCCCAGCACCTGTGGCTAGCCATGCTCTGCTCATACCTGCCCCCCACCCTGCAGAGAGGGCAACAGTGCAGGCTTTAGAGTCTGCAGGCTATATCAAGGGGGGGAGGGGGTACAACAATTTGGATTCTTCAGCACCGATTCAGCCACAGTACCCTTCTCAGGCCCTCCAAACACACATATGTTCTCCCCCATGGCATTAAATCTAAACATATATTCTGATATTCTGCATCCACCAAACCCCCTCCCCAAGCCCCTTCCCCAATAATCTGTGCAGAGCAGAGCTAGAACCTTTCCCATAAAACGGACCATACAAGGAAACGTCCCTCTCAATACCATGCATATTGCGAATTTAATCAAGGCAAGCCCCAGTTGATTCAAAATGTTGACACCCTGAGCAAATCTTAACCCGTATGTCTTCCCCGGCTGTCAGAATTTATTGTTTAGCTTTGAATGCCCTACTCTCTGCTGACCTCCAGAAACGACCGCCTAATGGTTGGGCCAGCCTGGGAATTAATACAAAAAAGTCATTTGGGACCAACAGCAAATCTTCTATGCCAGTACTAAATGTTCAAAACTCACACAAGGACCCTACCTAGAAAAAAAGCAGCACTGTAAATATTGCAGTGAGTCCTAAAACATCAATAAACCTATTAGGAAAGATGAACAAGCCCAATTACTACACATTCTTAAACAGAAATCCCATGCTAACAGAATGCCCCACACGCATATTACAGACAGGCCTTCGCCAGTAAAGAACCACAAAGTGAAAATAGAAATATATAGACAAAATTTAAACTAAAACCTCAGAAAGCCAGACACTGCATGCAGTGCAACAGCAGAGAAACAGAAGGAACTGCATTTCCCCCTATATTCCACAAAACAAAAGACAGCAGATGTCAGGATTGGCATCAAGAGGGAAGCAACCAGGAAGCAGTGAGGGCAATTGCCCTGGGCCCCCGAGCCAGAAAGGGCCTTAGATCTGTCTGAGACTGAAAAGGGCACAGCTTCCTAGCGGGCTTTAGGGTCCCTTCTCAGATTTTTGCCTTGTGCTCGGCCGCAGCCATGTCCAACACTAATCCTGATCCCTAGCAGATATATGTTACAAACATTGTCCAGTTACACAATAGAAAATAAAATTATTTTTTTGCATTTGTTGTAGGCTCATTTTATTTTTCTGATGGTGTTGATCAAAGTCTCTGGTTTTTATTTTCCTCTGTCTTCTCTTAGATCTCTTTTCATGGTCTCCTCTCTTCCTGTCTTCACTTCCTCCCTTATATCAGTTTTTAACATTGAGCTCTTCTTTTCAGTTTTCTTCCATTTATTTTTCTACTTCTCTAGCCTGATTTCAGTCCTTCTTCTTACCAACCATTCCTCAATTTCACCCTTTTTACTGTAACTAGCTATTGTTTTCCATCTGTTTCCCTCAGCTCTCTCTCCTTCCTTAGCCTCTTATTTCCTAGTCTTTCCCTAACTCTCCCCCATGTCCAGTATCAACCCTTCTCCATCCTGCTTCCCTTCCTCCATGTCCATCATCTTCTCTCTATGTCCCTATCCCCCATGTCCAACATCTCCTTGCTTTGTCCCTTCTTCCTCTTCCCATGTTCAGCACCCCCCCCCTTTGTACCTATCCCCCCCATGTTCAGCATCTTCTAATGTGTACCTCTATCTCCATGTCCAGCATACCCCTTCTGACCCATTTTCCCGATGCCCAGAACCCCTTCCTGTCCCTATACTCCCATGTCCAGCATCTTCTTACCCCACCTCATGTCCAAGTCCAGCTAGCTTCCCTTCCCATGCTGCCCGCCCGCCCCGCTGCCATTTTTCCCTTCCCACGCTGCCTGCCCGCCCTTGCCCCACAGCCGCTTTTCCTGTTGTGTTAATAGCAGCAACAGACTTCCAAATTAAAAAAAAAAGCAGCAGGTCTTTGTGACGCCGCTCTTGGATAGATGGTCCGGTCCCATCCCCTCTGATGCAAGCATACATCAGAGGAGGGAAGGACCAGACCAACCTTGCAAGCACAGGGTTGCAAAGACTCACCTTCTTTTTTGTTTGTTTGTTTTTTACATTGGAGGAATACTGCTGCGGTAGTCAACATCAACAGAACAGAAAAAGCGGCAGCGGAGTAAGGACAGGCTGGGCAGGCAGCATGGGGGTGGGTGGGGAGCCGAGCCGAGGCTGGTGGTCAGCAGAAAACAGGCCCTTCATTGGCCAGTTTTACAGTCCTCAGAAGAAACCTTTGGAGGACAAAACTTTATTGATTGGTCAGCCCAACACGTGTTTCGGACACTTAGACCTTCATCAGGGGACTACAACCACTACAACATAAAAGGATTGTAATCATAAATAAATGGGCAATAATAACAGTCAAAACAATAAAAAAGCAATAAAAACATAATGTAATAAAAACGAAATAATAGACAATAAAAAACAGCCCTATTAAAGGTTAAAAACTTTAAAAAAATGTGTACATATAATAATAAATAATAATAAACACAATTACATAAAATCATATGCAAATGTATATAGCTGCCGATAGGGAGGCATATCATGAAGCAAGGTCAATAAACTGTTGAACTTACCAATGGATGAATAACAATCAGCATCTAGACAGTAGTTGTTATAGGCACTAGATAACAACTAGAAGACAGAACAACAAACTAATTAGACCATAGTAAAAACAAGAAAACCCCCCACAAAAATAGACAGCCAAACAACTAAAAAAAATCGGAGAGGAGGAGGAAACAGAGAAGGTGAGAACAATGTGTCAGAAACAGCAAGCGCTAATGGTGGCCTGATCGGAGAAAGGGAAAACATAACAATTTATCAAAAGGAGAACCATAATGGAGGCGATAGATTAAAAATATAACTGGGTGGCCACAGGGACAGATGGACCGTGAATTGCATTAATGTAGAAAGCATAACTGTGAACAGCTAAATATTGAAGAGACAACTAACAAAAAAACATCTGAGAGGTGACACTACATGTTTAAAAACCTTATGACTTTTACTACAGCGGCATGTTCATTTGTCTTTTCGTTGCACATGTCTTCAACTGGCTTCATAGGCTCATTTCTCCTTTTTGTAACTCCTTCACCCAATATAGCAATTCGTCTTTATAATTATATAGGATTTATTCAATTCATTCCTTGTACTAGATATGACTTTTTATAGTTTTTTACTGGCGGCTTTTCTAATAGATGTGATTTGGTTTGTTTTAGAATCTTGTGCAGCATTCAGGTTTTTAAACATGTAGTGTCACCTCTCAGATGTTTTTTTTGTTAGTTGTCTCTTCAATATTTAGCTGTTCACAGTCATGCTTTCTACATTAATGCAATTCACGGTCCTTCTGTCCCTGTGGCCACCCAGTTATATTTTTAATCTATCGCCTCTATTATGGCTCTCCTTTTGATAAATTGTAATGCTTCCCTTCCTCCGATCAGGCCACCATTAGCGCTTGCTGTTTCTGACACATTGCTCTCACCTTCCCTGTTCCCTTCTCCTCTCTGATATTATTGGGTTGTTCGGCTATTTTTGCATTTTTTTAAATTGTTTTTACTAGTTGCTATAACAATTACTGTGTAGATGCTGATTGTTATTCATCCATTGGTAAGTTCAACAGTTTATTGACCTTGCTTCATGATATGTCTCCCTATTGGCAGCTATATACATTTGCATATGATTTTATGTAATTTTGTTTTACATGTACATTTTTTAACCTTTTTTAACCTTTAATAGGGCTGTTTTTAATTGTATATTTAGTTTTTATTTCATTATGTTTTTATCACTTTTTTATTGTTTCTGCTGTTATTATTGTCCATTTATTTATGATTACATTGAATCTGTTTATGTTTTTATGTTGTATTTGTGGTAGACTCTTGATGAAGGCCTCAGTTGCTGAAACACGTGTTGGGCTGACCAATCAATAACGTTTTGTCCTCCAAGGGTTTCTTCTTTGTCTGCTTCTTCTGTGTGCTGTTTGACTGCAGGTGGGGTGTTTTCCTTGTTCCAATTTTACAGTCCTGCCAGCCACCGGCCTCCAACCCCTAAAACTGGTCAGTTGGCAACTCTACATGTGTCATCCCAAGCATCAGACCCTTCTAACGTGCTTCCCCCTTCTCCCACCCTACCATCTGCCACTACCAACTTAGTTCTTTCCACCTCCAGTCCTGTATATACCCACTGTCTCCTTATTTCTCCCTCCCCCTCCCTGTGTCCAGCACACTCCTGTCTTCCTCTACCCCTCCATGATCCAGCATCTCTTCCTCTCTTCCCTACCCCTCCCACTGATCCACCATATCCCCCTTCTCTCTTCCCTAACCTCACATTCAGCAGCCACATCTGCGATAGAAATAACTTTTAAAACCCCCTCTTTTCTGGTCCAGCCACGGCTGCAATAGTAACAATAATTTAAAAAAAAAAAAACCCTCACCCTCCCCTCCTCTGATCCAGCAGCGGCTCCTGCATCTTACAGAGCCGCAGGTGCGATAGCAATAATAATGAAAAAGAAAAGCAAACAGGTGTGCGGCCACCATGGAGCCTTCCAGCCTGCAGTTTGCTGCTGCGTCCCGCTCCCTCTAGTGTATCTTCCTTTTGGGGCAGGATGCAGCAGCAGAGCACAGGCTGGAAGGCTCCACGGCGGCAGCGCACCTGTTTGTTTACTTTTTCATTATTATTGCTATTGCAGCCGTGGCTGGATCAGAAGAGAGGATGAGGTTGTGGGGGAGGGGGGAGGGGGGGGACAAAGAGATAGAGTTAGAGCTGCCCCCCCCCCCCCCCAGTCCTGTCAGAGCAATCTGGCTTTTCAACAGCCAGTTTTAGCTCTCTGCCAGCAGCCAGCCTGGCTATTTAAAAACTGGTCAGGCCAGCTGAAAATTGGCCAGTTGGCAACCCTCGATAGAGACAAAGGATGTTGTTCTGGAAGGACAGAAGGGGGACTGAGGGGCAACAGCCCGAGAAGCAGAAGGCCACTGGAGGGTGGAAAGACAAAACCAAAAATGAGCAGGAGTGGAGGAGACTGAGGATACAGAGGACCAGCAGGTTTTAGAAAGGTACCTGCAAACTTTGCTGCTGCTGCTGCTGCTGCCTTAGGGGAGAGCACGGGATCCTCTATCTCTCCTTTATGCAGACCTCCTAAGAATCAGTAAATGCAAAAGGATATTCGTAGAACAAGCACATGGAGAAAGGATGCAGAGCGCAGGAGGACATGGAGGGAAAGGGAGGTTACACACAGCAACCAAAAAACAAAATTGAAGGAATGATTGTGATCCTCTCTAAGACATAGAAAGGAAAAAGAAGGATTTCAAAAAATAGAAAACACACAATAGAAAAAAAGAACAACTTCTGTGTAGCTGTATGAAAGAGAAAGAGAAGGGGACCAAAAAACCCCACATTTCTAAAAGGAGATGCAAAAGAATGGGAGGAGAACAAGAGAAAAAGCTGACAGAAAAGTCAGAACAGAAAACCAGACACAAATATGGTTTTATTGAGTGAAAGACAGTATTAAGTAGTCAACATGAAATCCCCTGGACCAACAGTCTTGATGATCTGCATGCGTTTCAGGTTCTGGTAAGGAGCTCAGCTGACTGACTGATTCAGCGTACAATGCTCCTACTCTGTAGGGTATATTCCAGCCCTGCTAATTTGCATTTGGACTCTGTTTCCTAACATTTGCATAATGTTGTTCTAATTGTGTATTTTGAAACTAGATAGTTGGCATTTTTTAAAGTCAGGATTTCCCCTAACCCCCTTGAAAATTTCTCCCTTGTAAGGAGTATTTTAATGATCTCTCGGGGCAGTTTAGGAAGAGAAAACGGAGTTACTTACCTGTAACAGGAGTTCTCCGTGGACAGCAGGATAAGTCAGCCACACTTGATGAGTCAGCCACACTTGGTGATGTCATCCAACGGCGCCGAGACGGAAGTACTCTCCATAGCTCAGAAGGGCTTTCGCCCTTCTGAGCATGAGCCAACTGGCCCCACCCCCCAGCCCGCCCCTAGCTAGCCAGTTCGTCACTAGCTGAGCTTTTGCCGTTAGGAAGCGGGCACCAAGCACCAGGTCCGGAGACCAAGGTCTTCCCCCTTCCCAGGGGAGGTGGGCGGGATTGTGTGGCTGACTTATCCTGCTGTCCACGGAGAACTCCTGTTACAGGTAAGTAACTCCATTTTCTCCTAGGACAAGCAGGATGAGTCAGCCACACTTGGTGCCTCCCAAGCTGCCATGCACTGTGGTGAATGGGGGAAGGCTGAGGTTTAGATCACCTCCTCAGGGCCAGCGTGCGGTCATGTGGCACGGCATGTGCTGTGACAAGAGCATGTGGGCTTGCAGTCGCGAGGCACACATGTGCGACAGTCGTGAAGTATGCAGATACTAGGTGGCACCAGGTCACAGCGGTCAAGTACTTAGAGCAGTGGTAGTGAGGTAGATCACAGCGATCAAGTGCTTAGAGCAGTGGTGCTAAGAGCTTAGAGCAGTGGTAGTGAGGTAGTTGCTTAGAGCGGCGGTAGTGAGGTAGTCACAGCGATCAAGAATAGCAACGGCCTCGAGGACGGCTGGCCACGAGGGTGGTGCAAATCGGAGCCAATAGAGGGCTAGACACTGTGAGCAAGGGTAGCACCCTCCCCAATATCGGCAGTCTGTGAGGGTGGTGTGAATTGAGAGTGGCGTGAAAAGAAGCATTGAGACAACTCGGGAATCGCTGCTTGGTCCGAAACAAGCATAAGGAACATGTGTCTCTAATTGCTAGGTGCTTATGACCTAGATATATTATTCACCATGGAAGAAGAAACTGGATTTGGAGGGTCCACGGAAAACTTGGGTCCTGGAAAACTTGGGCCCATGGCACATCTTATGTTCTTATGCTGAAACTGCTAGGTAAGCTGCTCGGTGCGTAGACCTAGTTTCGCCCTTTTAGAAGGAGAACTGGGTTTGGTGGGCCCACGGAGACTGGGGCCCACGGCATACCTTATGTCCTTATGTTAGCAGCAAGTAGCAAGCAAATGCGGTAGGTTTGGCTAGGGTGCATCCTGTTGCGAGGTGTAGGAACAGTCCATGACCTTGCACTTCTCAATACGGTACAGAGTGCGGTTTCCCAGGCGCTGCCACCGATGTCCTGGCTGGGGATTTGATAGTCCCTGTTGCTGGGTCAAGGTGGCATGCTATATGACATGAGGAAGGGTCTTTGGGTGGAGATGCGGATGGGGTCCCAGAGGTGTAGTCCGCTGGGACGGTAGCTAGGCCCTTATTTGCCTGGTTGATTGTACATTAATTCTGTGTCTGTCTCTGTGTCTGTCCTGGGCATACAGTAGCCTAGGGTCCTGATGCTTCCCAGAGTTTGTAGCATCAGCTCCTCCTGGGAAGGCTCCTGTAGGCCAGCGGGCTGGCTGGCCAGGGGTAGGGTAAGCAGGTAGCGTGGCGTGTGTGGTGGGGGTGCCACCAGGACTGGCAGTTAAGATGCTGGGTCTATTTCAGATACGATTGGAACCTGGTTGCCGAGACATGGCAGTGGGATTATCCAGAACCCAGCTCTAGAGGAGTTCCCGTATTAGCTGGCAGAGGGCTAGCGGGGGTGGCCGCGAGGCAGTCGAGGGTATTAGGTGATCTGCCCGTGTCAACGCTCGCGCTAGGCACTGCTGAGGACGGCATACTGATGGGTGTATGGTCGCCGATCCTCTGAAGTGCATAGGTAGGTAGGAGACAACATGGACATGTCAGGACTATAATCTGTCGACGTGGTTTTACAATCTGTCGACGGGGTCCGGCTCTCGCGTTGCGTGTGTGTTGTCTGTGAATGTTTGAGACGTAGAGCTAACCCGGGGAGTGAAGCTCGCTGGTGTCTGAAGACGGACTGGGCTGCTATCTATTTGAACAGTTGCACTTTGTGCTCGCCACATGGCGAGTAGATAGATTTGCGGTCAGCCCAAGGGGTGCTTTTGAGTCAACCCGCTTCCCTTGTGTACTACTGTGAGGCCATGGTCGCCTTGTCGACTGCCTGGGGCATCCGATCTTCAAAATTAAGGGCCCTAGGCATCGCCACACGGCGTATTGGGGTGATGCGTTGTAGCTCCCCAGCCTGGTCCTCAGTCAGGGCTTGAATCTGTGGCCGAGGTGCATTTTACTTTGTGCGCGTGGTTGGCTACATCAGTTTGTGTGTGCGCCAAGTCAAATTGCTGCCCTTGGATTGATCATAATGTAAGATGCAAAACAGGTGATTCCAAGGCCGGTTTTGAGTCTGCCTCTATGTCTTTACGCACGCCGTGACCTTGGGTTCAGTGGTTCAGTGCCACAGAGGTTGCTAGGGGAGCCTGCTTAGTGCGGGGCTCTCTCTGAGATGTGATGGTTGTCCCCAAAATTGTGGGAGGATTGGCTTGGTGTCACTCCATTAGGCCAAAGGGGATGGATTTCCTCCCAGCTATGGGAGGATTCCCTTGGAGATTGCAGTGTTGCTGTCTGCTCCAACAGCATCCGGTCAATACTGAGGTGATTAACCAGAAGGCCCAGGGGAGCAGGAGTGAATGGACCGCTGTACGGAGGTCCCGGGATGGTAAGACTGAGGCGAGCACAAGGAAGACCGATACCTTTTCCACGGAGGTGTGCAGCCATCGCCTGTTCTTGAGGAGCACCTGCAGGTGCAGGCATGTAGCGTGGCCTCATTTGTCTGGGTAGGGTCTGGATGCTTAGCAGGGTCCCAATTCAGAGAGTGATAGCTCCTTGGTGGCAATGACAGCGTTGTAAATATAGGAATTGGGTTGGCAGGAGCCACAGCTGGGACTTGAACTTGTGACCCTCTGCTCATGAACACACTGGCTGTGTGTACCGCACCACACTGTTGCCACCTGAGACTGGGAAGTGGAAGCTGCTTACTTTGGGACCTAGGGCTCTCCTTAAGCTTTTGTTTAGCTGTGGAGACTGGGCACCCTCTCTTCTGGACAACCTTAGCCTTGTGGGAGCAGAGCCCTGACCTTTAGGTGACACCCGCATACCAATAGAAGATGCGGGGTCGACAATGCACCTCCAGTGGGGCTGTCTGATCAATGCAGGCCTTGTTTATCGCCAACACCATTGGGCGATGAGGATCGCCCTCTGCATGTCCTCAGTATGGCAGTGCGTGACAGTAGGCCGAGGTTTTTCCTTTTGTACCCGAGGAGTTGTGACTGTGATCCTCCACATTCTGGATGTGGTTGGAGCTCATGCCCTGCCATCATTCGAGCTTCTTGATCTTCTTGGATGTGTAATTACAGCTGGAGGTGGACTAGCAAGCGTTCCTAGGGAGCGACGAGGAGTGCAGTAGGTTAGATTGCCCGAACTTCTTCTGGGGGCTGCAGCAACACCACCATCTGTGGACTGTTCCTCTAACACCTCAGACAGGCACTCAAGCATTGCTGTCCTGTACATGCCCAGTTGTCCAAGGAGGAAAACAGCAACTCACCCATCCATGGCCGGAGGGGACCTCCTTGTGGACTGCTCCTCCAACACTTCGGGCAGACGCACAGAGTGACCTGTGCAGTCTGATAGGGCTGATGTGGAGCCTTGCATCTCTTTGAGCAATTGGGTGAATTGTGTTACAGAGTGAGGCTCGCATGGGCAGTCATGGAACCTGTTTGCCCCAGGAGAAGGCAGCCTCCCCTTTGGATATGTGGGCACGCTCATGCAACTAGCACCGTCCCACTGGCATTTCCTATTAATGACTGAGATCATACAGCAGCGAATACAAATAAGGAAACAAGGGCATTAGTTTTGCCACCCCAATCTTGCAATAGGTCCGCTTCTCTGCTCTGGAGCCAGGAACAGATTGCCATGGTGATTTACGTTAGAGGGTCTTGGTTACCAAGCCAGTGCTCTAATCATTAGGGTACTCCTCCACTCCAGCGGGCAGGACCCAGTAGGAGTGTAGTGAAGCAGCTATTCTGCACCTTTAAGGATTCTCTAGCTGCTGTCTGGGTTACCCCTGGCAGGCAGCTATGATGGGCCCTGTTTGTAGGGACAGCGTGATTCAAGGGCGACAGTCCAGTGCCATAAGGACACTGTCCCTAGTAAGCGGGTTTATGCTGTGGAGCTCCTTCTTATCAGGGCCTGGACGATGGACAGCTCTGCTCAATGCGGTGCGAGATGGTGAGGGGAGGGCTGCTGCCTCCCTGCAGGGGGGGCTTCTGCCTCGGTGCCGAATCGTTGACTTCTGTGCCGAAAGGGTAGAACAGGGCTGACAGCGTTGATTACGCACTCTGGGAGCGAAATCCCCATAGGCGTTGCGTGCTCCACTGGAGCTTTTCCTTCTATTGAAGCCTTCCCAAGGATCCGGGTTCACAATGTTGATTACTTGTTCTGTTTTTCTTGTTATTACCTAAGATCTCATTGGGCTGAAGCCTTCCTGTTTAACGAAGAGGTCGGCGCCAATGAGTCGAAGAGGAGGACAAGCTGTTTTGTAGCTCCTGCACTGTTCCCAGGGCTCGTGCAGCAGCTATAGAAGCCATGATCCTCAAGGGACTCAGCATCTCAAGCGCGTGCGGCTTACGCCTAGCTCCACTTCCTGCCCGGAGTTACGGGGTGGGAGGAGGGTATCCTCCTTGGTGCCAGGTTTGTCGGCATGGAAGGGGAGTTCCAGCGTCGACATCGTGGGACGGAGTTAGACTTCAGTGGGTCTGAAGCAGGGTGGGAGATCCTCTTCACCATCTGCTCCGTCGGAAAGACACTGAGAGAGGAGTTTCCGCATCGGTGAGGCACTCCCCCCGGAGTATGAGATAATCAATGGCACCGCGGGGCGGGGTTGGAAATCAGCTAATGGGAAGGCAGTGCAAGGTCTTCTGCTCGGCGCCGATGGACAGAGGTACAGCTCAGGATTCGGCGCCGAACGGGGCTGTCGGTGAAGGGGGTGTTTCTAACAAGCGGCTCCTCCTTTCCTGAGACGACTGGATCGGCGCCGACCAATAGCGCCGAAGGGGAGGAGCTGGGAGCTGTGACGAAGTCTGCAAGATGGCCGCCGCCATGGAAGCCACGAGGCCGGTCGGGGCTGCCAGGCTGAGCAAGCAGCAATTACCGGGGAGTCCAGGGCCGTGGGGCTGTGAGCGGAGGCCCTTGAGGGCACACTCAGAGCCGCCGGGGTCGGCAGAGGCCGCGGCGATGTCGCCGATCCGATGGAGAGCAGCAGGCCTCGTGCCGCAGCAATACCGGAGGGACCCAGGAGGCTGGCCGGGGACGGAGGCCTCAGGCACGTCCTGGGCTGTTGTAGGGGTTGCTCTCTGCGAGAATTCCTCTCTCTGTCCTGGGAGGCATCGTGAAGCCTGCCGCGTCCATCGTCGACGCCTGCCGCTGGGGGAGGAGGCCCATAGGCACACCCCGAGCGGAGGCCGAAGCTGGCGGCAGTGCCCCTCAAAGGCACATGTGTCGTGTGCCCCCATGCCCGTGGGCTGCAGCATCGATCGGCATTCCAGGTCATCTGCTGGGCATAGCTGGAGGGGGTCCAATTTAACCACTGGAGATCTGCAGAGGGATTTTCAACGCATGGATCTGCAGCAGGAGTTCTCGGATCTTCGTTTAAAGGCAATCTGAAATGAGAAGCCACTGGACAAGCATCAATAGTAAGTTAAAATTGATATATATACATACGTTCTACGATGAGATTTTTTTTGTTTTGTTTTGTTTTAAGAGAATAACTTTGGTGGAGAGTAGAAGTCCGTCTTGCTGGCAAGGCGGAAGAACTGAAACTGGCTAGCTAGGGGCGGGCTGGGGGCTGGGGCCAGTTAGCTCATGCTCAGAAGGGCGAAAACCCTTCTGAGCTATGGAGAGTACTTCCGTCTCGGCGCCATCGAATGACGTCACCAAGTGTGGCTGACTCATCAAGCGTGGCTGACTCTGCATCGGCCCATAAGTTTGCACCTGAGGCTACGGAGGATTAAGTGACTGCCCAGGGCCACCATGGGATTTGAACTCTGGTCTCTTTGGTCTCCAGGCTGCTGCTCTAAGTACTAGGCTACTCCTCCACCCACGAGAAAGCAGAGGAAGATGGTGATACTAAAGGGAAAGCGTGGGAGACTTTCCTCTCAGATCTGCAAGTGGCTTTTTGCACACTCTCCTAGAAAACTGCGTGTACTTTACTAGTGCTAGTCCTTATTCTATGGGCATAGAGCTGACCCTTCCCTCCGGGGTATTATAGCCACCTGATGCATCACAGCAGTCAGGACTGGTGTAAGGACATTGCATGCCCTAGCCTAGGCAAACCTTCAGCATTTAGCTATGCCCCCCCCCCCCAGGGCCCTCTGAGATTTTGATAAGGGAACAATCACAATCGCCCCACCACCACCTAAGGACAAGCCTATAAAAACACGCCACTGACCATCATACCTCTAGACACAAACAATATAAGGGCCATAATGGAGTCTATGAAAAGTGCCTCTCCTTCCCACAGCTGCTCACGGTTCTTTGAATTTATCTTACCATCAGTGTTTACTGGTTTGCTGCTGTTTCTTTGCCACTCTGGATGAATTAAAACCACCCATAGTGGCTTCATGGTTAGAGAAGCAGGTTGTGAAGTAGGGAAACCAGGATTCAAATTCCATTCACCCGCTGGCAATTCTTTGTGACTTTGGGAAAATCGTATCACCCTCCACTGCCTCAGGTACAGCTTAGATTTGAAGTCCATTTGGACAGGGAAATGACTGGTGCTTGTAACTCACCTTCAGCTTGATTTGGAGAAGGCAGGTAAGAAATCTAAAACCCAAATCCAAAAGGCTGTTTAGCTACATGTGACCCCCTCCCCAGAGGCATTAAAACTGCCTGCTGACCTAAATGTTTCCCTGAGACTACTAACAGCAGGCCCAGGACTCACTGTGTTAACGCCTTGAAGTCTTCAAATCCTGGGAAGGAAGGAAAAAGGTCTTAAATAGAAGCAGAACCTGTTCCCCTACTCTCGCCACCCCCAACCCCCTCAAGATGTAACCTCCGGAGTCTGAAAGGACTGACAATTCAGGACCTCTGTGTACTAAACTCTCCTATATACCAGAGAGAGGCCTCAGCGCTTCTCCCTCCCATACACCCGATAAAACTTGAGGATCTCGCTAGTTTTCTATTTCTTATTCTTCCCCATTGGGAGAGCAAATAAGAAAGAGACCCCTTAATACTAAATTCCCCCAAGCACCAGCATAGGTAACAGTTTTTGGATACAGTATTTGAGTACGCCACGTATTCGGCAAACTCCTTCACTGTGTTCAGAGAGGGTCATTTATTGCGACTTCAGCCACGCCAATCATTTTGTACACCAGAGAGAGAGAGAGAGACCTTTCTGCGTTATCCCCTACCTTCACCCCATACACTAGACCAAGAAAAAGAGCGAGGCTGTCCAGTGCTCAATCCGTTATGCCTCCTCATATATCACAAAGAACGAGACAGACTCTTCTTGTTAAACTCCTCCATACTCTAATGAGAGGAACCAATTAGTGCTAATCCCCATATATCAGAGAGATAAAGGCCCCACCATGTTAAACTCCCACACGCCAGGAAGATCCTTCAATACTAACCCCTGTCTATATACTGGAGAGAAGGTTCCTTGAACTCTTCGTTAAAAGCAGAGTCACTGATCCTAACTCCTTACCCCCTCCAGCAGTCCTCAGATGTTTGAGACTAATCTCAACTTTGCAAATCTCACTTTGTCTCTAGCTCTGTACCTTCATTTTCCTTCATGATAGCTGCTTTCAGTCTTGTGTCCTGGTTCCTCCTGGGAGAGCAAAGTGCAGAAAAATGTATTAAGAGTCCTTTGGGCTGTAAGGCTGTGAGAGAGTTTAATGTTTAAACAGTGCCAGAGCTGGCACTCATTATCTGTTCAGTAGCTCAAACTGCAAATTAAATAAGCTTACTCCCTGGAGAAGTGGAAGAGCCCTGTCTCTCACCTGCTCACAAGGTTTATCTGTTCATCTGCAGGGAAGAATCAGCAGGCCTTATAGACAGAGGGGGGCTTCACACATCACAGCTAGTAACATTTCTAATTTTCTTCCATGTCACTGTAGCCCACTGTCCACTGCATGATCCTGCAATGACCCTCTTCCTGGGTGAAGGTCGTCACTGCCTCTGGTGAGAGCCTTTCAGTGATCCTCTCTAGCAGGACCGGCCCAGCCCAACCATTAGGCAAACTAGGTGGCTGCCTAGGGAGGCAGCTTTTGGGAGAGGTGGCAACAGCAAGGCATTCAAAGCTAAACAATAGATTCTGACAGCCAAGGAAGGCATAAGACTTAAGGTTTCCCTAGGGCGCCAACTCTTGGGCTGGCCCTGCTTTCTAAGTGAACTATGCAAGTGGGTTGCCAGGTGTCAGCATTGACTCAAAGGCCCACACACTGCATTGCATAAAATGAAAGAAAGCATTTTCCGAGGAATCCAGCCACCTCACAGAGTTAAGTGGCTA
The DNA here is from genome assembly GCA_033557465.1 of Ichthyophis bannanicus. Lineage (NCBI taxonomy): Eukaryota > Metazoa > Chordata > Amphibia > Gymnophiona > Ichthyophiidae > Ichthyophis > Ichthyophis bannanicus. Next base: position 140,842,041 of record CM066045.1, read on the forward strand.
GATCAAGGTTTGAGCAATCTGGTTTAGTGAAATTGGGCTGCTAAATTTAGCTGTTCTAAATCAAGACCATTCCAAGAGCAGGGTAGTGACTAGTAGTAGCTGACTCGTATTAAATTTCAACGCTAGTTGGCTAGCTTAAGTTGGCCAAACTTGGACATAGGGGCAGTTGGCTTCAAATTTAGCCAAACTATCCCTGCGCCCAGAGCCAGCAATCCAGCTTCTCTTTCTCACTCAGTTAATATGAAATACAGCTTTACTTTCTCTCAGTCCAGTATCCAGGGCCAGTCTAGTACTAGGCCAGGAGTGGGCAAACTACAGCCTTGGGCCAAAGCCAGCCTATGGGCACTCTTCCTCCAGCCCTTGGAAGCTGCACAGCAATTCCAACTTTACTGACTCTGCAGCACCCCCGAATGATTGATGGCAGTAGAATCTGTCAAAACTGTTCCCATCAATGCGTCTCTCTCATGGTCCTACTCACCATCTGAGTTACTGCCACTGGTAGCCTAGCTCCCCTCCAGCCCCTATTCCGCTCACGAAAAGCCCCTATTGCAACGGAAGTAGTCCACTGTCTTCCACCCAAAGCTCCTGTCTGCTGCTTTCTCAAGTGCTCTCCACAGCTCAGCACGGAAAATAAACATCCCCTGACTGCATCACCAGTGACCCAACTCCTACTTTGCTCCCCCAGCAGAGGTCAGCTGTGTGTCCCAACCGGGAGAGAGAGAAGGGGGAACAGCTGCCTTCCTCCCTGGTCCTGAACCACACAGGCACAATCCCCAATAAAGGAACGGCAAGAGGAGGATCCACTGGTACCAGTTTTCTCGCCAAGTGTGGACCATCTGGAGGTTTGGAGCAAGGAAAAATATAATAATATGTGTATTTCTAACACAGAGCAGGTATGGCCAGTAGCTCACTGTTGAAGCTGAATTGTGATTGTCTGGATCTGTGAACATGTAATTTAAAAATTCTAAAATTACAGAGCTGTTTATTTTTTACACAGGGTGGGGGCTCTGGGGAAAGGGTTCCTCACTTTGCCTCCAAGCCCAGGTTTATTAAGTAAGTGCTTGTGCCCTGTGCTTGCACAGTCCTGGTCACTTATATATATTCATTTACCCCAAATAGAAAAGACATCCTTTTATATATATTCACATCTTTAAAAAATATAACAGATTGTCTTACTAATCTGTCATATTTTTTTGAAGGTGTGATTAAATAGGTAGATAAAGGTGAGTCGGTTGATATTGTGTATCTGGATTTTCAGAAAGCCTTTGACAAGTCCCTCATGAGAGATTCTTGTCGAAATTAAAAAGTCATGGGATAGGGGGCAGTGTACTATTGTGTATCAGGAACTAGTTAAAAGATAGAAAGCAGAGGGTAGGGATAAATGGCCAATTTTCCCATGGAGAAAGGTGAATAGTGGAGTACCCCAGGGATCTGTGTTGGGTCCGCTGCTTTTTAACATATTCATAAATGACCTGGAAATGGGAAAAATGAGTGGGGTGATCAAATTTGCAGATGACACAAAATTATTCAAAGTTGTTAAAACACAAAAGGATTGTGAAAAATTGCAAGAGGACCTTGATAAATTGGAAGACAAGTGCAAAGTTATGTACCTAGGAAAGAACAACCCAAACAATTGCACGATGCAAGATTCCACATTACGAACCACCAACCAGGAAAAGAATTTAGGCCTCATCATGGATAACACGTTGAAACCTTCCACCCAGTGTGCAGCGGTGGCCAAGAGAGCAAACAGAATGCTAGGAATCATAGGGAGAGGAATGGAGAATAAAACCAAGGATATTATAATGCTTCTGTGTTGTTCCATGGTGCGACCGCACCTTGAATATTGTGTGCAATTCTGCTCGCCGTATCTTAAAAAGAATATAGTAGAATTAGAAGAAAAGCCACCAAAATGGTAAAGGGGATGGAAGGATACCCCTGTGAGGAAAGGCTTTAAAGGTTAGGGCTCTTCAACTTGGAAAAGAGACGGCTGAGGGGAGATAGGGTAAAGGCCTATAAATTAATGAATGGAGTGGAACAGGTAAATGTAGATTGGTTGTTTACTCCATCAAAAAGTAGAAAGACTAGGGGACATGCAATGAAGCTACAATGTAACCCATTTAAGACCAATAAGAGAAAATATCTTTTCACTCAATGTGTAATCTGGAATTCATTACCGGAGGATGTGGTAAAAGCTGCTAGTGTAGCTGGATTTAAAAATGGCTTGCACAAGTTCCTGGAGGAAAGGTCCACAAACCATTATTAAAGAGGATCCGGGAAATCCACTGCTTACCCCAGGATAAGTATTGTGGAACCTACAGTATGTACCTTTTTGGGAATCCGACAGGTACTTGTGACCTGGATTGGCCACTGTTGAAAACCAGATTCTGGGCTTGATAGACCTTGGTCTGACCCAGTACGGCAGTTCTTATGATGACATCTATGAGTGTCTGGAGTGGGTAGTGTGGTGACTTCAGAAGAGTGGACTGAACTGAATCCAGTAGAGTCAGAGAGGGTCTGTTTTGGGGAAGTGGACGGATTCCGTTTACAATCAAGGCGTGAGATTGATGGGGTGCCTATAACATCTAGGGACGCCCTCATAAATCTGGGGGTGTGGTTGGTTGGAAAGGGCATGGATCCTTTTATGCATGGTTATATTGGCCTTGGTGCAGAGCACCCCAGATTTCAGCAATAGCCTTGATGTAGGGTGGACCACATGGCGTCTTCAGATTATGCAGAATATGGCCACTGGAACTGTGAGGAGCATTCCCCAGAGAGAAAGTGAATATTCAACATGTATTAAATAGTGTTGGCTTCCAGTGAGTGCACAGGCACAATTTAAATTTGATAATATTAGTTTCTGGGTACTGCAGAGCCAACAGCCAGCATTCCTAAGAGGCGGGAATGACAGGTATTTGCGGTCAGCAGAGGGCAGACTTATCTATACTTCCCTTTAAACAATCGGTTCTGAACCCACTCCTTGGGACACAGCCAGCTAGTCAGGGTTTCAGGATAAGCACAATGAATATGCATGGATAAGATCTGCATATCTCTCTCCTAGGTTAGGCATATCACCCCTGTTTCGAGGTAGGGCATTTTCAACTGTGGTGCCAAAAGTGTGGAACTCACCTTGCAGTTGGAATTTGATTGAGGATGGACGGTTACCATTTCGGAAGCTGAAAACTCTTCTTTGCACACTACCTGCTTTGAAGGGTAGGCTGGCTGATAGGTCACTGACGTTTTTATGGAGGGGGGGGGCATTAAGAGTCACGTCACCATTCTGTGATTTATGAATACTGGTATTCATTTTTATTTTGGTGAACCACCTTGTATGATATTTGTCAGGAAGGCGGTATATACTGCTTTATAAATAAAACAGAACACATTCGCCCTTATAGACATGCACCCCCTACTTAAAAATGAATATACCCTTATCTCAGGGCTTCCCAAATCTGTCTTGAGGACATCACCGTCATAATGCATTGCGTCCGATAAATGGTGCATATTCTAGATTTCCACTTGCAGGCCCATTGTGGAAACAGGCACAGAAACACAGTATTGTAATGCAGCTTCAACTCCTGGGAGGGGTCACCCTTGGTGAACGGACTTTAGTGGAGGAGGGTTTGAGCCAAGTCCCTCTAGTTGTGCTGCAGCTCTGCTGACCATCCTTCGCGGTTAATCCTTTTGGACTCCTTGCCGCTGCATTCAGGTCTTGCCCCGATTATGTACGCACTGCGCGGCAACTGGTACATAGCAGCTTCCTCATGTTAATCTGTTTAGCCAAAGGTGCCCCTAAAACCCCAGCTGACTGCAGAGTCCCCTGGAAATGTTGGGGTAATTCCCATTGAACATACAGGCATCCCTAAATACACCAACTCCACTTATAAAAAAACAAAATCCTATATATGAAATACCCTCCCCCGTGCATGTGTTGGAACTCTTAGAGCCCATGTTAGACATGCAGGGGCCAGGGCAAAAACTGGTGAGGGGCCCAAAGCCCACCTGCAGGCCATGCCTCCTTCAGCTTGATGCAGACTCGGGGCTCCCTGTGGCATGGGGTCCCAGAAAAAATGCCCTGTTTGTCACCTTCCAACACTGGCCCTGCTTATAGACAAATACAGGCACATAATGGTTAGAGCATCCAGGAGATCTGGGTTTGATTCCCACTGGCACTCCTTGTGACCTTGGGCAAGTCACTTTACCCTCCATTGCCTCAGAAGAAAAGACCTGGCAATCTACTTTTGGTCATACTTGCTAAGAAAACCCAGGGGCTGTTGGGTCGCCAGGAGTCAGCATTGACTTGACGGCACTAAAAAAAAAAAAATGTGCAAGAACTCCTATATAGAAATATTAATGCCCCTCTCTATAAGGACATACTCATAACCTTCCTGTGCCTCACCCATATCTCTCTCAGGAAGGAGACGTTCACAATAAAGTTTTATCACAGCAATAAATGTTGCCCATAAAGCAGTTCCCAGTGCAGTGGGGAAGGCAGAGGCAGGGCTGCTACCTGGGAGATTTGGAGCGGCAGACTTCAGGCAAAACAATGAGCTTTCGTTAACTGGGAGCAAATCTGCATGTTTATTCACAGATTAGGTTATTTACAAACTTGACTTGACACCTACTATTGTATCTATAAGAAGAGCAGCCCTGGCCGTACATACCCAATAGGCCAAAGCTGGGGTCCTTTAGAGTCCTGAATCCAGAGGCCTCCTGTGATCACACATATGTGAGACTGAGGCCTTCTTACAGCATCGCAGGGCAGATCCATGACTCTAGATCCCTTCTCTCTGGTCTATGATTTCTGACCTATTTATTACCTACATGTTTCAATGCTGGACAGAGGACAGCACTTTGCGGACCTGGTTTTCTACACGAAGAAACCTGGCTTTCTTCCAGGGGTTAACAGTTTGTCGGCGGCCACACTGAAGGTCATCAAGAAGGAGGTGGAGGTGCCGCTGGATCCGTTCCCGGTCCCAGCCCTTCACATTGGAGGTCACCACATTCAGGATGAGCGAGGAGTATTCTGATACATCCGTGCCTTCTGCCAAGGATACCAGGACTTTCACGCCATCCTTCTCTTTCCGAAGCTCGTGTAACTGCTGTCTCCCTTCTTCACTGATCTCATTAAAGTACAGGCTGAGGAAAAAAAGAAAGAAAGAGGGGTTGAGGGCTTCACAGGCCTCCAGGGGAGGGAGAGAAAATGAAAAGGGACGGTAATGGAATCGCGGGCTCCGGGCAGGGAGAAACAGGTTTCTGTGATCATGGATGGGTGTTGCGCTGTGCTGAGAATGGTTCAGAACTGAACTGGAAAATTTCACCAAATGAAAGAGATTATTCAAAATTCTGGTGTCACCTCCGCAACAGAGAGTCCTGGCATTTTGAAGCAACAAAACCCTTCAAAAATAGGACTTAACACCTGTGCGGCAAACCTTTCATACCCTAGCAGCAAATCACAGAAATTCTGTGAACATTACAACATTTTGCTCAACCGGAAAAACACTCCTATCACAACCCTAAGAAAGTGAAGAGGGATCACTTACAGCAACTGACAAAAAACATGCTGTAAAAAAAGCAGACATGGAGAGAAAAACACAAGAACAGAATTGACAACAGAGGTGTCAGCGCCTAGTAATTATTCTTCAAGTACCACGCAATGCAGTCAAAGACCAAGAAAAGGTCGCAGAAAGATACAGAAATATTTCCCATCGTACTGGCTGCCACAGGCCTCATTAAAAGCAATTTCCAAGCACATATTGAATAGGTTGCCTATTATTAGCATTTGTACCAGCACCGTGTGTATAGGTCTGTTCTCAGAGGGTTATGCTGTCCAAAATCAAAAGGAAATTGAGCCCTCCAACATAGAAAGAGTAAAACTACATACAATCTCCTGTAGTCACTCAGGAACATTATTATTAGCATTTAGCTGATGCCTTTCCAGTAGTAGTTCAAGGCAAGTTACATTTAGGTTCATACTTGTCCAAGGACACAAGGAGTACTGGTGGGATTTGAATCCTGGTCTCAGGCTGCTGCCCTAACCACTAGGTCACTCCTCCACTTCACTCCTCGACCTATTACATGCTATGAACGCGAGAAGGAAGCTCCCTCTGGCATGATCCACGTACTACAGTGAGCGTTAGCAGTACATTTCAGAGACTGAGAGGTGGTATAAGCAGTGGAAACCTGGCAATCGGGTCTGGAGAAACTCCCTCCAGGGCCAGGGCTGGGTGCAGGGGGGTCCCCGCCGCCCGATCCAGGCCACGGTAGGCCAGCCATGGGTCGGGCAGTGGGGAAACGGGGGGCCAGAGCGGTGGATGTTGGGGGATGCCTGCGGAGAGGATGTCCCCATAGGCAGCAGGGGGCACGCTGGACTGCCCTCAGCCCCGATTCTGCCACAAGTTCCCGTGGACCAGAATCAGGTCCTAACAGCCCCGTCTTCCTCAGCGATGTCCAGATAGCCCGGATAGCCCCCTCCCTGAATCAGGCTACTCGTGACCCCAAGTTAGAAAACCAAATGTGCAGCTACAATTTGAAGCAAAAGCCCAGCAAAGCTAAGACTCTGTACGCACTGCAACACTCAAGATACAGAAATAAAACTGCATTTCCTTCTGCACTCTGCAAAAGAAAAGTATATGAGCTGCACATTTCCCAAAGCTAAACAAGAAAAGATTTCCCATACACGAGCATGCGAGAAAAAGCTTAGCAGAAATCCATCACATCCTGTGACGAGGCCAAAACCACACTATCACCAGCAGCCAGGAACTGTCTATGCTGTGCACTACTTCCTTTCAGCCTGCAAAATAATATTTACAGTGCTATGTGCAAATTGGCAGACCAAAAAATGTCCTTTAATCCTGCCTCACTGTGACGTAAGTCTGCGTGGGAATATATTTTGTAGCTGCATGCGAACCATGTCTGGATAACTCTTGCACTGGTGCATGTATCTGTAGGCAAATTCAGTTTGCATGTGAGATGTACAGATTTGGTTGCAGGTGTATTAGGTGTGTGTGTGTTTGCAAGTGTGTTAGGTAGGTGTGGCATGAGTTTATGTAGCTGCAGTCCTATGTGTTTGTGGCCATGAATGTGACACAGTTTTGTGTGTCTCCGGATGCATTGGCTATATGAGGGACCGAGTGGCATGCCTGAGTGACGTTTGTTTCTGTGGGCAGACGGCATGAGACTGTGTATCAGGTGTATATAACTGTGGACATGGGACTGTTCGTGTATCTGTGCATGTACTAGGTGTGTGTCTGCGTACAGGACTGTTCTGATGATCTCAGACCATACCTCCCATGCTGGTCGGGCATCCATCATGCCCACCCCTTGCAATGGCTCCAGCTGTGTAAGACTGATCGTACATCAGACAGGCTTGAATATATGCTGAGAGATCAGATGAGCGCAGGCTCATTTCTCAGTGGCTCGTAGCTATGCAGGTTTATACTATGGTTTGGGGATTGTGCGACTGTTTGATCATGCAGGGTATGGCCCAAGGGTTTCTGCCACCCTCCCCCCTCCTGCTACACTGAGCCACGTCGCCACCCCCCACTGCCCCCATCAGTGGGATCGAGAATGGCGGTAGCACCGGTCTGTGGCAGGCCCTATGCTTTGGCACACGTGGCCTGCTGCTTCTGACCCGCTCCAACACAGTATCCTGTCGAAGAGGGGTCAGGAGCGGCAGCCCATGTGTGCTGTGCTGCCCACAGAGGTCAGCCACCTAGCCTGCCTAGTGTACAGGCCGGCCCTGGGTGCACGAGACAGTGCAACTGCATCCGATGTGTGTGACACTGTACAAGGGCACCGGGGATACACTCACTGCACTTTCTCCAGCGTTGGGTGTCTCTTTGCGACCTCCACCAGTGCCAGTGCTGTCTGGTCTGTCACAGAGTTATAGGCCAAGTTCAGCTCCTGCAGATGGTGGTTCTTTTCCAAGTGCGCAGCAATCACCTCTACACCTTCATTCCCCAAAGAAGTGTGCAGGAGAGACAAGTGCGTCAAGGATTGGTTCCCTGCAATGGCCTCTCCCAGAATCCGTGCCCCCTGCTCTGTGATGGGGTTATTGCCAAGCCTGAAAAAAAAATAACAACAGACCAAGATAGACAGGTTAGAGACAAAGGCACTGCTCTGTAGGTGTGGTGGGTACTTTAGCTCCTTCAATATCGAGTCTGTCTCCTTCTTTGGCCTCTCATCTCAGCTGCTGTGGGTCCAGGAGATTCAAGAAGTCATGTAGGAGGCAGACTTGTTATTGGAGATGCTCAAGCACCCTCAGGATTTACAGATCACCTGAGACAGACAGTCTGTCACAAACAGCACACTCTGGACAAAAAGGCGGGAAATGAGAAAGAGCATATCCGAGGGGGTAAATTACAGAGATAAGGAAAAGGAATATCGAGTAAGAAAGATACAGAGAAAACGGTGTACAGAAAGAGACGGCCTGTGAGAAAGCTAGGCAAACACTCCTGACAGAAAAAGGTGTATTTGAAGATATCTGCAGAGACATCACTCGCCTGAGAGCGAGACTCAGATGCAGCCCTGCCTGCTGCTGCTGCCGCTCACTCACCGCAGGTTCTGCACCTCACACTTCTCGTGCAGAAGAAAGTTCCGGATATCTTCACAGGCCTCGGGGCCCAGGCTATTCAACTGCAAACTAACAGAGTGAAAAGTCAGGGATCACCAAATATACCACTGTGGCATTCAAAACCTAAAAAAAAATGTGTAAACTTTATTTAGCTATTCCAGATTTATAATACAGGCCATAATTTGCCACCCAGCGTAATTTCACAAAAGAGCAGGGTGATTAGAGCAATGGGAAACCAGGGTTCAAATCTTACTTCCCATCAATATTCCTTGTGATCTTAGACAAATCACTTTACTCCCACTGTTTCGGGTACCTAATTAGATTGTAAACTCTTTGGGGAAGGGACTTCCTATAACTGAATTTTAATAATTCCATAAACCACCTGAAGCATTAATTGCAAAAGCAGGCTGGAGTTTCAAAAATAAATTAAATTAAGAATGGAGGAACAGTGACATGCAACTGTGCTAACACAACCATGGTGTCATTTTGAGTTTTAACATACCCCAGGATCTGCATTGGAACTATACCATCACCCAGAAGAACGTGTCAGAACTTCAGCCAACCTTACCCTGTCTCCCCTCCACCCCAAAATAGAGATACAGGTCTGGATTTACCCATAGGCAGCTTCCTACAGCACCACACTGTAAAGATGATCCACCGGAGGAGGAAGAAAGCTTGCGCCCTGAGCAGAGATCCTCTTAGCCGGCATGCTCTCACGGGCCTTTCTTCCCTGAACCCCCTCCCCATACAGACTTCCTCTTAGCAAGAAAATGCATACAAGCAGCGGACTTACTGCAGGGTCTGTGAGTAGGTGGTTCTCACAGGCTCCCAGGGACCGGATTAGCTCTCCCTAAGCTCAGAGGAATCCAGGACGGACGGTCTTCAGCTCTCTCCACATTCCTTCACTCAAAACAATCAAATATCCAAAAAAGAAACCTACTGTGGAAAAGGGAACATCCAAAAAGTGTCCTTGCTGCAGCAGGTGCCTTACCCACTCGGACCAGGAACACTGCCAGCACTGCCTGCCACTGGACCAGCAATATCGAGCGCAAGGAGGATCGGGGCAAAACCAGCACACAAAAAGAAAATGAGCATTGAGCCTGCTGACCGCATCGAAGGGGGACAGACAGAGCCCTCTGCCGTCACTGCCCTACTCCAGGGCAGGTAAGCCCACTTCCTGTATCCCCAAGACCTGAAATTTGTGGCTCCGCAGCTCTGAACACTAGCAGGGGCTCTGCCTCAAAAAGCACCAGCATCCCACGCTTCTCCAGGCCCCCTCCAGCCCCTTCTGATGCCTCAACTGCCTCTACGTCCCCTGGAGTTCCACCCAGCACACGCCCTCATTTCTTCATGGCACCCAGACTCTCCCCTGACAGACAGGGAATGACTCGGGGACCCTCAAAAACATGGCACACTGAAAAAATGCAGTACTCTGAAGCAGCAGAAGCAACTGCACGGCAGCTCAGTCAGAAGGACCCTGAATGCCGGCGCCACGTTTTTTCCAGGCACCAATGCCAGAGCTCCTCCTCCCGGCATCATAGCTCCTCCTCCTGATGTCATCAACATGACCCCGCCTTCCACCACAGCAGCAAGCACAGAAGAACAGAGTCCTACAGCCCAGTGACTTCCAGCTGCAGATGGGGGTTCACAGCACAGGCAAACAAAGCACAGCAAGGTGGGACATGCAGCACTGCTACCTCAGGCAGCCCGGAGGTCTGTCCACCTTTTCCCTACACTGCTCAGCAGGGGACCTGGATGGAGCTCTAGGCCAAGTTCCTAGCTCAGCAGCTCCCAACGATACTGCCCCAGACCTCGCATTACAGTCATGTCGCAGTACAGAACACCTGTTATGATGCTCCGGCGACGCCACCATCGGCCCAAAGCCACCGCTCCACCCCAGGGTCCCCGGGCATAGAAGAAGGCAAGTTACCATGCTCCGAGGAGTTCTTATGTAGCTCAGGAGATTACAGCAGTACCAGATCCACACGACGTGCCTTGGAGGAAATATCACCACCCCCAACACCCACCTCTCCCCCAGAGGACCTCATGTACCCAAACTTTCTCCAAAAACTCTCCACAAACCTCAGACTATCACCAAACGGAGTCCCAGACTTAAGAAATGATGTCTTGGGCATCCTAAAATACTTCGACTCCCCCCCAAGGCATTAATATCCCTTCCAATCCACCAGGTTCTCCTGGACTGCAGGGACAAGGTGTGGTAGATCCCTGTGACACCTACCGTCACCAAGAGACTGGAGCAGAAGTACCATGTGCAATCCACAGAAGGCTTCGAAGCGGCACAACTTTCCCACCAATCCATTGTGGTGGAATACACCCTAAAGAGATCCAAAAGCTCCTGACAGAAATCTAATGCACCCACCAGGAAAGGACAACAAACTCCTCGATGGAGTCATTAAAAAAGTTTTCTCAGGAGCCATACTGAACACGAAGATCGCCTCCCACCAGTTTCAAATTGTCGTCCTCCTCGACCACCTGCTAGAGTGGAGCAAGGACAAAGTCACACCGCTCCCACAGGAAACAAAGGAACTCTTAACACCACTGTTGCACGACATGGTGGACTGTAGCAAGAATCTTAGAGTGGCCTTCAACACCTTTGAGACCGCTACTTGCACCACGAGCATGGCCATTGCCGCCCACTGCATGGCATGGCTCAATGCCTCCAGTCTAAGGGATGACATCCACAATCAGATAGTCAATGCACCTTGCCTTGGAGACAACCTTTTCAGTAGTAAAGCAAAGGAAACATTGGACAGCATCAAGGACAAATGCACAACCATACAAACCCTTACCAATGATAGATTGCACCGCCAATGGCTGTCAAAGCCATACAGCAGCCAAAAGGCCCACCACCCATGCAAGGCTAACAATTATAGTAATTCCTATAACCATACTCACACAAGATACCAGAACCTCCAGTGCTACAAGAACTACCACCAATACAAGTCTCGTCCATGGGACAAGAAACTACAGAAGACCCAAACCTCATCCTCGACCAGGACCACCCAGGGGTTTTGACCCCAACCCCTGCTGGATGCGCCCGTGGGGGGGGGGGGAGGAGGTTGACTCTCATTCTTCTCAGGGGCATGGGCAGACATCTCAACTGACTGCTTCGTCATCGATATAATCCACAGGAGCTTCTGCATTCATTTCAGAGAACGCTCCCTCCAGACAACCCTCCCACCAGCACCAGATGTCGGTGGGATCCACCCCACACCTCCTCGAGGAAATGCACAACCTCTTGAGGATAGGCACCATAGAACAGGTCTCAGACTCACAACTCAACCAAGGTTTCTACTCATGCTATTTCCTCGTCCCCAAGAAATCCGGTGCTGGCGCCCTATTCTTGATCTCAGGAGACTCAAACACATCCTAAATGAAATGTTCCGCATACACTCACTGGGCACCATCCTCCCCCTGATCCCCGAGAACGACTGGCTTGTGTCCCTGGACCTTCAGGACACATACACACACATACCCTTGAATTCCTCCCAGAGGAAGTACCTACACTTCAGAGTGGGAAACCAGCACTTCCAGTACAAGGCCCCGCCATTTAGCCTATCCTCAGCCCCACGAGTCTCTACAAAGTGTGTCACAGTTGCAGCAGCCCACTTGTGCAAGGTGAGCATACATGTCTTCCCCTATCTCGATGACTCAGGAGGCAGCTCGGACAGCCGTACAAACCACAACCTCTCTTTTTCAGTCTCTGGGCTTTCTCATCAGCCACAGCAAGTAAAAAATGCAACCATCTCAGGTGTTAGAGTTCATAGGGGCATATATTGATACGGCCCAAGCAAAAACATTCCTCCCAGAGCACCGAGTAGACAAGATCATCGCGCTAGCCACCCAGATCGCCTCATCACCCAAGACCTCAGTGCAGACCTTCCTCAAGCAAGGCATAAGAACATAAGATATGCCATACTGGGTCAGACCAAGGTCCATCAAGCCCAGTATCCTGTTTCCAACAGTGGCCAATCTAGGTCATATGTACCTAGCAGTTTCCCCAAAAGACACAGGTTCCGCAATGCTTGTACTGGGTCAAGCATTGATATCCTGGGTCCCTTCTTAATAATGGTTTATGGACCTTTCCTCCAGGAACTTGTCCAAACCTTTTTTTAAACCGAGCTACACTAACAGCCTTTACTACATCCTCCGGTAACAAATTCCAGAGTTTGATTACACGTTGAGTGAAAAAATATTTTCTTTTATTAGTCTTAAATAGTTTACCCTGTAGCTTCATTGCATGTCCCCTAGACTTTCTATATTCTGATAACGTAAACAATCGATCTACGTTTACCCATTCCACTCCGTTCATTAATTTATAGACTTCTATCATATCTCCCCTCAGCCATCTCTTTTCCAGGTTAAAGAGCCCTAACCTTTTTAGCCTTTCTTCATAGGAGTATCCTTCCATCCCCTTTACCATTTTGGTGGTGGTGGCTCTTCTCTGAACCTTTTCTAATAACGCTATATCCTTTTTAAGATACGGCGACCAGAATTGCACACAATATCCAAGGTGCTGTCTCACCATGGAACGATATAGAGGCATTATAATATCTTTTGTTTTATTTTCCATTCCTTTCCTTATGACACGTAGCATTCTATTTGCTCTCTTGGCTGCCGCTGCACACTGGGCCGAGGGTTTTAACATGCTATCCACAATGACGTCTAAATCTTTTTCCTGGGTGGTGGTTCCTAATGTGGAACCTTGCATCGTGTTACCATAGTTTGGGTTGTTCTTCCCTAGGTGCATAACTTTGCACTTGTCCACATTGCAGACTGCACTGCAAGGTCAGCATAGACCACCACACCTGCAAGACCCTCTGCTGGTGGCGAACACAAAAAAACCTGCAAGGGGGCAAGCTGCTGAGACCAACCCATTCACAGATCACTTGACCACGGATGCCTCAAAACACGGATGGGGGGCACACCTACTCAACCTCTGCATGCGTGGAAACTGGTCCCCAGCCGAGATGCACCTTCACATCAACCTCCTCGAACTCAGAGCCATAGGAAACGCATTACGAGCCTTCCAACCCTGGATACAGGGAAAGGCCATTCTTATGCAGACGGACAACCAAGTGGCAATGCTCTACATCAACAGACAGGGGGGCACAGGCTCCAGAGCACTATGTAGGGAGGCTTTCCTCACCTGGACCACAGAAATCTCTCTTCAGTCCCATCTGCAAGTGGCATACCTGCCAAGGGAAGACAACACCTCGGCGAAATCCCTGAGCCAACAACTCACTTCATATAAATAGTCGCTCAAATACTCTGTCGCATTCAGCCTTTTCCGGTGGTAGGGAACCTGGCAATCGACCTCTTTGCCTGAAAGGATAATGCGAAATGCAAAGAATTCTGCTCCAGACACCTCTCCACACACAGGGTGGCCACAGATGCATTTTCCATCAACTAGGGCCCCCAGCTCTGCTACGCCTACCCCCCTCAGCTCCGGGTTGAGCGAAAGTCATCTTTATTGCGCCCTTTTGGCCGAGACAGGCCTGGTTCCCATACCTCCAGCAACTATCCAACCAGCAACACTAGCTACCAACCTGCCCGAACTTCGTCTCTTAGGACAAGGGCTGGACTCTCCATCCCAATCTGCAAACCCTAGCATTGACCACATGGATGCTGAGTGGTCACCCCTGAGATCCTTCCACCTCTCACAGAACATCGTGGAGGTCCTCCTGGCAGCCAGCCACCCAGCCACACAGAGGTCCTATGCAGCGAAATGGGAAAAGTTCTGCTCATGGTGCGATAGAAAAAGGCTGAACCCATTCAACTGCCCCATACCATCACTGCTGCAGTACCTGCTCATGCTCTCATGCACTGGCCTAAAGCCCTCATCCATCAGGATGCACCTGAGCGCCATAGTCGCATACCATGACAGGGTGGAGGGAAACTCCATATTGGCCCAACATCTAGTCTCACGATTCATGAGAGTCCTCAACCATTTGCACCCCCTGGTCAGGCCCCCAGCCTGGGGTATGACCTGCATATTGTCCTGAAGAAACTCATGGAGCCCCCTTTCAAGCCGCTGGAACAGGTGCCTCTAAAATTCCTCACGTGTAAGACCCTCTCCCTCATGGTGATCACCTCTGCACACCACATAAGCAAGCTACAGGCCCTCGTCATTTACCCTCATACATCCAAATATATCACGAGCAGGCCACCCTCAGGACTCATCCGAAGTTCCTACTCAAGTTTGTCTCACCTTTCCACATCAACAAATCCATCATCCTCCCCAGCTTCTACCCTGAACCACACGCATCTTAGGAACAGCACCACCTGCCTACCCTGGACTGCACCCGCGCCCTGTGGATCTACATCAACAGGACTGCACCCACGAGCAATGCATTGCAACTCTTCCTCACCTATGACCCAAACAGGACAGACCACCAGGTGACAAAATGCACCATGTCCAGATGGCTGATGGACTGCATCTCCTATTGCTACATTCGGGCCAACCTGCGACCTGAGGGGAAAACCCATGCCCATCAACTACGGGCGATGGCAACTTCGCTGGCTCACTTGCACACGGCAATACCCACAGACATCTGCAACACAGCCACCTGGGCATCAATCTACACTTTCACTAAGCACTACTGCCTGGACCGTGCCATGTACACTGATGTAGTGCACTTTGGCAGGGCAGTTCTGCAAACAGCCACAGCTACACATGCCCACGACTGAACATACAAACCCAAGAACTCAGACACACAAGAGGAAAACCCAGAGTTATTTTCCTGTTTTTCCTCTTGGTACCGTTACTCTGTTTGGTTGATGCACTGTTTGCACTGTTGTCTTGCACTTATTTGCACGATTGTTGTTCTGCACGATTGCACGGTTGCCTTCAGTGGCCCATACAATAAACTGCTATCTTTTGGTAAACCCTGCGATCTATATCTAGCCTCATCCTACCACAGCACACAGGGGCGTGTAAAGGGAAAAAGGGGCCTGCAGAAGGCTATATGCCCAGCTTGGGAGTCACCTAGGCATGGCTGACTCAGACTGCTTGTCCATGGAGAAAGTAAGGTTACTCACCGTAACGGGGGGGGGGGGTCTCTGGACAGCAGGATGAGTCAGCCACCGTCCCTTTCGGATGAGCCTCCAGGTTGAGCCTCCAGGCTAGGGAAACACTGAGGAAGGGAGGCCAGGGGCAGGAACAGGAAGGGGAGGGGACAGGCTCAGAGGAATTTAAAATAAAAAGGATTTCTCTGAGCTTAGGGAGAGCTAATCTGGTCCCTGGGGATGGCACACCTAGCCATGGCTGACTCATCCTGCTGTCCACGGAGAACCCGTGTTCGGTAGTAACCTCACTTTCTTCCCTGTCCCTCCTCCCCATACAGACTTCCTCTTATCAAGAAAATGCATACAAGAAATGGACTTACTGCAGGGTCTGTGCTGATTTTCGTTCCCGCTGCTACTACTGGCAGGACCCAGGCCAGCTAAAAGACATAAGGTTCACTACAGACCTAATTCACCACAACTAAGACACTTGAGTCACTTTAAGATACATACCTAGTCCTAAGACCCATACACAGATCAAGAACAGCATAATGTTACAGCCTCTTCTTACAGCCATATAATTCCCACGTAATGTGAGCAATAATATATAACCTCAAAACCCTGGGCATATGACTAATGCCTCATCCAGCTCTCCTCCGATATAAATTGCATAGTTAACTATTACCTATATATAAACCTGTCCTCACTCTCTTCCTGTTCTATATTGAAACGTAATCTGTAACCCAGTTGTGATCCTCTCCCTATTTATATTGCAACATGTTATTTGTAATCCAGTTTGTTCAATGTAAACCACTTTGATTACATGATAAGGTGGTATAGAAATAAAAAAATAAATAAGGCAAAGAGAAGGGGCCATGATGAGCAAAATGGCTGTGGGGGTGGCGGGAAGACGAGCAGCCAGAAGTGGCCATGAGTTATGAGAATTCATGAAACAGTGGGCAAGTCTAAATGTAGTACCTACTATCAGCAAAATTTTAACTAGGGCCGCCAGGGACACTTGAAAGATCCTGTCAGAATCTCACTAAACCCAATCCTCCAGCGACATCAGACACCCCAGGAGCCCTTCCAAGGAATAACTGTTTCCCTTTGTGTCTGGACCCAGCCTCATATGCCCGATTCAGTGCCAAGACCTCAGCCTTTGCCCCTTCAGATCTGAAAGGATCATTTCCATAGGTCACACTGGAAAGGATCATTTCCATAGGTCACACTGTCAGCCACAGATATATTTGTACAGATGACCGCTGACCTCGCTCTCTGCTTTGTAGGAATAGCCCACAAGTTCCTCCCTCCCTCAGCATACAGGTGGCTCTTGCCCCCGCTCCTAGTGCTTGGGCTGCTGCCCTTGCCTTCCCCAATGCTTGGTTCTGACTGGGCAGCTACAATCGCATTTGGATTTCTTTTAGATGTAAGGTTGGCCTCTTCCAAATCTGAGCTCAAGGTGTGCTACAAGACAAGTTACAGAGGTCAACCCTACCTTCTCCATTATTAGCTCAATGGCTTTTCACAATTTTGTCAGCTTTCAAATTCATTGGGGAGGAGTAGCTTAGGGCTTAAAGCACTGGGCTAAGAACCAGGGAAACCAGGGTTCAAATCCCATCCATGCACCTAGCAACCTCAGGCAAGTTGCTTTGCCCTCCGTCGCCACAGATACCAACTTAGATTATAAGCCCAATGGAGACAGACAAGTACCGACTGTACTGTACCTGAATGTAACTAGCCTTGAACTACTACTGAAAGACGTGGGCTAAATCCTGATAACTCAGTAAATAAATCTGTTGATTTGTCATATCTGAAGCCTTGTATCTTGGGGTTTAGGTTAACATTTGTCATCTCAGAAAAGGAAGGTGGTCTTATTTTACAAAGGATGTTGGTCTGAGGTCCTGCAGAGGTTCCTGCAGTTCTCATTTCCACATCTCTTCCTGTATCACCCTGAATCTCCCCTTCCCCCTTTGTTCACAGGCAGAGGGCTAGGTTTATCAATTTGTTTTTCCCATCAGCACAGAACAGGAAAAAACATTTGATAAATCTGACTCAGGGCATATCTTAGAGCTCACAATAGGTTACTAGCATAGAAGGATTAAGACTCACTCAAGCGTCTTACACCGCCAGAAGAGAGGGCTGAGGGTCCTTAGGTCATGAGGATCCATGTGACAGGAAGTGAGGTCCAGCTCCGTCAACTTATGCCCACTGGTGCCCAAGACGGTCGCCAAGACATAGCACTTCAGAGGGGTCATCCTGACCAAAGAGAGGTCAATTACCTTCAAGGAATGCACCACTTCTGCAGTGAAGCGCTCATTTTGGAACTCATAGAGGAAAAAAAGGAAGTCCATGAGTTCAGAGGGGGGCTGCTTCCTCAAGCTGCTCTTCAACAGGTGCTTCTTCATGGCCTTAGTGATCTCAAAGGCAGCAAAGTTCTTGATGGAACAACCTAGCTGATCAAGAGTGGCCCGATTATGCCTTGACAAGAGCCCACCCATAAAGATAGGAAAGAGTTCAAAGGCCTCCTCCAGCTCCTTCTGATCCGAGGGGAGCAGAGGACCTTCCGCCCCTAGGATGCTGGAATTAATTTGATCCAAGACATCATCATTGAAAGCATCTTCTTCTCGGAACATCTCAATTGCTAAGGTCTGGGCAATGCTGTCTCGATTCTTGCCACTGATTTTGCCATACAGCCGTGGAAACATTTTCAGCAGGTTGAACAGCGCGAAGATGCGTATTGGCAAGAACTTAGCCAAGATATTCAAGACAGTTGTGATTTCCTCACCAGCCTTGCCAATGGCATCAGACACATCACTGCCAAGACGCTGCAGCACGGTGCGATTCTCACCCAGTACAACATAGAGTGCAGCCAAGTATTCCTGCATGGCAGGGATAGTGAAGACAAACATATGCTCCTTCCCTGGCTGCAGACAGGGCATGAGGAAGAAGTTCAGAACATCGCTGCGGAAGACCGTCAACAGGTTCAGCTCCTCCTCTGTCTTCATCTCCACCTCAAAGAACCTATGAAGATCTTCCTCCGTGAAATGCGTCTGGCGGGACTTGAAGCCTTCGTATGCCAACTTGCCCATAAGCTTGGCCACATATCGCATCATGGAGACCTGAGAGGTATCATGGTTGTCCAGGATCTCGCCACTGAAGTTAAGTCGCAGGAAGCTGGTGTAGATGCCAGTCAGGGTCTGGTTGGGCGTGTTTGTCTTGGTGAAATAAAGGAAGTGAAGGGTTGCACAGGTCAGCCAGCAATAAGAGGGCAGGAAACAGGCAGCTGCTAGCTGCTGGTGGTGCTCCAGGTTGCGAGAAAGCATCTCCATTAGGTTGGCAGTCTCACTGGGATCCCCATCCTGACGAGACAGGCGTATCTGAAAATAAAGCTTCTGCAGGTCCATGTCCAAGAAACCACAGATTCTCACATAGCGGTCCACATATTTGCTTGGGATTCGCCCGAGGGCGGAGGGCCTGGTTGTCATGATTATGCTCGCCTAATTCCCAAGAGCAAAGATAAGAAGTGTCAGAACACATCATTTCAGGGTTATCATTATCATCAAATTACTTTTTCACAGTGAAAATAACCTTGCATGGTACTGCGAGCATTTCTTTCCTCTTCACTCTCAATGTCCATTTTCTCTGGTTTGCAGTAAGATGCAAAATATCTCACACACAGAGGAATGCATACACACATATACAAGTATATACACATGATCCGTGCCCTTATACAAATATATACCCTAATGTACATATAATGCCTCTCTATCATTCCATGTTGCGACCGCACCTTAAATATTGTGTGCAATTGTGGTCACCCTATCTTAAGCGTTATTAGAAAAGGTACAGAGAAGAGCCACCAAAATGGTAAAGGGGATGGAAGGATACCCCTATGAAGAGAGGCTAAAACGTTAGGGCTCTTCAATTTGGAAAACAGATGGCTGAGGGGAGATACGATAGAGGTCTATAAATTAATGAATGGAGTTAGATTGGTTGTTTACTCCATCAAAAAGTGGAAAGACTAGAGGGCACGCAATGAAGGTACAATGTAACCCATTTAAGACCAATAAGAGAAAATATTTTTTCACTCAACGCGTAATCACACTCTGGAATTCATTACTGGAGGATGTAGTAAAAGCTGTTAGTGTGGCTGGGTTTAAAAAAAGGTTTGGACAAGTTCCTGGAGGAAAAGTCCATAAACCATTATTAAAGAGGACCAGGGAAATCCACTACTTACCCTGGGATAAGCAACTTGGAATCTCTGTGAACCTTATTGGGAACCCGACAAGTGATTGTGACCTGGATTGACCACTGTTGGACACAGGATACTGGGCTTGATGGACCTTGGTCTGACCCAGTAGGGCATTTCTTATCTTCTTACTACACTCACACACAACTACATATAGAAAAGGTATGCATGCGTGTACACATTTGAGAAATATATATCTAACACACACGCACATTCTCACCTGTCTGGTGTACTAGTGCTCACCTCAGGCAGAAGGTACTTCCTCAACAGATTGACTATGATGGCTGCAGGGGGTACTAGCTCCTCAGGGTCACTACACAGCTCTGTCCCAGCCAGGCGGAAGTCCAGTTTAAGCCACTCCAGGCTATTGAGCACAAAGAGAGTGCGGAGCTGAGGTGAGCCCAGGCGAGGCAAAACCTCACGTAGATGTGGATACTTCTTCGTGATTAGGCGCTTGAGGGAAATGGGGGTGCTGCTCTGGGACAGGTCCTCACAGGAGAAGGGAATTACAAGGTCATACTGTGGCAGACTCCCGTAGCACCAGTCCAGCACCAGCTTCTTTATCAAGGTGCTCTTGCCTGTTCCAACAGTGCCATAGAGGACCACATTCTTCACGAGTCGCCCGCTGGCACTGGCGCTGAACACATCCTGGATGGTGATGGTCCGTGAGCAGCCAGATGTCTGCAGCTGATTCTGCAGGCTCAGCTCGGACAGGAACTTCAGATTCTCCTCCAGGGAGCTTTCCTTAATAACGGGGTCCACATGGCTGGCATCCAGTGTGAACGAAGGACCAAACTGCTTCTCCTCAGTGGGCATGTGGCTGAACCATTCAGTCAGACGTTTCTTGTGCTGTTGAATCGCATCTGTTGGTGAGAGCCAGGGAGATGCTTAGAGCACTGCACAGACACAATACCCCACCCATATAGGAGCAAGACCCTTGGTTCCCACCCATAAAGCAGAGACACCCTTAATTAACCCAAGAAAGAGTTGTCAAATACCAGGTGCCTCACCTGTGCTTGAGAGAGACCAACCCCCCCCCCCCTCCATCCTAGCCACATGAGAACTCTATACCCCTCATGTAAGCCAGAGGGAAGGCCCCTTCCTAACCAGAGACTGAAAGCTCAATATCTACCATGAGAATGAGAGAGAGAGATATTGAGAGACCCCCTCCATCCGCTGGGCCAGAGACCCTCCCATGAGAGACAGATCATTTTGTAACCACCAGTGAGAGAAGAATGAAAGAAGTCTCCATGCACACCTTTGATAGAGAAACATTCCCTATAGCCATTGGGGTCACGGAGAAACTCAGTAAAGAGGCCTCATCGTAGATTAGAGAGACAGCATGTAAGAAACTAATCCTATCACCTTAACAGACAGGAAGAGAATCACATGTAAAACGGATCCGCCGACCGACCGAGCACACAGAGTCCGGCTCTAATAGGAGAGGTCTCCTTCTCACCTCCAGATGCCAGACTCATTAACATCTGTCCACCACTGCCGGATCTCGGAAGCAAGAAGCCCGTCCGCATCTCCTGGTGATTCTGAGGAATTGTACTAAAAAGAAGTCAATAGGTCAGTGGGCAAGAAACTTGGAGAAGCAGTAGAGAGAGGAATCACAGCCAAACAGAAAAGGAGCACAGAGTACAAGAGAAAGAGGGACCAGCACTGTCATGCAGGAGACTGCGGTTCAATTCTACATCCTGACTTCCACCCCTTGGGTCAGCTGCAGAAGCAGCACGCATAACCTCTAGGGGGAAGGAATCTGAGTTATTGCCCAACTATACCAACTAGTGGCCCTACTTAGGGTGCAGATGTACCCAGAGCTGGTGCAAAACTATTAGACACCCTAAGCAAGCCTTCAGTCTAATGCTCTTCTCGGGTCCTTAGATTCCCTCCCTCACAGGATTTTGATAAAATTAATTCAACAATAATGATCACCCCAACACCCCCCTTCTAGAATGATCCTGTAAAAATCTATTTGCTTACGTACATTTATAGACTGCTGATCTAGTCATTCTAAGCAGAAAAATGCACAACTGACATCATACTTTTAAAGATTAAATGTTGTGTCACAAATAAAGCGAGTACCCGCTTACCCGGGTATATGGGCTAGTTGAAAGTACCCGTCTTCCATGCTTCTATGGCTCTCAGAATCTACTGTTTTACTTTTGACTGCAGCTGCTCTTTGCCTCTCCCCCTCCCCTGAAGGAACGGCCCTAGGCGACCGCATAGTCTACCTGAGGGTTATGCCAGCCTGCATGTACCCGCCTCCGGTGGTCTGTGGCCCCTGGCCAAGGATACTCTGCCACAGCTGTGTTGAATAGGGGGTACGAGGTGATAAATGGAGGTAAAACCCCAGAGAGCTGCAAACAGAGGCCCTGCGTGAGTTGGAAGGTCAAAAGGAAAAGGAGGAAACCAACAGGCCCACAAAATCATGCCACAACTAGAAAAGGGAAGCAAAGACAGAGTGCAAGGGGCTGCAAAGAGGGAGAAAGAGACCACGGAGTGGGGCTTGGGAGGACAGATGGGGAACGAGAACAAATTCAATTCTCTGCTGGTTCTTCTGCCTCGTGTGGGACCAACATAAGAATTACCCCAAGGTGTAGCAATACATAAGCTGCTCAAACCACATCATCTGAGGAAAGAATTGTGCCCTCTGGGAAGCTCATGAACTGCATCATCTCGTGAATCAAGGCGGCACAGACAGCAGAGTCCAGGGTCAATGGGTACAGGGAGCGGAGCAGCCAGACCTGGCATGCGGTACAACACCAGGGAAAGAGAAACAGAAATGCATCCCCTCCCCCATACCTTCCAAATCACAAAGGGGACCTGTGCAGAAGCCCTAATCCGAATAAGGGCACAGAGAGAGAGATTCGGTTGCGCTTCTTATTTATTGCATCTTAAAAGACGCCATTTGGCTAAAATCATCAAAGCAGTTTACAAAAATTGGTATAAAACAGAAAAGATAAAATCAACAATGTAGACAAGGGACAAGGAAACATACAGTAAGAGGTGGGGAATAAATAGCACAACAATCAATCAGGAATACGTCAAGTGGCCGCACTATTCAGAGACGGTCTGTGGGGCAGCAGGATGGTGCCGGCCACTATCCAGACAGCAGTTAGGGCAGCAGGCTGGGATTCAGAGAGACCAATGGTCTAATCTTACTGATGCTCCTTGTGCAACACTTAACCCTTCAATGCTTCAGGTGCAAACTTAGGAGCCCCCCCCCCACACCCCGCAGCAGAAACGTTAGCACACTGTTCCCACATAATCAGCATGACATCTGCGTGTACTTATCACCGTGCCACAATGCAGAAAGGGGATTGGCAAGTTACCTGTGCAGATACGAGTTTGGCACCTACTAAAATTAGATCATTTATGTATTAGGATTTTTATGCAGCTTTATCATTCCAGTCAAAGCAGTTTACATTGTAACTTAAGCTTGTTAATGTACAATAAACAGGGGCAATGATAACAGATTCTTCTGAGGCAATGGAGGGTTAAAGTGACTTGCCCAATCAAACCCGGGTCTCTTGTTTCCTAAGCCAGTGCTGTAACCGTTAGGCTCCTCCTCCACTCCATAACGAGCTGTGCATATTCAAATGACATGGTAATGAGGTCATTAGCTATTCCACCTGGATGCAAAGAAGTACGCAGAAGACCAAAAGGCCACGCACAGAGTTCAATAGCGCCATTGTTCAAACGCCTGATCGGCGGTGAAGTAAATATTGGTGCATGTAGGAGAAGAAAAATCTTTGGTGTGTGAAACATTGTTGCGTATAACAGAAAACAGATTGGCGTGTAGGAGAACAGAAATGTTTTCTGGCGCAATATGCCCGCTGCACTGGCAAATCAATGCACAAAAGCACTGGCAAATCAAATGCAAGGCATTGATAAAGCAGGCAAAGAGAGAATTTGAGAAGAAGCTTGCTGCGGAAGCAAAAACGCGAAATAAAGATTTTTTCAAGTACATTCGCAGCAAAAAACCTGTGAGAGAGTCAGTTGGTCCATTAGATGATAGAGGAGTTAAAGGGGCACTAAGAGGCGACAAGGCGATAGCGGAGAGACTGAATGAATTCTTTGCTTCGGTCTTTACTGAGGAAGATGTAGGGATGTTACCCATGACTGAAGTGGTATTTAAAGGTGTGGGAGAATTGAAGGAAATATCGATACATCGGGAAGATGTATTACAACTATTAGATAAACTGAAGAGTAGCAAATCACCTGGGCCGGATGGTATACATCCAAGGGTGTTGAAAGAACTGAAATATGAGATTGCAGACCTGCTATTAGTAATCTGTGAACTATCATTAAAATCATCTCTAATACCTGAAGATTGGAGGATCGCCAATGTAACACCTATTTTTAAAAAGGGTTCCAGGGGTGATCCGGGAAACTACAGACCAGTGAGCCTCACATCAATACTGGGAAAAATGGTAGAAACCATCATAAAGAATAAAATTACTCAGCATGTAGATAGTCATGGCCTAATGGGAGACAGCCAACATGGCTTTAGACAAGGAAGATCTTGTCTTACTAATCTGTTATGTTTTTTTGAAGGAGTGAATAAACAGGTGGACAAAGGTGAGTCGGTTGATATAGTGTATCTGGACTTTCAGAAAGCCTTTGACAAGGTCCCTCATCAGAGACTTTTGGCAAAACTAAAGAGTCATGGGATAGGAGGCAGTGTACTACTGTGGATCAAGAACTGGTTAAGAGATAGAAAGCAGAGGGTTGGGCTAAATGGACAATTTTCCCAATGGAGAAAGGTGAATAGTGGTGTACCCCAGGGATCTGTGCTGGGTCCGCTGCTTTTTGACATATTCATAAATGACCTGGAAAGGGGAATAACGAGTGAGGTTATCAAATTTGCAGATGACACAAAACTATTTAAAGTTGTTAAAACCCAGGAGGATTGTGGAAAATTGCAAGAGGATCTTGATAAATTGGAAGACTGGGCATCAAAATGGCAGATGAAATTTAATGTGGACAAGTGCAAAGTTATGCACCTAGGAAAGAACAACCCACACTATGGTTACACGATGCAAGGTTCCACATTAGGAACCACCACCCAGGAAAAAGATTTAGGCGTCATTGTGGATAACATGTTAAAACCCTCGGCCCAGTGTGCAGCGGCGGTCAAGAGAGCAAATAGAATGCTAGGTATGATAAGGAAAGGAATGGAAAATAAAACAAAAGATATTATAATGCCTCTATATCGTTCCATGGTGAGACCGCACCTTGACTATTGTGTGCAATTCTGGTCGCCGTATCTTAAAAAGGATATAGAGTTATTAGAAAAGGTTCAGAGAAGAACCACCAAAATGGTAAAGGGGATGGAAGGATACTCTCCTATGAAGAAAGGCTAAAAAGGTTAGGGCTCTTTAACTTGGAAAAAAGACGGCTGAGGGGAGATATGATAGAAGTCTATATATTAATGAACGGAGTGGAACGGGTAAACGTAGATCGATTGTTTACCTTATCAGAATATAGAAAGACTAGGGGACATGCACTGAAGCTACAGGGTAAACTATTTAAGACTAATAAAAGAAAATATTTTTTCACGCAACGTGTAATCAAACTCTGGAATTTGTTACCGGAGGATGTAGTAAAGGCTGTTAGTGTAGCTGGGTTTAAAAAAGGTTTGGACAAGTTCCTGGAGGAAAGGTCCATAAACCATTATTAAGAAGGGACCCAGGATATCAATGCTTGACCCAGTACAAGCATTGTGGAACCTGTGTCTTTTGGGGAAACTGCTAGGTACGTATGACCTAGATTGGCCACTGTTGGAAACAGGATACTGGGCTTGATGGACCTTGGTCTGACCCAGTATGGCATATCTTATGATCTTATGGTGGCTTTGTGGTCACTCATTTCTTACTGTGCTTATGAAACATACAGGTGCCCTCCACAAACCACTGTTCTGGGCACTAAAGTTAAGGGCACAACTTTCCCCAGCACCATGTGGGTCAATGATTACTCTGCACTGAAAACTGTTATTTAAATTTCGCTACAGATGTGTCGCACTAGTGTGTCAGCTTTCTGCGCATGTGTCTGGTGCCTGCGGCACGTTTAGTGCAGATCTCATTTGCATACATTTTGCTTATGGCATACCGGTACACAGCTTTTGCGGTGTTCTCAATTAGAAAACTGTGCACATGGCTTTTAGTGCAAGGCTCTAACGCCAGCTTTCTGCCTGGGCCCCTTAGATTGCAAGCCCTCGGGGGGGGGGGGGGAGGGAAATGCCCTACCGTACCTGAATGCAACTTGCCTTTAGCTACCACTGCAAAGACATGAGCTAAAATAGAAAGAAATGGCCGAGTTTTAGCTGCTATCTGGATCACCTGAGTCGCTGAAACAGTCATCCAAAGTTGCAAGTTATCTGGGTGGCAGCTGAAGGTGAAGGTGACGATTGTTCAGATAGGGGCTGCGCAATCCAGATATTCAACGGCCGTCATTATCTGGGTATGACCACTGAATATCCGGAGGCTATTTATGTGCCATGGTGGACCACCATGGTGTCTAAATATTCGGTGCTCTGAGTATCAGCCCCCAAGATGTCAAGAGATGCACATTTCCCAAAAGCTGAGAAAGAACCGACTTCCCATCAAAGAACAAGCAGAAAAATAAAAGCGTGGAATCTGGGGGAGAGGAAACAGGAGCTGCAACAGCAAAATGCGTCTTATTTGAGGCCTGATTCAGTCATGGTCTTGAAGGCAATTCTCTCTGGTGCCCGAATTTTCATAGGTACCAGAGTGCCGCCGCTGCTTCCTGTACCTACTGCAGCAACACTGTCTTGCGTAGTAGGGCAGAACCTGCTATTCCTGGACAGAAATTCCCACATGGGGCCTGTGAAACCTTGCAAGCTAAGAGACCCTGTCGCCCCGCTCCCCACATAGTTTCCATGGAGACAGGAAGACTGGAGGAGGAGGGGGCAGAACCACAACACAGCTTCTAGGTGCACGAGGGCTCACAGGTCCCATGCTAAATTTCTATTCACAACAGGAAACTCTAAGATGAGTGGGCAATGCCAGGAGATGCAATGATAAATTTGGGCGGGGCGATTTTGGGGATGGACTACCCTCCCCCTCCCCCTCCCCACCCACCAATCTGCAATATTGTTTTGGGTAGAGGTTGACTTCCTCTATTGCCTATGGCCATCCACATGCTAAATTCAGCCCTGGATGTATCCCGTCACCAGGCCAGAAACAAGACTGAAAACTGTGCATATATACAAATTTAAAGAAACTTTCACAGAAAACTATTTCAAGAAATCGTTTTCTACCTTTTGCTTGTACATCGTATTCCTTCTCACTACGTTGTTCTAGAGTCCCTCTGCTCCCAAATCTCTTTTCCAGTCTTGTATTTCCTTCTGTTTTCCTTCTGTTTTCTCCACATTTCCTCTGCCTGTCGTTTCTCCATCACAACTCGACTGTGCCTCTCACCCACACTGTGCCCACTCATATCCCTTCCATTTGTCTACCCTCTACCTTCCTGTCACTATTTCAGCTCATACACCCCTTCCATCTCCTCCCCTCTCCACCCTTCTCTTTCCCATCTACCTTTACCACCTTCCATCCCCTCCAATCTCTTCTTACACCTCAGGTTCTTTGCTGCCCTTCACCTTCACCTTGCTCGCTCCCTCATGCAGGACAGAAAAGGCGACAGGGACAGAGGAAGCAGATGGAGATGACGTGGACACAATAAATGCATTTGCTCTGAAGAATATCATGGAGAGAGGATCTCTCATCTCACCTGTGTGTCAGAGCAGAGGGACCAGGACTGCTTTTACTGTACAGGCTTCTCTGCAGAATGTAATGTTTGTCCATCCCTGAAACATAAAGAAAACTGATGCATCTAAAGGTAGTTTAACCTGGCACACCAGCGTTCAACAGCCTCCATACTCTAGCCTGGCGCTTCATAGGCACATAAATCATCACATCCTAGCCCAATGCCTCACAACTCTTTCTTCAACCTGTCTCTCAAACTGTCGTGTTAAAACAGGACATTGGCTTGCATCCTGAAACTAGCAAGTTCAGATACCAAGAACAGGCCTACAGCCTACTTCCACCCCACCTCCACCTCCCTCGCTCTCCTCACTGGCTAAGGTCAAGGTAAGTAATGTAGCACTCTAATTCCCTTACCAGACTTTATAGCAACAAAACATTCACAAGGAAGAAGAAAAAAAGGAGAAAAACGGGTCTCAGAAGTACCCGGGAGTATGTAGCTTAGCAATGCTCATGCCACCTTAACTCCCCTTAACACCAATGACCCGAAAAAACTCCTCTCTTATTGCCTTCACCACAAAAATCACTCCCAAAAATCACAGAATTAAGGAATGCGACAACATCCAATGGCAAGATGGAGCTACTAGAAGCATCACTTAGCTGCCAAAGCGTTTCGCTCATTACTTCATCAGGGGAATGGGCATAAATAAAGCTGCCCTGAGCTCTTACTGCAGGGAAATTAACCATGTCCCACATAGACGTCCACATTTGTTGGCAGCTAAGTGATGCTTCTAGTAGCTCCTTCTTTCCATTAGATGTTGTCACATTTCTTAATTCTGTGATTTTTGTGATCACTTTGTGGTGAAAATAATAAGAGGGGCGTTTTTTCGGGTCATTGATGTTAAGGGGAGTTAAGGTGGCATTGAGCATTGCTACAGCTACATACTCCTGGGTACTTCTGAGACCCGTTTTTCTTCTTTTTTTGTTTTTGTTTCATCAAAACAGTAAAAATTCAGATTATCACTCAGTGTTTCCTTTTAGTTTAGCATGAGTTTGTGCTATACCACCTCTGAGGCCTTTAAGGCTCGACTAAGCAGTTTATATAATGGTTCATTTAAAAGGAAATACAATATTCACAAAAGAAAGATCGTAGCTAATACAATATTCATAAAAGAAGAAACCAGAGAGAGAGCCGAAAAGAGAGATAACCCTACTTAGTAATTCCATTCGTTAAGTCTCCAAAAGCTTCCATGAATAGATACATATCGTGCAATACGATATTGTGAGATTTATGTTCCTTTCTTAACCCCAAAATAACCAACCAACAGTAAATATCTACTGGACCCCTTGAATTAGCCCAGGGCCGGGGCTACCACCAGGCAAACTAGGAGTGCCAACTGTTGGGAGGACGCCATTGCCATCACTGCCACCCCGCTATGGGACCTGCAGCGGCGACAATTACTTCTTAACAGTGATGCAGCACTTACCAGAAACTGCAGCACAGTGTTCCTGCCTCTGTCCCCTCCTTATGGGTGCTCAGCCTTACTAAAAGTAAAGTGTCTAAGACTTAGGGGTATGTTTACTAATCGGCGGTAGGGGCCGCAGCTCCGATATCGCACGGAAGCCGCTACCGCCGATTAGTAAACATACCCCTTAGGTACCTTTCATGATGGTGAAAATACAGCCGAGCCACTTAAGTCAGCCATATTGTTACTTTCATAGCACACGGGCATTTGGCTACCCAGAAAGGGGGAGGGGGGTTTGGGGTATGAGGAGTAAACTGGGATTGATTTCCAGTTCAGCTCTTCCATGGATCCAAATCAGTTGAGGATAGAGATGCTCTAGAGACGCGCTTGCAGCGACTGGGGTGGGAGGGGGATGGGGAGTCATGGCTAGCATGCAGCGACAGCTCCTAATGGCTGCGTTTGGGACCCGAAGTGGGAGAATTCCAGGAGTCTGGGTGCGTGGCCATTCGCCGAGGAATGTTGCTGTAAGTTGTGAAGGGATACATAATACAAAAAAATCCCTGGGTAGCTGCAGATGAAGCCTCATGGTGCTGGGTCCCAGCTCAGTTTCCAATTGAGTTGGACACTCAAAGGAACAGAAGGAAATTGTCAGGCCCAGAAGAAAAAGAAGAGAAATAGTTTGAATCACACCCACACAATGAGTAAAACTGAGCGAGTAGCAGGCGTGCCCTTAACACACCTGACATGCCATGGTTTCGAAACATGTAAAAGGTGTGATGTTCGGACATAAACACCGACGTTCACAGACACTGTATGTGAGTACCGAGTGTTTAAAATCGCCTTTTTTTCATCCTAGCTTAAAAGTATAAAGAATATAGGAAAAACCATGTTAGGTCAGAAAAACAATGGTCCACTAAGCCCAGCATCCTGTCTCCGACAGTGGCCAGTCTAAGTCTCTTGGAAGTTCCCCACAGATCCCAGCACATGCACACCTTAACCCTTTAAAACAGTTACAAACATTAGTTACAGATGTTTCTTCACTGGAAAACCCCTGTTCAGAATAAGAACCAGAGTAAGTCAAAACTAAAAAAAGAAATAATAAAAATGTTACATGTTAATGCTGGAATCTCAATTCACTATTTTCCACTTGAACAACCTGAAAAATGAGCTGTGATTCCAAATTAATAAACATTTATTCTCTTAAGCATGTTAGTCTAAATAGGTATGAACAATCTTGGATAATTTCATTTCATGTCACTTATTTATAGTTAATGTTTCTAAGTGGATTACAATCAACATTAAAACAGTGTCCAGTAAAGCAAACATAAAATACCATTAACAAAATATATAAAATATGATGAATAGTGCATTTCAAAGTTCAACAAAACAGGCCAACCTAACAACCTAAATAAATATGTTTTCAATATTTTTCTAAAAAAAAAAAAATCCCGCTCAGCTCTGACATCCCATTGGTAAACTTTTTCAACCCTGTGCACCTGCCACTACCGAAGAAAAATTCAGATAGAAGTGGAAGAGCACCGAAAAAATGAATAGAAGTGAGGCTTAAACGATCTTGATGAACCAATGAACTGCACAAACTGACTGATATCTATGCCACATACACTGCAATTCTGATATATTAGTTGACATCATTGTCCTAAAGTCAGCGAGTATCAATTTAATTAGTATAAGCAGGGGAAATTATGATCTGATAAATGAACAGTGACAATAACATAGCTATAAGTAAAGATTTTAGGGCATTATCGGGTAGGCCCACATACATCGAATTACAATAATCAATTAATGGTAAAATCATTGGCTGAATAACCAGGTGGAAATTATCTTTACCTAAGATGGGTTCAAGAATGCATAACAGATGAATCCAATAAAAGATTTTACGTACTGTGGTCTTAACCTGACAGAGCAAAGTCAAGTTTTGAGTCTATAATAATCCCAAGATATTTAACCTGAACAGGAATAGAACGATCCACAATAAAGTCAGTAAAACAGCTGAAATTAGGGTGAATACATAGTAATGTAGTATATGACGGCAGATAAAGACCAGTATGGTCCATCTAGTCTGCCCAGCAAGGTGGCAAGAGAAGGTGCACCTGCCGCTCCATGCAGGTCACCCCTCCCCATGCCTTTGTTTAGGGGTGTACCCAACACTCCATGTAGGTCACCCCTATTTGTTGAGATAGCAGAGACAGTTAAGGTTATTTTGATTTTATCCTGTTACTGTAAAGGGATCTACTGTGTCTGTCCCATACCATTTTGAATTCTGTCACTGTATTTGCCCCTACCACTTCCATCGGGAGGGCATTCCAAGCATCCAACACCCTTTCAGTGAAAACGTATTTCCTGACATTGCCTTTCAGTTTACCCCCTTGCAGCTTCATGTTATACCCTCTAGTTTTACAGCTTCCCCGTCTTTGGAAGAGGTTTGTTTGTTCATACTCTTTAAGTATTTAAAGGTCTGAATCATATCTCCTCTGCCCCGCCTCTCCTCCAGAGTATAGATATTTAGGTCTTCAAGTCTCTTCTCCAGATCTTGGAAACTATGCCTGGTTAGTACTTGGATGGGAAACCACCTTGGAAATACCAGGTGCTGTAGGCTTACTGTGAGAAAGGAAAGCATTAGTAATCTATTTCTGGTCACACCTTGCTAAGAACCTCAGGGGATAGCCACAACATGGGCAATTATCCACAGGGCTGCCAGGTGTCGACATCGACTCAACACCACTTAACAACAACAAGCACCACCAATCATAACCTCTATTTTACTAAAGTTCAGAGCCAAGCCGTTTGCAGTAAGTCATCTTCACAATGTTTCAGAAACTTGATAGAACATACTGTATATCAGTATCAAAAGCAACAAGGAGCAAGAGTAAAATAGCATTCAAGTATATTCTAAATCTCAATCCAAAGCATGTAAGAGCTCACATAAACGAGCTAATTGCAACGTGTGCCTCTGAGTCAGTGCTGACTCCTGGCGACCCAGCAGCTCCTGTTTTTTTTGGCAAAAGAGATGTTAAACAAGACGGCAGATAACACCGAACCTGTGGAAGTGTCCCGATTTAATAGAATTTGGATTTTCTTCCTTTTCTCCTTTAAATTCTCTTTATTTTGACTGCAAAGGGGGCCCTCTGTAGTCACTGACCCAGTAAAGAAGTGCATAGGATAATTCAATAGGAATAAGACAGCCCCATAAGATAACTGACCCTGGTTTACAGCAAAATGCCTTAATCCCCACGTTCCTGCCCCAGGACCCTGTAACTCCCACCCTACCACCCCCAGCCTTCTGTCGTTTTTTAAATCTACATTTGGGATGCACTCACCCAGTATGGTGGCGTACTGCGAGGGTATATACAGGCCCGGAGGGGCCATGGCCCGCAACACATTGAACTTGCTCCAGCTGGTCCCAGGCTGGGAGAGGCATCGGCAACACTGCATCCCCAGGAGTCGTCTTCTGCTGAAAAAGAAGAGAGAAGAAGCCGGTTAGGAGATAGGCATCTGCCCCCACGTCTGAGCCAGAGAGGTTTCAGCACTCTGGAGTTGGCAAGGTCTACAGCACTCTCAGGCTCTTAGAGTAATGATCAATCTGCAGCTAAAAGCCCGAGTCAACATCACAGGACACAGCTCTGCCCTTCCAGGAGACCCAGGAACTGCCTCAGCAGACAGGCACAAACAAGCACATTAAGGGAAATGACGACAAGCACATGCAAAGGTCCACAATAATTTACACCTGTAAACTGGCTGTCTGAGAATGACCCTCTCTCAACCTGACTCAAGTATGTCTGGTGTTCCACAACGTGTGTTCTTAGCCGCACTTAGGGGGAGGTGTTCGCGGAGGTGCATTCTGGCTGGGATTAAAAACTAATGCACATAGACTGTTTTCAAATCTACACACGCTATTTTCACAAGAAAATCTGCTTTTACTAAAACCAAGTTTCAAAAGGAAAACACCAACATGTTTTCCCTTTGAAAACAGGGGCAAAATCTGTAGGTAAAAATGCCTGCACACTTTCTCCTAGCATGAACATCTTGAAAAAATGCCCCCACGGAAACAATCTGCAGAACGTTAGAAAATCTCATGCCAGCCTAAGAGTCTGATCTAATTAACCCCTTCCTCTGGCTGCATGGCAATGAGGAGGGTGGGGGGGGGGGGCTCTCTCATGTCCTGGAAATAACCAGGCAAGTTAGCTTTTGGTTCTACTAGCATGGAAGCAGCTGTGCTTGTATGACAGAGTACATGTCATACAAGCAGAGCATACAATTGCAAGACTGGACATTCAAATGGCAGATGACATTTAATGTGGACAAGTGCAAAGTTATGCACCTAGGAAAGAACAACCCAAACTACGGTTCCACATTAGGAACCACCACTCAAGAAAAAGGTTTAGGCGCCATCATTAAAACCCTCTGCCCGAGGCTTCCGGTGACGTCTTCGGGTGATATGGCGGTGTGAGAACCAAGCTCCGCCGCCGAAGCCTGCACTAAAAAAAGAAAAAAACCTCAATGAGGCACCGTAACAAGGTGGAATGAGGAGGCAGTAAAGCAGAACTAAAGGGCAGCAGAAGGAGG
This sequence comes from Ichthyophis bannanicus, assembly GCA_033557465.1. Taxonomy (NCBI): domain Eukaryota; kingdom Metazoa; phylum Chordata; class Amphibia; order Gymnophiona; family Ichthyophiidae; genus Ichthyophis; species Ichthyophis bannanicus. The sequence continues at coordinate 140,875,671 of CM066045.1, forward strand.
TAGTGAGCGGCGGAATCAGCAGGCTCCAGGCGGCGATCGGGCCGGTGAGAGGAAGGCACAGCGGAGCATGTGGCAGGGGACAGAAGCAGCCTGGGCCGGAGGAGAGCGAGAACCAGACAAGGTGGTGAGAAAGAGAATAAGCGGAGCAACAAAGGAGCGGTGGCTGAAGGCCGGGAGTGGGAGCAGGAGTCCCCATATAAGAGTGTAGCCACCAGTAAAGCTCTTTATATTGCCGCTTGAGTTAGGATCATGTGGTGGATCGGCAGCAGGGAGCGCGGCACAGACGGCAGCAAAAAGTGCTGAGAGACAGCCGGGACCTGCTAGAGGGAGCTGCGTGAGGGAGCAGACATTCCTGAGCTGCAAGAGGAGGTGTACGAGCGGTGGATCATCGAGCTGGCCGGCGCTGAAAGCAGGGGAGCACAGAGGACCAGAACGGAGCTTCGGAGAGAGGAGAAGCGGTGGCGATACAGTTGGGGAGCTTTGGAGAGTGGAGGCCCGAGCCCAGAGTGAGCTAGCAACAGCGGGAGAAAATAGCAGACCGGTGGAGCAGCGGTGAACAGCTGATGAGTGCCTAGGAGCTGGGAGGAGCGACCTGGTGAGCAAGGTGAGAAGGGGAGCAGAGTAAAACCCTGGAGGGTGAGAGGAACTGAACCTGCAGCAGAGAGAAGGACCAGCTCCAGTACTGGGGAACAAAGTACAGAACTACCCTAGTGAATTGCATCTGACCTGGCAAAAGGGGTCTGCTAGCAGCTTAAGAGGGTGGAAGAGACAGCAAGGGAAAGAGGACTCAAGAACCAATGTGCAAACTTGTTAGCAGCCCAGTGACAATATGGAAAAAAACAAAGGCCTGACAGCACAGAAGAAGCTGGCAGACTTTCGCTCCCCCTATGTCGCAGTTAAAGGAGGAAAAGAGGGGGAGAAAGAGGACCGAAGACAGCCTGAGGAACCCAATGAACTGGCGGAGGAGCTGGAGCAGAGCTGCAGCCCAGGAGGAGTAGTGAAGCTGAAAGAACAGCTCACAGGGCTGAAAGATGAGATTAAGATGGACATTGGTGGGGCGACGCGTGAACTCAAGGAGTCCATACAATCTTTGAGGCAAGATATTGTGGATATTGGAAATCGCGTGGAAGAAATAGAGACTCAGATGGAGCAACAAGGGGAGGAGATTGACGAGTTATAAAAAGGTTGGGAGGACCTTAAACGGGCTCAAGAGGAGCAGCAGGTGAAAGTCGAAGATCTGGAAGATAGATCTCGGAGATGTAACTTACGTGTACGGGGCCTCCCAGAGGAATCTAAATACCGAAATTGTGAAGAAGTGATTGTTAAAATCTTCAGATCCTTGATAATGACCGCGGATCCAGAGGGGGATAATACGATAGAACTCTTGCAAATAGAGCGCGCACACAGGGGCTTAGGCCTGGTAAGAAACAATAAGCCAAGAGATATAGTCGTGTGCCTGGGCTCTTTTAAGACCAAAGAACGGCTACTGAGCGCGGCGAGGAAAGCACGGCAGTTCACCTGGAGATTTTTCAAGACCTCTCCGTGGGAACGTTGCTGCGTTGAAGCAACCTTAAGGAGGTGACGGCCTATTTGCACAGAGAGGACATAAGATATAAATGGTTGTTCCCATTCGGTTTACTGATAACTGTCAAGGGAAAGTCGAGATGGGTACAGACTGAAGAGGAAGCCTGGAAGGTGCTGAAAGAACTGGGTCTACCTAACCTACCGGAGAGGGACAGCTCCTCAACTGGATCGCTGACAACAAATGCATTGTCATCCAACTCATCAAAGATGGCCCAGCGATGGCACAGAATTCCAGCGGCAGGCAGACGACTGGTGAGGCTAAATAGAGAGAGTCAAGGAGCGAAAGTGGCGGAGAAAAGAGCTGGCTGAAAGAGAGGACATTGTGTGCAGTGTTCAGATGTAATGTGTTTTGTTTTGTTTTTCTTTCTCTCTCTGATAATGTTGTGGTATGTCGATAAGTGGGGGTGGAAACGGATTAATGAATAAGAGTAAAGGGGGGATGGGAAGGGGATGATGGATGGGGATGTACACATAAAGGATAGGAGGGGGGTTAGAGAGGGCGGGACAAAGGGGTTGGGCTAGGGACAGGTAGCTCGGGTAGTGTCAGTAAGGGATTTCCTTGGGAGGGTAGTGTAGAGATAGAGGGGGGATGTGGAATGGAGGGGTATAGACAGGCATGGCCTGATAATCAGTCACCATAATGGAAGACGAATCTCTCTTTATGAGAGGGGGAAGGGGGAGTAGAAAAGGGAAGGGGGGGTTAAGGGTCACATTGGAAGGTCTGGAAGAGAAAGGGGGGAATGGAAGAATGGGTGAATTAAAAATAGTTACATTAAATATAAAGGGACTAAACTCACCATTTAAACGACAGAAACTGTCAACTGAGCTTGCTCGCCAAAAGGCGGAGATAGTGCTGATTCAGGAAATGCATCTGACAAAAACAACAGAGCATCTGGTCAAGCCCAGGGGCTATGGGGTATGTATCCATCTGAAACTTTTCAAGCAACGCCACTATGCAACTTCACCACAGTATCCACTAAAGAGGTCGCCGACATCGTTGCTTCTGTTAATCCCAGCACAGCACCTAATGACCCCTGCCCAGCCAGCTGGATCAAAGAGCTTCGTCATGACATAAGCAACATCCTGGCCAAAATTCTGAACCAGTCCTTCACCACAGGATCATTCCCGCAGAGCCTCAAAAACACCTCTATCAAACCATTACTAAAAAATAGCAAACTAGATCCAGCCAAAGTAGAATCCTTCAGACCAATATCGAGCATCCCCCACCTTGCCAAGATCATTGAGAAAGCCGCCCAACAACAAATCCAGCAACATATCGACACCGAAGCACCATTGGATCCAGCCCAACACGGATTCAGAGTAGCACACGGAATAGACACTGTCCTCACAACCCTGTTTAACGATCTGATCACAGGAATCAACAACATACAACAAGGCTTTGTCCTTATTTTCCTGGACATATCTGCTGCCTTCAACTCAGTGAGTCATGACATTCTTCTACAACGCCTGAAAGAAAAGGGGATCCAAAATACAGCTCTAAAATGGTGTGAATCCTACCTATCCAATAGATGGCAGCAAGTCAAGGCTGGCCACTCATCCTCCGAACCATTTCTACAAACACAGGGAGTTCCCCAAGGATCGTCCTTATCTTCATTGATGTTTAACATTTATATGCAGCCGATATGCGACTTAATTCGATCCTTCAACGTAAAATGCCTTGCATACGCTGATGACATCCTCCTTTACATGCCATTCTTGATAGACCAACCAGTGCTCTCCCCAATAATTAATTGCTTCGAAGCAGTAACAGATTGGCTATTATCCCAGAATTTACGGATCAATCACAGCAAAACGGATGTCCTATTTGTCACGAGGAACCTCAAATTCACACCCCCTTCATCTCTACGAGTCAACAATGTAGAGTTGAAATCCAAATCCACAATTCGTTACCTCGGCATCACCCTGGACCAGCACCTGAACATGACAACGCATATAAAAAACATCACAAAGGCAATATACCATAAGATCAGAACTCTACGTCACCTCCGACACTTACTGGACTTCACAGACTACCGAACAACCTTTCAGGCTCTAGTCCTTCCACATGTTGATTTCGCAAATATTATTCTTCATGGCCTTCCACAGTCGACCTTAAACCCGCTCCGCTTAGCCTTGAATGCAGCCGCAAGAGTCCTCTCCGGATCATCAAGATCCGACCACATAACACCCATCATGAAGGATTTACATTGGCTACCTCTTCACGCCAGGATCCAATACAAATCACTGGTTCTTACCTTCAAAGCCCTAAATAACTACCCCCCTACGCCAATCAGCACGCTAATCCATGGCACCCTAGAAAATAGAAGCAGAAGATCTACTGCACGGAACACGTTAGCAGTCCCCAACCTAATGACTTAATGCACAAAAGCTACCTCCAACAGAGCCTTCTCCTTATTTGCCCCTTTAAACTGGAATGCACTCCCCCATGAAATCCGTGGAATAAAAAGCATCATACTATTCAGAAAAGCTTTAAAACTCCACCTATTCACAAAATATTACTCAGAAACCTCCAGTGATAGAAGCACATCCAACAACCTGCAAACTTCCCCCATATACCTGCCGCCCCTGCACATCATCTCCTCAGATAATGGTTAGCTTCACAAAACTAATGCAACACCCATTTACATTAAAGTATTGTACATAGTTTGAGTTAATATGTATTTAGTTCCCCTGGTTTCCTTCCCATGTTCAATTTCCTGTTCTTTGTAAAACTCAATGTTGTTTGTATACATTGTAGTATGCTTGTTTGATGTACACCGCGCTGATTTTAATAGCGCGGTATAGAAGCAAATGTTAAATAAATAAAAATCCATGCTTCTAACCTTGTAGAGAAGAAAAAAGGGGGAGTTGCTATTCTGTTGGCTACCAGATTAAAGATGCAGGTGCGTTCTATTGTAAGGGATAAGGCAGGAAGATATGTCTTGGTGTGGTTGAAAGTGAGGAATGCGTGGTACTGTATTGTGAACGTATATGCCCCAACAAGAGCCCAGTGTGAATTCTGGACAAAACTGAACGAGGATGTGAGTAAACTTGGGGAGGGAATTCTTATTTGCGGAGGAGACTTTAATCTTATGTGGAATCCTGCTAGGGACGCTACAGGGACAAGGGTGGGCAAGCGGACGGATAGGAATAGATACCGAGAGTTTGTCATGCAGCACTGTTTGATTGATGCATGGCGACTACAACATCCCGGGAGGAGACAATTTTCATATTTTTCCCCGGTATACGGGTCCTACTCACGCATAGACACCATCTGGGTTTCCAAAGAGGTGGGGGGGGGGGCGGATTATGGGGGCAGAAATGGAATCTATTACATGGTCTGACCATGCACCAGTGGTGGTAAGTTTGCAAATGGAGGATGAAGGGAAAGGAATACAGTTCTGGAGGCTCAATGAGTCATTGTCTGAAGATGGGAGGGTTCAGGAAGACATAGAGAGGGAAACCTGGGAGTACTTTAAAATTAATGGTATTGGGGAGGTTACGTGGGGAGGAGTATGGGGCGGGTACAAGGCAGTGGTGCGAGGAGTGTTAATTAAATGGGGGGTGCGGATCAAGAAGGAAAGAGAGAGCAGGGAGGGGGATCTGAGGGCAAGATTGATGGAACTGGAAGACTTAGATGGGCAAGGGCAGACGGGAAACTATAGGGGGCAGGTGCTGGCAGTGAGAGCACAGTTAAATGAGCTGCAGGCAGAAAAGATACAATATAGAATGCAGCTCTTGAGGCAGGAGTTTTTTGAGGGGGGCAACAAAGCGGAACGATATCTGGCGCAGAGGCTGAAACAGAGAAAGCTGCGCTCGCACATCATCCGAGTCCGCAAGAGGGGAGGGGCCCTAGTAACTAAGGATGGGGAAATCAGAGAGGCTTTTAAGGAATATTACCAGGAGCTGTACAAAGCCAGGGATTCCCCACAGGAGGAGAGAGTAAAAAGCTACCTTGACTCTATAGACTTGCCGACACTGGAGGGGGAGCAAGAGGAAATAGGTAGGCCCATACGAGGAGAGGAGGTGCAGAGGGCAATTAAGCAGTTAAAATTAGAGAAGGCGCCGGGGCTCGATGGGCTAACAGCGCAATTTTATAGACGATTTGGGAACCTCTTAACCATGCCCCTGGTGACGTTATTCAATCAACCAAGGGAGGGAGGGAAATTAGCGGGCATAATGGGGTGGGCGGGTATAATGGTCATACACAAAGAGGGGAAGGATCCACAAGAGTGCGCATCTTATAGACCCATCTCACTGCTCAATCTGGACGCTAAATTGTTAGCTAAGATACTCACCACGAGGTTAAATAAGATTATAGGGAAACTGATACACCCAGCTCAAGCGGGCTTCATCCCCGGTAGGCAAGTTGCTGATAATATTAAAGGTCCTTAATATTATCTGGTCCGTAGAACAGAGCGGGGAGGAGGCCTTACTTGTGTCACTGGACGTGGAAAAGGCTTTTGATCAGGTGTCCTGGCCTTTTCTTTTCCAGGTATTGGGGAAAGTGGGGTTGGGGAAGGAGTTTTTAGCATGGGTGAAGGCATTGCATGATCAGCCCAAAGCTTGTGTGCGGGTGAATGGGGCCCATTCGAGATTTTTTGAACAGGGGAGGGGAACTAGGCAGGGATGTCCCCTATCACCGCTGCTTTTTGCAATAGCATTGGAACCCTTTGCACAGCGGGTGAGAGAACAGGAGGAAGGCATATAAGATTTTGATGTTTGCGGATGACATTATTCTAAGCATGGCCCGACCCAGAGTAAGCATTCCAATAGTAATGTGGGAATTGGAAGAGTATGGTAGGCTATCGGGCTTCACAATTAATTGGACTAAATTGGAAATTTTAAATTTGGCAGTCCCTGGAGTTGTACAAGATCAGTTGAGTAAGAAATATCCCTTTAAATGGGCTCGGGAGAGCATCCGGTACCTAGGTATCCATATAAGCAATAAGACGGCAGCGCTATATCAATTAAATTATGTGAAGGTATTTGGGCAGACAGAGAGCTGGCTGGAGGGATGGGGGAGGGGTTATCTCTCATGGTTTGGGAGAATAGCGACTGTAAAGATGATGCTAGTGCCCAGGTTGCTGTTCTTGTTTCAGACGCTCCCAAAAGGGGTACCGCAGACTAGACTACATCGGGTACAACGGCTGGTAAACAGATTTATATGGGTACAGAGGCGCCCTAGAGTAGCGATGCGGGTCTTGCAGAGAACAAAGGGGGAGGGGGGCTGGGAGTGACCAATTTGCGCAAATATTATGAGGCTGCGCAACTGAAAACTATTTATGAGTGGCAAAGTGGAACACGGAAACAGTGGGTCCAAATGGAGCATGAGTTGGTACAGGGCGTGGGCTTGGAACGAGTGATATGGAGGGGGAGTAAAGGTCCCCATACATGTCTCCTCAACCCCCTGATAGCGCATAGTTTGAAAATCTGGAAATGTTACAAGAGGCAGCTAGTTCAGGATAAAGGCTATATACCGGGCATGACAATCGAGGCATGTTTTGAGAAGGGACAGGGGCCAGAAGAGCGCATCCTCCGTAGATGGGCTAGCAGAGGGCTAACACACGTACACCAGCTCCTAAACCCTCAGGGGATCTACAAATTCGAGGGTATTAAGGATCTCTATCGTTTGAAGGGGAGTGATTACTATGCATATTTGCAACTTTGTCACTGTATACGACAACCGAAGGTGTGGAGAGATTTATGTGAAAACAGAGGCTGGTTTGAGGCTCTATGCTCAGGCTCTATGGGTCAAAAGGGGGTCTTGTCCAGAATTTACAAAGGTCTGATGGAAGCTGGGGAAGATAAGTTGAGCTATATGTTGAAATGGGAGGAGGATCTGGGGGCGAGTTGGAATGAAGAGGTATGGAACAAAGTAATCCTAAACCACGCAAATAAAAGAAAATGCCTATAAGGTATGGTTTAGAGGTACTGGACACCAGTACGTAGGAAAAGGGCTGGAAAGGGACAGAATGACCTTTGCTGGTGGGGCTGTCCTGAGAGGGGGGACTGGATGCATATGTGGTGGAAGTGTGCTCGGATACAGGACTATAGGGTACAGATTCTTGATGTGATCCATGGCATGACTGGCTATCGATTGCAACAATGACCAGAGACATGCTTGCTGCACCACATAGAGGAGAATATCCCTAGACGGGAAGTGGGGGTATTGCATCACTCGATGCGAGATAGCCCTACATTGGGGGGAGGGGCAAAGCACGCCACAGCTGGCAGGCTTCGTTAGAAGAGTGGCAGAAGTGAGCTTGATGCATAATTTGACAGAGCAGCGCCGTGGGAACGGGGCGAGGAGTGCGGAACAATGGAAGAGGGTGAGGAGGTGGTTGGAGGCTTGGAGGGAGGAGGAGCGAGGGAGGAAGGAGGGTGTATGGCTGGATGTAGGGTGGGGCACTTAGTCTGGATGTGTGTCATGAGTACTGATTCAGCGGGGAGAGAATCGGAAATAGTGAGATCTGTATAAATGAAAGTCGGCCAAGGGGAGGAGGGGGGGGGGAGAAGGTGGGGTGGGTAGTATAGTCAGGGGGGGATATTTGGGGAGGGTTCAGTAGGAATATGGGTACTTGTAAGATGGGCAATGGAAGATGGTGGAAAGTTACATAAGCAAAATAAAAAGAGAAGCAAGTATACTGTAAACTGCAGTATAAGGGAAACTGTTAAATGTATGATATGTGAGATTTTGGAGGAGATAGCATAAGGTTGTGTACAAAGTATGTTGTATTTCCATGAGTTATTCAAAATAAAATATTTAAAATGGAAAAAAAAAACCTCTGTCCATTGTTAAAACCATCGGCCCAGTGTGCAGCGGCGGCCAAGAGAGCAAATAGAATGCTAGGTATGATAAGGAAAGGAATGGAAAATAAAACAAAAGATATTATAATGCCTCTATATTGTTCCATGATGAGACCGCATCTTGAATATTGTGTGCAATTTTGGTCACCGTATCTTAAAAAGGATATAGAGCTATTAGAAAAGGTACAGAGAAGAGCTTCCAAAATGGTAAAGGGGATGTAAGGATACCCCCTATGAAGAGAGGCTAAAAAGGTTAGGGCTCTTCAACCTGGAAGACAGAAGGCTGAGGGGAGATATGATAGAAATCTATAAATTAATGAACGGAGTGGAACGGGTAAATGCAGATCGATTGTTTATGCCATCAGAATATAGAAAGACTAGGGGACATGCAATGAAGCTACAGTGTAATTTATTTAAGACTAATAAAAGAAAATATTTTTTCACTCTACATGTAATCAAACTCTGGAATTCATTACCGGAGGATGTAGTAAAAGCTGTTAGTGTAGCTGGGTTTAAAAAGGTTTGGACAAGTTCCTGGAGGAAAGGATCCTAAATCATAAAGAGGACCCAGGTAATCCACTGCTTGCCCCAGTACACGCACTGTGGAACCTGTGTCTTTCGGGGAAACTGCTAGGTACTTGTGACCTAGATTGGCCACTGTTGGAAAAAGGATACTGGGCTTGATGGACCTTGGCCTGACCCAATATGGCATCTCTTATGTTCTTATATGCAGAAAGGCCCAGATAACACAGGCAGCTACTTAGGGTGCCAAATTTTGAAGGCACCAAGTACTTAGGTTAAACAGCAGTCTGATTCCACTTGCTTTAGGACCATGCTCTATGATCTCTAGGAGAGAAGCTTCCTCTTGCCACTGCTCTCCTGTCCAGCCTCTGGGCACTAACATCTCAAATCCAGCCCTGAGAGCAGAAATGGCTACACACACATTCTCTCTGGGAAGTTCATCCAGCTCTTGGCTGTAGGTCTGGTTTAGGCGTCAGCTCCATTCTTGTGTTTTATAGCTTTCTTGGCAGACAGACCACTGAACAAGCAAGATTCAGCAGTAGACTAACTCTAGGACAGAGGCAGATGCACCAGTACAGGCAAGTGCTGCCTGCAGTCTGCAAATGAGTCACCCCCAATGACGCTTTCCTAGCAGCCTCCAAAACCCCTTTTGCTATAGGTGCCATGAGTGACTGCTGATCTGCTGTATAGGTTGCGTCATCATCGCTCTATATTTACTGATGAGAAGCCCACTGGCTAAAGAACAGCAGGCTGGAACTAGGGAGGTCGGGGTTCAAATCCCACTGTTGGTCCTTTGGCTTTGAACAAGTCACTTAACCCTCCATTGCCTCAGGTACGATCTTAAGTCGTAAGCCCTCTGGACATAGAGAAATCCTACTGGACCTCAATATAACTCACCTTGAGCTACTACTGGAAAGGTGCGAGTTAAATATAATTAAGATGTCATTGCACCGCTACCCCACCATTATTCTTATTACATTACCAGTTTATCACCAGTCGCTTCAAGTTTCATAGCCTCACTCTATCTGCATTTTGGAAAGCTTAGTTTTATTCTGGAGATCCGTTTCTGCTTCTTGAGACAGAGGAAGTGCTCATGACCCTTCCACCCAGGGAGGAGGACTCTTGGACACCTAAGTCAAAATCAGGATGTGTACACATACTGGGCTGTAGAGGGAGCTATCATCCATGGCCCGTGACTGAAGAATGTCACTTCATTGGCTGGGTTAGACAAGAGGAAGGAAGAGAGCTCAAAGTGCACAAAAATGCTAGGGAGTTGCCCAAAAGACTGGTTCTAATTCAGCTGGAAGGGGAAAAGATTTTGGATTTAGCATATGGTCAAGGCAAATTACATTCAGGTACAGAAAGTATTCTTCTATCCCTCAGAGGACTTGCGATCTTAGTCGGTATATGAGGCAATGAAAGTTAAGGGGCTTGCCCAAGATCATATGGAGCAGCAGTGGAATTCAACCAGATTTCAGCCCACTGCTCTAACCATTAGGCTATTCCTCCACTTAAAGGGACAAGACAAAACTACTAAGTCAAATTTTTAAAAAAGCACAGAAGCTGATAAGCATCAACAGTGATTTCTCAGCTAAGTAGAAGTCTTTTAAGCTTCAAATGTTCCTCCTTGTATTGCTGCAAGCTTGATCTTCTAAGGATTCATGGAGGGAGGAGTGGCTCAGTGGCTGCTGCAAGCTTAATCTTCTAAGGATTCATGGAGGGAGGAGTGGCTCAGTGGTTGGGATAGGTTACCTCAAGCCAGAAGGCCAGAAGTTCAATTTCCACATGGGGACAAGCAACCTCAAACTGGAGAGACTGGGGCCTCTAGTCCCATGGCCACTCCTTGTGGCCTTGGGCAAGCCACTTAACCCTCCATTGCCTCAGGTACACTTAAGACTGTGAGCCCTTCAGGGACAAGGGAATAAAAAGTACCTGTTAATATACATGTAAACCACACTGATTCTGAAGAGCACAGTATAAATAAATAAATACCTGGGTGCTGCTGCACTGCTTTTCAGCAGATATTGTACTTGAAAATATTGCGGTGCTGCTGGTCTATAGCAAAGCCAAGAGCTCTAGGCAGAAGCCATTTTTATTACAGTTAGCCCCTAATTAATTGGGTGAATGATGAATTTGTAGGTGGCAGAAACCTATAAGGGCGTTGTGATTATTGTACTGTTTGCACTCACAGTTACAGAAAGGAGACGGGTAGGAGAGCACTTCCTCACGTGTTTTTCTATCTAGAACAGAAATTCTAAAACCTGACCTGGTGAGCCCACAGCCAGTCAGTTTTTCAGTATATACAGTACATAAAGAACATGCATGAGATACATTCGTACATAGCAATTTTCTCCAGTTCACTGTTTACACATTTATCTCATGCAGAGCCGGCCCTAGAGTTGGTCCATGGTGTTGGCACCCTAGGCAAACCTCAAGCTGTTAAAATCTGTTATTTAGCTTTGAAGCCCTACTTTTGCTGCCCTCCGGAAGTTGTCGCCTAGTTTGCCTAGTGTTTGGGCTGGCCCTGATCTCATGCATATTTGTTATAGATATCCCAGAAACCAGACTGGCAGTGGGGAGTCACCCAGACAGGAAGAGACTGGTAAGAGAAAATGAGCTGGAGAGTCCCCATAGAAACCAGAGGTAAAAACAGCCATGCTTGCCTGAAGTAACATAGTGCTCCTAGTGCTTTCTCAGTCTCGTTTCTTGTAAGGTTATTCCAGAGTACAACATGAGCTCCATCCATCAGCCCCTTCCCTTCTTTGGAAAGATCTAAATAGCAGCAAATACATCGAGGCATCTGCTCAGACAAGAGAGAAGGGAGGGAGACGCAAGCCCAGGATTCTCCTCCCCCTCCCTAAACACACTCCTAATTGTTATCTCATAAAACAGAATTTTGGACTAAACATAAGAACATAAGATATGCCATACTGGGTCAGACCAAGGTCCATCAAGCCCAGTATCCTGTTTCCAACAGTGGCCAATCTAGGTCATACGTACCTAGCAGTTTCCCCAAAAGACACAGGTTCCACAATGCTTGTACTGGGTCAAGCATTGATATCCTGGGTCCCTTCTTAATAATGGTTTATGGACCTTTACTCCAGGAACTTGTCCAAACCTTTTTTAAACCCAGCTACACTAACAGCCTTTACTACATCCTCCGGTAACAAATTCCAGAGTTTGATTACACGTTGAGTGAAAAAATATTTTCTTTTATTAGTCTTAAATAGTTTACCCTGTAGTTTCATTGCATGTCCCCTAGTCTTTCTATATTCTGATAACGTAAAGAATCGATCTACGTTTACCCGTTCCACTCCGTTCATTAATTTATAGGCTTCTATCATATCTCCCCTCAGCCGTCTCTTTTCCAGGTTAAAGAGCCCTAACCTTTTTAGCCTTTCTTCATAGGAGTATCCTTCCATCCCCTTTACCATTTTGTGGCTCTTCTCTGAACCTTTTCTAATAACACTATATCCTTTTTAACCCTTTCCAGGCCGAGCCCAAAACTCTCAGGATCCAAAATTCTGACTAAATATTCCTATCAAATGTTATATAATACATGACCATAGCAGAAGGAAAATCACTATTAGAACATATTGAATAAGATGGGTACAATTTTCCTGAAATATGCAAAAATTAACCCGGCTGCAGAATGTGGATTAAAAATTTAAAAGTAGGCCTTGAAAGAGTTACGATACGGCGACCAGAATTGCACACAATATTCAAGGTGTGGTCTCACCATGGAATGATATAGAGGCATTATAATATCTTTTGTTTTATTTTCCATTCCTTTCCTTATGATACCTAGCATTCTATTTGCTTTCTTGGCCGCCGCTGCTGCACACTGGGCCGATGGTTTTAACATGTTATCCACAATGACGCCTGAATCTTTTTCCTGGGTGGTGGCTCCTAATGTGGAACTTTGCATCGTGTAACCATAGTTTGTTTGGGTTGTTCTTCCCTAGGTGCATAACTTTGCACTTGTCCACATTAAATTTCATCTGCCATTTTGATGCCCAGTCTTCCAATTTATCAAGATCCTCTTGCAATTTTCCACAATCCTCTTGGGTTTTAACAACTTTAAATAGTTTTGTGTCATCTGCAAATTTGATAACCTCACTCGTTATTCCCCTTTCCAGGTCATTTATGAATATGTCAAAAAGCAGCGGACCCAGCACAGATCCCTGGGGCACACCACTATTCACCTTTCTCCATTAGGAAAATTGGCCATTTAGCCCTACCCTCTGCTTTCTAATCTTTTAACCAGTTCCTGATCCACAATAGTACACTGCCTCCTATCCCATGACTTTAGTTTTGCCAAAAGTCTCTGATGACCTTGTCAAAGGCTTTCTGAAAGTCCAGATACACTATATCAACTAACTCACCTTTGTCCACCTGTTTATTCACACCTTCAAAAAAACATAACAGATTAGTGAGACAAGAACTTCCTTGTCTAAAGCCATGTTGGCTGTCTCCCATTAGGCCATGGCTATCTACATGCTGAGTAATTTTATTCTTTATGATGGTTTCTACCATTTTTCCCGGTACTGACGTGAGGCTCACCGGTCTGCAGTTTCCCGGATCACCCCTGGAACCCTTTGTAAAGTCTGTATTGCGTTAAAAGGAAGGGATCTATGAGTGTCCTGGTAATATACTGCTCTGTGCATCCTTGGAAACAGAAGCGTTCCCAGTGCCCTGGTGTTAGCGGGCAGAGACTGGCCTGCTTGGGGCATCTGTGGTTCTAAGCCCTGTCCTAATGCACCCTCCCTGGCTAGTCAGGCTTTCAGGATACCCACAATTAGCACGCGTAGAGAGATTTGCATGCAAGCCGGGGGGAACTTGATCAGCGTCAGCAGGCAGAGAACGTCCTGATCGCGCAACAAGGAACAAACAATCGCCAATTGCTCTTAACTCCCTCCACTCCTACTCCCGCCCCTGCCCAGCACAGGCTCCGAGTCAGGAAACTTTATTGGCCCGACACTGTGGACGTGTTATTGACCCTCGTGAGCAGTCGTGACTCTCACTTTCCGTCCGTCCGTCTGTCTGCAGCTCCCTCCCCTCCCCTCCCCTCCCCTCCCCCCGCTCGCCGATCCTTCCTCCCTGAGGCAGAGGTCAGTCTCCTCCCCAGGTTACCTTCAGTCCTTCGGTGGTTTCTCTCTCGGCGGACTCGGCCCCAGCTTCCTTGATCCGGAGGCTCCACCTCTGCAGCGCCGGGGCTGTTGCTTCTGTGTGTCATAGACCCAGGGAGGAGAGAAAAGCAACTGGGGAGCGCAAGTTTTCAGCACAAGCCATCGCCACCCTTCGGGACAGGCTGAGCGATCCTAGACTTTCATGGGCTTTCGGTTCCCCCAGCCAACCACCTACGAAAGTAAAAGTCTGTCTCCTGCTCCTCCTGGAGCCTGCCTGCCTGGATAACGGGGAAAAAGGATGCTGCAGCCAGCAGGTGTGGAATTCTGCACACAAAATTCAAAAATCTGTGTCTAAAGATCTGAATTATGCAAACTTCTGCGTGCTTTATCAGAATAACAAAGCATATTGTTTGTTGAGTGATACTTAATTTAAAATAGAACGCAGAAATAAAAATTCCACATAAAAGTGCAAATGTTTCAATTATTGTGTGCAGAATTCCAGCAGGAATGTAATGTGGAAAGTTGAATATGTATCAGTATGTTGAGCACAATAGATCTGAAAACACAGATCTCTTGTTTTGGAACTGTTGATTTGAAAAGGTTAATAAAAGCAAAGGATGAGAATTATGTTTATTAGATTTCCTGATATACCGCTCCTTCATGACCCCAGGGTGGTTTACAAATATAAAGTACAATAAGAAATATCTGTCAAAGGCCAGGAAAGGAACTCTGCTATCAGGACAGTGATAGCACAGTTGCACAGAAGAAAGGGAAGAGAACCATTAGAGACAGGAGTGGTGGAATGGGTCATGACGGTCAGGGAGTAGTGGGAGGTAGATGAAATGCAGATTAAAAGAGGTGAGCTTTCAGGAGGTTCTTTTTTTAGGGCCATCAAGTCAGTGTGTTGACTCATAGTGGCCCAGCTACCTCTGGGCTTTCTTGGCAATGTATCACTGGCAGTAGATTGCCAGCCTTTTTTTCTGAGGCAATGGGGGGTAAGGTGACTTGCCCAAGGTCACAGGGAGTGCCAGTGGGGCTTGAACCCTTGATCTTCTGAACTAGGCAGTTGCTCTAACCACTAGGCTACTCCTCCATGCCCAGGAGGTTCTTAAACTTGGAAAAAGCATGTCCTTGATGCAGCGCAGATGGGAGAGAGTTCCAGAGGGAGGGACCAGGAAGAAAAAGGCAGTGTGTCGGGTAGACTGAAGGTGAGCACAAGAGGGTGATGGGAGAGCCAGCCAATTAATGTGAATTGAGCGGAGGCTACAGGTGGGGATATGAAATTGGAGCAAATTGGCCAAATATTGAAGAGCATTTGTATATATGGTGCGGTGGGTCAAGGTGAGAATTTTGTAATGGATGCGGTAGGCGAGAGGAAGCCAGTGGAGCTGAATGAGGATTGGAGTAATATGCTCCCAACGTGTAGTGTGAGTAATGATCCGAGCTGTGGTGTTCTGTATCAGTTGAAGCCGATGTAGTTGGGTCTGAGTGATGCCAGCAAGGGCCAAGATGCAGAAAGCCAGTCACGAGATGACTAGGAATAAGAGAACGGTGGCAGTGCTTGAGGAGACAGGAAAGGACGGATAGCTCAAATCTGGTGGAGGTAAAAGACCAGCGAGCGAGGAGTGAAATATGCTCATGAAAGGAAAGCCAAGTGTCCAATGTCACACTAAGATAGCGAAGTGTAAGACCAGGGGGATTGTAAAGTTGGTGAGGACTGGGGCAACCAACAGACAGGGGCCGCCGAACATAAACCAGATTGCAAGTGTTTTGGCGAGATTGAGATGCAGATAGTTTCCAGAGAACCAGCTGGAAATCTGTATTAGACAGTCATTAAGAATGGAGAAGTCGGGCTGTTGAGGGTGAGTGTGGTAAAGTAGGATGATGTCATCAACACAGTAGTATGCTGACAGACCGAACTGTTATTTATTTATTTATTTATTTATTTTATTTAAAGGTATTTGTATCCCGCCTTATCCTAAAATCAAGGTGGCTTTCACTTCAAACGATTCAAGTTGTAAGGGGAGGGGGTATCTGCATGCAGTGGTTGGATAGATGTGTTTGTGTGGGTGTCTACAAGGGTAGTTTAATTGAATGAGTAAGGGTACTTTGTTGAATGAGTAAGGTGAGTGGAGCCAGAAAAACATTAAAGAGGAGAGGGGCAAGGACGGAGCCCTGAGGGACGCCACAGCAGAGTGTGACTGGATCGGAGGAAGCATCACCCACGTGCACTGAGAAGGACCGTGAGGAGAGAAGGGAGTGAAACCATTAAAATCCTGCAGACTCCTGCAAACAGGGGAGGAGAAGAGAGTGGCCTACTAGATCAAAAGATCAAGAGAGACTGCCAGAGTGATGTCACCACATTCGTGTGCAGTATGAAGGTCATTGAGGAACGAAAGCATGATGGTTTCCACATTATGACCAGGATGGAATCCGGCCTGATGAGGGTGAAGCAGATGGGTGGAGTCAAGGTGTTGGGAGATTTGAGAGAAGACAGCCTTTTCCAGAATTTTTGAGAGGAATAGTAAATTAGAGATAGGATGGTAATTAATAGGTTAAGAGGGTTTCTTCAGAAGGGGCAAACTAGAGCATGCTTCTAAAGGCTAGGGAAGGTACCGGATGAAAGACGAGTTTAGCATAGAAAGAATAAAGGAGTGGAATTCTAGAGAAGGTTCCAGTAGCCATGTTGAGAGAATAGGGTCTAATGGGCAGGGGGGTCTTGTGAGGTGGAAAGTAACTTGGAGAGCTCAGTGGTCGTAAGCGGGCAGAAAGTAGTCCACACATGGGAAAGAGAAAAGGAGGGGGATGAGACTGGGGAGGGTGGAGGGGGGGGGGAACCGTATAGGAGAGGGGCAGGTGGCGAGTGATGAGTACAATGCTTGAACTTTGGAGTCAAAGAAGGTGGCTAGTTGGGATGGAGTAGTGATATCGGTAGGATTGCTGGAGGATGAGCAGTGCTGCATGGATGACAAGGACTTTAAGACTGAGTATAACTGGCATTGGAGTTGGCTGATGAGGAGATAACGGTAGAGAAATGGGGGTGCTTGGCTTGATGGACATGCAGACAGTAGATCTGATGACAGGATTTAAAATGTTGAAGTGCTGAGCGGGTATGATGCTTATGCCAAATCTGCTCAGATTGGCACAGTTGAATATGAAGGCAATGAAGCCCTGAGTGAAACCATGGTTGGTGAGAGGGGCCAGGAGGGAGCACAGGTGCATGGGTGCTACTTGGTCAAGAGCAGCGGAACGAGAGGTATTCCATAAGGAAACCTGCTGTTCTGTCGCAAGAGAGACGAAATCCAGGGGTAGTAGCTGATCAGTAGCAGGAAAGTTTGTATTGCCAGGGGAATGATATGACGGGACCACTTTTGGGGGTGCTGAGAAGAGGATAGACTGAGAGGAAAAGCAGAGACCTTTGATGCTGCCGACACGGGTAAATGCATGTGAAGGTGGGCACAGAAGTGATCAGTCCAAGGGAGAGGTTTCACCAAGATCGGAGAGTTGAAAGGAGAATGTAGGTAAAGTAAGCACCAGGCCAAGAGTGTGGCCAGTAGAGTGAGTGGCCAGATTAACATGTTGGGAGAGAGCAAGAACATGCAGCAGAATAATAGAGTGGTCACGGGCAGAGGTCAGGGAGTGATAGTGGACATTAAAATCTCCTAGAATGAGCAATTGGGGAAATTGGAGGGATGTGTTGGATATAGTGGCAAGCAGATGATCCCAGAGATGGGGGTGCAGAGTAGCAGGAGAGTAAACCTGCAGGCATTGGATAAGTGAAGATAGTGGGAGACAGACCAGAAGAGCCTTGGGATATCGCAGAGAAGATGAGTGTATTTGAGTCACCGAGACAGCTACCTCCCTCTGGTGTGCCCAATCCAGGGGAGAGAGGTGGCCAAAAAATCCCGAGGAAGGCAGTGATTCAGGAGGAAGTCCTCTCCCTCCCTCAACTAGGTTTCCGAGATAAAAAGGAAATCCAGGTTATTTTGAGCAATCAAATCCTGTATCAAAAGGGTCTTGTTCCAGAGAGAGTGGCAATTTATCAGCCCAAGCTGAAGAGATGTGAGGCAGGCAAGGGGTGGAGCAGGCTGTTGTTTGTGAACGCGCTTTGAGAAGCATGGGATCAGATTGGAGGGGACACGAGTGGGCGGCAGCGTAACTACCGAAGGGAAGAGAGGTGAAGCGCGATTGCCCCAATGGATGGTGATGGCAGCCATAATGTAAAAGAGAAAGAGGGTAGCTAGGGTTAGGAGGATTGTCTGAGTGCGATATCTGCCAGGCAGATCCAGCTCCAAGAGTCTGCCAACCCTGCTGGAGCTGCCCCAAGGAGCATTTCCTGCCCCTTCGGTGCGTGCCCGAGGCTTATGTTACACACCTTGAAGAAAGTGACTAGATATCTTTATACTGGCATTGTTCTAGTTTTGGGTTTGTTTCTTTAACCTTTTGTTGCATGGGGGCACTTCTTTGGTAAGCTTATGCAGGCGGGGTAGTATCCGATTACAATGATAGTGGGATGCTTGGGGTGTTGTTCATATAGTCTCTCTGTAAATGAAAGTCTTCATAAGTACCAAAAGCTAAAAAGATATTTAGATTTACAACCTACGCCTTTCTGAAACTTTATTCTAATCAGGGAGCTGGCCTGTAATGTTCTGTGTTTGTGTCTGGTTAGTATTTGAATAGAAAAGTTGTACAAATGAAGGTCAACAACAAGTTATAGGCGATGCCTTTTTATTGAACTAACAATATACTTTTGTCAAGCTTTGGAGAGCTATACCCTGTTCATCGGGTCTATGAAGGGACATTTACACTGGCTTAAGTAAACTCATCTAACTCGTAACTCATTAGGTTTGAATAAAGCTGAGAATTTTGCAGTAGATATTTGCTCTACATCTGTCTTTCACGAAACTGTTTTTTCTTCTTCCTCATTATGTAAAGCTAGTCGTTTTTCAGGCACGGTTTGGAGGAGTACCTGTGGTTAGAGCAGCCAGCAGGGAAAGAAGGTGCAAATCCGGCCACTGTTGCTACTTTGTGATCTTGGGCTAGTCATTTAACCCTCCATTGCCTGTGGCACAAAAACAGCTACTGTACTTGCAGTAGCGTTCGCTCTAGCATATTCATTAAGGGTATAGTGAAAACGTGACCCATTGGCAGCCCTCAAAGATTACGTGCGAGTACCACTGGGCGATGGCTGTCCCTGAGGCTGTCCACATCATACGAAAGTCCATAGAGGAGCTGCAGAAGAGCACTGGGAATCCCTGCCATTAACTTAGCCACTGGATAGTGGGAGGAGCAGTGAGTTTCACTTTCACCCCTCCCCTTCTGCCCAGAATGTGAAGAGAAGCCAAAGTTTGGCGTCACTGCAAATTTATGACAGCAGATGGGGGAAAGGCAACAGGATGAAATGTGCCGCTGGCACTTTTTAGCTTTTTTACCTAGCCTTTCCTATCTGAACAGAGTATATCCTGATACATTAATCTCCCTGGCAGAATGATCATCATACAGGCGGCTTCCACCACCGTGCCTGGCTGACTCAGTTCTCTCTTCAAGTGGCAGGGCTTAGGGATCCCTAATGACCATGTTGCTCCTCTTTGCCAGCTCTACTTGCTGTTTTGCCACCCACTAAATTCTTGTGCCATAGGCAATTTCCTAGTTGGTCTAGTAGTAGGACCAACAGTTCTTACAAAACAGATAGGAAGAACTGGGCAGATGGAATAAACTGACTGTTTTCCTACTGCCATCTACAATATTACTCTAGTAGCACCACTGGCAGCACCCTCTACTCCCGAGTGTGATGCTTTGCCCCCTACCAGTGGTGCCCTTACCTTGCACTGCATTCTTTTCTGACAGCTTCACTTGAAATGCTGAACGCCCAGGATCCTGTGTTCTCCTCAGTGCACACTCTGCTGTTTCCATTTGTGTTTCTTCTAGGACAAGCAGGATGAGTCAGTCACACCTGGTGACATCATCTGATGGTGCCATGGACGAAGTAGCTCTCCCAGAGCTCAGAAAAGCAAGCCTAGCACTACCCCTGGACCCACCCCTACCTAGGCCAGTTTCACTTCTTCTGCCTTGCCAGCAAGGATGGACCTTCAGCTCTCCTACATTTGAACAAAAGAAAAAAAACAGAAGAAGATAGAAGGAAGAAAGAAGTCCTCAAGGAAGCAGAATGAGCTCCAAGAAGTGCCTGAAGTGTAGCAGAAAAATGAACAGCATGGACATCCATGATGGATGCCTCCAGTGCCTTGGAATCAACCCCCATGTGGAGAATTGTCCTCACTGTGCCCACATGTCATCACCACGGGCATGAGGATTGTGCAGCCATGCACTCTGGAACTATGCCGAGACACTCACCTCCTCAGAACCGCAGGCCAAGTCTTCCCACATGGCCAAAAAACCAAAGAAGCAGCAGCATCTGGCTGTGGCATGGAATGTGCCTGGAAAGGCCTCCATCCCGGCCCAGCAGATAGAGCTACCCTGGGCCCGATCCAGCCCTCCGGTGCCGAGAAAACGCTCCAAAGCTTAATCCAGCTGCTCTCTACAACTCCAGCTCCCCTGGGCTCACAGGTATCTCTTTGGGCCATGCTGCTCCCTGTCGGCATCGGTAGCTCTGCCTGGCAAGATGGCACCTACCCAGCTGCAATTGGAGGAGAAGCAGGAAGTGCTGAAGCAATGAAGGTGCTTCATCGCACCGATGAGAACTCTTCTCTACTACTGAACATTTGTATAGCATTACAAGACATACGCAGCGCTGCACAGACACATGGAAACGACGGTCCCTGCTCATCAGAGCTTACAATCTAGCACCATGGATGCCATTCAGAGCCCCCCACACCAAATCAAGCAATGCACACCATCATGTCAATGCACATCTTGCACACTGGTGAGGATCAGTGTCCCCCATGAGAAGGAAGCACCCTGGAGCCCTCCTGTGCCAAAAAATGAAAGCAGCACTGCAATGCAGAACTAAATGGGGCAGGCACATCACCACTGCTCACAGGCACAGAAGTCACAAGAGGAGACACAGTAATAGCAGCAGTAGCAGCAGCAACAGCAGCCTCTCAAGAGCCTCTCACCATGGCAGACACAGGACCAAGGTATGCAGGGCCCACCCCCTCCCTCGGGTTCTTGCAGCTCAGGTACCTTGCCCCATATGTCTCACGACCGTAGCACTTGGAGCCACTAACAGAAAGAAGGGGACAGGTCACGATCACCATCTGCAGTACTGGACATACTTGCCCGCTTGCTAGAGCAGCACACTCCCCGATGTCCACAGTCTACAGACCCAGAGGGAGTGGCCAAGGAAAAAATTATGGTGTCCGTTCTTCCTCTGCCTCCCAGGGAAGAACGGACACCACTGCCCCTGCCTTTACCCTCGCCCCCTGTTTCTGCTCAGAACCTCTGACTACAAACAGTGAAGGGGAGGAAGCCACCATACAAGGTTCCATGGCAGAGGACTATGGGTCTTTCAGCTCACCAGACGCTGGGTTGGAGCCCGCAACTGCACTGCTGCAACCACCCTTGCCACCAGAGGACTTGACATACCTCAAGTTCCTCCAGAGGCTGGCGACCCAGCTTTCTTTCACCCCAATGTACACACCAGATTCCAGAAATGAGGTCCTTGGTGCCCTCAAGTTCTCAGACACCCCAAGAAGCCTGGTGGCTCTACTGATCCACAAGCTCCTCTTGGACAACCTTCTCAAGATCTGGCACACCCCATCACCCGGACCGGCCACTTCAAGGAGACTGAAGTCAAAGTACCGGGTGCAGGTTGCACTCAGCTTTGAGAAACCACAACTCCCACACCAATCCATTATGGTCGAGTTGGCCATAAAGCATGCCAAGAAATCGCACACCCACTGCCATGCGCCACCTGACAGAGACTACAAGCTCCTGGATGAAGTGGAAAGGAAGACATTCTAGGGCACGATGCTCAACACAAAGATCATGGCCCACCATTTCCAACAGATCCTGTTCTATGGCACTCTGCTGGACAAGTTGAGAGCAGTAATAAACACCCTTCCGCTGGAATCCTCAGCTGCTGCCTCACTGATCATTACAGATCTCACCGAATACAGAAAGCCATCTGATCCCCTCAGCCTTCGATGCCTTCAACACAGCCGCTGTGACAGCAAGGATGGCCATTGCGGTGCAATACATAGAATGACTCCGAGCATCTGGACTGAGGGAAAACACACACGACCGCATAGCCAATTCCCAATTCCCAACAACCTTTTCAGCGATAAGGTCAAGGACACAGTCAGTGACCTCAAAGATCACTGCACTACCCTCCAAACTCTTGCAGCGGATGGCTTGGGTTGCAGCTCCACCCATAGCAAACCAACAGCACACCAGTGTAAATCATACCCCTCCACCCACTGCTACAACTCCTACAACTGTTACCACCAGTGGCAGCTGCAACACTTCAAGCAGCGACCAACCTACCACACACCTCTTACCAGCAAAAACATCACCAAAGGGACCAAAAATAGAAGAAACAGCCCAGCTCCTCATCCAGCAAGAGCACACCCTCCTTTTGACAAGATGGGCAGTGCCAATCCCCATGTGGGGGGGGGGGGGGTCTTCTCTCAGCCTTCCTGAGTGCCTGGAAGTGGATAACCACAGAAAAATGGATGTTGGAAATTGTCACAACTTCTCCTCACCACCCTAACAGTGTATTTGCCCACACAGCGAGACACCACAGGACCTCGTACTAGCCATGACCGCAAAAAGTTCCTCACTCTTGGCATTGAGGGCTACCTACTTCAGGTACTTCCTGATCCCAAGAAACCTGATGGGGTTTGCCCCATCCTCGACCTCCGCAAGTTGAACATGTTCATCTGCAAGGAGAAGTTCAGGATGTACTCGCTGGGTTCCATCTTCCTGCTCATACAACCCAAGAAATGGATGGTATCATTGGACTTGCAAGATGCATACACCCACATCCCGATACATCCTGCCCACAAGAGATACCTACATTTCTGCATGCTCGGGAAACACTACCAATACAAGGTGCTCCCCTTCGGGCTCTCCCCCACCCCAAGGGTCTTCATGAAGTGCATTGCTGTGGTGGCTGCCCACCTTCTCAAGAAGGGTATATGCTTCTTCCCCTATCCTTATGGCCCCTACGCATCAGAGGATCAGAGCCTCCATTGACCAGGCAACCTTGTTGTTATCCTCTCTTGGGTTTCTAGTGAATTTTCAGAAGTCTCACATTCACTCCACATGACAGCTGGAGTTCATCGGGGCAGACATCAGAACCGCTCAATCCAAGGCATTCCTGCCAGCACACTGAATGACAACCATCATCTCCTTAACCCAGGAAGTCTCCCCAGCCAACCAGACCACTGCCAGAACATTGCTGTGCCTCCTTGGACACATGGCAGTGACCACCCAAGTCCTGCTCCTCACAAGACTTCACATGCATCACCTGCAGTGGTACCTACACAAGCACTGGTGCACATACTCACAGCCCCTGTCCAGACAAGTCCCCATCCCCGCAGAGGTCTGTGAGGCTCTTGCCTGGTGGGAACAAAGCAACTTCTCAGTGAGCAGACGTCTCCAGCAGCCATGCCATCACCTCACGATCATGACCGATGCCTCCAAGGTGGTCTGGGGGTGCACCTGCAACATTTCCATATCCAGGGCAGCTGGAATGCCTGGGAACATAGCTGCCACATTAACTTCTTGGAACTGAGAGCAGTCAGGTATGCGTTGAGAGCCTTCCACCACCTGATTCGGGCTCAAAGCATCTTGATCCAGATGGACAACCAAGTGGCGATGTTCTACATCAACAAGCAGGGGGGCATGGGCTCTCTCTCCCTGTGCAGGGAAGCACTGAAATTGGTCATATAGCCATTTGCAAAGATTGCCTCCTACAAGCCTCCTACCTGCAGGGCAAAGACAACCAGTTAGCAGACTGCCTCAGTCGCCAGCTCGACCCATGCGAGTGGTCCCTCAACCCTCCAGTAGTGGGCCACTTCTTCAGCAAGTGGGGATGCTCACACATTGACCTCTTCACCAGCGAGAAGAAAGTGAAGTGTGCCAATTTCTGCTCCAAGCACCCGTCCTCCCACATCCTAACCTCGGACACCTTCACCATATCTTGGGGGGACACTCTTGTAGGTGTTCCCCCCACTCTGCTAATCTCCATGACACTACAGAAGATCATCCAGGATGGGACACAAGTCATTCTCATCACACCCCTCTGGCCCAGGCAGATGTGGTTCCTCTTCCTACACCATCTTCTGCAGGAGCCACCGATCAGACTATTACTGAGACTGGATCTCATCTCACAAGATGACGGCATGACTGTGCATCCCAATCTGTCAACATTTGCGCTGATGGCTTGGATGATGAATGACCCTATCGTCCTTCCATCTCACCATGGAGGTACAATAGGTCATTCTGGCTGCCAGATGCCCCTCCACAAGGAAATGTTAGGCCCTCAAGTGGAAATGCTTCACCATCTGGTTCACTTCTGAAGGACTTGATCCCTGTTCATGCCCGATCCCACGGATCCTCCAATACCTAACCACTCTCATCAACTGCGGCCTAAAGACAGCAATATGCTGCCACCTGTCTGCTATTGCAGCCTACCACAATTGCCCAAATGACGACTCCATCTTGAACCACCCCCTGGTCTCAGGGTTCATGCAGGGCCTGGCCAACCTCAGGCCCACCATACGGCAGCTCATGCCACCATGGGATCTCAATGTCATCCTGTACCACCTTACGCAGTCGCCCTTCGAGCACATGCTGTTCACACCCTTCAAGTACACCACCTAGAAAACACTCTTGTTGGTGGCCATCATATCCACAAGGTGCATCAGCAAACTCCAGGTGCTTGTGGCGCACCTACCATATACACTGCTCTACCATGACCGGGCCATCCTGCAGACCCACCTTGTTTGTCTCGAAAGTGGCCTCTGCATTCCACATCAACCAGACAAACAAACTACCGACTACCCCAAACCTCAGTCACCCAAGGAACAGTAGCTCCACACCCTCAACTGTGTGCACACCCTACAGACCTACATCTACAGAACAGAACCAAAGCGGCAAGGGGCTCAGTTCTTTGTCTTCTTTGATCCCAACAAGCCAGGATGCTCTGTCACCAAAAGGACCCTGTTGCTTTGGATCTTGGACTGCATAGCCTTCTGCTATGCCCAGGCAGGTGCCCAGCTGGCAGGCAACATAAACACCCATCAGCTCAGGCCATAGCCACCACCCTCACCAACCTACATTCCATCTCCATGTAAGACATCTGCTACCTTGTCATCCATGCACAACTTCCAGAAACATTACTGCCTGGACCAGGGTGTCCTAGCACAGTGTTTTTCAACCTTTTTTGTGCAAAGGCACACTTTTTTCATGAAAAAAATCACGAGGCACACCACCATTAGAAAATGTTAAAAAAATTTACCTCTGTGCCTATATTGACTATATATAAAGTAATTCTCTTGAATAGGAATCAAACACTCACACCAACCCCCCTCCCCTGCTGGTTCACACCAACCCCCCTCCACTGCTGGTTCACTCACACCACCCCCCTCGACTGCTGGCTCACTCACCCACCCCCCTGTCACTTACTCACCCCTCCTGCTGGGTGACTCACTCACATACCCCCCCTCCCCTGCTTGTTCACACAAACCATCGCCCCCCCCCCTTGCTGGTTCACTCACACCACCCCCCCTCCACTGCTGGTTCACTCACACCACCCCCCCTCCACTGCTGGTTCACTCACACTCCCCCCCCCTTGCTGGTTCACTCACACACACCCCCCCCCTCCACTGCTGGTTCACTCACACTCCCCCCCCCCTTGCTGGTTCACTCACACACACACACACCCCCCCCTCTGCCCAAGCCGCTGCTTCTGCTTTGTACAGAGCAGCAGCTGCACTACACTTACATTGAAAAGTAAAGCACAGTTACTTACCTGTAACAGGTGATCTCTGGGAACAGCAGGAATTAGTCATCACATATGGGTACGTCGGTACCGACGGAGCCCGCGCGGGAAAGCTCCCCAGCTTTTCAGATTAAAAGCTTTTGGGGCCTCCCACTGCACATGCGCGCTGCCTTCCCGCCTTCCTGACCAGCTCTCGTCAGTTCGAGTTTAAAGCTGAGACAATAGAGAGAGAGGACAGGAAGATAGATAGAGATACAACTCCTAGGGGAGGTGGGTGGGTTGTGATGACTAATTCCTGCTGTTCCCAGAGATCACCTGTTACAGGTAAGTAACTGTGCTATCTCCAGGAACAAGCAGGAATACGTCATCACATATGGGGACTCCCTAGCTAAGATGCCTGGGAGATCCCCCTCCAAGGGTAAACCATCTTCGCATGGATCTCAGGCATCCATCCAGGGAAGGTGGGCAGGAGTTGTTTAAGTATGGAACAGGTGTTTGAGGACAGCCTGACCAAACAAGGCATCCCGGCGGGAGTCCTTGTCCAAGCAGTAATGGGCTGTGAAGGTATGAACCGAGGCCCAAGTGGCTGCTCGACAGATCTGATCTATGGACACAGAGTGAAGATGAGCCATAGAAGTGGCCATGGCCCTCACATTGTGAGCTGTGACATGGCCCTCCATAGAAATGTTCTTACTCTGGTAAGCAAAAGAAATACACTGAGCGATCCAATTGGAAAGTGTACGCTTGGTGACTGGAAGTCCCAAATGAGAAGGATCAAAACCACGAAAAGTTGGGAAGACTTTCGATGTGGTTGAGTCCTGTTGAGGTAAAAGGCAAGAGCTCTTTTACAATCCAGAGTATGAAGGTTCCTCTCTGCACTGGATGCATGAGGAGCCGGGAAAAAGACAGGTAGATATACCTCTTGATTAAGATGAAAAGGCGAGACCACTTTGGGCATAAAGTGGGGATTCGTCCTAAGGACCACCTTATCATGATGAAACCTAGTATAAGGTGGATGAGCCACTAAAGCCTGCAGTTCACTGATGCGGCAAGCCGAAGTGACTGCAATAAGGAAAACAACCTTCCAGGAAAGAAATTTGAAGGAGGTAGAGTCCAAAGGCTCAAAAGGTGGCTTCATAAGCTGACCTAGAACTAGGTTCAAATCCCATGCTACCGGAGGAGGTCGGATGGGAGGTTTAGTTAGAGTCAGGCCTCTCATGAAACGTGAAACAAGAGGATGAGAGGAGACAGGTTGTCCATTTATAGGTTTTAAGGATGCTGCAATAGCACTCAAATGGACCCTTACTGAATTCGTCTTAAGGCCTGCATTTGAAAGATGCAGGAGATAGTCCAAGAGGGAATTCAAAGGAAGTGCTAGAGGGTCAAGACCCTGCTGAGCACACCAAATGGAAAAACGTTTCCATTTGAAAGCATAAGAACGCCTCGTGGAAGGTTTCCTAGAGGCATGAAGGATATCTGTCACAGGTTGAGAAAGATTAAAGTCTTGAAGACTTAGGCCTTCAGTAACCAAGCTCTGAGATGTAGGGATTTGGGGTTTGGGTGCCACAAAGTCCCCTCCTCCTGAGACAGAAGGTCTGGCGCAGCTCCCAGGTCCAGGGAGGATCCCTGGGAGAGATGCAGAAGTAGAGGGAACCACACCTGGCGTGGCCAGCGGGGAGCTATGAGGATCATAGTCCCGTGATCCCTCTGGAGCTTGAACAGAGTCTTGGATATTAGAGGAATGGGTGGAAAGGCATAGAGGAATTCCTGACCCCAATGCAGGAGGAAGGCATCGTGGGCCTGAGCTCCCTGACACTGAGTTCTGGAACAGAACCGGGGAAGTTTGGCATTCCACGGACTTGCAAAGAGGTCTATGTCCGGGGTCCCCCATTCCTGAAAGATTCTGCGTATCTGGTCCATATGTAGGGACCATTCGTGTGGAAGCAGAACTCGACTGAGTCTGTCTGCACGAGAGTTTTGAACTCCTGGAAGATACACTGCAAGAAGGTGAATTTGATGCTCTCTGGCGAAGGCCCATATTCTGAGAGCTTCGTTGCAAAGCGACAGAGAGCCTGTCCCTCCTTGTTTGTTTATATAGAACATGGCTACCTGATTGTCTGTCTGAACTAGGACAGTCAGGTTGACAAGGAGGGTATAGAAGACCTTGAGGGCAAGGTAAATTGCTCGCAGTTCCAGGAGGTTGATATGAAGGGTGGCCTCCTGTGGAGACCAAGTGCCCTGAGTGGTTCTGAAGATGAGCTCCCCACCCTGTCTGGGAGGCATCTGTTGTGAGGGTTGCTTGGGGCAACAAAGGTTGGAAGGGGGCCCCCAACAACAGATTCTTGGTGGATGTCCACCATTGGAGGGACCAAAATAGACGGCTTGAGGTGAGTATTTGGTCGGAGAGCGCTCCAGATGCTTGAGTCCACTGGGTGGCCAAGGTCCATTGAGCTGCTCTCATATGCAGACGAGCGTAGGGCACCACATGTACCGTGGAGGCCATGTGGCCCAGAAGTCGCAGCATTTCCCGGGCTGTCAAATGACTGCTGGACTGAGCTTGGGAGGCCAAACTCAGCAGGCGTTGGGCCCTGACCTGAGGCAGGTAGGCCCTTGCAGTGATGGTGTCTAACTGGGCCCCTATGAACTCGAGAGACTGAGTAGGGATTAGTTGAGACTTGGGAAGGTTTACTACCAGTCCTAGATACTGCAGAAGACGCCTTGTGCGGTCCAGGGAAATTTGGGCCTGGGACTGAGAGGGAGCTCGGATGAGCCAGTCGTCCAGGTATGGGAATATGAAAATTCCCAGGCCTCTTAGAAAGGCAGCTACGACTGCCATGCATTTGGTGAACACTCTTGGAGCAGAGGCTAGACCGAAGGGGAGTACTCTGTACTGGAAATGTTTTCCCTGAAACAGAAATCGAAGGTATTTTCTGTGGGATGGGTGGATGAGTATGTGTGTATACGCATCCTTTAGATCTAGAGAACAAAGCCAATCCTGACTCTGAAGGTATGGAAGGAGAATGCCCAGAGAAAGCATTTTGAATTTCTCCTTGAAAAGAAATTTGTTCAATTCTCTCAGATCCAGAATTGGTCTGAAGCCCTCTGTCTTCTTTGGTATTAGAAAATAAGGGGAGTAGAATCCCGTCCCCTGTTGAAGAAGAGGGACCTCCTCTATTGCCCCCTGGGCAAGGAGGGAGGAGACTTCCTGACCCAAGAGGGCCAGGAGAGATGGGGGAGAATTGAACTGCCTCACCATAGTATAAGGAGGAAGGTCGGAAAAATGGAGTTTGTAACCCTCTCTGATGATAGAGAGGGTCCATTGCTCTGATGTAATTTGCTCCCATCTGGGAGCAAAGTGAGCTAACCTTCCGGGTATGGTGAGGGGCTCTGGTTGTTCTAGAGCCAGAAAAGTTAAGTTCTCTAGGGGCAAGTCAAAACCCCTGAGGGGGTGGAGCCTGCTGAGGCGTAGCAGACGCCGCAGGCTTTGACCTTGCCTGTTTAGGTTGCTGACGTTTAGCAGCAAAACGAGGCTGAGAGGATTGTTGGCCAGTATTTGTAGAAAATCTGGACTTCTTGTAATAAGGCCTCTTAAAAGACTTCTTCTTGGCAGGAGTGGAGGTAGACTTAGAAAGTCTATCTAAGGTGGCATTTTCTGCATCCATTTGAGTGGCCTTAATTTGCCACTCCTCACCAAATAAGTTCTCACCTGTACAGGGCAGATTTCGTAAGCCATCTAGGACCCAAGGTTCTAGATCAGAAGCCTGGAGCCAAGCAAGACGTCGGGCTGCTATAGCAATGCCCGAAGCCCTACCAGCACCCTCAAAGGAATCAAAAGCTGCCCTGTTGGAGAACTTTGAAATATCCAAAAGGTGTTTCACCAAGGAAATGAACTGCTCCCTCTTATCCTCAGGGAGAAAGGGGGCAAAATGCCGAACTTTTAGAGCGATTTCACTGAGAAACATGCCCATGTAAAGACTATAGGAATTAATCCTGGCTATAAGCATAGTAGCCTGGAAAACTTTCCTGCCAAAAGAGTCTAGAGTCTTACATTCTCGCCCTGGAGGAGTAGAAGAGTGCCTTTTGGTACTCTTTATCTTCTTCATTGCAGACTTCACCACAATAGAATGGTGAGGCAACTGGGTTTTTTGGAAACCAGGAGAAGGGGGGACACGGTACATGGTGTCCAACCTGCGAGAAGAAGGAGACGTTAGAGGAGCCTCCCATAAGTCCATCAAGTGTTCTTGAAGGATTTCATGGATAGGCAGGTTGACTGCCTCTTTAGGAGACTTAGAGTATCCTAAAATATCCAGTTTCTTTGATCTGGGTTCCTTTTCAGAGGATGAAGCAATAGAAAGACCTTTAGCCATTTCTATGATGAAGTCCTGAAAGGACAAATCCTCTGGTGGAGACATTCTCCTGTTAGGAGAAGAAGGCTCCTCAGGAAGATCAAGGGAGAACTCATCAGAATCATCAGAGGAGTTAAAATCCTCTGAAGAAGCAGAGTATCCTCTATGTGCTTCCAACGCACGATACGCATACCGTTCGGTATCGACATCGGGCGTACCGGGTATGGGATCGGTACCGGGCAAAAGCCCGGATCCGGCATGCGGAACCGATCTGCGTTTGGAAGACGATGGCCTCGGTTCCGGTATGGAAGCCATTACCGGAACCGGACCCGGTACCGCTGGCTGCGGTACCGAGGGCGTAGCAGCATTAATAAAAGCCAGAATGGCCTGCTGCATGACTTGGACACTATTGCCCATAGACGCCACTGCTGCCTGGATGTCGGTACCGGTATGGGCCGGTACCCCAGAGCAGTACAACAGGTGATCTGTCGAGGCCGCGCCATCGATGTCAACCTGTGACCCCATGATTGCTTTGGAGGCCGGAGCCTCCCGCCGGGGTTTTTTGGCCTGGGCAGAATCCTCGAACTCAGAATTGAGAGCCTCTCGATCTTTAGAAAGAGATTTGCTTTTAGAGGATTTGCCCACTGGAGTTTTGGTTACCTGAGATCCATCCGGAGAGGAAGACCTGGATGACTGTGATGCTTCTGAAGGAAACAGCACATGGAACTTGTTGGCCCGGTTCTGCAATCCACGTTTCGACATCTGGGAGCAGGATGGGCAGTCCGGTATGGAATGGTCAGGTCCTAAACATTTAAGACACCATTCATGGGTGTCTGTAAGAGGAATGACAGCACTGCACTTGGTACACTTTTTAAAACCAGGAACTGGCTTCTCCATGAGGAGAAATTGTGTAGGCCTGAAGGCCTAACAAAGTACCAAGCTGTGCTGAAGAAAAGAATTTTTTTTTTTTTTTTTTTTTTTAAAAGAAAGAAAGAGAGACCGGCAGTACCGGTTTCAGAATGGGGAAGGCAGGTACGCGGTCTAAAGAAAACAATAAAATTAACAATTTCTTCAGTGGTGACAGGAACACGACCTGCTGGCTCCGCGGAAAAAAAGAAACTGACGAGAGCTGGTCAGGAAGGCGGGAAGGCAGCGCGCATGTGCAATGGGAGGCCCCAAAAGCTTTTAATCTGAAAAGCTGGGGAGCTTTCCCACGCGGGCTCCGTCGGTACCGACGTACCCATATGTGATGACGTATTCCTGCTTGTTCCTGGAGATAGAGAAACTGTGTCAGGAGCCCTCCGGTCATCGCAGAGCCCGAGGAAGTGATGTCATGGGGGCGGGCTCCTCACAGGCTGTCTTTCCTTTTCAAATTAACTTTATTGCAGCTAAAGTTAATTTGAAAAGGAAAGACAGCCTGTGAGGAGCCCGCCCCCATGACATCACTTCCTCGGGCTCTGCATGATCGGAGGGCTCCTGACACAGTTTCTCTTTACTTTTCAATGTAAGTGTAGTGCAGCCGCTGCTCTGTACAAAGCAGAACCAGCGGCTGCACTGCTATAGGGAATCGCGTTCGCGCCGCGGACTTCGGCACAAAAGCCGGTTTTTTGCTCTGGCCGCTCCCGATCTTGCGGCCAGAGCAAAAAACCGGCTTTTCAATGGCCGGTTTTACAACTGTGCCGGCAGCCGGCCTGGCCATGGAAAAAACTGCCAGGCCGGCTGAAAACCGGCCGGTTGGCAACCCTAATTTGTGAGCCGAGGCCACATGTTACGGATGAAATTGGAATTTTTCCCACGGCACACCAGACAATATCTCACGGCACACTAGTGTGCCGCGGCACAGTGGTTGAAAAACGCTGTCCTAGCAGACAGCTCCTTCGGACGAGTGGTACTGGCTTCAGTGATGCTCCTGTGACAGTAACCCATGGGACTCATTGTCAGACCCCATCTAGCATGGCCACCCTCACACTGTTGGATAGTTATTGGTTGTTTGCATGCGTTGTAACATTGTTCCTACTGTACAGTTCTTGATTGTGTTCCATGCCTTCTAACACTGAGCTAGTGTGACTGGCCCAATCTCTCCACCATACTATATACACCTTCATTAGAGTTAAGCCTGTTGTTGAACTCATGTTGCACCAGGAGCTGTTCTTGTGATACTGTTGCAATTGTTATGTCGGAATGTAAGGTGATGAACCCTGTTCAATAAAAACCCCTAAACTGCAATCGGGTTATCCACTTCATCCATCTCAGCGCTAAGGCAGCCACCACCACAGCTACAGAGTCACCAGATGTGGCTGATTCATCCTGCTTGTCCTTAGAGAAAGCAGGGTTACTTACCTGTAACATAGGTTCTCCATGGCAGCAGGATAAGTCAGCCACATGTTCCTGCTTGCCTCCCCTTGGATAAGGATGACCCTCTGACTCTGTGGCCCACTGGCCTGGCTTCCATAACAATGTTCTGGGACATTCTGGGCTAGGTGGGGCAGGCCCGAGGGTAGGGTTACCCAGCACATACTCAGAAAGACTTGCCTTTCTGAGCTCTGGGAGAGCTACTTCTGCCCATGGCACCATCGGATGACATCACCAGGTATGGCTGACTTATCCTGCTGTCCACAGAGAACTTACTTACAGGTAAGTAACCCCACTTTCTTTATTACTGTTAGGAAAGCTACAGGAAGTTGCAGATACAACCCTAAGGCATAGAGAGGCAGGTACAACTCTAGCACCTTACTGGGCAGACTGGATGGACCATGCTGGTCTTTTACAATCATTTATTATCTTACTATGTAGCCAGCTGCTAAGACAGGACTTGCCCATTCCAAAACTTCATTCCTGCTTACCTATATGTTTGTTACCTTCCCCTGCTAAGCTTTGTTTAAAGCTCCCCTCACTAGGGTGGCAAAAAGATTCCTTCCACTTTTCATAAGGAATACTTATCTTCACTTGGCAGACCTTCTTGATATATTACAATATGCCTTAAAATAAAAAAAATAAAGCTTTATCATGACACCATCCATGGAACCAGGTATTCATCTCCAGAATCAGTCTCTCTCTTGAGATTCCTTTATCGTTGTCTGACAAGAGCACACAGTCTGCACCCTGCCTCTTTCATCTGTACCCTCACACTAAGGGCGTCCTTTCTAATCGGCTGGATCACTGGTGCACACAATACATATATATACAGTCTGTACAGTACAATCAGTGATTCATGTTTGGAGGTCTGTGTAAAGTTGCACAGATTTTTGATGGTACTATCTGATGAAGTGATGCAGCTGAAAATCCACTTTTAATTTTAAGTGGGTCACAAATCTAAAGTTAGATCTGCTGACGAGGATATTCAGTGGAACTCACCCAGTTACTGCCACCGAATATCCCTACTAACTGGGTTAAACAGCCTGAGCTCTCTGGATAGCACCGGAGAGTTCTGTGGGTGCAGCAGCTATGCAGTTAGCGGCAATGTTTGCGGTTGATTAGCACCGCAAGCCGGATTGCAAAACAACAATCCAGTCTAAGCAGATATCCAGCCAGCACCTCTAAAAAGCAATCCTAGACTTTCTAGAGAGGGGATGAATGCCACCAATTTCTATGTAACTTTTTCCGCTGCTCCTAGCCTGTCCCCAGTCATAATCAAATTTTAAACATGTATTTAGCTTTTGGCAAGAGCAAGATATACAGCTAACAGTTAAGTGTTGGCTATAGCAATATTTTAACTACAAAAGACTTAGTGGTCAGCACCTGCTGTCAATGGCATAAGTACTCTTGAAAGCTGATACAATATAGTCAATGAGACGCACACAGTCCAACACAACACACATCAGTGGCACACAGAGGCACAGAAACACAATGATGCACATGGACACTTGGAGCCTGTACATCCATACAGTAAAAAGGGATTTTATTTATCATGAATCCTCATCCAACGGGTAGCACCAGTACTTCAGGAACCAGAGACACTGCCAACCACTCTCAAGTTATTGGATTCTCAACATTGAGAGGCGGGGAGGCAAAAAATCACCATGGGCAACTAGGAGCCTACCACATTTATAACAATGGATAGATGCCATCAGTGATGGACATAAGGAAGTGTCCAGGGATGGATGAAGAAATGAGAGTGCAATATATGTGCACTGATGGATAGATAGGACGGAGTCTGACATGTCCTTTGCATGCTGGTGTGTGAGACTGGCTTATTGATGGGTGGATAAATGGGAGTATTGCACTTGTCTATTGATTGATGGACACACAGTGGTATATCACACTCTTTTCTGTTCATCTGTCTACAAACAAGCAACATGTCTGTTGACAAATGGACAAACAGGAGCGTCCTCCATGCAATGTTCCCTCTAAACTGCATGGGAGTCTATGCTGCAGCCCTTCTGAGGTTTGAACCATGGCTCCCTTGGGGGTCACACAGGTCCTGCCTGCTCCACACTTTTACACTGCAAGAGAGCTAGTTAGAACGCAGACAATAGACCCCCACTACACAGCCTAGACAGAGCACTGAACACCTGTCTATGCTTCAGTGGATACAAGCACCCAAATGAGGTAAACTCTGTTCTGGGGTGGGTTGTCTGGTTTTGTGCAAAGTGACAGGAAAGCTAGAGATCAGCTGAAGTCTGTGGTTCTGTAGTAGGAAAAAGTGTGCAAACTAGAGGGGCTTTATCTGCCGCCCATTTTTTCTTTCTTTTTTCACATAACTGTAACCTCCACCGTCCTCTTCCCCTGGCTCTGGGGTAAAGCTCAACCCTTTCTCTCCTGGTGTAAGAGAAGTGGCTGCATTAGGACACACTGCTTTCTTCTTTGCAGTGGCTGCAGGATCAGAATCAGAAGAGACACGGGTAAACCTCTCACTTTACATCTATGGTTTCATAGCTCTGGGTTCCAAGGGGAAACCTTCCCATGACACTGCGAGAGAGCCTTACATCGCATATGTTCCTACACTGCAGCGGAGTTTCTCATTTTGCATACGTCACAAAGAGCTGGACTGAATCATCTCATTCCTCCCCAAGTGTCTCCCTGTGCAAGGAATCCTGACCAGGTGGTGTCTGGAGACACACTTGTACTTTGCTTTCAGGAACAGGGGGGGCCCCTCTCTACCCATTCATTCCTGAATCAGTCATCTGCAAGGGGCCCTCAAAGTTCTCCCAGGAAGCACAGAATTCCTCCACAACAAAACAAGGTCTGTTCACTCACTTTGGGGTAAATACAGTTGGGAGTTTTGAACATATTTCCAAAGTAAGCATAGTACAGCATTCTAGTATTGGTCCCACAGAACAATGGTGCTCAAACTAGTCCTTCACAATATCCCTAATTAATATACATGAACTGTATTTACATACATTTGAAAGAATGCATGAAAATCTCATGAATACTCATTAGAGATGTCCCGAGAACCCGTTTGGCTTGGTGGGGTGCCCGAGGACCAGTCTGAGTTCCGCTGCCATAAATTTTTTTTTCTCTAAGCTGATTCCGCTTCTTGGCCCAACAATGAGATTATCCACAGATAGTGCAGCATGTGGGATTCTGAAAGTACACAGCGTCCCTTTTCCAATGATAAGGGATGGAAAGCTTAAGCATAACCACAGCTGTGGACAATTCTAATGTAAGGCAACTATAAAGTAAAAAACCTTCAGGGAACCTGAAGCAAGCAGTGGTGAAGAGTCACAGCATGGAGGTATTGGCGAGTGAACCGTAGGAGAGGGCTGCCTGGGAATGCAGCGCTTGCATGACGATATAGGAACAGAGCTTCGCCACAGGATCCTAAACCACTCTGCCTCCACCCCAGCTACTCTCAGGTGTGCGAATGAGGTCCTGAAGGGTTCCAAGTGCTACCCATAGAAACCACAGTGCTTTTACATTTTCAATAAACTCATTTTGTAAAATAATTTTATTTTATGAATGTGCAATTCAGATTTCACTCAACTGTCCTTAAAAATATGGCATGAAGGCGGGCGCAATTTCTGAAATATTAAGGGAGAAGAAAGAGATGGGGAGACAGAAGCGTGGGTAAAGGGAGGATGGGGAGGATTATACCAGGGAAGAGGGATCTGTGAGATTGGGATTACAAGGACAGCTGACATCAGAAGGGGAAAGGTTAGGGCTAAGGCAAGAGAGAGGAGTGTTGGGGAAGATCTTAGAAGGAAATGAGGGACAGGAAAGCTGTGGGAGGTGAGAGTATGCACACTGATTTTCTGAAACTGACTTTTTGTGGATCCTTTGCATCCTTCAAATCAACCAGCAAACTCAAGCCACCTAATTCTGGCCTGCTGGATATGGAAAACCAGCCATATCCTTCTCTACCTCCCTACTTCTTTGTGCAAGTTCAGTCAGTGCAAATAGGACTTCACATATACCCTGAAGATTGGAAGAGCGTCCCAGATCTGTGAGCCTGTCTGCACACAGCTTCGAATCTGTGAACTTCCCAGAACATTCCTCCAGTCCTGTAAATTGTGAGAGCGCTGCTACAGTTCCTTTAACATCCTAGACCAGTGGTTCTTGAACCTCTCATGAGGACCAGCAGCCAGTCGGGTTTTCAGGATATCCACAATGAATATGCGTGAGCTAGGCATGCATATCTACTACGTCCATTACATGCAAATCTCTCTCATGCATATTCATTGTGAATATCCTGAAAGCAAGATTGGCTGGTGGTTCCCCGGGCCACGTCTGAGAACCATTTGTTCTAGAACACTGCCCCAGACTTATCTGCTCCCTAACCAGTACCACTCACCTTTATTCTCAGCAAACACTTTTCCAAGCTGGGTGGTTAGACAGGGGAGCTAGCTATATACGGAAGACATCTAACGCCTGGTGTGAAAATTAGAATATTTTTTCATAACAATCTACACATGCTAAAAAGTCATCAAGCAGGTGAATGAAGAACTGCAGCATAAACCTCCGCTTTGCTGAGTAATTGTTCTTTCTCTAGGTTTGACTGAGCAGATACTAAAAGGGCAGAAGGGAAGCAGGGTGAGGGCTTTTGAGCAGCAGCAGACATGCTCTTTCCATTCCCTAATGAGCCCCCACCCTGCAGGTCCAGGCAGAAGCTACATGGAGCAGTATTGAGGGGGAGAGCTTCACAATTGATCCCTCCCCCCAACACCTAACGATGTGAAACTAAGTGCTTTCTATAGGAACAAAGTTCTGGGAGAATATGCAACACATTAAAAACTGCCGAGCGCCATAAATAGCAATGTAAAAGGTTCTTTTGGAAGGGTCTGAAGCAGGGAGGCTCTATCTAAGCGAGCACAAAACATCCACATTCTCCCTGTTTGGTCCATGAGTCACTTCACAGAAAAGCAGAGCCAAAATGGAAGCTCTGTGGTGCTTTCAATCCTGCTGCCTCCACAGGTCCACAGGGGGCAGCTTTATCTCTGCGATTTCACCTTGTACCTGAGAACCAGGTATACCAGGAGCCGCAGGGCAGCAAAGAAAATCCCGAGTACTATGAAGTCCAAGAATAACTTGGCCTCTTCCACATCCAACTCCTGAAGCACTTTTTCAGGTTTCTGGAAGGGGCAGAAGTCTTCTTTACAGTCCAAGAGCTCCCGATCCAAGCCGTAGATCGTAATGATAACACCCTCAAAGCCATACCTGCAATACCCAATATATTCCGTCAGCAATCCCGTCACCTCACTACTGTAGCACTGATGTTGCAAAAACTGAATCATTTGAAGATCAACACCTTTCATAGAACAGAAACCAGACATGTTCCCAGAAGAGGCTCCCGGGATGATTTACATTAGGCCCCCTTAACTCTTGCCCATATTACATAAGGCCCCATTGGAACTTTACAAAGGAGGGTGACCAGTAGAAGGATTATGATCTTAGTGTCAGCCCCATGCAGCACTAATTTCAATGGGTAAAATCAAGAGACTACAACTACCATACTGCATTGCAATGCAACTTTAAAACCAGAACTGGCCAAAAGGTCTCACTCCCGGAATTGGGTAACTTGGCAATTTTGCCCACGACAGCTTTCTGTAATAGTTTTAGTTCATCATTCAGTTACGCAAGTGACTCCTGGTGGTTTTTGTGGATTTTGAGACATGGGTACTGTTTAGTTCTTTCGCCCCGTGCTATTAGATTGGCAGGATGGATGCCTTGGTGTGTTAGCCTAAGTGTTCAGTCAAAGGCAAGCTGCAAGCTCACATCCAGTGGCTAGTGAGCTTGTTCTCACAACTGTATTTTCATTTCAGAAGGAATTTTGTTGCACTGATTCTTTCCTATAAAGAAAGGATAAAGGCTGCTTATGATCTTAAAGAAGGCCTCTGTTCCTCTAGGCTCTTATTCCTTGCAAGCAGAGACCAGGAAGTAATATTCAAAAATTAGGAAGTTTTGATTTTTTGTGGCTGGAGGCTGGCCTAGGGTTTTTGGCAGTTTGCCCTTCTGTCGCCCAGCCTGAAGAACTCAGTAGAGGGCTCAGGCCTGCTGCATCCCAACCCCTTCGAAACAGGAACAACGGAGGAGATGGAATGCAGCAGGCCTAGTGCAGATGCTCAAGGCCTTACTCTGGCTCTGCTGCTGACTCTAGTTTCAAGCCACAGGCCTGGGCGGTGCAGTAGCAGCCACGGGGTGAGTTGCTACATGCCGTCAGGGAGAAGGAACGGGCTAGATGCTGGACACCTCATGGAGATGAGAGGGAAGGGGAGATCCTGGACACCTGGTGAGGGAGGGAAGAGGAGGGGGAAGGGCATTGAGTTGTGTGAGAGGTAAAGGGAGACAGGGGAAGGTTTGCCTAGGATGTCAGATACCCTTGGACCGGCCCTGCGGGTCA
Organism: Ichthyophis bannanicus; assembly: GCA_033557465.1. Taxonomy (NCBI): domain Eukaryota; kingdom Metazoa; phylum Chordata; class Amphibia; order Gymnophiona; family Ichthyophiidae; genus Ichthyophis; species Ichthyophis bannanicus. Next base: position 140,914,746 of record CM066045.1, read on the forward strand.
GATAGGAGGAACCTTACCATGCTACCCCAAAAAGAGTGAATGAAAACACATGGATTCACTAAATAGCTCTTTCTTTCTGTTTGCAATATGGATACCACAAGAAATAAATACACACTGTGCCAGACCACTTCCGTTGAAGTACTTCAGTGCAGTTTTTATGCTGAAACACCCTCACAGATAGGGAAAATATCCGTCTCGGACCCTGAAGGAATACCTTCCCCTCTCCCCCCACCCTTCCAGGGAGCAGGAAGAATGCACCAGGGACCTGAGTTTTAGAACTGACCTGACATATGAGACATAGGAACTCCACTGTAGATATGTAGGGATGGTTTTGAAGCTGACAAAGAATCCAGAGAAAAGGAGAACAGGGATGGCAGTGACGGGCCCCACAAATGTTGCCACCTAGAACACAGAAAGCAATCTGCTAGCTTGGCAGAAAAGAACAGCGGTGCAGCCCCTCCGTCCACTATAGCCTTGCCTAGCGCCATCCCACTTTCTTCTGCATGGTCTAACAAATGGAGGGGCAAGCGGACAGCCCAGAAAGGGCAAAGAGCTCCCTCAAAGCACAAGAAGCGCCGAGTCCAGGCATCACATCTCCTGACCGTAAGAGCTCCACCAGCTTTTCTCACCTCAAGAGCTGCAATGCAAAAGGAAACTGTGGGAGCAGGAAAGGAGGAAGTCATGGGGGGGTGGGGGGGTTGGGGGGAAGGATGAGCAGAGCCCTAGGTGGAGCCCTTCCAGCCTCACATTCCTCTGTACTTGTTGCATATATGTTCCCTGTAAAAATAGTTATCTCCAAGTTATAATGCCCTGTTCAATGTAATTTCAGTTTGTTCAATGTAAACCGCACTGATGTAGAATAGCGCAGTATATAAGAGAATGTAAATAAATAAATAAATTCTCTTGTGCTTTCCAGTAAAGTCTAGGATCCTCCCACTTCTCCATTATTGCTTTTCATTTCTTACACCGCTGTACATTTTCTGCAGTGGTTTACTTTAACCTTCAGTTGAGCAAGGGACTCCTGCCGTAAACCGATTTGTGCTCTCCTTAATGCTCTGTTTCGGATCCTGGTTCCCAGGTCAAGAGTAAAGGGCAGGAATCAGAACACTGGCTTTAATGGCAGAATGACTGTCACTTCCTGGCTTCCCTAGGACACCACTCACCTGTACAGAGGTTGAAGCTGCTCCGATCAGAAGACCCAGAGACTGAGCTACTAGTGCTGTACAGGTGGCGAGGGCTGAGAAGAGCAGGAAGCGCCCCCCATCCGGGGGCTGTCCAGTCATCCAATAGACAATGCTGCAGTAAGCAATGGGGCAAATAACCTACAGAGGAATGCAACACAAGAAGCCATATGCAACTGGCAAGTCCGTGCAGTGACTCTTAATATACGGTTTAAAAAGTGTCAGATAATATGATAATATTAAGCTGCATGGAGAGGATGCCAGGAAACAGTCAGAACTGCTGGGCTCTCCTTTGCCACACATACCTGGAAAGGTACATCAGCCATAGTCTTGGCCAGGTAGTAAGCCTTCAGACTGTACCAGTAGTTGAGATGCTCCCTCATGAATACAGACATCTCCAAGGGAACTGTAAGTACATAGGCAGGACACATGTTACAAGCCCTTCTAGAAACTGCACCATTCACCCTTTCGTTCCTTTTCGTGGACAGGCTACTTCCGAGGCCCTATTCTGGGTCTGTTTAGCACTGCTTCCCCAGGGACCCTTTATATATTATCCACAGTATTGCAAAACTTGATGGTAGGGAAAGGGCAGGAGGTGCTTACAGGTGAGGACAGTTGGCATGAGGGCTGCAAACATGAGGAAGAGCATGGAGAAGAATAAGAAGCCGGTGTTGTTGAAGACTTTGCCTGCATCGTTCCCGATGTTCAGGTAGAGCAGACCAATCAGTATCCCAATACAGATGTGAGACATAAACCTCAGGTGAGTCAGTACCTGCAGAGATAAAAGGCAGGTAAGTAGTAGATAGGAATACAGGTGTGTAAGCAGCAGCAGATGACAGACTGCAACCTGCCTGCGCTAGGGGCTCATAGCAACAAACAGCATGAAAACAGCAACCTGCTGGAGTCAGGCTTCTGCTGAGCAACTTAATCAAATTCAACCAAACCTGGAGCAAATGAGCAGTTACTAAGCTCCTCAGTTTGACAGTGGAGGATGGAATAGTTTTAGATACTATGGGCTCAATATTCGACAGCCTTTGCACAGGTAACTTCCTTAGCTACCCATGTAAAGGCCTTAACCGAGATTTTTGAAGGGCACCTACATGGGTAGTGCCCTTCGAAAATCCAGGCTAAGTCCCTAGCGCACCCCGATGCTATCCGCATAGTATCGGGGCGTGTTAGGGGCATTCCGGGGCAGAATGGGGGGTGGAGGAAGGGGCTACATGGGTAGCAGTGATTTTCATTGCTATCCGTGTAGCCTTCTGCACCTTATAGGCGAGAAAAAAAAACACGCTATCTTTAAGACGCAAAAGGCTATGCGGGTAGCAACAAAACTCACTGCTACCCGTGTAGCCTCTGTGGCTCCTGGAGTGTCCAGGCTAACCCAGATATTCACTTTCGCCGGCAAAGGGGGTCGGTGGGAAGCACTGTTCTCTCTAAGCTGTGCGCGTGTGCGCGCGCACACACCTCACCGAGCGAGCGCACATACTTTACAACAGAGCGCACAAAAATTTCGGTTCTGATTCTGATAGAAAACAACAGACGTCTTAAAATTTAAAAGTTGTTGTGTATTTACGGTTTTCACAAGTTCTACAATACTTTCTAGTGCAATCAATGTGGTGTACATACTGTATTCTGATGTGTAGTCAAATTTTAAAGTATATAACTCCGAGTGTCGTTATGTGGCGCACAAAAATGTAACCTTCCTTCAAAAGCTGCACAGCTGATATTTTATGCGCACACAGCCTACAGAAAATTAGAGGGAACATTGGTGGGAAGGCTATGCGCCGCCACGGCACATACCCCGCCCAACTCAATATCGGACCCTATATGATCAATCACATGAAACGTTAGTGGGCAAAGAGTGGTGGTAAAGCTGCATCAAGCTGCAAAGAAGAGGGAGCTAAGTCAACCAACATGAAATTTAAGCAAGGCACTAATCCATGGGCTCTCAACCTAGTCCTTGGGACACACCCAGCCAGTCAGGTTTCAAGGATAATCACAATGAATATGCATGAGAGAGATTTGCATACAATGGAGGCAGTGCATGCAAATTCCTCTCATGCATATTACATTCACTGTGGCTATCTTGAAATATTGACTGGCTTGGTGTGTACCGAGAACTAGGTTGAGAAAACCCTGCTCTAATATATTCTTAAAGAAATTGGGTCAAACGCATAGTGCAAAGTGTGCCTTTGAGTCATTGCTGACTCCTAGCAACTCAGTAGCTCCTGGGTTTTCTTGACAGAGTGACTGGTAGTAGATTGCCAGGCCTTTCTTCCAAGGCAATGGAGGGTTAAGTGACTTGCCCAAGGTCATAAGGCATGCTAGTGGGAATCAAACCCTGGTCATTTGGGTTGCAAGCCAGTGCTCTGACCACTAGGTTATTCCTCCACTATTACATCTATGTACATACATCTTCTGGCCTTATATTTATTGTAATGACTGTCCTGTTGCATACAATGTAATAAAACATTGCAACAACATCCCAGGAAGGTCAGGAAAGAGCATAAAGAATTCTGGGCTGTTTTTGAGACCCTTCTAGCCAGTCTTGCCTTTCGGTTCTTAACCAGGGACGTAGCCATAAGTGGGCCTGGAGGGGAACAGGCCGCTCCAAGAATTTGATCATTTTACTTGTGGTTGAACTGCAGTTGCAAGTCATCATGACTTGTGAAAGAAAGACCTGTTCCACAGCCCCAGAAGAGTCCTATGTCTGACTCAAATCCCTGACTGGCACCTGGAGGGGAAGATGAGGAGGAGGAAGAGAAAGAGGCTGTTTGGCCAATCAAGAACTTGATCTTTTTCTTAGGCGGCCGATGCAGCAGCAGAATGGATATCAGCTGCGTGCATTTACAGGCGTTTTGCAGCAGGGCGCACAAATCATGGGGACGCTGCTTAAGCTCCACTATATGCTACAATGCCGACCCATTGCATGCTCTCCCACGGTTCCACCTCAGCTCGAGGCGGGGGGCTCCTACGATACTGTTGTGGTCTTTTTTTTCATGACCACACTGTACTGCAAATATCGCACCAGCTGCCCTGATCACTCCCTTCCACACTTTAGAAATACCGCAGTTGTGTGAAGGGTTCTCCCCTCTCTCTGCACCTCAATCCAGACTCCAACTGCTGCCATGGAGTTTTTCAGCACTGCAGTGCAGACCGAGCGGCGATCACGCTGGCAGCCCTCCCTCCACTGCTCATACTACATTAGCAGGGATGTAGCCATGAGTGGGCCTGGAGGGAACTATGAACCTGAAGGACTCTCCTCCCCCCCCCCCCACCCCCTTGTCTCTGCACCTTGATATGGACTCTGTTGTGCTATCGTCTTTTTTTTTTCTTTTGAGATCCCTAGAGAAGAGATTGCATTGCAGCAACAGTCTTCCCAGTCCTACTATTGCTGCATCCGCATGATTAAGTTATGGAGGCAGCATGAAGACCATTTCCATCCCTTCGCCTTGATCTGAGGTCCTGCAGCTCTGCGGTATTCTGGTTTTGTAAAGAGTGGCCGCAGAGCAGAGATGCAAGTTCCAGCTAGAGAGCATGTGCAGTAGGAGTCACTGCACCAGTTCCCATGGCTGCTGAATCAGAGCTACTATTGCAATAGTCACCAACATACCATCTGTCATTGATCTCACTGTTCTCTACCACTACTGCTGCAGTCAGGTGAAGATCTAAAATACTCAAGGCATTATTTGTTCAACAGTATAACTAGCATGGTTCAGTGCCCACCCATGTTAACTCTGGGCCCCCTCAAGAATCATATCCGGCTTCACCACTGTTCTTAACAAGCATTTGCATCCAATCCCAATGTGCTAAAGGATGGGAATTTAGCAAAAAGACTTCCTCAAAGTATCTTTCATGAAATGGGTTTCATTGAGAGGTCTGGGTCTTCATCACCTCAAGAGGAATGTTCTAGAATTACAAGAGCTTTTATGATTTCAAGGAAAATCCCAAAATGGAGAGAATATTTTAGACCAGTGATTCTCAACCCAGTCCTCTGAGACCCCCAGACCAGTCAGGATTTCAGGATATCCACAATGAATATGCATGAGATAGATATGGATTGCACTGCTTCCATTGTATGCAGATCTCTCTCATGCATATTCATTGTGGTTATCCTGAAAATCTGACTGGCCTGGGGGTCCCAGAGGACTGGGTTGAGAACCACTGGCTTAGATGCCAATATGCCTGGCGTGATGAAAAGGATGTTCTAAACTCTTGACCCTCACGATGGAATGTTTTTGACTTACCGTATCTCTCATGATAGAGATGAACGTTCTCTTGAAAAGGATAAAGAACTGGGTCAGCGTGCTAGTAGCAAATGTATGACTCTCAAGAGGAGCGACATCCTGGAGAAAATCGAGAAAGAGGGGTAAAATACAAATCTCATCTACTTATTGGTGGTAGAAGGGGAATTCCCACTCCACAAGGGGAAGATAGCAAATAATGAGAGGGATCCTAAATCTTCTAGCAATGGAGAGATCCACCATATGGGCTAGACAGAACCATATCACTCAATACTGGAAGAGATTAGTCCCATCCATTCATTTATCCAGAGAAGGACTTACAGACGAGATCTAGTCAGCTCACAAAAGAGACTACTTTCAGCCAACAATAGAAAGACTGAGAGAGAAATCCCAGTCAAGAATGAGGCAAGAGAGCTACTCTATCCAAGAGTGATTACTAATATATAATGGAAAGTGAGAACCATCCCAAACAATGGTATTAATGAGGCCACCTCCAATGAAGCATATTCAGCGGCAATAACCTGATTAGTGCCGCTGTATATCTCCCCCTACACCCCCCCCCCAAGCCATCTAAATGCCCCATCATTAACTGGTTAGTGATGGGGCACTCCAAGGACTGAGCAGGGGATGGCACCATTAGCTAGCTGGTGAGCGGCAATATTTAGCCATTAACTGGGTCACCAACCACCTAAAGTTGAGAGGCGGAAGAATGTCCTAGCTTTTAATGCCACCGCTAACGGCTGCAAAAGAGCAATCTGGCCAAACCAGATATTCCATCAATCACTACCTTGAAAATATGTAAATACGTTAAACAATTATGTTGCTAGAATGTATTGTTTCAGCTTGAGACTTTCTCAGCGTATTTAATTAGATTATCAAATTATGTTAATCCATCAACAATGTTCCTTGTGAGAGTTACATTTATATTTGTTCCCTGTTCTGTTGTAACTAATTAGTTGTTTGTAAATTACAGTGCTGGCTGCCGGATGTGGCCCGGCACTGAATATCTGGGTTTAATTTAAAGCGGGCACCGCTGAAAATGTCCCCTAGAGAGTAAGAGACAGGTCTTCCATTCTCACAGCGCACCCCCTTTCCTGGGACACTCCCTAGCCAGTCAGCTTTTCAGGATATACATAATATATATACACGTACATTTATCTCATGTATATTTGCTGTAGATATTTTTTGGGTATGTCCTGAGGACTGAGTTGAAAACAGCGGCCACAGAGTGATTGTTGGAGTCCTCCACTCCCTGGTCCACCTCTCAAGAATGTTCGCCTATTGCCAGTCCTCCTGCTGATACACCCCCACTCCCACCGTCATAAGCTGGTCTCCGACTTACCCAGCTGCCTTGGTTGCTGGGTTTGTTAAATTTTGGGTAGTGCCCAGTTCAATAATCAGTCCTCTCCCTCCCATCCTCTTACCCTCCCCTCCCTAAAAGCTCTGCCTGTTATTTAGTTACAAAAGGTTCTATGACCTCGATCTTGGGGATCCCTTGACCAGTCTGATTTCCAGCCTCTTCCCAATGCGAGAGATCTGCATGCAAATCTAGCTTGCCCATATTGACTGCAGATAACCTGAAAACCAGACTGATCAAAAGATCCCTCAGGACTGAGTGGAGAACATAGGGTGGGGGCAGCAGAAAGCGATGTCTGGAGCAGAGTTTCCATAGAATTAGCTCTTTTTTTTTCAGTCTCTCTGAGGTTTGCCAAGACATCTCTTACCGCTAAAGAGCGGGCATGGCAAGTCAAACCGTCGCGCTTCTCTGCCATGGCACACATTCCATCCTGCACAGCTCGGATTAGGATTGGGTTCAGGTCGCCATATTCGCCAGATGCCACCTCTATAACTGCAGAAAACATGGAGTATAAGCTACAGGTTCTCCAGGATCTTTGTCCCCTCACCTCCCACAAATGGGAAGAAAACAAAAACAGCAGCTACAGTATACCTTGGTCGTTTGATTGGAAAAAGACAAATCCCCAGTGCCAGGTGGCCATGAGATCAGAGGAATCAAGCTGACGAGGTCAAGGGCTTTGAAAATTTACCGGGGGGGGGGGGGGGAAATGTGAATCTTCACAATAATATCACACCTAAGTAATGTTTTCTAAAATGAAGAAGCCTATCTGATACTGATAATGATGTTAAGACTGTCCCAGAGCAAGCAGGACACTCTAGTTTTATACAGTTATGAGTTGTTTGTATGTTAACTGGTTGCAATACAGCAGACGGGGACCACTGTATTGAAGAGCTGCCTCTCTTTCTCTTAAAACTGTCTTAAATTGCAGAGATGAGACGACAGTAATAACAGCTATGTGATGGGGTGTGATTAGGGAAACTTGGGAATTGTACACTGGATGGGAAAGTGGGAATTAGAGTTGATGTTTCTTTTCTAGATACTGTCTTTGGTATGCTGCGTCCATGCATTCTGTATGTGGCTAACATACAGTGGTCATGTTGTCAGTATGTATTCCTCCATGCAATAAAAATATCGAAATAAGAAAAAAAAAGACAATTTACCTTGTGAACCAGCTAAATGTAATCCTCTGACAACTATCTACAGGGTCGCCAAGAGTCAACATCAACGCAAGGGCACTTAACAACAACAAATTTCACTAGTAACTTTATCTGATCAAAATTCTGGGCAGCATGTGTCTGAAATTCCAACTCCATCTCCTGGTAACCTCTGGGTACTAACAAACTAAGTGATACTGGCAGCCTGAACAACCCATTCCCTCCCAGTGTTTACATTTTTGAAAGGATACTGGTGGCCTTAACTCTGCCCTCCCCTCCGACTCCCCAGTGGTCCCCCACTAAGCCTTTAAAACAAATTATGGCTGCCTCAAAGCCCTATTGCTCATCCTATTTTAACATCATACCCAAATGCCCCACTGCAAAGGGGCCTATAATGAAGTAGTAATAATAGTAATAAACTTATGAACGAGAGCTGGATCTACCCTTGTCTTTAAAGCCAGCACTTTCATTAGAACAAATCCCATCCAGGCCCATCCTTCCTCTTCTCCAGCATACACCTACCTCCACAAAGCAAGAGGTCCCAGGAAGACTGGAGGTGTGTGGGACTTACTGTAATCAGCAGGATTGTGATACGTGGGGCACTGTAGGCCAAGTTGCTTCAGGTAAGGAATAAGATGCTTCACTGCCCCTTTAAATATACACTGGCCCTGGCTCAGAATATACAACTGTGAAAGACAAAAGAGACGAGAAAGGGACAGTCGGCTCTCCAGCACACTCCCAGCTAGGACCGTACCAAGCTAGAAATGTGCCCTGTGCAACTAACAGATGTCACGCCCCCCCCCCCTTCTGCCCCAGCCATGTGCAGTAACTCACTCTTTTTGAACTTCCTGGAAGCCCAATGATGATGGCAGTGCCCTTTCTGCACCTTTGCCCTGTGAGGCCACCACGGCCGGCCCAGGGGTATCTGCTGCCCTTGGCAGGCCCTCTGTGCCACCCCCACCCGACTGCAGCACCACCTGGCCCACCATGCTGCTCCCCCTGGCATCCATCTTCTCACCTGAGGGAGGGGAGGCGGCACAGCGATCCCGCCTTCTGCTGAAGCGGTGGCTGAACTGCCACTTCAGCACCGCCTTGGCCTTAAAGTGCCCACACGCATGTGTGCTCACGGCCTGCCGCTCTTACCCCCCTTTGATGCAACTTCCTCTCGAAGGGGACAGGAGTGGCAGGCTGTAACTGCACACACTCACACAGGCGTTTTAAAGCCCGTTATGGCGCTGAAGCAGCAGTCCAGCTGCCGCTTCATGGGGGGGGGGGAGGGGTAGCCATGCCACCCACCAGGGTCTGCAGCCCCAGGCACCTGCCTAGTGGACAGGCCAGTCCTGGCAGCCACACTGCTTGCACAGCCCTTGGTATGGCCCTGCTCACAGCCATCTCTCCATTGCATTGATACCCATCGATCACTCCCCCACCCAGGTCCCTGTCGCATTTGCCATCTATCCTCCATCACTACTCACCTTGTCAAACATTTCAAACAGTTTAGCACTAGGCTGATGTATGGAGCAAATGATGGTGCGGCCCCCCTGGGCCAGAGACTTCAGCAGAGAGACCACCTGAAAGCAGGAGGCACTATCTAGACCACTGCAAGAGAAGAGAGAGAGAGCACTGGAATATATGAGCAAAAAAGCCAAATAGGTGAAAGTCCTCTCCTCCAACAAAGCCTAAGTAATGTCAGCGTTCAGGACAGATTACACAGCCTGTTCTTATTAGCAGCCTGTACAATATCCGGGAGAGAACTACTTACAGCTACATGTCACAAGAGTTCTGGCCACACACCCTTTCCAATGCACAGCTTGTGGCTGTGAGACAGGGCGATATGTGCTGCTTCTCCTCATTCCATGACAGAGTGATGATGGTGGGTGCAGTGGGATGGAGAAGACAGGTCTATTCTTACCTGGTTGGCTCATCAAAGAACATGACAGGTGGGTTATTAACCAGCTCCTGTGCAATTGCCAGACGTTTGCGCTGCCCACCAGACAGCAACAAGGTCCGAGTATATACGCATTCCAACAGTCCCAGAGCCGTAAGAATCTCATCAACCTGGTTGGGAGGAGGAGAGGAAGAAAACCTTACTGCATGAGGTAATACAAATGCTGAAAATGCAATGTGAACAACCACATGGCTTCTCACTGCCTGCATCACACAACGCCAGACTCTCTCCCCTCTCCCGCCCCCTTCACTCTCAACTGCCCTCAGCCTTCACCCCCATCTATAATGGAGAAAGCTGCAGATGAAGTGCTCTTCCCATTCTTGCAGTGATGGGACACCAGACTCAGCTGGATACAGCACAATTTCACTTTATCATCTGCCTTTTCATGCAGGAGCTCAAGATGAAAGCACAACATTGTAAAATAAACAATGAATAAATAGACATGCATAAAACAACTAACCTGAATATAGAAACTAAATGAATGAGCTGATAATAGGAACTAAAACATTAACAATATATCCATCATACAGAATAATACAGTAGAAACCAAGAAACTTAATAAGCTATTAAATGGGCCAAATTAAAGGCAGCCTCCATCTAAAAGCATCAAGGCAATTTTCAAACCAGCATCAAAATAAATCAAGCATGATATAATAAAAAAGAACAAGCTCAAAATTCTGATTGGAAAATACTTTTTAGCCATTCCCTAAACATAGAATATTGCAGAGCTCAGAGACACTGGCCCATTTCACCTCAGATACTGCTGGTTATAACTAATAAAGCCTCATTAGCCGAATGTAAAATGTGGCTAGGGCTATAAGATGATAACTCCTTAAATACGGTGGACCACTGCCCTTTAAAGTAGAGAAGTGAACTCCCACTGAGGGTTCACATGTGCGCAGGGCCGTCACGAGAGAAAGAAAAAACAGGCACTTGCTTGGGGCAGGCATGGATTTAGGGAAAAACAAGTAGGACTGTTGCCTAGGGCGCTATGCACTAATGGGTGCCGAGAGGAGTCTTGAGCATGTGTGCAAACCATTATCCACATATTTGCTCTTGCCACCACTATTCGTGGATTTTCAGTGGCCACTATGCAGCTGGACAGAACTATCTGCCAGGTTGTCAGAAGTCGACACTGACTCAAGGACACACAGCCACAACAGCAACTGGTGCTGTTGGAGAGCCTTCCAGACAACAAAAAAGTAGTCCTAAAATCATCCAGATAGTTATCGAGATAGCGTCTGAATATTCCCGCTTTCTGGATAAGGAGCAGTGGGCTGCTCTATATGTATATCCGGATAGCGGTGCTGAAAAATGTATTTTATTTAAGTGTTGCGGCCAGTGTTAAAAAAATACCTGACTGCACAGTTTAAATATCTATAAATGATCTCCTCTGGGGACGAGGGAATATATACAGTACCTGCTTGTAAACTGCTCAGAATGCGTTCACAGATGGGTGGTATATAAATAGAATAGAATCTCCTATATGATAAAGTAACCCATTCATGGAAAGACACAATGATGGGTCAGAATTTGCAGGCTCATCTAATCATACTACCTCCTTTTCACTTTATCTGCTCTCATCCATCTAAGAGTTTCACCCAGACCCTGATTCAAAGTACTGATTGTTTGGGTATCAAAGGAAGAGCTGGACGTCACCAGCATATATTTGAAAACGTAGCTCAGTTTTATGTAGAACCTTTTCCAAGGGAACAAATTCAAACATTAAATAGTACAGGAGGCAAGATGAATCTTTGAGTGCTGCCTTCTAGGAAAGAGAGAGACCTGCTTAGCACGCAACATGCAAAAATGTGAAAGGCAAGACAACGAGGAGACGATTTTCACATCAGGGCGGTCAGCTGCCCTTCTTAATATTGTCAGGATACTGAGCAGACGTGTCCGGATACGAGCTGCGGCTGAATGTCTGGCTAAGCAGCATTATTCAGATAAATGCCAGCACTTACCAGATAGTGCTATGTTCAGCGGGCACTTACATGAACTGCAACTTAGGCCTGATTTTCATATGGCCTAAGTTGCCTGAATAAGGGCCGACTGAAAATGGCACTAACTGAATAAAGTTGGCACTTATCCGGACAGCCTCACCCCATCCAGGCGCCAGCCCTGCACTAACTGGTAGTGCTGGGGGGCTATTCAGCGGCACTATCCAAATGGGACGTCCAAGTGCAATCCGGGACGTCAAAGCCAGAACGTCTGAGAATAAAGGCAGGCACGTGCAAGTTCAGGCACAATTCCAGAAACATGGACATGCCTGATATGCACCTGTATCAAATGTCTATATAGACTTCCCCAGGAGAGCATTTCAGAACCAAGATGTCTAATAGCATAATGGATAGAGCTGTGACTTAAGAGTTAGGTAGCCAAGGTTCAAATCCCACTGTGGGACTTTGTAATCTAAAGGTAGGTCACTTAATTCTCCACTCACTGGATGTTTTAAGGTGAAAACAAACACTTTCCTGACACCTATTGATGCCTGGAGCAGGAATAAACATGTACGTACCTGCAGATGGCTCCACTGCTTTTGGGATTGAATGTCCCTGTACTGGAAACGTCTGCAAATGGCATTTGTAGAATGGGGTCACTGAGACGTGTCCGTGATTTTGACATCCACTTGCATGTTTGCAGACGTCCAAACCATGACTAAACCTTTTAGAATGACCCTCACAGTGCCGCTGAATCTCTTGGTCAGCCTCCCACTGGCAGTCCAGCTAAGAGCCTCCAAAATACCAGAATCTATAAGATTGAAAGGTGGCTGAGAACTCAAAGAGGAGTAATCAAGAGGCATTTCCTTAATCCAACTCCAAATAAAGACGTCCAACAAAGTTTTAGTAAAAAAAACCTTCCAGTAATAGACTCCTACACAGAGTCTGAAGAGTCACCCTAATCAAGAGATCATGCTTTCCAGCAATTAACTTAGAAATGGGATATTTGAAGTAGATCTGCAGGCAGAATCTGAAGAAGCTGCTGCATTAAAATGTTCTTAAAGGATCCTTAGGAAGCATTAGCTATTTAAGATGTTCCCATAAACATTTCTTGGCAAAGTTCAAAAGCCATGATGGACACTGGTCATCTGCAATAGCACAACCCATTACATCAAAAGGGTCAAACTGCACAGTAGGACTGCACATATATCCCTGGCTTGCCATTTGCTCCAGAAAGCCCACTGAACTATCCTAACTCTTCTCAAATCTTTTGAATCCTCTCTGAAAAGGATTCAGCAAGGTGATAATATCAGTTGGAAGCAGTCAAACATAACTGGGAATCAACAAGTAATAATTTACAACCCAAAGCACTTCCTGAGATGATTAAAGCGGAAAAGTGATCTTTCTTGGCAGCTGAAATTGCTTACTATCCATTCTTTAATGGAGTTTCTTTAGAAGACATTTCCCATTCTCTCTGATTTAAGGTCTTGTTGTTTAAGATCATGGAGCCAATGGGCCATCTTAGATCTCAAGATCTGAGGTCTGCCTCATATTCGAAATGAGTTATGCGTTTGCCAGCAGGCGGCGAATGCATAACACACTTATCTGGCTATTTTCAGCTTATCTAGGACAAAATTTGGCCATTTAACTCATTAAACAGACAGATTTTATCTGGATAATAGAGACCCAAGTTTGGGGAGGGGTGGTGATGGAACTGACAGCCATCCATTTAGCGTGATACTCGGCTGCTAAATAGCTAAGTGATAATTTAGGTCTGCTGAACAGTGGTCACTGCCTATATGTGTATTCAACAGTGCTCATAGAGAAAGCATTGCTGAATATAAGTATAAAGATAAAAGCCAGCCAATCCTCGGGATTAACTTAAACGGTGGTCATTCTGCCTGAAAATCAGGCCTCAAGCTGACTGAAAATGTTTCCAATGCCTCAAGAAAATTATCTGGAATCATAATGGCAGCAACTTTCAAAAGGGCCTTTTGTGGGTAAACGTGTCCTGTGGATAGCATTGGGGAGGGGGTGGAGATGGAAAGAAATCCCTGCACATTCTTTATCCCAGGCACTTTGCTTGGCACCTGCAAACCTTTGAAAATAGGCTTGCAAACCTTGTACCTCTAGGCTGTCAGGCTAAAACCTCAAGGTAGGCTTGAATCATGGTCAGCTCTGAAGTCCTAACACCAGTGATCTGGAGGAATCAAAAGCCTAGAGTCAGACTGTACCAGGTAGCTCTCAAGCCACACTGCTCGGTACCAGGCATTGACTGGCGCTCATTTAAGAGATTGCTGAGAAGCAGAGAGTCGTTCCCAGCCATCTGAAGGCTAACCAGCCCTCTTTCTATGAAACTTCCTAAACATAAAATCTTTGTCAATTTTCTGCCCTTCAGGCTTCTAGTTCTAATGCTAATTCCTGCTCCAGCCTTGTGACCTGCTTGGTGAGTCCAGTTGAAGATTTGAAGCAATGGCCCAACTCCAGTTCTGCTCTTGCTCTCTCTGTCTGCAAGTTCCATCAGATTAAACAGTCCCCCCACTTTTTCTGTGATGAGAACATCAGAAGGAGCTCTCCCTCCAGCCCCGCAACCCCAGACTCAGCCCTTCCCCATTTCTGCTGCAGTGGGAAAAGACTCACCAGCTCTTTCTTCACTTCCTGTTTCTCATTCAGTTTAAGATTTGCTGAAACCTGTGAAATCCAAGAGAAAAAAGGGCTTATTTCAAGGACAACATAAAGGGTCTAAAAGGGAATAGAAGGTTCCACTCAGCAGCTGAATCAAGTATCGACACCAGATGTATGCACGCTATCTGCAACAACGGCCAATGTCAGCTGCACCAAGCATGCTTGCCCTTCGCACTCCATGCCAGCTGCATCTATGCCAGCCATGCTCTGGCAGTTGTACCGTAGCAGTTTCAGAAAGCATACCTATCGTCTTCACCCATACCCCAGGCCACCTGCTTTCGGACAACTTATAAGGTGAGATAAAAATATACAGAGAAATAGGCCCCTCCCCAAGAGGGCTTCTCATGTAAGGCCCTCACTTACTGGTGGGCATTAAATTATTCTGCTTACTAACTATGCCCTTAATGCAAAGTAATGCACATTAGTAACTGAGGGGGCATATTCAGTGGAGGCGGCCAGCATCATTAAAGCAGCTGGCTGTCACTGCTTTAAATAATGTCCACATATTCAATGCTGGGGCCATAACTGCTCACTGGCACTGAATATTCGGATTGCCCTGTTAGTGTTTTACCTAACCGGTCAAAGGCAATATTCAGCTACTGGTCGGATAGCTAAACCGGCTAAAGTTAGGATGGCCTTTTTTCTTTCAAATTTTAGCCAGTTTAGGTTAGCTGGTTAGTAGTTGAATCTCACTGCTGAGGAGTAGCCTAGTGGTTAGAGCACCAGCTAGCTGAGCAAGAGACCAGGGTTTAGTTCCCACTAACACTCCTTGTGGCCTTGGGCAAGTCACTTAACCCTCCATTGCCTCAAAAGACAGGCCTGGCAATCTGCTTCCGGTCACACTGCCAAGAAAACCCAGGAGTCAGTAGCGGCTCAAAGGCGCACGTTGCATTGCGTTTGCATCACCGCTGACTGGATAACCTATGTCTCTGCTGCTTCTCCACCCCAACATTAAGTGCTTAGTGTTGGGATGTTTAAACTGGGTGGGAGGGACATTCAGCAGCACTGACTGATATAATGCCACCGACTATCCCAAGTCTGCTAACCCGCCAAACTGCTTTGAATATGCCCCACTGAGGCTGAAGTGACTCGCCCAATACAAAAAGGAGTATCAGTGGGAGATTTGAACCCAGTTTGTCAGCCACCTGATGTAACCACTAGCCACTCCTCCATGCCACTGGTGGAGGCCAGCACACTAACAGAATTTAAGCAGATATAGAGGGCAGTGGTAGGAATAGGACGGAAAGGTTAAAATGTCTCATATCCCCTCGTGTTAAACGTATCCCCCAACTGTGTTGTGACCACTTTGATCGAAGGATAAGGTGGTATACAAAACTGTCTAAATAAATAACGACACGGATGGGGAGGGAGTGTGCAGCTGGTGTCTGTTTCAGTAGGGGAATTTATAGGGTAAATTGTCAAACTGTCGACAATAGGACAGAGTCACAGGCCCTTCCTGCCAGTTTTCACAGCAAATGTATGTGTGCACTTTTCTTATTAAGTTACGGATGCCGTTCTATGAATTATGAGCTGCCTGACTGAAGACTAAACATAGTTTAGGACAACTATCTAGAGGGTCGCTATGAGTTGACACTGACTCAAGGGCACTTAACAACAACATTTTAAGTTATTTGCTGTTTCTTAGTGCATTCGTAAGTGTATATATAGGTTATAGATCTAAAACAATGGAATGGAATGATGGTAGTTCATTGCATTTAAGAATCAATCAATGCAGATTATTTTCATTCCTCTCCCTTCCCTCCCAGGCACATTCATGGAGGAGAAGTGTCAGACAGCCAAATACATGAAGAATCACTGTTTACCTAGGTACATGGATTTAAAAGTTATCCTCTATAGTCTCATTTACCCAAAGTCAAAGAGACCCAGAGGAAGACAACTGGACAGAATCGAAATGCCATTTGACCTTTACATGCCTTCATCTGCCATGGTTCTTTTTAAGTAGTATGGGACCCTCTTACTAAATCCCATTAAGGTTTTAACACACGGTAAGTATAAAGCCAACTGTCAGGGATGTAACCAGCATCTTCCCAGCAGTTGGCGTGTAGATGCATATGGTAACGTGTCGTGCAATTAATGTTGGTGCATCGAACAATACCTTCATCTGCACTAACTGCCACTGTGATCATGAGCAGGCAATGTGCTAACCACAATGTGCATTCAATACCCACACTGCATCCCTAACCCACCCAGGCGTTTCCCCATCACACGATGGTTGACTAAACCACATTGAGCAAAATCACTCACTATCATGTTAGATGTTACTGCATTGAAATGCACATTAACCACATACAGGGATTTAGTAAAAGGGCCCCTGTGATACCAAGGACTCCTGCTCACTGCATCAGTGTCATCTGACTCCATGCCAGCTGCGCCATCTTCACCCATACTAAGTGCAGCAAGTAGCCATGCCACTCTTTCCCCACTTTCTGAGCTCCATGGTGTTCCTTCACCCCAGCCGGCGTCCATCAGATACACAGGTTCAGGCACAGTGTGACGGACACTCACCATCATGGCTTCCAAGACAGTCAGTTGTGGCAATAGCATGTCATCCTGCATAATGTAACATGACATTTTTCGGAAAGTGCGGAGATCTCGCTGCTGCCCATTCACCAGGACTCGTCCCTTCATACCGGTCTCCCTGAAACACACAAAGAGAACATCTCACTCTGTCACTGAACCCCAGTCCCAGTCTCACTGTGTCACTATGGGGCATGTTTACCATTAGCGTGGGGGTTTGACGTGCACTGAGGGCACTTTGCTAAGAGTCAGCATGAGGCTCCATGCTAAAAATTCCATGCTAATCAGAGTGTAGGATTGGGTGGGTTAAGGGCATAAGATGGGCATTAACAGTGCGTTGCAATTAGCATGGCACTAACCACGCCTGTTACACTTAGTGCCACCTCAGTGGGTAGTATTAAGTGCAGCCACGTACCGGTTAGCACGGTGTTGTGTATTAGCATTGTGCCATCGACATGGGGATGGTTGCACACACCTCCAAAACTTAACCTCCGTGTAATATGAAGACGCAATCGCATGCTACCGGTGTGCACCTTAGTAAACATGTTCCTATGCCGCCATCTTTCCCTCCCTCCATCACTGTGACCCCTTTTTTACTGTGTCTCCTTCATCACGCTCACACTGCATCCTTCGTCTCTCCGTCCATCACTCCATTTGCCATCTCTCTGCCACTCTGTCCTCCTGGCTTCTCCCCTCATGGTATTTGCCATTTCCCATTGCATCACTGCAGCAGACACAGGGCAGCTTACTAGCATGACAGTTTTGCATGTCTGTTGCCAACCTGATTCCTCATGGTCTTTTGCCATAGACAGAGAACGGAAGAAAAGCCTCACTAAATCAGGCCCCTAGCAGTAAAAAGAATTACTACCACTGTTTCGCTGCTTCCTGTCCCCCCCCCCCCCCTCCATGATTGGCTGCTTGTCAACAAACTCTATTATAGTACATCCAGTCATTTCCAAGATCATATGTCCCAATTTCTCAGTCCCTCACAAAGTCTTACTGTCTCTCCTTTATAATTCCCTTCCTCATATTCACCCTTACTGTCTCACATGCAAACATTTAGGACAAGGAACGTCCCAGGTCTTTGGAACAGTCTAATATTTTCTTGTAAAGATATATACAGCAACAAAATGTAAGTTTCTTTCAGATGTTTGGACTTTTCCCAATTTTCAGACATTCAGTTTAAGAAACCTTTTAAACGTACATTAGAAATGGTTAACGCACAGAAGGTTAACAGGCATTTCATTGATCTTGTGCCCACTTAAAGTATGCTAAGGAAACAAATATGTATCCCTACTTTCCTGTACAGTCTGGAAAATGAAAGTAGTGACAGTCGACATCATGGAAATCAACAGAGCCTTTTGAGAGAAGACAGGGGAGTTTCACCATAGCAAATCAAGAACAGTACAAGGCTATTTATTCAGGAGTGAAGTCAGATACAAGGGAGTGGTTTTTATTCTAAATAAAAAAACTTCAGTGATGTTACTGTCTTCTCATACTTGGTCTGAAAAGATTATCGAACTGAAGTGTCCGGGATGTGCATTTGTCAGTATGTATTGGTTTGTTTCAGCATCTTAATTTTAGTGCTTGCTAAAATTGATTTAATATGCATTAGATTATGAATTAATGTGTGTACAATCAATTTAGGCAATGTTGTAAAGTTTAATACATTTGTTGTAATGCACATTAACAAATATATTAAACCAAGATATGAAACAAACTGAAAAAAGCCCTAACATTTGGAAAAATTCAGAAAAATCCAAAAACAAACAAACTAACGAAAACATTTTTGGCCATACACATCCCCATAAAAGCTTCAAAGTTAACTAAATAATGCCCTGATGAAATTTATTTTATTTCAATTTATCATCCAAAGCAAAGCAATTCTACAACATTAAATAGCATAAAACAACCCCACCCCCTTTCTACCAACCAAAATCCCCCAACACCCTATCCCTGCATTAATAAAGGCACCAAATGAAGATGCAGAAAGAGGCAAAACTGAGCAATGCCATTGAACATGCGGATAAATTTTGCACTGCAGATTATTTCAGTGCTAAAGCAGGATGCCGAAGCTCTGAGGATATTGTGGGCTCAGAGCGCGACTTAATAGAACAGAGAATTTCTGTTATATCGACCAGTTTTGTATAACTATTGCAGGCCAGGGAAAGACCAGCTAGCCCTGCAAGGCATCTACAGTAATAGCACAGTAAAAATCAAATAGATTACATCTGCAAAGAGAAGATTTAGAAATACGTACACAGAATGCAACCCCCTCCTCCCCCCCCAAAAAACAAATACAAAAAACAGAGTTGGGCATTCTGGATGATATCGTACCCTTATCTGTACCAAGAAACAGGGGCATGTCTACTTAAGGAATTTAACATGTGTTAAGTGCCCAACCTGTTTTATTTCTATGGATGCAGTGGCACTTTATACACATTAACTTTTAATAAACATGCCCCAAAGATTAAGTAACAGAGAAAGGATAAAAAATCAGAAATCTGGAATATTTCAAGAATACAAAAAGAAAAAAAAGTTCAAAAAAAATTAAAAAACAGATTAAGATGAAATGATCTTAAAAACAACCCCAAGAGACTTTGGCTTCAGATAAAAATAGTGCTTAGAAGAAATAGCAGAATCAATATAGAGAGAAAGCATAAAGAAAGAGAAGACAGCATGGATGACCTCTGAAACCCTAAATCAAATGTCACTGAGGAAAAATATGTAACAAGCAAAATACAAGCCAATAAACAGGGAAACATTAAGACACTGTAGAGAGACAAAAGAAAGATACATCCAACAACAAATGTAAAGAACTCCAAGAACTGGAATACACATCAGTTGCCTAAATTTCTTGAAAATAAAAGAATCAGAAATAGAAAATGGTCTTGACAAGACTCTGAGTTCCAAAGAGAAGGGACTGTCTCTCTGCCTGTATCTGTACGGTGTTTCATGTGTGCAGTAGTGCTAGATAAAGGACTAAGATTAGCAACAGAGTGAAGGAAAGTAATTTACTACTGTAAGAGGAAGAAATTAATAAAAGTTGAGAGGAGTCTCTTGGACAAGAGTGCTGAAACTACTACTACTACTACTAAGCATTTATAAACGCTACCAGGCGCACGCAGCGCTGTACAATGAAAACACAAAAAGACAGCCCCTGCTCAAAAGAGCTTACAATCTAAAAAGACAAAGCAAGAAAAGGAGTAGAAAAAAGATAAGAACAAGGGCAAAGAGACAAGAGCAGGAGAGACAGGACAAAGGAAAGAGGTAAGAACAAGTGGTTACTGGGCAGGCTAGATGGACCATACTGGTCTTTATCTGCCGTCATTTAATATGTTAATATATTAAGTGTAAGAGGAAGAAAGAAAGGTGAAATAAAAGAGGGGAAGGAAGGAGAACAGCAAAATCAAGAGCCAAAGGCAGAGGCGAAAAGATGAGCTTTTAACTTGAGTTTGAAGAGGGGCAAAGAAAATGCCTGACATATAGACAAAGGAAGTTTATTCCAAGCGTATGGAGCAGCAAGGTGAAAAGAGCGGAATCTGGAGTTGGCAGTAGAGGAGAAGGGCATAGCAAGAAGCAACTGGGAAGAAGAACGAAGTACACGAGGGGGGAAATAGGGAGAAATGAGAGGAGAAAGGTACTGAGGAGCCACAGAGTGAATGCACTTATAGGTCAGAAGGAGAAGCTTAAAGTGAATAGGGAAACGGATAGGGAGCCAGTGAAGAGATCTCAGGAGAGGAGTGATGTGGGCAAAACGAGGCTGATGGAAAATCAAACGGGCAGCGGAGTGCTGAATAGACTGAAGAGGGAAGAGATGAGACTGAGGGGGACCAGCAAAAAGGAGGTTACAATAATCAAGGTGGGAGGTGATTAGGGAATGGATGAGAGTTTTAGTAGTGAGCTCAGAGAGAAAGGGGCGGATTTTGCCAATGTTGAAGAGAAAGAAGCGACAGGTCTTAGCGATGAGTTGGATATGAGAGGAGAAAGAGAGCGAAGAGTCAAATATAACACCCAAATTGCGAGCAGATGAAACAGGCTGGAGAACAGAGCCATCAACAGAGACTGAAAAAGAAGAAGGAGAAAGGGAAATTTTAGGAGAAAAAATGAGAAGTTCAGTCTTGGGCATGTTCAATTTCAGGCGACGATGGAACATCCAGGCAGCAATGGCAGAGAGACAGCAAGAGATCTGGGACTGGAAAACAGAAGAAAGATCAGGAGTAAAGAGATAGATTTGGGAGTCATCAGCATAGAGATGGTACTGAAAACCATGAGAGAAAATAAGCGCACCAAGGGATTGGGTATAGAGAGAAAAAAGAAGGGGACCCAAGACAGAACCCTGGGGGACACCAACCGAGAGCAGGGTTACAGAGGAGGAGGAGCCTCCAGAACATACACTAAAGGAGTGATGGGAGAGATTGTTCTCTCCTGGTTCTCCTCATATCTCTCCCATCGCTCCTTTAGTGTATGTTCTGGAGGCTCCTCCTCCTCTGTTACCCTGTTGAGTCCCTAAAGCCAAGAGAGGACAAAGTGTCAAGGAGAAGATCATGGTCAACAGTGTCAAAGGCAGCAGAAAGGTCAAGGAAGATAAGGACAAAGTAAAGGCCTTTAGATTTAGCCAGGAACAAGTCACTGGAGACTTTGACAAGAGCAGTTTCAGTAGAGTACAAAGGACGAAAACCGGATTGTAAGGGATTGAGAAGAGCATGGGAAGAGAGGAAGTCAAGACAACGGCAGTAAACCGCACGTTCGAGCAGTTTAGAAATGAAAGGAAGGAGAGAGATGGGGCGATAATTAAAAGGACAAGAAGGATCAAGTGAGGGTTTCTTAAGGAGAGGCATGACCACAGCATGTTTAAAGTCAGCCGGGACAGTAGCAGTGGAGAGCGAAAGGTTGAGAATATGAGAAATGGAGGGGACAACGGTAGATGAAATAGAGGAGAGGAGATGGGAGGAGATAGGATCAGAGGAGCAAGTGGTGAGCTTGGAGGAGGAGAGAAGAAGAGCAGTTTCATCAATAGAAATCGTGGAGAAGGAAGAGAGGGTAGGATGAGAAGGGGGGAGAGAATGACAGCAGGAAAGGGAAATCGGGGATTTAGAGGGAAACTGAAGAGTGATCTTATGGATTTTATCATGGAAGTAATCAGCCAGAGCATGGGCAGAAAGGGAAGGAGAGATCAGAGGCGGAGACACTTTGAGGAGAGAATTGAGAGCAATGAAGAGACGGTGAGGATCAGAGGCATGAGAATTAGTCAGGTGAACAAAGTAGTCTTGTTTGGCAAGAGCTAAAGCAGATTTGAAAGAGCAGAGCATGAATTTGAAATGAAGGAAATCTTCAGGGGAGTGGGATTTGAGCCAGGTACGCTCAGCAGAGCGGGCACAGGAGCGAAGATAGCAAGTAGTGGGAGAGAGCCAGGGCTGAGGTAAGGACGCCTTAAAAGATGAGGGATGAGAGGAGCGAAAACATCCAGAGCTGAGAAGAGCGCAGCATTATAGGACATCACTGCCATATCAACAGACTTGGAGGACAAAACAGAGGAGAGAGAAGGAGAAATGGTAGAGGAGAGAACCAGGGGATCAATGGCAAGAAGGTTCCTAAAAAGAGTGGAGGAGACAGGACGAGGCAGGGGGGGAGGGAGGTGAAGATTAAAGGAGAGAAGGTGATGATCAGATAAAGGAAGAACAGTATTACTGAAGTTAGAGGGAGAGGAGCAAGAAAAGAAAACCAGATCCAGACAATGGCCATGAAGGTGAGTGGGGGAAGAGGAATAAAGTTGAAGGCCAAATGAGGAGGTAAGAAAGAGGATCAGAGGGATTATAAACATGGATGTTAAAATCACCAAGAATAAGAGTAGGGGAGGTAGGGATAAGAAAGAGGGAAAGCCAAGAGTCAAAGTCAGAGAGAAAAGAAGAAAAAGCCTTGTCAGGAGGACGATAGACAACAGCAATCTGGAGAGGAAGTGGGGCAAAGAGGCGAATAGAGTGGATCTCAAAAGAGAGGAAGGAATGAGAGTGAGGCAGAGGAAGAGGTTGGAAATGACAGGAGGGGGAGAGAAGAAGGCCAACCCCACCAACACGTCCTGTAGGACAAGGAGTATGGGAGAACTGGAGACCACCAAAGCAGAGGGCAGCAGCAGAGGCGGTATCATCAGGGAGGAGCCAGGTCTCAGTTAAAGCAAGAACATGAAAAGCGTTGGAGAGGAAAAGATCATGTGTAAAAGAGAGTTTATTAGAGACAGAATGTGCGTTTCAATGGGCACAAGAGAAAGCGAGAGAGGAAGGGGAAAGAAGGGAAATATGAATAAGATTGGACAAGTTGTGAGAGGAACTCAGTACAGAATGAGACAAACGTCTAGCAGGGGAAGGAATAGGGGTGAAATCATCAGAAGAGGGAGGTGGAGGAGAGGGAGAAGGAGAAGCTAGAGGGATATGGATGAGATTAGCCAGATTGCGCATCACAAAGGAAGGAAGAAGTCAAGCGAGCAGCAAAAGGGAAGGAGGAAGAGAGACCTAAAGTGGAGCCAAAGTAAGGACAAGAAAGGAGGAGAGAATGAAAGCAACGGGGGTAGGAGAAGAGAGTAGGTTAATAAAACATCAGAGGAATCAAAGGATACAATAAGTACAACAGGCAGTGAAATACCAAACAATCAGGAGGCAAAGGGAGCAGACAGTCAATGATGCAGCGGAGGATCCCAGGAGAGGATGACAATAGCAGAGGGAGCAGACAGCGATGCAGCAGGAGAATGAATGAAACAATGATGGACAGATAAAACCATATTTGTTTACCAACAAAGAATAAATGTATGTTTATATTTATGTTTTCCTTTATTTAATATACCACAGTATCTGCCTGCAAGCAATGCGGTTTACAATAAAACGCTGTGATCAGCGAATAGTGGGGATGGACGTATGGCCTGAACGTCCAACCCGTGCTTAGCCCCAGAATGTGATTCTGCTCTCAGCGCTCTCCACACGTACAGATCGTTTGTGTAGAGAGCACTGGACGGGGCCGGGAGGGGACAGTCCTGGGGTGGAATAGAGGCAGTGCGGGGGAGGGGCCAGCTGCCGGGACGTACAAAGGCAATTCCGGTTGTGCCTCTGTACGTTCCCCATCTCCTAGTTACATGCCCGGATCATTCTACCCAATGGAATGCCACTGCACCGGCACATCCAGCAGGGGCGGAAGAAGCGTTTTACGGTCTGGGCAGGCAGGCCGGCCAGTAGACATCCCCCACACCGGAATGGGGTGCTCAGCCAGATGTCTATGTTCCCGATTCTGCCACTGTGGGTATGTCCGCAATCAGCAGCGGCAGGATCGGGGACATCTCCGGCACATCCAGGTTTTGGCCGGGCAATGCAGCCGGACATGCTGGGGCAGAATCAGCCTCCACGTGGAAAAGGAAAAGAACACCAGCTTTAATGACAGGAAAGTCAAGTACAGAGAAAACAATAAAGTGGGAAAAGATCCAGGGAACTAGGAAAGGGGGGGAAAAGGAGTGGGGTTGGCTCTGCCAGGCCATGACCCGAGAGAGTTCACATTTGGTGCCCCCAAATGCAGCTTCAAATAGATAGGTCTTCAGTGCTTTTTTAAAGCTTTTAAAATTTGTTTTGACTCATAAGGGAGTGGGGTAGACTGTTCCCCAGAAGAGGGGGCCGAGACAAAGAAAATGGATTTTCAAGTGAATTCACATTTGACCGTAGATAGAGATGGAACATGCAGTCTGAAACCATGGACAGAACCATGAAGAGCCCAGGCTGGGGCATAAAGAGTGATTAAGGAAGACAGATATCAGGAGCTGCATCGTGAATGACTTTATGAGTAAGTGTCAAAATCTTGAACAGAATGCGTGAACTGATAGGGAGCCAAAGGTGTTGGACAGTGAAAAGGGAGAAAAGCAGTTAATAAAGAACTTGGCAAAGATAAAGCACTTGGAGTTGATAATAAACCTGCAGAATATAGAGAAGAATGGGTAGGGCAGGATTGGGAACACCTATGGCTTTATTTCTGAATTATATTTTTATGCTATTGTGATACAGCGCTTGATTATTTATGATGTTTGATGTATTTGATGTTACTGACATTTTACTGTACATATGTAATGAACTGCATTGGTTCTAATTTTGATGAAGCATATGTACATTTCTGGAGAATGCCAAGATTTGCTTGTCATTAACATCTTAATCCCAAATTCCAAAAATCAACGAAGCACTGGACTGCAGAAACTGGAAGGCCAGATGTACTAAAATATTTTCCTATTTTGTGTATGCAGGAGAAGACATTTTGCAGGTCACTGAAAAAAGAAATCACATCTTCTCATATACTATGTATCATTAAATTTCTCTCTGTGTACCATCCTGTCTTTTTCTTCTCTTGCCTTTCTTACCCATTGAGCCTCTGAATGAGTTTTAAGAACCAGTGTTTTTCTTTTATAAAAATAAAATAAGAAAAGTTAACACAAGTATCATTGCATTTGTTATTTTTTCTTTAATTTAAAAATACATGGCATTTATTATATAGGATGGATACTGTCAGCTTGTTAATTATAATTCTGATTGGTATTTATTGTTACCTTGTTTCAAGAAAAATGTAAAGATAACCAAAACAACCCAGAATCATACCAACTGCTGAATAATAGATGTGCCAACTAGGACTGAGAAGAGGATCAAGAGATGACAGAACAATTCAAAAGAAGAAAGATGTAGATGTCGACAATGCCAAGGTGTTTGATGGAGCACATCAAAATGGTGTGTAGAGACCATGAAATCAGACTAATCATGAATTTATATTGGAATTGAGTAGTTACAGACGTATCATCAGTTGGAAATACAATCATGGAGGTAAAAAGGAGAGATTGTTCACTTTTATTCAGTTTATACAATGAAATTTGAATCTTGGAAAATTTGCAAATACAGGAAACCAAAAACAATGGAATGAGCTTGATAAGTAGTTAATATGCTGATGATATAGTACAACTGGCATCTATGAAGAAAGACTGAAGAGATTTTACTCACTTTTAGGTTTAACTGATTATCTTTATCTGCAGGCTATTATGTCTTACCAGATTTTAGTAGATTAATAAAGTCCTTGCAGTTTATCTTGAGGTGAACACTAAAAGTCCTTTATACTTTCTAGGTAAAATTGTATTGGTTCAAGTATTTCTATTCTCCTACCAACTTTACATAAAACTTAACAACTTTAAATAGCTAAAAAAATCTTTAAATCTAAGAGGCATACAGCAGTCCAGCAGCAAGATGGGGGCTATCCAGTCTTTTACACTGAGTGTTACATGTATGATTTTCTCCCAGCTGGCTCATTCCATTCCAGACATAGATCCCCTCTGTATGTCCTGTCTGAACTGGACATACAGAGGGGATTGCGATTCTGATCCCGTGAGGCACGTCTAGCCCCGCGGAATCAGAATAGTGAGCAGTCCTATACCTGCAGGCCAGGACTGCAATTCAGTCTGGCCTGCACATACAGGACTGTACCCGGCTAACTCAGTCAAGGCTCTTCAATGGAGCTGCAGCACCATGCACGTCATGTTGCCATGGCACCGCGGCTCCATTGAAGAGCCGCGATGCCAGCCTCGGGAGAAAAAAAAAGCTTATTCCCCACAGCCCAACCTCTAATCTGGCCTACTAAGGCCTGGGTCGGGCTGCAGGGAATGTCCTCTGGCCCCCCTGCCCCATCTGTGCCCTGGCATTGTGAAAAACACACCTTCAGGGAAGTTATTCCATCTTGGAAGTGGAATAACTTCCCTGCACATGTCTCCGGCCCTGGATATACAGGGCAGACATTAGAATTGGCCCTGTACGTCCAAGGCTGGCAACAGGCAGGGAAGTTAGTCACGGCAGGGGAAGGCACGAATAGCATGGCACAGAATCGGGCTCTATGTGTGCACTAAGTACAAAGAGCTCTTTGCTCTCTGGGAACAAATCCAAATAGTGCACGTGAAGGAGCTTAAGCAGACAGAGAAGTATACAGACAAGACCTAAAGGGATATAGTAGAAAACTCCTACATCCAGTCTGGCAGCATCTCTGTTGCCATGGAGGAGAGAGGTCACGTGACAGGAGACCATCACCTCGTGCAGCAGGAAGTCATCCTGTAGCTAGGACCTGTCCTCTAGGTGATGTAACACCCTCTTGCACCAAGGATGTATCTCCAGGGCCATGTGCCCATGAGGGAAGTGTTAGTTTGGCCGTTATAGTTGGTAATTCAATCAAAAGGCACGTAGGTAGCTGGGTCACTGGTAGACATGAGGATCGCCTGGTAACATGCCTGCCTGGTGCAAAGATAGCGGACTTCACGCCCAACCTAGACAAGATTTCAGTCAGTGCTGGGGAGGAGCCTGCTGTCTTGGTACATGTTGGTACCAATGACGTAGCAAAATGTGGGAGGGCAGTTCTGGAAGCCAAATTTAGGCTTTTAGGTAAAAAGCTGAAATCCAGAACTTCCAGGGTAGCGTTCTCAGAAATGCTTCTCATTCATGCGCAGGACCCAAAAGGCAGGCAGAGCTCCGGAGTCTCAATGCGTGGATGAAACTATGGTGCAAGGAAAGAAGGTTTTGGATTTGTTAGGAACTAGGGAACATTCTGGGGAAGGGAGGGGCTTTTCCAAAAGGATGGACTTAACCAGGGTGGAACCAGGCTGCTGGCATTAACCTTTAAAAAGGAGACAGAGCAGCTTTTAAGCTAGATAATGGGGGAACCTATTTTAGACTAATAAGAGAAAATATTTTTTCACTCAACGTGTAATTAAACTCTGGAATTCATTACCGGAGGATGTAGTTAAAGCTGTTAGCTTAGTCAGTTTTAAAAAAGGTTTGGACAAGTTCCTGGAGGAAAGGTCCATAAACCATTATTAAAGGTGACCAGGGGTATCCACTGCTTGTCCCAATACAAGCACTGTTGGACCTGTGTCTACTGGGGAAACTGCTAGGTACTTGTGGCCTAGATTGGCCACTGTTGGAACCAGGATACTGGGCTTGATGGACCTTGGTCTGACCCAGTAGGGTATATCTTATGTTCTTATGTATTAAATATTTCATAGTTTCTTGAGCAATCGGGTGAGGAAGCTTTACAGTGTTCTATCTCAATGGTAGTTAGCGCTGGACTCTGACCAGGGTTGGCGTCTGAACACGTTTTGTTTTTTTAAAGTATAGTGATGTTCTCTTTATGAATTGCAAGATACATATGTTTTTAGACGTTGCTAGAACTACCCAGAAGCAGAGGAAACAATTTTTGTTGCTTTGGCCCCAGATTCTAAATCTGGGGGCCATCTTTTGCTGACATTATCCCTGTAAGTGTCCTGTGACATACCAAGGCAACAGGTTTATTTTCTTCCAGCCATCACATCTCTCTACATTTATTTCAGCGCGAACTGTTGGAGTACCTTCTCCCCCTCCTATATAATGGGCCTTACATCATCTTAGCTCTTAGTAGTAGGGTTTGGTGGGGCCTGCTTGTATTCGTTTGTTTTGACCTTGAACTGTTTCTTTTAATTTTTAGCTCTGTTTCGATACCCCGCTCCCTAAATTGTGGACTAAAATGCTGTGGTTTCTTAATTCCTTTATTACAAATTATTTCTGTATTTTCTTTTCTTGGCTATTTTTGTTAAGCAATTGTCTTGCTGATATATTTGAAATTTATAAATAAAAAGTAAAAAGCAGCGGGTCCAGCACAGATCCCTGGAGTACTCCACTATTCACCTTTCTACATTAAGAAAATTGATCATTTAGCCCTACCCTCTGCTTTCTATCTTTTAATCGGTTCCTGATCCACAATAGTACACTGCCTCCTATCCCATGACTTTTTAATTTCACCAAAAGTCTCTCCTAAGGAATCTTGTTAAAGGTTTTCTGAAAATCCACATACACTATATCGACCAGCTCACCTTTGTCTACCCGTTTATTCACACCTTCAACAAAATATAATAGATTAGTAAGTCAAGATTTTCTTTGGCTAAATCCATGTTGGCTTTCTCCCATTAAACCATGCTCAGTAATTTTAATCTTTATAATGATTTCTACCATTTCTACCATTTTGCCCAGTACTGATGTCAGGATCACTGGTCTGTAGTTTCCCAGATCACACCTGGAAGTCTTAAAAATTGGCATTACATTGGCTATTCTCCAATCTTCAGGTACTACAGATGATTTTAATGATAGTTCACAAATTACTAATAGTAGGTCTGCAATCTCATATTTTAGTTCTTTCAACATCCTGGGATGTATACCATTCATCCGGTCCAGGTGATAGTTACAATACATCTTCCCAATTTATTGAAATTGGTTTCAGTTCCTCTGATACATCACCTTTAAATACAATTTCAGTCATGGATAACATCCCTACATCTTCCTCAGTAAGGACTGAAGCAAAGAATTCATTCAGTCTCTCCGCTATGGCCTTGTCCCCTCTTAGTGCCCCTTTAACCCCTCTATCATCTAATGGTCCAACTGACTCTCTCACAGGTTTTTAGCTATGAATATACTTGAAAAAGTTATTATGCGGTTTTGCTTCCATGGCAAGCTTTTTTTTCAAATTCTCTCTGCCTGCCTTCTTAATGCCTTGCATCTAACTTGCCAGTGCTTATGTTATTTTCCATTTGGCTCCTTTTTCCATTTCCTGGAAGATGTTTTTTTGGCAACAGCCTCTCTGACCTCACCTTTAAACCATGCTGGCAGTTTTTTGGACTTCCTTCCACTTTTCTTAAAGCGTGGAATACATGTGGTCTGGGCTTCCAAGATAGTATTGTTAAACAATGCCCATGCTTGATGTAAACCTTTAACCTTTGCAACTGTTTCTTCTAGTTTTTTCTTAACTAGTTTCTTCATTTTATCATAGTCTCCTTTTGAAATTTAAAAATGAATGCTGTGGATCTCCTTGCTGTCCTCCCTCCATTTATTAAATCAAATGCCATCATGCTATGATCACTATTGCCAAGTGGCCCTAATGCCTGTGTTCCAGGATCTGGTGCAAAAGATAACATGGGTAATATGTTGAAACCCTTTTCCCAGTGTGTAGTGGTGGCCAAGAAAGCAAATAGAATGCTGGGAATCATAAAGAAAGGAATGGAGAATAAAACAAAGGATACTATAATGCCTCTATATCACTCCATGGTGCAACCACACCTTGGATACTGTGTGCATTTCTGGTCACCACATCTTAAAAAGGATCTAGCAGAATTAGAAAAGGTACAGAGAAGCGTGACAAAAATGGTAAAGGGGATGGAAGTATATCCCTGCAAGAAAAAGCTTAAAAGATTACAGCTCTTCAACTTCAAAAAGAGATGGCTGAGGGGAGATATAATAGAGGTCTATTAATTAATGAATGGAGTGGAATGGGTAATGTGATAAGGAAGCTTATCATAGTTCAGGAAGGAGCTATAATAGAGGTGAATCGGCTCTGAACAAGCAACCTGTCTTTTCTGGTAGAAATAATAAAACAGAATGTTTTCATAAAGGACTACCAGTCCCAGAATGCACCAGGTTTCAAACAGCCACTAGAAGAGCTGAAGTGGGGAAACGTGTGTTCAATCAGGAGAGCTATGAGGTAATCCCCAATCACTCATCTCCAAGGGCAGGGCTTGATTCAGCACAGCTGAGCTGTGCTAGGGTGGAGTATCCCTCTAAACAAGTTAAAAGTAAAACAGATTCTACACAGAATCAGATGGAGTTGAGGAACTCAGAGCTCAAGGACAGAGAGAGGAAGCAGCAGCATCAACGTGGAAGGAAGAAGAGGAAAACATCTTGGAGGTCTAAAGAAGGAGCCCATAGCAGTACGTGTGTTGGGAGTCATTCCAGAGGCAAGCATACTCCATTGGACTGGAGGAAGCCAGAGGAGTGGGGTTACAGAGCCAGGAATTCCCGGACGGCACCTGTGAAGGAGACGGCTGCATTTGGAAGGGGCCCTAAGACCAGTGCAATAAGGTATGTGAAGAGAGACCCAGTGTCCAGGGATCTTGATTGGAAGGCTGGACATAAAAGCTGGACTACTTACTGGCCAGGATATCTGGAGAGGAAACCTAACAACAAAGGAAGCTCAGGTATGAACACTGATCTATGCCCTAGCTCTTCACTTGGAAGACAGCAGGGAAACAAGTATTGTCCTGAGAGTGCTCCATTAAGGAATTCCTCTGAGCCAGACCATGATATTGATTCTATGATAGTTGAAGAAGAAGGAGATATTTTAAATGATCAGAATGAATACATGGATTGCTCTCTGAATAAGCTGCTGTGGTAAAATACTTTCAGAAATACAACAACCATCAAAAGGGAACTATAACTTGTTCTTTTATCTACCCAGAAAAGTCTGCAAGAAAGCTTTAGGATAGGATTTGAGCCACGTAGAGAAAGTGAACCAGCAAAGGGGTTTGCAGCTGGCTAATTATTGGTAATTAAGCCATGCACAGTTGCACGTGAGCTCTGAAAGGAAACTACTATTTGTGTGTGAAACTAGAAGAAAGTTATCCTTGAAAAAGAACAGTTTTTGGTTACTTTTGGGTTTTGTTTGTTTGCTTTTGGAGCACTGCTAAAAGGTATTAGCAGGAGCCCTCAGAAAGACCTTTTCTGTTTCCCATCAAGGTCTTTATTGTTTGATTGCTTAAGAAGCTCAGTTGCTTATATCATGATTTGTTTTTCCTAAGTACAATACTGAAGCAAGTGTCCTTTTGTGTTACCAAGTAAATCTGTGTGGGAGAATTAACCCCATAAATAAAATATATTTCTTTGCTTACACTCGAGCAACACAACTCATTATTTTGTGAACGGCTAATTCTGGTTTGAATGGACTACATTCCCCACAATCCTTTGCAAGTCATAATAGGATTTTGCCTTTGCCAAGACTGTGGACATTCACGCCCAGCACCCCCGTTTACAGTTGGCATAGTTTTTCGGATTGCTTTTGCGCAAAGGATCTACATGATAATAAGGATTACAACTGAAATCTGAAAAAAAAAAAAAAGTTCAAGTTAAAAGCTGGAAAAAGGATTTTTCCCTTAACAACACTTTGGAGAAAAAAGAGGTAGCTGTTCCAGGAGGAAAGACCCTGTGTGAGCTGGATTCATCACTGGCATAAGGTAATAAGTACCTGGGCATGTCTAGTGGTGTATGGGAGTAAGGCACAGGAGTAATTGAAAAAAAAATAGGAGAAAAACACCTGTTTGGAGGGTGCTGCTCTGTGTTTTTTTTCTTTTGTTTTCTTGCAGGGATTCAAGATGGATCCAAAGGAACTAGCCGAATGGATGGCAGCCCAGTTTAGCAGGCAACAGGAGCTAGCGCAGCAGGCTCAGGACACTACAATGAAAGCATTAATGGACCAGCAGAAGCCAGTGCTTGATCTGGTGAAAGCCTTAGTTGCTCTTCATAACCAAAGTGGACCGGATGCAAGACAAGCAGTAACAACTGGTATACCACATGTGGACAATGTGGGACTCAATCAGGGAATTGCGGCATTTAGTTTTGGGAAGCTGACTCCAGATGATAATGTTGATGATTTCCTTGAATCTTTTGAGAGAGTGGCGCAAGCATTAGCATGGCCAGAGACCCAGTGGGCAGTAAGGCTGGCAGCCTCATTAACTGGGGAGGCGCTTGCAGCTTATAGGGCAATGCCAGCAGCCCAAGCTTTGAATTATAAAGATGTAAAGGCTGCTATAAGAGATCGCCTAGGGTTGTCTATTTCAGAGTATAGGCGAATGTTTAGAGCTACTGCATTAAGAGTGGGTGAAACACCCAGGGCTCTGAGTCAGAGAATCAGAGGATTGGCTGTAAAATGGTTGGAGCCTGAGGGAAAGACTGTGGAAATGTTATTAGACATTATTATGCTTGAACAATTTATGTCTGCTGTGCCTAAAGATTTGCACACTTTCCTTATACAGCAAAATTGGCAGAATCTTGGAGAGGCAACCATGCTAGCAGAGAGATTCTTGGAAGCCACGCAGGCTTGCCATAGAATGGGTGGCCCTCTGAAGGTTGGTGCTGAGGCAAGCTGTGCTGTATCAGAAAAGAAAATGGTTAAAAATGTTTCTGAAAATAATTGTACTGTGCCAACCCAGATTACACAGTGGAGTAAAAAGAAATGTTTCAAATGTGGAAAATGGGGACATTTGGAAAGGGGATGCCAGATACACACTAGCTTGATGGGTATTGATTTAAAACAGCCCAAAGAAGGATTCCTTTTGGTGGTTGATGTGCAGGGAATTACCACAAATGCTCTGTTAGACTCTGGGGCAGACCAGAGTATGCTGTCAAAGAGGCTTTGGAAGAGGATAGAGGCCCAAGAAGGATTTGAGCCTAGAACTCCTGAAAGCCAGGTTCACATCAGATGCATTCATGGTGCTGCAACATCATATCCCACCTATAGGCTAATGGTTAAGTGCCTGGGGGAACAAGAGGAAATTCTTTTAGCAGTGGTGCCTAGGCTTCCATTTGATTTGGTTCTAGGAAGGGACTGGCCAAGATTTAAGCAGGGACTAGTGAAAGGACTAGGAAAGAAGGAGGGAGAAGGAATGATGGTAATAGCTCCCGGGCCTTTGTTTGGAAGTCCTCAGACCCCAGCTAAAAAGATGGTTAAGCTTCCAGAAGACCAAACTACCCAGAAGCAGATATTTGTCTTGAAGTACCATAGGGTCACAGAGAAGGCCCAAGCTCCTAAGCGGGCAACCCCTCAAGCTGCTGGGTTTGACTTGTGCAGTGTAGAAAATGTGACTGTACCTAGCCAAGGGAGAGCCCTGGTTGACACTGGACTCCAAGTTGAAATACCCATTGGGTGCTATGGGCGAGTAGCCCCAAGATCCGGATTAGCCCTTAAGTGTTTCATCGATGTGGGAGCGGGAGTGATTGATCCCGATTACAGGGGCAATCTTAAATTTCTGTTATTTAATTTTGGACAGAACGATTACCATGTGAAGACGGGAGACAGAATCGTTCAATTGATATGTGAGAGACTGGGTTTCCCACCTGTGGAGGAAGTCACATCCCTGTCAAATTCTGAGCGTGGAACCAAAGGCTTTGGTTCTACTGAAGACAAAGAGGTTAAGAGCCTAGCTGCCACCTGTGCCCGAGAAAGGGAGGTGCATGAAGAGGAGGATTTGGGACCCCAGGTATCTGACTGTAAAGAAAAGTCAGAACCCCAAATAGGTGAGGACCTGACAGGGGTACAGCAGGAAGAAATAAGGAAATTGCTTAAAGAATTCCCAGATGTTTTGACTCCCATACCTGGGGAGACACATTTGGTTGCCCATGAGATAATAACTCCACCTGGGAAATTAATTCGTCAAAGGCCATACCGCTTGCCTGAAGCAAAGAGACAGGAAGTAGTGGCACAAGTTCAGGAAATGTTGGACATGGGAGTAATAGAGGAGTCGAAGAGTCCCTGGAATAGCCCCATAGTCTTGGTGCCAAAGCCTGATAGCTCTTTAAGATTCTGTATTGATTTCCGGCAGGTAAACGCAATATCAGTTTTTGATGCATATCCAATGCCAAGAATTGAAGAGCTGTTGGACCAGCTTGGACAAGCTCAATATTTAACCACCCTTGATATGACAAAAGGCTATTGGCAAATCCCTCTAACCAGGGAGTCGAAGCCGAAGACTGCGTTCAGCACCCCCGTTGGCCTTTTCCAGTTCAAAAGGATGCCTTTCGGACTGCATGGAGCGGCAGCTACCTGCCAAAGGTTAGTGGACCAGGTACTTCGACCACACCAAAATTATGCCTTTGCCTATATGGATGATGTCATAATCCATAGTAACACTTGGGCAGAACATCTAAAGAGAATCAGGGCAGTCTTATGCTCCATGAAGCAAGCGGGAATCACTTTGAACCCAAAGAAGTGTGCCTTTGCTAATAGAGAGGTAAAATACCTGGGCCACCTGGTGGGAAGAGGGAAAATTAAACCTCTAATGAGCAAGGTGGATAGCATCTGGAATTTTCCTCCTCCAACAACAAAGAAACAACTGAGAAGTTTCTTAGGACTTATTGGATACTACCGCAGATTTATACCACAGTTTGCAGAGAAAAGTGCCATTTTTACTGATATGCTGCGGAAGAATTGCCCGAACCAGCTGAAATGGACTCCTGAAGCTGAAAAAGCATTTTCAGTCCTAAAAGGGAAGTTGTGTACAGGACCAGTACTGAAAGGGGTGGATTTCAGGAAACCCTTCTTGGTTCAAACAGATGCATCGGATGTAGGGCTAGGAGCTGTTTTATCCCAATGTCATGAAGGGGAGGAGCATCCTGTGATGTACCTGAGCAGAAAATTGTCACCGGCTGAACAGACGTATTCCACAATAGAAAAGGAATGTTTAGCTATAAAGTGGTCAGTGGAGGCATTAAGGTTTTACCTTACAGGGAGGAAGTTCCAATTGGTCACAGACCATGTCCCACTTAAGTGGTTGCAACAAATGAAGAACCACAATGCCAGGTTGACACGCTGGTACATGGCCTTACAGGCATTTGATTTTCAAGTGGAACATCGTTGCTGGGAAGTTACACAAAAATGCGGATGCCCTTTCCCGTATTACGGACTGTAAAGAAGAAGTTTCACCAGTTGCACCAGTCCGTAATAACTTAAGCAGGGAGGTATGTGATAAGGAAGCTTATCATAGTTCAGGAAGGAGCTATAATAGAGGTGAATTGGCTCTGAACAAGCAACCTGTCTTTGCTGGTAGAAATAATAAAACAGAATGTTTTCATAAAGGACTACCAGTCCCAGAATGCACCAGGTTTCAAACAGCCACTAGAAGAGCTGAAGTGGGGAAACGTGTGTTCAATCAGGAGAGCTATGAGGTAATCCCCAATCACTCATCTCCAAGGGCAGGGCTTGATTCAGCACAGCTGAGCTGTGCTAGGGTGGAGTATCCCTCTAAACAAGTTAAAAGTAAAACAGATTCTACACAGAATCAGATGGAGTTGAGGAACTCAGAGCTCAAGGACAGAGAGAGGAAGCAGCAGCATCAACGTGGAAGGAAGAAGAGGAAAACATCTTGGAGGTCTAAAGAAGGAGCCCATAGCAGTACGTGTTGGGAGTCATTCCAGAGGCAAGCATACTCCATTGGACTGGAGGAAGCCAGAGGAGTGGGGTTACAGAGCCAGGAATTCCCGGACGGCACCTGTGAAGGAGACAGCTGCATTTGGAAGGGGCCCTAAGACCAGTGCAAGAAGGTATGTGAAGAGAGACCCAGTGTCCAGGGATCTTGATTGGAAGGCTGGACATAAAAGCTGGACTACTTACTGGCCAGGATATCTGGAGAGGAAACCTAACAAAGGAAGCTCAGGTATGAACACTGATCTATGCCCTAGCTCTTCACTTGGAAGACAGCAGGGAAACAAGTATTGTCCTGAGAGTGCTCCATTAAGGAATTCCTCTGAGCCAGACCATGATATTGATTCTATGATAGTTGAAGAAGAAGGAGATATTTTAAATGATCAGAATGAATACATGGATTGCTCTCTGAATAAGCTGCTGTGGTAAAATACTTTCAGAAATACAACAACCATCAAAAGGGAACTATAACTTGTTCTTTTATCTACCCAGAAAAGCCTGCAAGAAAGCTTTAGGATAGGATTTGAGCCACGTAGAGAAAGTGAACCAGCAAAGGGGTTTGCAGCTGGCTAATTATTGGTAATTAAGCCATGCACAGTTGCACGTGAGCTCTGAAAGGAAACTACTATTTGTGTGTGAAACTAGAAGAAAGTTATCCTTGAAAAAGAACAGTTTTTGGTTACTTTTGGGTTTTGTTTGTTTGCTTTTGGAGCACTGCTAAAAGGTATTAGCAGGAGCCCTCAGAAAGACCTTTTCTGTTTCCCATCAAGGTCTTTATTGTTTGATTGCTTAAGAAGCTCAGTTGCTTATATCATGATTTGTTTTTCCTAAGTACAATACTGAAGCAAGTGTCCTTTTGTGTTACCAAGTAAATCTGTGTGGGAGAATTAACCCCATAAATAAAATATATTTTTCTTTGCTTACACTCGAGCAACACAACTCATTATTTTGTGAACGGCTAATTCTGGTTTGAATGGACTACATTCCCCACAATCCTTTGCAAGTCATAATAGGATTTTGCCTTTGCCAAGACTGTGGACATTCACGCCCAGCACCCCCGTTTACAGTTGGCATAGTTTTTCGGATTGCTTTTGCGCAAAGGATCTACATGATAATAAGGATTACAACTGAAATCTGAAAAAAAAAAAAAAGTTCAAGTTAAAAGCTGGAAAAAGGATTTTTCCCTTAACAACACTTTGGAGAAAAAAGAGGTAGCTGTTCCAGGTGGCTGTTCCAGGAGGAAAGACCCTGTGTGAGCTGGATTCATCACTGGCATAAGGTAATAAGTACCTGGGCATGTCTAGTGGTGTATGGGAGTAAGGCACAGGAGTAATTGAAAAAAAAATAGGAGAAAAACACCTGTTTGGAGGGTGCTGCTCTGTGTTTTTTTTCTTTTGTTTTCTTGCAGGGATTCAAGATGGATCCAAAGGAACTAGCCGAATGGATGGCAGCCCAGTTTAGCAGGCAACAGGAGCTAGCGCAGCAGGCTCAGGACACTACAATGAAAGCATTAATGGACCAGCAGAAGCCAGTGCTTGATCTGGTGAAAGCCTTAGTTGCTCTTCATAACCAAAGTGGACCGGATGCAAGACAAGCAGTAACAACTGGTATACCACATGTGGACAATGTGGGACTCAATCAGGGAATTGCGGCATTTAGTTTTGGGAAGCTGACTCCAGATGATAATGTTGATGATTTCCTTGAATCTTTTGAGAGAGTGGCGCAAGCATTAGCATGGCCAGAGACCCAGTGGGCAGTAAGGCTGGCAGCCTCATTAACTGGGGAGGCGCTTGCAGCTTATAGGGCAATGCCAGCAGCCCAAGCTTTGAATTATAAAGATGTAAAGGCTGCTATAAGAGATCGCCTAGGGTTGTCTATTTCAGAGTATAGGCGAATGTTTAGAGCTACTGCATTAAGAGTGGGTGAAACACCCAGGGCTCTGAGTCAGAGAATCAGAGGATTGGCTGTAAAATGGTTGGAGCCTGAGGGAAAGACTGTGGAAATGTTATTAGACATTATTATGCTTGAACAATTTATGTCTGCTGTGCCTAAAGATTTGCACACTTTCCTTATACAGCAAAATTGGCAG
Organism: Ichthyophis bannanicus; assembly: GCA_033557465.1. Taxonomy (NCBI): domain Eukaryota; kingdom Metazoa; phylum Chordata; class Amphibia; order Gymnophiona; family Ichthyophiidae; genus Ichthyophis; species Ichthyophis bannanicus. Next base: position 140,952,920 of record CM066045.1, read on the forward strand.
AATCTTGGAGAGGCAACCATGCTAGCAGAGAGATTCTTGGAAGCCACGCAGGCTTGCCATAGAATGGGTGGCCCTCTGAAGGTTGGTGCTGAGGCAAGCTGTGCTGTATCAGAAAAGAAAATGGTTAAAAATGTTTCTGAAAATAATTGTACTGTGCCAACCCAGATTACACAGTGGAGTAAAAAGAAATGTTTCAAATGTGGAAAATGGGGACATTTGGAAAGGGGATGCCAGATACACACTAGCTTGATGGGTATTGATTTAAAACAGCCCAAAGAAGGATTCCTTTTGGTGGTTGATGTGCAGGGAATTACCACAAATGCTCTGTTAGACTCTGGGGCAGACCAGAGTATGCTGTCAAAGAGGCTTTGGAAGAGGATAGAGGCCCAAGAAGGATTTGAGCCTAGAACTCCTGAAAGCCAGGTTCACATCAGATGCATTCATGGTGCTGCAACATCATATCCCACCTATAGGCTAATGGTTAAGTGCCTGGGGGAACAAGAGGAAATTCTTTTAGCAGTGGTGCCTAGGCTTCCATTTGATTTGGTTCTAGGAAGGGACTGGCCAAGATTTAAGCAGGGACTAGTGAAAGGACTAGGAAAGAAGGAGGGAGAAGGAATGATGGTAATAGCTCCCGGGCCTTTGTTTGGAAGTCCTCAGACCCCAGCTAAAAAGATGGTTAAGCTTCCAGAAGACCAAACTACCCAGAAGCAGATATTTGTCTTGAAGTACCATAGGGTCACAGAGAAGGCCCAAGCTCCTAAGCGGGCAACCCCTCAAGCTGCTGGGTTTGACTTGTGCAGTGTAGAAAATGTGACTGTACCTAGCCAAGGGAGAGCCCTGGTTGACACTGGACTCCAAGTTGAAATACCCATTGGGTGCTATGGGCGAGTAGCCCCAAGATCCGGATTAGCCCTTAAGTGTTTCATCGATGTGGGAGCGGGAGTGATTGATCCCGATTACAGGGGCAATCTTAAATTTCTGTTATTTAATTTTGGACAGAACGATTACCATGTGAAGACGGGAGACAGAATCGTTCAATTGATATGTGAGAGACTGGGTTTCCCACCTGTGGAGGAAGTCACATCCCTGTCAAATTCTGAGCGTGGAACCAAAGGCTTTGGTTCTACTGAAGACAAAGAGGTTAAGAGCCTAGCTGCCACCTGTGCCCGAGAAAGGGAGGTGCATGAAGAGGAGGATTTGGGACCCCAGGTATCTGACTGTAAAGAAAAGTCAGAACCCCAAATAGGTGAGGACCTGACAGGGGTACAGCAGGAAGAAATAAGGAAATTGCTTAAAGAATTCCCAGATGTTTTGACTCCCATACCTGGGGAGACACATTTGGTTGCCCATGAGATAATAACTCCACCTGGGAAATTAATTCGTCAAAGGCCATACCGCTTGCCTGAAGCAAAGAGACAGGAAGTAGTGGCACAAGTTCAGGAAATGTTGGACATGGGAGTAATAGAGGAGTCGAAGAGTCCCTGGAATAGCCCCATAGTCTTGGTGCCAAAGCCTGATAGCTCTTTAAGATTCTGTATTGATTTCCGGCAGGTAAACGCAATATCAGTTTTTGATGCATATCCAATGCCAAGAATTGAAGAGCTGTTGGACCAGCTTGGACAAGCTCAATATTTAACCACCCTTGATATGACAAAAGGCTATTGGCAAATCCCTCTAACCAGGGAGTCGAAGCCGAAGACTGCGTTCAGCACCCCCGTTGGCCTTTTCCAGTTCAAAAGGATGCCTTTCGGACTGCATGGAGCGGCAGCTACCTGCCAAAGGTTAGTGGACCAGGTACTTCGACCACACCAAAATTATGCCTTTGCCTATATGGATGATGTCATAATCCATAGTAACACTTGGGCAGAACATCTAAAGAGAATCAGGGCAGTCTTATGCTCCATGAAGCAAGCGGGAATCACTTTGAACCCAAAGAAGTGTGCCTTTGCTAATAGAGAGGTAAAATACCTGGGCCACCTGGTGGGAAGAGGGAAAATTAAACCTCTAATGAGCAAGGTGGATAGCATCTGGAATTTTCCTCCTCCAACAACAAAGAAACAACTGAGAAGTTTCTTAGGACTTATTGGATACTACCGCAGATTTATACCACAGTTTGCAGAGAAAAGTGCCATTTTTACTGATATGCTGCGGAAGAATTGCCCGAACCAGCTGAAATGGACTCCTGAAGCTGAAAAAGCATTTTCAGTCCTAAAAGGGAAGTTGTGTACAGGACCAGTACTGAAAGGGGTGGATTTCAGGAAACCCTTCTTGGTTCAAACAGATGCATCGGATGTAGGGCTAGGAGCTGTTTTATCCCAATGTCATGAAGGGGAGGAGCATCCTGTGATGTACCTGAGCAGAAAATTGTCACCGGCTGAACAGACGTATTCCACAATAGAAAAGGAATGTTTAGCTATAAAGTGGTCAGTGGAGGCATTAAGGTTTTACCTTACAGGGAGGAAGTTCCAATTGGTCACAGACCATGTCCCACTTAAGTGGTTGCAACAAATGAAGAACCACAATGCCAGGTTGACACGCTGGTACATGGCCTTACAGGCATTTGATTTTCAAGTGGAACATCGTTGCTGGGAAGTTACACAAAAATGCGGATGCCCTTTCCCGTATTACGGACTGTAAAGAAGAAGTTTCACCAGTTGCACCAGTCCGTAATAACTTAAGCAGGGAGGTATGTGATAAGGAAGCTTATCATAGTTCAGGAAGGAGCTATAATAGAGGTGAATTGGCTCTGAACAAGCAACCTGTCTTTGCTGGTAGAAATAATAAAACAGAATGTTTTCATAAAGGACTACCAGTCCCAGAATGCACCAGGTTTCAAACAGCCACTAGAAGAGCTGAAGTGGGGAAACGTGTGTTCAATCAGGAGAGCTATGAGGTAATCCCCAATCACTCATCTCCAAGGGCAGGGCTTGATTCAGCACAGCTGAGCTGTGCTAGGGTGGAGTATCCCTCTAAACAAGTTAAAAGTAAAACAGATTCTACACAGAATCAGATGGAGTTGAGGAACTCAGAGCTCAAGGACAGAGAGAGGAAGCAGCAGCATCAACGTGGAAGGAAGAAGAGGAAAACATCTTGGAGGTCTAAAGAAGGAGCCCATAGCAGTACGTGTGTTGGGAGTCATTCCAGAGGCAAGCATACTCCATTGGACTGGAGGAAGCCAGAGGAGTGGGGTTACAGAGCCAGGAATTCCCGGACGGCACCTGTGAAGGAGACAGCTGCATTTGGAAGGGGCCCTAAGACCAGTGCAAGAAGGTATGTGAAGAGAGACCCAGTGTCCAGGGATCTTGATTGGAAGGCTGGACATAAAAGCTGGACTACTTACTGGCCAGGATATCTGGAGAGGAAACCTAACAAAGGAAGCTCAGGTATGAACACTGATCTATGCCCTAGCTCTTCACTTGGAAGACAGCAGGGAAACAAGTATTGTCCTGAGAGTGCTCCATTAAGGAATTCCTCTGAGCCAGACCATGATATTGATTCTATGATAGTTGAAGAAGAAGGAGATATTTTAAATGATCAGAATGAATACATGGATTGCTCTCTGAATAAGCTGCTGTGGTAAAATACTTTCAGAAATACAACAACCATCAAAAGGGAACTATAACTTGTTCTTTTATCTACCCAGAAAAGCCTGCAAGAAAGCTTTAGGATAGGATTTGAGCCACGTAGAGAAAGTGAACCAGCAAAGGGGTTTGCAGCTGGCTAATTATTGGTAATTAAGCCATGCACAGTTGCACGTGAGCTCTGAAAGGAAACTACTATTTGTGTGTGAAACTAGAAGAAAGTTATCCTTGAAAAAGAACAGTTTTTGGTTACTTTTGGGTTTTGTTTGTTTGCTTTTGGAGCACTGCTAAAAGGTATTAGCAGGAGCCCTCAGAAAGACCTTTTCTGTTTCCCATCAAGGTCTTTATTGTTTGATTGCTTAAGAAGCTCAGTTGCTTATATCATGATTTGTTTTTCCTAAGTACAATACTGAAGCAAGTGTCCTTTTGTGTTACCAAGTAAATCTGTGTGGGAGAATTAACCCCATAAATAAAATATATTTTTCTTTGCTTACACTCGAGCAACACAACTCATTATTTTGTGAACGGCTAATTCTGGTTTGAATGGACTACATTCCCCACAATCCTTTGCAAGTCATAATAGGATTTTGCCTTTGCCAAGACTGTGGACATTCACGCACAGCGCCCCCGTTTACAGTAAACATAGATTGGTTGTTAACTCCTTCAAAAAGTAGAAAGACTAAGGGACGTGCAATGAAGGTACAATGTAACCCATTTAAGAGTAATCGGAGAAAATATTTTCTCACTCAACGTGCAATCAAACTCTGGAATTCGTTACTGGAGGATGTAGTAAAAGCTGTTAGTGTAGATGGGTTTAAAAAAGGTTTGGACACATTCCTGGTGGAAAGGTCCATAAACCACTATTTAAGCGGACCCAGGAAATCCACTGCTTACCCCAGGATGAGCGTTGTGGAAGCTGTGGACTTTGGGTACCTGCCAGGTACTTGTGACCTAGATTGGCCACTGCTGCAAACAGGATACTGGGCTTGATGGACCCTTGATCTGACCCAGTACAGCATTTCTTATGTTCTTAATAAACAGATTATGTGTAACTCGTAAGGTCTATGGAATGAGCTTGAAAATCAAGACAAAAAGAAAACAAAAAAAACCCACTGAAATATTTGCTGATAGAATGAAACTGGAAAAAGCTAAATAGCTATTAAACACAGAAAATGGAAAATAAGAGAAATAAAAGGATGAACTGAGGAAGCAAGAAATGCCCGTGGGACAGGAAGGAATGTTAGAAAAAAACTTAGATTCTCAGCTAAAACAAAGGTTACTGAGTTCAGTCATTTTGCCAGCGACTGGACAAGAAAGTGAAACTTATAGTAATAGGATGATACAGAAAACCATGTTTTGGAAGCATGATGTTATGAATGACTTCTGCAGATTAGCTAGAAGGTAATCTCATGAGAAGGTCGGAGGAGGTGGAAGAAACCTTGTAGAGGACTTGGGTAGAAGAATAATGAGATTTGCTATCTTGTACTCAGGAGGAGCCCAAATAATGTAGCACTGAAGGGCATGATAGAGGACGAAAGAGATGAAGGGAAGCAGAGAGCAGTCTGGAGTGACAAAATTAAAAGCAGTCACGATCTGGCAACCTGAGCATAGAAAGAGCTGTCAGTCTTCATATGATTATCTCAGCGCCCCCATTCTCTTGCCCTCTCAGGCTCCCAATAGTCCTCATAGGCACCAAGCAGACTCCCACTGACCTGCATGGGGAGTACCCACTACCTCCTAGCTTCCTGCTACGATTCCAGCTGTCTCATAGATGCAGCTGTGCAGAGCCAGCAGATCCCACAAGAGGAGGATGACTTCGAACTGCAAGTTAGTAAGAACACATTACCAAACGTCATCTCACTTACCTTCCGCACACTAATCTTTCCCTCTCAGGCCCTTCCCCTCCCCTCCCCCCCCCCCATCTCAGTGCCTGTTTCTGTTTGGGTTGTCATTGGAAGCCTTTTAGTACAGCTCTCACCTGTACCCTGCCAGGATATTCATAAATGTTGATTTTCCAGCACCTGACGGTCCCATTATTCCAATCAGCTGCCGACTGCAGAACTTCCCCGATAGGCATTTCAGCAGGGTCTTGTATCCTGAAAAAGAAGGTGGGAGGTGAGTGAGTGAAACACCAAACAGCCCCCCTCCCACACAACTGCTGTTGTATAATGCTCACCCAGGGCATTAACGCCTGAGCAGGTTTATCTCCGCCCCTTTCTTCTGTCTCATCACAGGCATTTAAAACCATGGCTTAATTTGTAAATTCCCTAGTTGGGATGAGGAGCCTTTCCGTTCAGTCCTTAGCCAAGAACCGCATAAATGGTGTTACTGTACTTGCAATCCTGTTCCCCCCATCTTGCCCTCCTTTCACCCCACTGATCCTTTCAGCTTCCCTCCCTCTCCCTATGTCTCCTCCTCCCTTCACGGAGGGCTGAGGCTGCATTGTGTAGGTAGATGGCTGGTGCCCAGAGTAAGTCAGTGCCACAAACCCCACAGTCACTCCTGACGCCTCTAGAAAGAGGAGTAGCAGAATGCAAAAACCCCACTGAGTGCTGCAGCGGGTCTCCCAGTGACAGCCAGCACCTCCAGTTAAACTCCTCTCTTTGGCACAGGCATTAATTATTGAAGGCAGAATATGTCTTTCTGACAGACGGCCTCAGGCCAGCCACGTGTCTAACCTTCTCATTTGCCTTTGAGTTTTAAAGGTTGTAGAGGAAGTCAGTGCAGATCTGATGTGACCAAGAGGATAAGGACTGAGGATGGTGACCACAGTGTCCTCCTAGGTATGAGCTAAATCCAAGTAAATAGAGAGAAGGCGGCCCAGTAAAGCCTTCCAGAACTTCTGAGCTTTGGGAGAATGAACCTGTGCCCTGAAAACTGCTGGATGATGCCACTCAGCGGGGTGTCTGCAAGTTTCTGGCTGCAATCAGAAAAACAACTTGTCAGCGTTTGGCAGAGGAAGCTTCAGCCACATTAGGGGAATGAAAAAGGAACATAATTACTGTACTTGCATACATGTCAAACACAAATCCTCTTAACTCTGCCTCTGAAGCCCTCTGCAATGCAATGTGTGCCTTTGAGTCAGTCCTGACTCCTGGTGACCCAGCAGCTCCTGGGCTTTCCTGGCAGTGTGACTGGAAGCAGATTGCCAGGCCTTTCTTTGGAGGCAATGGAGGGTTAAGTGACTTGCCCAAGGCCACAAGGAGTTCTAGTGGGAACCGAACCCTGGTCTCTTGGTTCCCAAGCCAGTGCTCTAACCAGCAGGCTACTCCTCCACTCTGTGTAGAAGGAGAGTGGGGTAATTCTATCTTCCTTCCCCTGTGCTCCTAGTTTGTATCATTTTCCCCTCAAAAGCACAGAAGATTTTCTCTTCTTCCTCAAGATACAGAGACCTATTGCTTTTTCTTAGCAAAAGGGTTCCGGTACTGATATGCAGGGCTCTTTCCTTAATCCATGAGGGCCATAGGTCAGTTTTAGCAGGCAATAAAAAAGGTGTACCACTGAGTACCTCCTCAGAAAAAGCCCCACAGAGACCTCTTCCAGGTTAGGAACTAATCAGCCATCAGTAGGTCAGGATATACAGTAGAAGTTGTTATTTCTCAACTACAATTCTTATTTTTCACTGTTAGAAGGGGCCCAGTCAAATAGCAGTCCCCAAGACATTTCACCTGGAAAAAGCAGCCTCTCTGTCTGTGTATGTGTTTCTCCATGTGTGAGTGTGTGTGTGATAGCATGTAGCTCAGCAAACCGCAGGTCCAGGTGGCCATGATGACTTAAGGAAAAAACATCAGACCTGGCACATAGGACTCCGAGTCGATGGGCAACAGTATAGCAGCATCAGGGCCACACAAAGGACTATGCACACAGGCATCAGAATGAGGGGGGGGGGGGGTGAAGAGATGGGACATACTGCCAGCTGCCCTTAGCTCCATTCTCCTAGGACAAGCAGGATGAGTCAGCCACACTTAGTGATGTCATCAGATGGCGCCGAGACAGAAGTACTCTCCATAGCTCAGAAGGGATTTTCACCCTTCTGAGCATGGGCCAACTGGCCCCACCCCCTGCCCGCCCCTAGCTAGCCAGTTTTTGTTCTTCCGCCTTGCCACCAAGACGGATTCTTCTACTCTCCAAGCAAAATCGAATTACTTGCTTAAATTTTCTATATTCTGTCTCTGTGTTTTTTCAGATCCTCCATCTTTGCTCCTTATTCTACGATCGGGGGGCTAGGCTCAGAGCACCGCTTCCTTCGATCCATGTGCTCTCATTCCCGGCTATGCGAAGGGGAGCGAGGGACATTGGTTCAAGAACCTGCAACAATGCTCCTAGCCCAGCAGCAAACACTCGCTTGAAGATCACTACCACTGCTACACCCGCTGCAGCTCGGGATGTGCCTCTGAGGCCTCCATCTCCAGCCGCAAGCCTCCGGTATCCAGCCCTACTCCCTGTAGCATGGACCCCTCCAGTGCTGCAGCGCTTGCTTCGGAGCCTTCAAAATGCCTCCTTATTAGACACAACTCCTGCCTCGGTGCCGAGATGCCTCTCCGGATGGCGCTGCTAAGTGGATGCATGCCGCTGTGCCCCGGAAGCGACTCAGCGACCTACTTCCCCTGTGTCGCCATTGGCGGAAGCTTTGGATGGCACTCCTCTCAGATGCGTCATCACTTCCAGCCTCAGCACCAAGATCTCTTCTCCATGGCACCGATCCTGAGCTCCATGGCGCTGATCCAGTAACTGTCGCCACAGCCGGCAGTATACTTGCTCTCCACGGGACAGTCGGCAGCAGCAAGGTGCAAAGCTGCTCTCCGCGTCGACCAAGGAAGCTTGGGGGCCGGCACCCACACTGTCGCACTGCTTGCAGCACATGCAGCTCCCTCCTGACAGGCTCTTATCAGCCATAGGGAGCCAGGACAACAACAGCAAACATTATCCCCAACAGGAGGAATGGAAATGGTGCAGGGGAGTAGATGGAAAGGAGAACAGAAGAGGACGGGACTGGGAACCATTACTCATGGGTTCAATTCCTGCTTCTGATACTCCATGTGACCTGGAGCAAGTCTCTGCTGGGTCAAGCATCCATTCAAAATCAGCAACCGCAAGTCTGTCATTCTCCAGGGCGTCTTACACAGCCTCCTAAGAATGTGACCTTGGACAAAGTCACTTAACCCTCCATTGCCTATAAGGTAGGGCCTGGAGATCTACCTCCAGTTACAGTGCCGAAAAATCCAAGAATGTGACCTTGGACACAGTCTCTTAACCCCCCATTGCATCATCAGAATGGCTTGGAAATCTACATCCACTTACACTGCTGAGAAACCCAAGAACCACTGGGTCACCAGGAATCAGCACAGACTCGAAAGCATGCATTACTCCCTGTCACACACAGACCTTCAGAAGGTCTTCTCGTCAGCTCTCCGCAGCCTCAACAAACAACGGTGGCAGTACCCCATGTCAGACCCCGAACTGGTGATATTGACCTCATATCATCACACAATCCGCACGGGATATTGCAACCCCCCCCCCCCCAAAAAAAGAGGCGGAGTTTTAAGTCAGTCTTCTAAGGGAAATGCACAGGCCACTCGGTCTGGACTTGAGTGCCGGCCCAAGTCGTCAGAATAGTAGTCCAAGGACTAAGGACACTTGAGTGAGTTGCACCCCTTGTGGGCCTGCAAAGGAAGACCTGGCAATCCTTGCCAATCCACCTGACATGGATGAGAAGCTCCCCTTGTGGTCCCAAAGGAAAGCTTGGCACCCCACCAGATGTGGACGAGGCACACTCCTTGTGCACCTCCGGAGGAAGCCTGGCAATCTCCCAACTTCTATGCAACAATCTGCCAGATGTGGATGAGATGCATTCCTTGTGGCCTCCAAAGAAAGGCTTGGCAATCTCCCGCCGATTGCACAGCCAAGAAAATCAAGAGCCACTCACATTGACTGCGGGGCATGACTAGCATCTACGAATGTGAAAGAGGATATGCACGGGGGAAGAACCAACTGCACCTAAGAATGTGAAAGATGACATTCTCAACTCCTCGGGCACAGAGGACTCCTTCAGGGCCCACTAGTCAGTGCATGGACATACAGAGGAAGTCCCTCATCGCCCACTGGTTTGTGCACGGCTTCCAGAACCAGGAAACAGGTTCAGCATTTAGACAGCCCTGGCACCCTGAGACATCCCCTAGAGGTGCCGCCTACTGGTCATGACACTGCACTTCCCCTGCATAGACCAGCCTATCAAGGAAGAGAGGGTCAGAAACCAGGGCCCCTTCCACTTCGCGGACTCAGCAACGCTGCCAAAGAGCAGCCGCTCTCTTGCTGGCTGGGGCTGCATGACCACATTCCCCCTCATCAGATCAGATTATAGCCGCCAATACAGGGCTCATGCTGCATACCTGTGCTCCCCACAGGTACTCCTCATGAACATGTGATGGCAGCACACCTCTGTGAAGAGGGTACTGGCCGTCACACATCTCGTAGAGGAGCTGGTCGTCCCACACCTCTTAGAGGAGCCCGCCTTGGCCTTGCCACCTTGGGAGACCCGTACGGCTATCCAGCAAGCCATACCTTCCTGTCCCCCTTGGGGCGTCTGATGTTCCACAAGCATTGTGGAACCTGTGTCCCTTGGGGAAACTGCTAGGTACATATGACCTAGACTGGCCACTGTTGGAAAACAGAATACTGGGCTTGATGGACCTTGGTCTGACCCAGTATGGCATATCTTATGTTCTTATGTTCCACCTCAAGACTTACATTGACTGGCTGCCAAGGAGTGGGCATCAACACTACAGTGTCCGAGGCAATTCCCCCATAACTGGGAGAAACACCATCAGGATGGGGGTCACCCTCTCAACCCAGCATTGCCACAACAACCCTGCAGAAAGAACTCCACACTAGACAGGCTCCAGCAGGCTCTGTGGCACTGCGTGCACGAACGCAGAGTGGCAGGCTCCAGACCAGCCTGGGAATCACCAGTCTTCGATCTTCCTCATGGTCAACCAAGGTCAGCACTCTGGCTCACCACACAGAACAGCTGGTGTATTTGACTGGAAGGTCACAGGTTCAAGGCCTGACTGAGGATCATGTGGGGAATTACTACGCATCACCACGGTGCCGCAATGCCTCTGCACTCTGTCTGTGAAGGAACAGACGTTCCGTACAGTCAACTAGGTAACCATTGCCTCACACCAGCGCACTAAGGGGGCAGACCCCCCCCCCCCCCACCCCCTGCAAGAAGACCAAACCAAGCAGTACCAATGATCCAGGCGGTGCCCTCCTGCTGGAGCACAGGCAGTGCTGGGAGGCAGGATCAACTGTCAGACGAACCCGCTTGTAGAACTCCACCCTTCGGCACCAGCCCCCCGCCCCTCCATCGGTGGGACTGACCACAAATCGATCTTCTCACACGAAGTGCAACTGTTAAAAGGGATAACGCGAGGCCTTCCTCATCACTCACTGTCCAGCACCAGTGTTTTTCCCAATCATCTGTCTCTAGGGTCCTGGATGCCCCCCCCCCCCCCCCGTAGCCAGCTCTTATTCCCCCAAAAGCGCTGACAGACAACACATAACTCTGAGCCTGACCCTTCAACAGTCTGTCGTCTATATCCAATGCATTTTGATTAAAACAGCTGCCATGGCACCCCCAGCATTCAGTCCTCAGTGCCTTCCGTCAGTCTTGACAGCTGGACAGCTTATCCATGAATCTTGTGACCGCTCCCTTGATGACTGCCCTCAAGAGCCCTCTGCCGGCTAATATGGGAACTCCTCAGAAGTGGCCCTTGACCCCACTTCCGAGCCACGGCAGACAGATCTGAAATGGATCTCCAGGATATTTACTTCGTATATCATCCAAAATGATTAATTCGGGTGATACCCCGGCCTCACATGCTGCACTGCCTGCCACACCACCACATCCAAGCCACCCTCGGTACTCACCCCAAGCCAGCCAAGGCTCTGGTCTGCAGGACCCCTACTGGGAGGAGCAGCGGACTACACCTCTAGTGACACAAGCAGGGGCTCAAACCATGTCAGGGGCGCGCACTCCTGTCCATGTACCACACACCTACAAAGCCGCAGACCTTGCCACAGGGATTAACACATCCCCCAGCCACCCAGGCAACGGTACACACTGTTCAAGAACACCTTTGGTAACACTTTGTGCACCCCACACAGTGCTGTACTCCTAGACCTCGCAACATGGCACATCCCCCAGCCAAGCAGTCTCAACAATCCAGACTGCCACCTCCCTCTTGAGCACACCCAGACAAGTCTGGTTGTTGCTACTGCTACTACCCTTGCTCGCAGCGACCACCTCACTGCTGACATAACAACTTAAGATACACCATACTGTTGGGGGGGAAGTGCAGAGATAGGGGGGTAAGGTGGAGGATGCAGGCAAGGCCCGTTAACAGGTCACCAGTATGGAAGACGTGTCTCTCTTAAGGAGAGAGGGGAGGGGTGGGGGTGGTAGGGGTGGGGGGGGGGGGTAGGGGGGTGGGGGGGTTAGGAAGTGGATAGGGACTGAGGAGGAGGGGTAGAACAGGTGAGATTAAAATAGTTACACTCAATGTCAAGGGGCTTAACTCACCCTTTAAACGACAACAACTCTACTCAGAGCTCTCTCGCCAGAAGGTGGACATAGCCCTGCTCCAAGAAACACATTTGACAAGGGCCACTGAATACCTGGTTAAGCATAGAGGGTATGGGGTCTGCATTCATGCTTCCAATATACTGGAGAAAAAGAAGGGAGGGGTCGCTATTCTCTTTGCAACATGATCAAAGCTCCAAGTGCAGACTGTGGTAAGAGATAAAGGGGGGAGGTATGTGATGGTACAGGTGAAAATGGGGAATGTATGGTACTGTGTAATGAATGTGTATGCACCCACTGGGGGGCAGAGTGAATTCTGGACAAACTTGAATGGGGAAATGGGGAAATTGGGGGAAGGCACCCTGATCTGCGGGGGGGATTTTAATCTAACCTGGAACCCCACCTGAGATGCTACCGGGCCACGGGAAGGCAAGAGGGGGGACCGCAAGCGATATCGTCACTTTGTGACACAGCATTGTTTGGTCGATGCGTGGAGGTTGCGCCACCCAGGGCGGAGACAGTTTTCCTATTATTCGCCAGTGCATGGGTCTTATTCCCGCATTGATGCCATATGGGTGTCCAAAGAGGTGGGGGGAAAATAAAGGAGGCGGACATGGAGTCTATTTCTTGATCCAATCATGCCCCGGTGGTGGTGTGGCTGCACGTGGCAGACGAAGGGAAGGGAAATGGGTTTTGGAGACTCAATGAATCCCTCTTAGAGGAGGGGCAGGTACGAGCTGAAGTGGAGAAAGGTACGCGGGAGTATTTCCAATTTAATGACAATGGGGAGGTTACTTGGGGGGGGGTATTTGGGGTGGGTATAAGGCGGTGGTTCGAGGCATACTAATCAAATGGGGGGCGCGGAAAAAGAGAGAAAGGGAGGAGAAAGAGCGCCTCCTCCGGGAACGGTTATTGGAATTGGAAGATTTAGATGGGTCAGGGCACGACGGAGCCTACCGGGGGCAGGTTTTGGCGGCGAGAGCACAACTGAACGAGCTGCAGGCGGAAAAGATAAGATACCAGATGCAGTTGGTGCGGCAGGAGGTATTTGAGGGGGGGAACAAAGCTGGGAGGTACTTAGCTCAGAAGTTGAAGCAACAGAAGCTTTATTCCCATATAATCGGGGTTCGACGGGGGGGGAAGGGAGCTGGTTACTAAGGATGGGGAAATCAGGGAGGCCTTCAAGGATTATTATCGGGAGTTGTATAAAGCAAAAGAACTGCACCCAGCTGGGAGGGGGGCGGAATATCTGGCTTCTATAGCCTTACCCAAGCTGGGAGTGAGTGATCAAGAGACCATCAATAACCCGATTCGCCCGGATGAAGTGGAGTGGGCGATCAAACAGCTAAAATTGGGGAAAGCGCCGGGGTTAGACGGGCTATCTGCTAGATTTTACCGGACCTTCGGAGACCTGCTGATCGGGCCTTTGGTGAAGCTCTTTAATCAACCCCGGGAGGGCAAGAAGCTAGCAGATACCATGGGTTGGGCAGGTATCACGGTGCTTCATAAGGAGGGGAAGGACCCGCGGGAGTGTGCCTCTTACAGGCCTATCTCTCTGCTCAACCTGGATGCCAAGCTTTTGGTCAAGATCCTTACGGCAAGACTGAACAAAGTGATAGGGAAAGTGGTCTACCAGGATCAGGCGGGATTCATCCCGGGCCGAGGGGTTGCGGATAATATCAGGAAGATCCTCAATATCATATGGGCTAGTGAGCAGGGAGGGGAGGAGGCGCTCCTGCTCTCACTGGATGCGGAAAAGGCTTTCGACCAAGTGTCCTGGCCATTCCTCTTTCAGGTGCTGGAGAAGGTGGGGCTGGGGGGTGACTTTCTAGCGTGGGTAAAGGCGCTCTATGCACATCCCAAGGCATGCGTGCGGCTCAACGGGGCCCACTCAGATTTTTTTGATCAGGGGCGGGGAACGCGGCAGGGTTGCCCCCTGTCCCCGCTGCTGTTTGCTCTAGCTATGGAGCCCCTGGAGCAGCGGATACGGGATAGGGCGGACATTTTGGGAATCACAGTGGGGAGGAGGGCCTATAAAATTTCACTGTTTGCGGATGATATTATCCTAAGTTTAGCAAGACCCCGGGTGAGCCTGCCTATCGTGCGGTGGGAGCTGGAAGAATATGGGAAAGTTTCGGGGTTTACGATTAACCAGACGAAATCGGAAATTTTGAACCTGACGGTGCCTGATGGGCTAGCCAATACTCTGGCCAAGAAGTACCCCTTTAAATGGGCCCGGGGAAGTATCCGATACCTAGGCATTTGGATTAGCAATAAAATTGGGGAGCTGTACAACCTGAATTATAAGAGGGTGTTGGGGAAGATAGAGGGCTGGTTGGAGGGGTGGGGACGAGGATACCTCTCCTGGTTTGGACGCATAGCGACGGTGAAAATGATGCTGGTGCCCCAATTGTTGTTCTTATTCCAGACGCTCCCCATATGGGTCCCCCCACATAGTTTAAAAAGGATACAGCGGTTGGTCAATCGGTTTATCTAGGCACAGAAGCGCCCGAGGGTTGCCATGCAGGTTTTGCAACGGTCCAGAGGGGAGGAGGGGTTGGGGGTTCCTAACATACGCAGATACTATGAGGCAGCGCAACTCAAAGTGGTGTATGAGTGGCATCGGGAACCGCTCAAATCCTGGGTCCAAATGGAGTATGAGTCGGTCGGGGGATCAGACCTTGAAAGGGCGATTTGGCGGAGGCATAGGGGATTGGAACTGCCCGCCTTGAGTCCCATGGTTGCGAATGGTTTGCGAATTTGGAAATATAACAAATCTCAACTTGTTCCGGATAAGGGTTATATACAGGGGATGACTATAGAGGCCTGCTTTGAGCGGGGTCATGGCCCCAACGCGCATGTTTTGCGTAGATGGGCTAGATCCGGTTTAACACATGTCCAACAGGTAGTCGATCCTCAGGGGATTCACCAGTTTGAAGGCCTTAGGGACTTATATAAGCTGAAAGAGAGTGACCACTTTGCATACCTGCAGATGAGGAGTTTTTTGCGACATCCTAAGGTATGGAAAGATCTCTGTGATAATCGAGGGTGGTTTGAGGCGATATGCAATGGCCAGGGTGGGAAAAAGGGGGTTTTGTCCAGAATTTACAAAGGTATGCTGGGGACAGGAGAGTGTAAGCTCCGATATATGCTGCAATGGGAGGAGGATTTGGGGGTGTGTTGGGGTATGGAGTGTTGGGGGAAGCTCATACAGAAGATTGCTTCTGTGTCAATAGCGGCCCAAATCAAGGAAAACGCCTACAAAGTCTTATACCGATGGTACTGGACTCCAGTGCATCGTTTTAAGGCAGGGAAGGGACGAGATGATTTATGCTGGCGGGGATGTGCTGCATGAGGGGACTGGATGCATATGTGGTGGAAGTGTGACAGGCTACAGGGTTATTGGGGGCAAGTTTGGGAGGCGATCCACGGTATGACTGGGCAGAAACTTAAAGGGAAACCAGAGGCTTGCTTGCTGCACCAACTCGATGAGGGCCTCTCGAGAAGGGAGGAAGGGGTCCTGCATCATTGTATAGCTGCGGCTAGATGTGAGATTGCCCAGCACTGGGGAGGGAAGAGCGCTCCCCAATTGGCAGGTTTTGTGCGTAGAGTGGCCAAGGTGAGCTTGATGTGCAAGTTAACGGAGCTGCGGCGGGGGATGGGGGGAAAACTGTGGTACATTGGAAGAAGGTCTGGAGTTGATTGGAGGGTTGGAAGGGGGAAGGGGAAAGGGGTTGGGAGTAGGATGCCCGCAACTGGGGAGGGCAGCTAGGCTGCTGGGTGAGTATGGAGTGGCAGTTAGGTTGGAAATAGGGGGAATGGGCGAGGATGAGTGGGGGGAGGGGGGGAGGGTTAGTTGATTAGTTAAGTCCCCACGCTGGTATTGGATGTGGGGGGAGGTTGGGCAGGGGGGGAAGGGGGGGTAGTTGGGTTAGTGAGTTTGCAGTGCTGTATGACTACATAGACGTTGACGTTGGATTGATCCTTGTAAGTTTAGTTGGACCATAATGTATATCTACGGTTTTCGACTGGATTGCACTGGATTGTATTGTATTTTACTTTATTGACTTATTCCTATAAAACTTTAATAAAAATTCTAAATGGAAAAAAAAAAAAAAAAAAAGATACACCATACTGGTTGAGAGCAAGGCCCATCAAGCCCAGTATTCTACTTCTAACAGGGTCCAATCTAGGTCTTAAGCACCTAGCAGTTACCCAACAGACACAGGTCCCTCTATGCTTGTATTGGGCCCAGATCCCTGTCACTAACTGTTTATGGACCTTCCTCCAGAAAATTGTCCAGAATACCTTTGGATCCTGCTACACTTCCAGCTTTACTACAGCCTCGGGTAACAAGTTCCGGAGTTTGACTACATGGAAAAAATAAATAAATAAATAAAAATAAAAATTAATTATACATATATATTTATATATATATATACATATATATATATATATATATATATATATCTTTTCTTGTTCATTGCTATATTAATGCCTCAATTCTGCACCACCCTCGAAGCCAGTCATTATTGAGGCCGATGCTATTCGTTCTCGCAGCAACCAGCTCACTGCTGTTGCTGCATTAGTGTCCAAAGTTTACATCACTCTGTTGGCCAGCCGATATTGATACCGTTGCTGCCATTTCCTGGTCCCTGCGTCCTGCTACACTAACATTTTACAACATCTTCCGGTAACAAGTTCCAGAGTTGACTAAACGTAAGAGAAGCCTCTCTTATTAGTGATGTATTAATACTCCATTTTGCACCACTCTCGTGGACAGCGATATTGATGCCGTTGCTTCTTCATGGCAGTGACTCCCGCATTGCTCGATGTGCCTACATCTCTATTACCGCACAGGTGTACCTTGCAACTACACCCTCTGCACATGCGTGCACTGCGACTGCAACCCATCGTATGGTGGCTGGGAACTGCACCCTGCACATGCATGCATCACCACTACAGGCCTACATGTTCTTGTTGCAACATGCTGCACTATAAGGGCGCAGGCTGGCCCCGAAGAAGTGTCTCGGCCTTCCCCCATCCACCACAGCACATGGCAGCTTGGGAGGCACCAAGTGTGGCTGACTCATCCTGCTTGTCCAAGGAGAAAATGGAGTTACTTACCTGTAACATGAGTTCTCCGTGAACAGCAGGATAAATCAGCCACACATACCTGCCCACCTCCTCTGGGAAGGGGTCGGCCTCCATCCTGGTGCCCGCCTCCTAGCGGCAAAAGGCTCAGCTAGTGACGTACTGGCTAGCTAGGGGTGGGCAGCAGGGGGGTGGGGCCAGTTGGCCCATGCTCAGAAGGGGAAAAAGCGCCGTCGGATGACATCACCAAGTGTGGCTGACTTATCCTGCTGTCCACGGAGAACTCATGTTACAGGTAAGTAACTCCGTTTTCTCCTACCTGCCTGATACCTCTAAATCCCCTGCAGAGTGGCGGGAGGAAAGCTCTCTGCTGCCGCTCTTCCTGTCATTGGCTGGCTTTAGCCATCAGCACTGTGCAAGAATTAAAAGCAAACAGAAAGTATAGGAAGCAGTATAGGAAGTACTTGCTCACCGCTTTCAAATCTTGTGTGGTGCCAGTGACCAGAGCTAGCCAAGGACAGTCAGAGCAGCTCCCACCGTGAAGGAGGCTGTGCTGGAAAGAGAGCTGGGAGAAGGGGAAGATGCAAAGGGATGGGGGTAGGAGGAAGATACCTAGGGGTAGGGCTGGGAGAAGGGGGCTGGGAGAAGGGGGCTGGGGATGTGCAAGGCTGTGGATGGAGAAGGGGCTCAGGAGCTGGGGAAGGGAGAGATGGCAAATGCTAAGGGATGGGGGAGGGGAAGCTGTCTAATGCTGGGCCTGGGAGAAGAGAGCTAGAGGCAGGTGGCTGAAGCAGAGGCTGAGTGCTGACAAGGGGGTAGGTGAGAGAAAGGGGCTGGGGCTTGGAGATGGGATTGATGCTGCTCTTGGGACAGGTACACTGGAGGCGCATGCATGGGCAGGAAGGTAACCGTGAGAGGCTGAAGCTGCTGGTGTGCATGGGGGGAGGGTGTGTGAGTGGTCAGGCTGGCTGCTGTGGTGCATGGATGGGTGACCAATGGTCAAAGGCTGAAGCTGGTGTGACGTATGGGCGCAGTCAGGCAATAGCCAGAGGCTGAGGCCTCTAGGGTGCCAATAAATAAATATTTCAATCATTCAATCTGCTCCTAGATCCTAAGAAAATGTTTAGAGGCCTGTGTTAGCATATGCTAGAAAACCAGCTAGCATTAAGAGGGGACTGAACTAAAATTGGATAGCAGCGATACCAGGGCAAGTGGTGCTGGGGGGAGAAAATATGTAAGTGGCCTAGAGACACCCAAGGTTTCTGGCTATCCTGAAGAAAAACGAGCTTTCTTGGCATAAGAACCCTGACTAGAATAGTCTTGGATTTAGCTCATGATTTTTCAGTAGTAGTGCAAAGGTGAGTTACATTCAGGTATGTAGATATTTTCCTGTCTCCAGAGAGCTTACAATCTAAATTTGAACCTGATGATATGGAGAGTTAAGTAACTTGCCCAAGGCGACAAGGAGCATCAATGGGATTTGAGCCTTGGTTTCCCTGGTTCTAGCCCATTGGTCTAATCACTAGGCTACTCTGCCATAAAATGTGGCAGCTTCAGCTCTCTGCAGTGGCTGCACCAGCTTTGATAGTTATGAGCTGGATTCTCCCAGACATCTATAAAGTGAGACTGTGCTTGGCCTTGCCACTGTATTGGCGCTTTGGCCTCTCTGCACCATGGATAGTTCTTAAGTTAGCATGCACCAGAAGATCTTGAGGCATACACTTCACGTGTCCCAGCTGTTGACACCTACAAACATCCAGCATCATCTGCACAGATCATAGGCTAATTCCCTTGGGATCTTGCTGTTACTAATCCATTGGTCCCACATAATGGACAGTAAAAGTAGACGCTCTTCACTCTTTGCTTCTGCATGGAGAATGTGACCCAACTTTCATAGCCATAACAGAGAACATTAAGGACACAAGACTGATAGACAGCCATATCTACATTCAGGGCTGGCAACCTGTCGTGAAATAAGCTTGCCAAAAACAAAAGAAGCTTTGTTGATTCTAACATCAAATTCTATATAAAAATGGGTGAATTGTAAGAACAGAGTTGAAATAGCAGAAGGGCTTCCATGTCATCCAGTGTTTCATAATGGACATTAGTGGAGCATCAGTGACTTGCAACATGACAATTGGTTTTTATTAGTAAGAATAACCATGCCAAACTCAGCGTATACATCAGAGGACTTATTTATCAAGACCTGTAATTCGTCGGGCGGACTAGAGACAGATGCAGCACCATCTGTGTAAAGCAGATCCTGAATAGCAAGCTGCATGACGAGCCTCTTGCTCAAAAAACATTCTAATGTTAAACAAGCTGTGCTCCAACCTCAGTTCAACTAGTGCAGCAGACTGGCATTTTTCCACATGCTTAGAATTTAGGTTGTCACACCTGGTGCACGCTAAAACACAGCTTTGCTTCATACTGGTCTCTCTAATATTAAACTTGGATAGATCCATAGCAAGAGGGAGGATATATAAGGCTTGAAGAACGTGTACACTAACTTAATGCTAAATAAATGTAGGGCCATGAATTTGGGATGCAAAACCCCAAAGGAACAGTACAGTATAAGGAGGGATATTCTTCCATGCATGAAAGAAGAGTAGGATCTGGGGTTGATCATGTATGATGAACTTAAAGTAGCCAAATGGTTGATAAAGCCAGCAAAATGCTTGAGCAGACAGAAGAATGGCCACTAGGGGAAAAGGAGATGATGGGACCTCGGTGTAAGTCTCTGGTGAGACTTCCATTGGACCACACCTTCAAAAGGATATAAACTGAATGGGTCAGTCCAGTCAGTGGCTACTAAAATAGTCAATGGTCTTCATCATAAAGCATATGGGAACAGACTTAAAGATCTAAATTTGTATACGTTGAAAAAAAAAGACAGGATAGGGGAGATATGATAGAAACATTTAAATACCTCCAAAGTATAAATGTATTGGTGACAGGCCTTTTTCAAAGGAACGGAAGCTCATAGGATTAAGTTGAAAGGGGTCAGACTAGGGTAATCTAAAGAAAAATGTATTCACAGAAAGGGTGGTGGATGTGCGGAATAATCTCCCTGTGGAGGTGGTGGAGATGAGAATGATATCTGAAAAGCCATGATGAATTAGACCAAGGTCCATCGAACCCAGAATCCTGTCTGTCAGTGGCCCGTCCTGGAAGATCCCAAACATTAGATCTGTATTCAAGAAAGCATGCATGTCAGAGAGAGCGCTATACAAATAAGGAGCAGAATAGTAGTAGGATTGAAGGATCCGATATTCAGAGGCGGAGGTGGCTAGCACAATTACAGTGTCTAGCCATTGCCGCTGAACACTAAACCTGGATCTCAATGCCGGGGCCATATCCAGCCACTGCCATTGAATATCTTAGGTCAGTCGCCAAAGCAAGAAGCTGAATATCGCCGCTACCAGTTATCCGCAGATACTGCACACGAAATACTCCTGGAATGACTCAATGCTATCCAGTTAGCATGGAGGCGTATAGCGACGGTACCCTCGCTTAGTGGCATTTACCTGCAAACCGTGTAAATGTCTTTGAATATTGGGCCCATAGAGTTTAGCAGTTGGCATTTCTGGGCAGACTGGAGAGGCCATATATGGTCTTTATTTGCTGTCATTATCTATGTGTAAGAGTAAAGAAGATCCTCACTTAGCTCTCTCTAATACCCCCACCTTTCATATGCAATCAATGCTGCAACAGAGAGGCAAGGCTATCCCATTGTGTTGGGCGTGGGGGGGTTCCACTGGGATTTGAACCAGTGACCTGAAAGCATCAGAGGGAGAGGATTAAGGAAGGAGCCACTGAAGGACAGTAATTATTTTTGCATCTTTCAAATCCTTTCTTTGTAACTGGTGCAAGAGTGCTTAGATCTCATTCACGAGCTTTCTCCCCCCTGTGTTTAGCAGCTCCAGTGAAGGGGTGGGAGACCAGGGTTTCTTTATTTATTCATTCATTGATTCTAGTTCCCATTCACCCATTTCACAAGCTCAAGGCGGTAAGCCCTGCCTGCTGCTTTTACAGAAAGGATCTCAGTAAAAACTCTCTCTGCATCGTTGAGAGGTGGTGTTTGATGCTGAATCTGCATTATCTGAAGATGGGGAAAGGTATCTATGGACCTCTCACAAATGAAGACATTTCAGGAGACCTCTTTGCACTGCTCAGTCCATCAGTCAAGTTTTCCTGCCTGTCAATTAAGCCTTTGCTTAACCCTGTATAAACCAAGAGCCTGGAGGTAATAAAGCACTTGGGGAACAATTAGCACAACATGACAACTTCCATAATGAGGAGAAAAAATGAACAAACAATTTACACTTATGTATAACTTGTTGAGAAGGGTCAACCGTTCAAAACGCCAAAGGAGAAACAGAAGGCGTTTGCTGTATATAGCGTTGACAGGAAGTGAAGTCAATTTTCAAAGTAAGGATTTATCAGGACAGATCAAATCCTTTCAAGGCTAACTTAGTTGAGAGGTGAAATTCAGCTGTTTGAATTCTGAGCAGGTTGGAGGGCAGAGTTAGGCCGGGGGGAGGGGGGATTGTTAGGTTGCTAGTGCTTTTCAGCGCTAATCGCCAACCATTTAATTTGGTCAGCCAAATTTAGGAATTGCTATAGAACAGTGTTCTCCAACCCTCTATCCAGATGCTCAGAACCACTATCGCCAGAGATCACCCTGCCACTATCCAGTTAGTGAAGGGTGGTCTGTGGGAAGAGAGATGGCATGCCTGCTGCTGAATATATTGCCAATATATAAGCCTTTCTGAATATCAGCCCCTTGGTGTATACAAATCTATCTCATGCATATTCATTAGGGATATCCTGAAAACCAGTCTAGTTATGTGTGCCATCAGAATAGAGGGGAGTCTTTATCTTTATTTAACACTTGATACACCACCTTTCCCACAATTTAGGAACTCTGACGCATCCTGAAGAAAAATGGGTCTTAAATACAGCTTGAAACTTTTTGTAGGAGGGTTCTGTACAAAGTGAGAGAGGGAAGGAATTCCAAAGACTGGTGCAGCAAAGAAAGATGCAGCTGTTCTTGTCAATCCCAATCTGCCGGGCACACAGAAGGACCACTGAAAAGATTTTCCAGGCCGGACCGGAGCGTATATGCAGGGATATAAGGAACAGTCAGAGAGGCCAGGTAGGGGGTGGGGTTTGGGAATAGAAGGCTTTGTGGGCTAGAACCAGAAGTTTAAATTGGATCCAATGGGAAACAGGAAGCCAATAGTACTGAATACATAAAGGCGTAATATGGTCACATTTACCTGCTTGATCAAGGAGTTGGACTATGATATTCAGAATCATTTGAAGACATTTCAGGTGACCTGAATACACAGTGTTGCAATAATCAATGAGGAGGGTAATGAGAGCATGGATTAGCGCATTTTGTAAAGCAGCATTAAGGAAGGAAGGAAGGAACGGCGCAAAACTGACAGAGGGCGCAAAAAGAGGAAACACTGCTACAGCTAAATCTGGCCATCCAGAGGGAGGAGTGGTCTAGTGGTTAGGACAAGGTACTTCAGGCCGGAGGGCCGGGGGTTCAAGTCCCACCTGGGGACAGCAATCTCAGGCCGGAGGGACTGGGATTTCTAGTCCTTGTGGTCTTGGGCAAGCCACTTAACCCTCCATTGCCCATGTTCCCTGTAAGTATTAGTGTATGTGTCTCATATCCCCTCGTGTTAAATGTATCCCCCAATTGACCGCTTTGACCCGGTGAAAAGCGGGATATAAATACAGCTAAAAAAAAAAAATCCCAAGCTTCTCTCCTAATGGAAGCTAAAAGGGGAAGGGAATTGGATTTAGCCCACACCTTTTCTCAGATGTCGAAGGCATGTTGCATTCAGTTACACTAGATATATTCCTGTCCATGGAAGGTTTACAATCTGTTTATACCGCTATACCTTTAAAAGGATATAGCGGTATTAGAAAAGGTACAGAGAAGAGCCACCAAAATGGTAAAGTGGATGGAAGGATACCACTAAGAAGAGAGGCTAAAAAGGTTAGGGCTCTTCAACCTGGAAGAGAGACGGCTGAGGGGAGATATGATAGATGTCTATAAATTAATGAATGGAGTGGAACGGGTAAACGTAGATCGATTGTTTATGCCATCAAAATATAGAAAGACTAGGGGACATGCAATGAAGCTAATAAGAGAATTTGTTTTTCACTCAATGCATAATCAAACTCTGGAATTCGTTACCGGAGGATGTAGTAAAAGCTGTTAATGTAGCCAGGTTTAAAAAAGGTTTGGACAAGTTCCTGGAGGAAAGGTCCATAAACCATTTCTAAAGGCAGCCTGGGATATCCACTGCTTGCCCCAATACAAGCATTATGGAACCTGTGTGTCTTTTTGGGAAACTGCTAGGTACTTGTGACCTAGATTGGCCAATATTGGAAACAGGATACTGGGCTTGATGGACCTTGGTCTGACCCAGTATGGCATATCTTATGTTCTTATGAGGCAATGGACAGTTAAATGACTTGCTGAAGACGACAAGGAGCAGCAGTGAGATTTGAACTCTGACATTCTTGGTTCTAGCCATTAGGCTGCTCATCCACTCCAAGGTGTGTAAAAGAAGTGTTAGGGAGGGTGCAGGGTCGGCCCAACCACTAGGAAAACTAGGTGGCTGCCTAGGGCATCAACCTCTGGAGTGCAGCAAAAGTAGGCAACTCAAAGCTAAATAATAGACTTTGACAGCCAGAGGGGGTGTAAAACTTGAGGTTGCCTGGGGCTCCAACACTGGAACAACTCTAGGGCCAGCCTTGGAAGGATGCCAACAGCACAATCTTCCTCAGGGTCTCTTTTCCCTTCCAAAGTGAGATGTTGACTCAGGAGGGGAAGATGGGGGAGGGGAGGTGCAACTGCCTCTCCATGATACTCCCTCCTGCCCTATTCATAAGATATGATGATGGTGCCCACATCTCTACCCCACAATTCATTTTTCCATATTCACACCTCTTAGAAGCCTCCTAAACCTTCCCCAGTCAAACTGGAAGGATAAGGCATACCTTCCTTCTCCCAGCCTGGCATCCATCCTTGTTCTACTCTCCTTCAAGCTTAGCTTCTGGGGGTAGGATTTCAGGAGAGTGGCTTACAGGTCCGACACAATTGGTTTCCTTGTCAGACTTCATGGCTGAGATGAGAGGGTGGTTTGCAGGGGTAGCAGGCAAAAGATGGGGAACTGTGGGGCTGTTAGCCTCACATTTATCATTTTGCCAAGTTAGGGTTCACAAGTATCTGGCTGCTACTGATTCATGGTGCTGACCAGCTTAGTCTAACCAGTCAAAATGAGGGGAACATTCAGCTGAAAAACAGTTCTGTTCAGCTGAAAAGGCTCCTAAAAATGAATAACATGACTAAATTTAGCTGGCTGTCTTGGCCATTCAAAGGCTATTTGCAAATTGACCTGGTTGTTTATACCACTGGGTACTAACAATGAGATCAAGAACAAAGACATAATAGTTGTTAAAGTGTGTTTTGCTACTTTTCAGCACCATGGTCTGGACAGCTCCTCTGCTAGCCAGACACATCTAACTTAACAGCACATTTCAAAGAACACCACAAATCGGAAAGGTCATTTTTCTCAAGAATGTAGTAAAGTTTATCAAGTCCACTTTGCTTTAAAACTCCATTCTTTAGCACAGAGAATGATATTATCCTGCCCACTCCTGCTCGGAGGCTATGTTTCAATCAAGTGGTATTCACTAACTATGTTGAAGGACCACAAATGGGTAAGGTTCTTCTCCTGATATCCCTAATGAATATGCATAAGAGAGATTTGCATACAACAGAGGTAGAATGTATGCAAATCTCTCATATGCACATTCCTAGTAACTTAAAAGCCCAATCTGTTTGTGGTCCTTAATGGTTGAAAGTGACTACCACTGCAGTAGTGAAGATAGTAGGAAGTAAGAGAGATTTCTCCTCGGGGTTGAGATAGCCATTTGGAGTGAGGATAACTGAGATTGAAAGGGCATTCAGAGATCTCAGAGTCCCTGCCACCCTGCCTTTCCAGCAGGAACATCAAATAGGAATAGAAAGCACAAGGCACCAGAGTATGAAATCCCTGGGAGGCCATTGCACTTGCTCTTATGGGACAAGAGAGACAACGCAAGAAACTCTCTGCATGTTGGCCAAAGAGTAGCACATATCTGGATCTATCCATATGGACTTGGAATAGGTAACAGTATTTTCTGCCCTATACAAAAAAGATTTCTCTGTGACCCTGAAAACTCAATTAAGAATTCACATTAAAGAAAACAGTACCTCAATTTTGGGGAGTGGGTAGAGAGATGCAACTACTCAGCATGGACAGAAATAGTGGTTTATTATGAATTATATTTTTGCTGTAAATATCCACAGCCAATTATTCAATGAAGACATGCAACACCAGGCTGGTGTGTGGGGTAACTTCTTGCAGAAACTTTCCTGGTTCCCTGCATCAATGGTCCATTTCAACATTAACACTGCTCCTTAAAGAGGACTCACACCCCCCATTGCCCCTGTAACTGACTACATTTTCTACAGGAAGTATGACCAATACAGTTTATCTGAATATTGCAAACGTTTTGGATATGGCCATGCATGAAAGATCACTTCACATTAAAAATTATGTGGATTGAAGATCACATTTTCAAGTATGATAGCTTATTTCTGTGAAAAAACAGGAATATAGTTTCCATTAAACAAGTGGGTGAAGCCATTGAGACCATCTCAAGTCAAGTACAAGAGGCAAGTAAACATCTGCAAGGGAAGGAAAATATATTGAGGCTATGGAAAAACTTAAAGAGAGAGACAAAATGAAGATGTACTTAATTAAATATATTTCCTCTGTATCATTACTCCTAATACCTGAAGATATATAAGATTCTTGTCTCTCGAGTGTTGTCTGTCCAGGCTACATATGTACACCTTACCATAAACACTTAGCAGACAAAGAATGGTGTAGGACTAGAAGACGTTGCAGAGCTATGGGGCCAGACGGCCCAGCAGGAGAAAGATTGGTTTGGGTTAAGTCAGGTGGACTAGAAAGGGGAGCAATGAGAGTGCTGGATTGGGGGAGGAGGGGTAGGGGGAAGGGTGGCAATGCCTGGAGCTGGGCTTGGAGGGAGGAGACCTACTGCATCTCTGGAATGTGTACGGATGTCAGCTACTTTGTATCTGATTGTACATTTAATTTGTTGATGTTACAAAATAATCATGTTTCTTCTGGTAATGTTTAAATTGTATATATTTTGATGAGGATAAGGCGACAAGTAGGACTCCATAGGGTTTATTCCAAGATCACTTGTTTAATATTTCTCATCCTATGGTTTAGATTTTGAGTTCTCAGTCTCTTGTGGTCTGGTTTTCAGGGTCACCCAGCTATGCAAATGAGCTTTCTTCTTAGACCTCACTGTTTATTTGTTATTATTTTGCATTGATAAAACCACCATGTCATGAAGTACTCATGCCGTGATTATGCAAATACATCTGCCAAACGTTAATTTGTGGATATCCCAAAAACACCATCTGTCAGAGGTTCTTGCTGAGAGCCCTCGATCTAGACTAGGAAATAAATGGCCACATGGGCAGATAATGCCAAACTCGGAGATATCGCAGTTGCACCTCAGGATGCGCTGAGCCCAACATTCAGTGAGCCGGCGAGCAGATAAATCCTACTGAATACTCAGATAATACATCTGGATAAATCTGATGGAGAATAGATCACCTTTTCCAACTAGATATCAGTGCTGATGGGGTAAAATGTAGCCATGCATGAGGTCTCCTTTCAGTCAGGACTCCTACCAGCGATCTTCTCTCTCCCCTCATCTGGTGCAGCTTTCATTTGAAATCAAATTCTTTTAACACAGCACTTTTTAAAAATGTGACTATTACCTTCCTCACCTCTTTACTATTGGTCTCTATCACATTCAGAAGCCTTTTCTTTAGCTGTGAATTGAACAAACTCCTAAGAAACTTGATATAATCCCAAAAGTCCTGTTTTGCTTTCATTTCTTTGCACTTCTGATAGACATCTGTAAGCCTGTTACTGAGAGATTTCTATTCTTTAGCTTGCTGCAGTTCTCTTCTAGCAGCAAATATTTCTGTAGCATGCATAGTCTTTTTGCTGATTATCAGAATTTGTCAACTTGGTGTTCACACACAGACCGTACAACCTTATAGTTCCACATAACCTATGTATCATATTTTGCAGGTTTTCTCTTGTAAAAAAAAACAGTAGCACCACATCAGTAGGCTGAATGATCGCCCATTCTTCCAGAACATCCAGAACTTGTAGACATTCTGACTGTAACGATTTGGTTCCAAATACAAACATATGATTAACCAGGCTTCATAGTTAGGTAGATTGGCTCTATGCAATATTTCTACCAGTTCACTAGGATTTACTGTAGTGCTTCTCAGACCTGCCCTGGAGGAGCACCAGCTATCCAAGTGCTCTGTATATGCACAATAAATATGCATAAGACAAACCTGCATGTGGTGAGAGGAGCATATGCAAAACTCCCTCATGCATATGCATTGTGGCTGTCCTGAAAACCTGAATAGCTGCTATTCCCCCAGGAAAGATTTAAAAGCCACCAGTTTTTGATAGGCCCTGGAGAGGAGATAGTAAGAATTTCAGGTTGGGACATAGGAGATTTCCACTAGATTGTTAAAAAGCTTTGACAAAATGCAGAACTTCCTATAAAATACATAAAACGACATGCAGGATGGCACGTGGATTTCCTACCACATTTACTGGGAGCAGCGATTTTAAAAAGCCACACATGGGGGAAAAGAACATTCTGCTCTTTCCCAGATGCAGGTGGGATCAGCTATTAAAAAACTACTATTCCTAACAGCATCCATCCTCCCTCGCTTCCCACAGCATCAAATCCTCCCCCCGCATCTGGCATCCCACATCAAGGACCCCCTCCCCCTCCAATGGCCCCACCTATAATCCTCAGCCTGCTCAAAGTTCCTGGTGTGTAGTTGGAGCATGAGCAATCCAGTCAGTCCTGTTCTGGGTTCCAAAATGGCATCCATGGCCCCTAGCAGTAATGTGACATTATTTGTTTCTCACCGCTCAACTGTTTAAGATTCTTCCTCATTTGCATGGTGTGCATGTTATTTACATTTGAGTAAAAAAGACAATTAAAAAAGAGATCTAATCACACCACTGAGTGGGTCCTACTGAGATCTCATGGGTGATCTCCAAAACCAAGAAAATGTAGCAGATAGGTAGAGGAATTTTCCTAGTTTGCAGTCAGAAGGAAAAGATTGGTGAGGATGAGGATATAAACAGGGGCTAGGGGAAGGCGCTGATCCAGCAATTCTGAGTCCATTGCCACATTTCAGATTGGATGGATATTTTTTTCCACCACTGCTGCATAGGGGTTTTCCACCTTTCCTGATTAGCATGAAAAGAGGCACAAAAGCACAGAAACAGGCAAAGCCCCTCTTGTCCCATCATCTGAGGGTCTGTGTGTATACAGCACCTTGGTCACCTCATTGTCTCTGTTCGCATCCGCTGTGAAAATTCTGCTCCACAAGCAAACGCTGCTTCAGCATAATGCTTTTAGCTAGGATTGGGGTTACTAGAGGGTGTTGACTGCTAGTACCCTCAGCAGGAAGCTCTCAGCCTATCTGCATTATCTCACAGCTGCGCACACTGCAGCAAAGCACAACCCACCCTTCATGAATCCTATGACAGCGTTCATCCCGTGATGGTCTACACAAAGCCATACACCAAGCATTCCCGGGGGATAGAACTATATTTTTCAAACGTGAGGTGAGCAGAGCAGCGATGAGACCCAGCTCCACGCCAGTCCCCACACCAGTTCTCACTGTTCTGCACGGTGCAGATGAAACATAGCAGGTGGCTGAATTTTGGGCTGACTCACATCTCTGTGTGGCAATACGGAAGCAAAAGCTGCCCGGAAGCTCGTATCTTCACACTGGTCTTATGACAATCACTGAGAAGCGTAGCGATATGGACACTGCACAGCTCCAAGTTCCCAAAAGCTACAGCAGCATGAGGGATAGAGAGAGAGTAAGCAGTGAGGGTCAGGGAAGGAGGGGGTGAGAGGGAACCACTGGGATTGAGAGGAGGGGGAATGGTTTTCTCCTGATTTATAAGAAAAAAAAAACCCAGTGGGACAGAAGGTAAACCAGTCTGGGTAAAACGTGCCTGCCCTCAAGGAGAGCTAGATCTTCCTGCTTAATTAGGTGTCCTGCTGCTTTCCTACTCCTGCCTATGTAGTGGGGCAATGTGTGTCAGATCTGACCCCAACTCCTCTCTGACTGGGGTGCAGGGTTCTGCTGAGGATATTCCATTTATCATAGGTTTCGACTGCATTTATTTATTTTATTTGTTTAAAAATATTTAAAGCCTGCATATCAAAACCCCTCTGTGGGTTACAATTCAACCCCTGAAATACTAAAATACATTAGAAGAACAGTACATACGCATAAACAATTACAGTTGTAAATAACAATAAAGTAAGCCTATATTAACTCACACTAAAAATGATTAACAGCAACAAATTAAGCAAAAAGAGCAATAAGTTTCAGTAAATAAACACACCTTCAATTTCTTTCTAAAAGCTTGGATATCTAACTCCTGTTATAAGTCTTCAGATAGCGTATTCCAAAGTGCTGAAAGAGCAACTGAAACAGCACTCAAGCAGACAAATTCAGAGCACTGGACTTTCAAGAAGGAGAAGCTAATAGGGCCGGTGAGAAGAGTGTAACAACCGCCCAGGATCATTCAAAGATAAGCAGAGGAAAAACCTCACAATGCTTTCGCGGCCAGAAGAAGAACCTTAAACTTTACCTGTTGCACAACTGGCAGCCACTGAAGCGATACCAATATTAGGTAATATGATCATATTTACAAGCATTAACCAATAAATGAGCTGCAGCATTCTGGGCTAACTGCAAAGGCTTTGTCAAGGAACCAGACATACTGATTACTATTCCCATGTTTGGTCTAAGTAATAAACAATAGCTAACGGCCTTCCTTTTGGTAGGGTACGAATATTAACTCTTGATGATATGCTACATTTTACCTTCCTCGCCCCACTGTCAGAGACTGTGTTCCATGCCAGAGGTGATTGGGATCTACAAGATCTTCTGTGAGCAAAAAATGCCTGAGACGGGCTTAGTTAAAAGTTGCATCAAGATCCTACCTCTCCTTCTCCTGCATGAGCTCTCCCGGATGGAGTAGGATAATTCTTGGAACTCAATGTCAACAGCGGAGCGCTTGGGCAGGTGAGAGAATCGCTGTGCCTCTGTGATGTGGTTCTCCACTTTCTTCAGATGTGTGGTCAACAGAGGAGCCTCCTGCGAGTTCCCATTACACACCTCCAGTGGGATAGACACACAGGCAGTATCCAGGACTTTGTCAGCCATGGCTAATCTGAGAGAACAAAAGATGGAAAGACATCATTACACTTAGAGGTAGATATGAAATGCCTCACCTTTAGTACTGTGTCAGCTCTACAAACCACGTCTACAAAAGGACATTGAGAAGACGGCCACAGAGCAGTGCATGGCCTGCCCCATAAATCATATAGAAAGAAACTTAAAAAACTAAAGTTGAACTTTCTAAGAAAAGAAGCAAAAATGAAGAACATGATGTATGAAACATCAAGCAAGCTTCATGAAACCCCACAGGATAAAGGATTATCAGAGAAAGGAGAACATGCCAAAGCAAAGAGAGAATATATAGCTTTCCAGTGAACAGTGAATCAGTGGCAGAATTCAAGTATGCATGGGATAGACACAAAGGGGCATCAGTGGAGGGAGGGAGATGTCTGCAGATGAAGTAAACCTGTGACAGTAGACAAGGCAAGCACAGATATGCAGAGTGGGTGGATCACGTGATCCTTTTCTGACAACATCTTCTATGTGTCCTTGACGTGACACATCCACCGAGGCATGATCAATTCACAGTGAAATGAAAATCACCACCATTCCTAACAGTTCACCTGTATATCCAGTGCTCGTATGCCTTCCCTACAGTCCCTCTACCTTTCAGTACATGCAAGCAGCATCTCTCCAGCAGTCCCTCCAGTTTCTCCATAGCCAATACTCCTACGTGGACCTCCTATAGATCCATCTATAGCTTGCTCTTCTCCATCTTTCAGCTCTCTGCAAGAATTCCCTCTTCCTGAGGTTCCCTCACATGACACAGACCTCCATAAGACCACAGTGGTGTTAGGAGACAGGGTTTGAAGCTATATAAGACTGAGTTTCCCATGGTGAAACTGAAGGCTACAAAGTGCCCTGCTAAGCTATCAAAACATAAGTTATTCCAGGTTAAATAATTAATATCACAGATATGAGCTGCAAGTGCTGAGCTTTAAGCCTAAAGAAAGGAAAAGAAGAAAGGGAAAGAGTGAGAAATATTGAAAAGGACAAATGTAGAATTAGAGAGAGAAAGATGAAAAGAGAAAGGGAAACAAAGAAATGAAACTAAAGTGAGGAGATAGGAAAGAGTGGGAGAAACACAAAGGGACAAAAAAATATAAAGTGTGTTAACATGCATTATTAGTAACAGGTCCCACTGCATTAAATAATGAGCGCTGATGTGTTTTAACGTGCAGCATGTGGTGGACTCTTTAAGTAAAAAGGGAAAAATTAAACAGTCAGAAGAGAAGAATCAAGGGGAGGGAAAAGGTTGAAACACAAAATAGGGAAAGAAGAAGCAGCGTACAATGCTCTAAATTACTCTCCTTGAAGGGGCAATTTTCGATAGCCCATGTAGTGTCAAGGTTCTGGGGCGCCTTTATATACACATACCTTGTGGCTAATTTCCAAAGAGGCACACATGCTTTGTATCTGTTATTCTGCAGACAGCTATCTGAAGGTCAAACAATGTACATAGATTTACATTGTTTATTCCACTCCCCTAAACACCCCTCCCCGGAACAACTGACAGACATACTGTGAAAGCCCTTACACGCTTTTAGCCAAACTGAAGAGGGAAATTTTCAGCTGGGTCCATCTACCTGGCTAGCTTTAGAAATGCCATCATAGTGTATACACAGGAACCATGGCAAACCTTTATCTGGAAAGCAATGGAAGGGATGGGACATGGCCAATCAATAAAAGGTTTCTTGAAGTCTTCTGAAATCTTGATTGCACGTTCTCTTCAAAGATGTTGTGGCACATGAGTTTTCAGGGCCACATGGGATAGAGGGATGTGATATCATATGATGAGTTTATGCAGGAGTTCGCAGAACAAAACACAACTGGTTGGAAATGGATACCATTTATTGACTTTCTATGGAATGGATACAATTTTAGAATACCTTATCACGATGGATAAGGCTTACTGTTCTTTCTTGGAACTGAATAGCTCAGTGGGATTGATGGGACTGATAAACTTGCCAAATTTAGGTAAGACTGGAATAGGATCTGATAGGGCAAAATAGCATAGATGGGTTTCTATGGAACAGATTACCATTAGTAGGATTCTAATAGAATGAACTAGGACTGGCTGGATAGTGTGGACAGGATTAAATGGATCTGAATGAATCAGATGGAATAACTGAAATTCACTTTATTTGGATAGATTAAATAAGATTGATAAAATTTATTTGTGGTTTGTTGTGTTAGATAAGCATAGCTGCCAAGTTTTTCAGTTACAGGAGGGAAATTTTAGGTCAATCCTAGATTTCTAACAGCTCTCTCCAGATTTCTCATAGGACCTGCGGCACTAATGTCAATGAGAAGAATCAGGAACTACCAGGGCCGACACTAGCATATTTGATACCTAGGTGAACTTCAGCCATGCGCCCCCCTCCCTTGCCCAAGATGCTGAACAAAACTAGGACACTTCCCTATAGAACTCACCAACTCCCCCCTCCCCCCCCAAAAAAAAGCCTGATTCAGATTTCATATCAATAACTGTAGCATAAGCTCTATAAAAGTCACTCAGGTCCAGAACTTACATAAGGAGCCTACCCTGGAAAGGGGCAGCATGATAAATATACCAGTAAGCTCTGGAACACCAAATGGGAAAATCGAACAAGCAGAATTGCTACAGATTCCTACATTGAAACCCCATCTAACAGAATACCTGGTCTCAGCCACATATGCTGAACACAGGTAGATTCTCACCAAGTAAAGAATAAATTACCACAAACTAAAAATAGAAATCTGTAGACAAAATTAAAATGAAACCCCAAGAAGCGACACTTTCATGCAGTGCAACATCGGAGAAATAGCAACAGTGATGCATTTCCCTTTGCACTGTGCAAAACATAAGGATAGCAGATGTAAAGTCCAAAAACAGGCATATCCCAAACACTATATTGAAAAAAATATATTTCTATTACATGTGTGGTCTGGCCACATTCTTAACTTGGTTCCTAAGGTCTCTTGTCCCTTTACCGTTTCTTTTTTCTCCCTTTGTCTTGACATCCTCCCCATGTCCATCTATAACATTGATCTTTCACTTTCACCTTTCTTCCATTTATTATCCATTCAGTCCTCAGTATCAGTCATACTGCATCTACCTACAATTTTCTATCTCCCTCCCCCTAGCCATCTCACTTCCCCATGTCTCTCTCTCCTTCCCTAGCCTCTCGCTAATGCCTCTCTCTCTCCCCCCCCCCCCACTATGCCCCATATCCCTCTCTTTCCTACCTTTCTCCATGTCCAGCATCTCTCCATCTCTTTCCTTCCTTCTGCTCCATGTTCAGCATTACCCCTTTCCTCCCTCTTTCTCCCCATGTCTAGCAGCTTTCCTGTATCTTCCCTTTTCCTTGCTCAGCCTGTTCCTTCCCCTCCTCCACTGCTGCTGTTGCCATCATCCTACCTCTGCCCTGGCCACCTGAAGCACCCTGCATGTTGCTTTAAAGTATTGCTAGTCCTGGAGATTAGAAAGTCCACGCAGCTGTGGGACTATGTTCAAAATCAGGACTAGACAAAAAGTCTCCCTTCTGGAAATGGGCAACTTGGAAGCTTTGGATAAAACATGATGGTACTGTGAATGAACTCAGATAGGCTTGCATGTTTAAATGGGATTGGTTGAGTTTGGACAGGAATGACTGACATTTTAGAAAAAAGTGACAATTTGAGTTGAGATAAGACAGACTGTGTTTAGGATGAACTGTTTTGTGTCTGAATGAGTGTAGGCAGCAGTGGTTGTGTTGGGCTGTATTTCGATTCATTTGGTAGGGAATGACTGTGTTTGGATCAAATTAGTAGGATGAGTCTGACTTTGATTGGCTGTACCTGGATGTTAAGACGATATGGGAGAAGAATGTGTCTGGCTGAGCTGGGATGCGATTGGATAGGTCTGGCTGTGTATGAAGGAGTTGTATATTTTGCAGGCTGCAATTATGTTTATTGGAGCATTCTAAGATTTAAGCAGATATTGCTGTACGCGAGCTTTCAAGACCAGATTCTTTAGATGCTGGCATGGAATTAGGATTCTTTTGGAAGAATTAAATTGGAATAAATTGTGTTTGAATAAGACCATATGGGATTGAATAATACTGGAAGACTTGGTTGGATCTTAATGAATACTGCCAAAAAGGAAGACAAGAAAAATTCCCACACACAGAGCAACAAAATAGCTCAACCACCAATTAATCAAGATCTGCTCATTTCTCTAAAAGATACAAAGAAGCATAGAAATTAACAACAGATAAAGATCATTCACCGACCCTACAATCCCTTCCTCCCCCTCGAGGGGACCCTGTGCTTGTTCTGTTTCCAAAGGGTTATCAGACAAGTAGTAAATCCCACCAGGAACACAAACCACAACTGGGAAAAGGACTTCAAAATTGGTCCCTTCAATGGCTCCAGATGATCCTGGATGAGCTGAAGTAGCCCAGATCTAAGCTTTCCTATTGTAAAATACAGTATGTACTTCTCCTGCTCTTTCGTCTCTTTCAGGAAACTCAGATATCTAAACCCCAGAAGGCACAGGAATGCAAGACTAGTAGCAGTGCTAGCTTGAGACTTCAAAATATCAGTTTCTCTGTCATTTAGTATCTCTGTTTTCTGTTACTATGTTTCATATATTTTATCCACCTTTTCTTTTACCCAGACTCCTGTTTTGTTAACATTGTTTCCCTGACTGCAAGCTTCCCTTAGCTGTGCTTTGAGGATAATTTTCAAAGCCATTTCCATAGGTAAAATGCCTTGGCTGAAGACTTCCCTCTGCCTAGCTAAAAGTACACACTGGCATTCGCAACGCTTTTAGCCAGGTTAGAAAGAGGCATTCAGACGGCCTAAACGTGTCCCCATGAATGCAACAGTGAGCACATATTTGATTTTCAAATAAATAAGTGCTATCTTGTGCCTCTTGCTCAGCCGCCCACTTTATAGATAGGTGAGTAATAAACATGCACAAATAGCAGCATGCGCAAAGTGTGCAAGTGATTTTAGTACACATACCTGCAACAGTTTGCAAAGGGCAATATAGTGTGCCATTTTCCTTTGAAAACTGTCTGCAATGTGCAGGGACTAAAAGCCCTCGTGCCCAATGCATATTCATAAGCCTACTCAACACTGCTTCCTAGATGCATGAGGTTCTGATTTTATTTGGATTGATAGATAATGGCGGGATGGACTAAACAAGTGAAATCATCAAAATCTAGACACAAGTATCTGATCAGAAATTAAACAGAATGGGGGGGGGGGGGGGGAGGACTCAGCTGCCAACTAATAGAACTCAAGTTCCCCAGTCCTGCTGCTGCTTTAAAGAAAGCTTGCAATGGATGCACTGGTTGGAAGGATTAATTACACCACAGATAACCATGAGGATACCACAGTCCAAATGATCATAGTGGGTGTTGTTTCAATACCAACATTAGTAAACTGTTCGGTAGGATCCTCAACAACAACCACCAAACAGTTCTACAGAGCAACAAAAAGCCAGCAAAAGCCTACACAGAATTCAGACTAAGTTCCTTCCCAAGCATGGACCGCATCTTTACTTTACATGCTGAAATAAGCATGTAGAAAGCTCACCTCTGGAAAAACGAGCATGTTTTATTGAATATAAACAGGATGGAGTCAGTGCAGAGGATGGCTACTATAATGGCTCAGTGGTCTTTGTCATGAGGTATATGAGGACAGACTTAAAGATCTCAATATGTACACGTTGAAAGAAGGGTTGGAGGGGGAAGATATGATCGAGATGTTTAAATATCTCCATGGCATAAATGCACTGAAGAGCCTCTTTCAATTGAAAGAAAGCTCTGCAATGAGGGGGCATAGGGTGAAAGTGAAAGGGGATAGACTCAGGAGTAATCTCAGGAAATGGAAAGAGTGGCAGATGCATGGAACAGCCTCTCAGCGAAGGGGATAGAGACAAGGACTGTCTCTGAATTAAAGAAGGCATGGGACAGACACAGAGGATCTCTAAAGGTAAAAAGGGTCTGTAGAGCTTAATAGTTGGTGTGGAATGGCAGACCAGATAGGTGGTGTGATCTTTAACTACCATCCTTTTTCTATGATTTAAAAAAACATTGGACTATTTGGCACCTTCTCTTCAACCTCAAATTACTGCAAACTGGAAATATGTGGGAAACCTATGACATAATTAAATATTTGTATTCATTTATCAGCTGAAAAGCACAAATAAACAACCTACAAACTGAAAGCTTCAGGCAGGAGTGGGGTGTTAGACAAGGATTCAGCCTCAGTCCCAGTCTAGAACATCAACATCCAGAATAACTCCACACTGTGGAGAGATCCATGGCCCTACAGCTGAAACCAAATAACTGAGATCAAATACCTGCTGTTGTCATTTTATCCCCTACCCTAAGATATCTACAAAAGAACCTAAACCTATCAAAGATCTACTGCAAATCATGGGTTCTACCGATGAATCTGGAAAAAAAGATAAAGATTATGGTTTTCAAAAGGACAGAGGGGGTACTCTCCAACACAATTTCAAATGACCTAAATAAACAAGAAAGCGGGCATACCCTAGACTAGGAATATCTTTGCTTCATAATAAATTGCATCTGGGAGCTTTAGGTTGGCTATAAAGAAATCACAAGTAAAAAAAATCCAAGGTCCTTCTATGCAATACAGAAACCTCTGCCCAACTTCAACCCTTTTACAATAAAACTGCTATTAGCATAATTTAATGGCATCATTCAAACAATTCTCCCACAAAAGGGTGAAATCTCATTAACCCACAACTGTACAGAATGGACAGAGCCCTGAAAGATACCCTATACATCCACCACGACTACTCTACCAATGGGGAAGAGAAGAATTAGAACATTTCACTTCCCTACTCACTATCCAAAGAGACTGTTTAAATTCCATGTCACTTTAATTACAGAAGCACAAACTCTCTTCATTAATAGGCTTTCTGAAATAACACAACACTTACTCGGAACATCTAGAGCAAACTTGCCATGCCATACCATTGCTAACTGCCAGGACTCAAAAGAGTGGCAACCCTACCTAGGAAAAGACAGCTCTGAAACTATTACAACAAGCCCTAGAATACCAAGACATTTCCTCCACAAACATGCAGACTGGAAAATATGGCATCACTCAATCCAGAGAGCAAAACGATCTTCTGCATGAATAATCACAATTAACAAAAGCAGAACTTAAAAGACCTCCAATACTGCTGATATTAATCACTAATTTTCAAATGATTTGTATGATAGGGGTATCAACAAACATATCATAGGCATAGGATGGAGTCGGTACAAAGGGTGGCTACTAAAATGGTTCATGGTCTTCATTATAAAGCATATGAGGACAGACTTAGGGATCTTAATATGTACACCTTAGAGGAAAGGTGGGATAGAGGTGATATGACCGAGATGTTTAAATACCTCCGTGGCATAAATGTTCAGGGGGAGAGCCTTTTTCAATTGAAAGCAAGTTCTGCTACGAGGGGACATGGGATGAGGGTGATGGGGGATAGATTCAGGAGTGATATGCGGAAATATTTCTTTACGGAAAGAGTGGTGGATCCATGGAATAGTCTCCCAGTGGAGGTGGTAGAGATGAGGACAGTAACTGAATTTTAAAAAGCATGGGACAAACACAGAGGATCTCTAAAGGTAAAAAGGGGACTGTTGTAGTTGTTATGGAAGGACAGACTAGATAGGCCATGTGGTCTTTTTCGGTTGTCATATTTCTATGTTTCTAGAGGTCAAAATTCAAAGCATATCATGGGACTACATTCATGTTGTAAGACACTCCAAGGCCCCAAAATGCCTTCTTGGTGTTGCATCATCATTTACCCATATAAAAATTGTTTCAACTTTTTAAACACCCAAGCATGATACCCAATCCACATATACATAAATGTCTATAAAAATGAAAAATTGTAGTCCACTTAGCTTGCAGAATGCAGTATCAGAGACTGTAGAGAGGCAATTCCAAAGAATGTTGTCCAATCTTACTTCCACCCATATCTTGCAATCTTGTGTTTCTTTTGAGCATGCCCACACATTTGCAAGACATGGAACTGTAGCCACTTGGGTGGAAATACGATTGGACAACATTCTTTGGAATTGCCTCTCTACAATCTCTGATACCACATTCTGCAAGCTAAGTGGACTACAATTTTTCATTTTTATAGACATTTGTGCATATGTGGACTGGGTATCACATTTGGGTGTTGCTTAAAAAGTTGAAAAAATGTATATGGTTTGGGGAAAATGATGATGGAACACCAAGAAGGTGTTTCAGGGCCTTGGAGTGTCTTACAACATGAGTATAGTCCCATACTCCTACCATACTAATATCATGTACAGGCTGATGCAGAAAGTCAGCACTGACGTTGCACACTATTAGCTATGTTCACTTTTTCGTAGCGTGCCAATACTGTAAGACTTCAGTGCCGGTATGCAGCAAAGGGCATGTATGCAAATGAGCTGTGCACAAAACTTCAGCATAAAGTTGAAAGGAGGGAAACCAATGCATGTGCAGACAACAGAGGTGCTACAAGTACCTGTGTGCACATGCATGTAAATGCCAAACACTTGTGGTATACACACACAACATGCAGATTCTTTTGGCATTCACTCATAATAATCAACACTATTTCACCCAAAAACATTTTTTTATGAAATCACAACAAAGAGACCTAACAATAAATGGAGAATGATATGTGAGTCCAAAAAACACACGAGGATAAGAAGCAAAAGACATTTGTTCTTGAATGCCGAAGTTTCGCTTATACACTGAAAGATACAAGCAGAAAATGTTCACGTCAAAGGTAACTGTTCACCGGTACATACCCTGAAACAGCCTTTCCCTACACACGCAGGATGATTAAGTCACCTCAGACCAGGCGTAGAGATATCGGCGCTCCTGCTGGTTATGTAATCCTCTACTCGCTTCTCTGCATTGGTTGCAGGCCTTATTACCATCTCATTTTAATACACACAGCTCATTTGCATATAATGTCCATATGCTTGGCGTTGCTGTGCGCGCCTACCTTTACTACCTCTTTACATGAATGCATATGGCATGGCAGAACTTGTGCATATAAGCCGCATTATCTGCATGGAAAGGGCACGCTAGTCTTTCTGCATCAGACCGTTAGTGCTTGATTTGAAAGTTAGTGATTACTATCAGCAGTATTGGAGAACTTATAAATTCTGCTTTTGTTCATTGTGTTTGGAGAATATGGCAAGCAGGACCACTAGATCCACACAAAGACTGCATAACCCCTACATCAACCACAGAGAGACCCTCATCAAATACAGGCCAAGCGGCGGAGCCATCAATCTTTACCCCCACTCACCCGAACATAAAGGGATATTTGCATCAGCGTTAAGCACTGCCCTATTCACCAAAGCCTTTAATGGCACTTTCGCTGCATAAAAATGAGCTGATGCATCCTGCTAATACACTTTGCACTTATACACATGAATGAGAAAATAATTCTGCCGTCATGGTAAGATTCAGACTTCTGCAACCACTTTGGTGGGTGTCTCTGCTTCCAAAATGTTCCTCTACTTTGGAAGTTCACTTTGCAGCGGGAAGACCATAGGTGCAGTTTAGGAGCTACAAGGGGGCACTTCCTCAAATTCTTCAGGTGCTAATGCTGAATTGACCCCCTCCCTCTAATCACACACAGCCAAATAGCGCGATTTAGATTCCAATACAAACTGCCACAATATGGGACTCTGCTCACCCACTAGAGAAAAAGACCTGGTGCTTAGCTAATTGTATTTTCTTTAAGGCTATAGCATTATACATCACCAGTCTTAAAAAAGTCCTTCCTGTTTTCCTGCGCTTTGTCTTGTACAAATAGCAATAAATTTAATTTTTAAAAAGTCCTTCCTTCTTTTCTATGAAAAAATTAATGTGTGCACTTGTGCAGTACTAAATAAATAACCATTCTTATCCCAGTGGCTGAAAACATGTATTTATTTAACAGATTTTGTATAACGATTTATCATTTCAATCAAAGTGGTTTACACTGTAACTTAAACTTGGTATGTACATTAAACAGGGATGTTGATAACTTGGATTCTTCTGAGGCAATGGAGGGTTAAGTGACTTGCCCATGAACAATTCATGTCCAAAATAAAGACATAGAAGCCAGGTCATGTTTGTTTGATGATACTTATCTTACTAATGATTTTTATCGAGCTGCCTAATTAATGTTCTGAACGTCCTGCAGATACTTTTCCATTTTGTCACATCTAAACCCGAGGAGAGGCCCCTCATTTTACTAAGAGGCTGCATCAGGGGTTGTGAAGGGCCAGTAACCTTTACTCAGGAACCAAAGTTCTCCGGTTCGTGAACATGACCATAAGCAGCATCAAGCAAACAAGACCCGGCTTCTATATACAGTATTTTACTCCTGCTGGAATTCTGCACTCGAAATTCAAAGTTCTGTGTCAAATGGTCTGAATTATGCAAAATTCTGCATGCTTTGTCAAAATAACAAAGCATATTCTTTTTGAGTGATACTTCATTTAAATACAATATAGACAAAAGTATCACAAAAAGTGCAAACTTTTGAATTATATTGCTCGCAGAATTCCAGCAGGACTTATGTTTGTTTTGGACAAAAATTGTCATGTTTATGCCACTGGGATAAGGATTTTTATTCATTTAACACTTTGTGCAAGCACACACTTAATTTTTTTCATATGAAAGAAGGAAAGAGGTTGTTTTTTTTTTTTTTTAACCACCGGTGATGAACTATGCTATAGCATTAAAGGAAATAAATTTGGCTAAGCACCTGAGGTTTTTTCCTCCATCTTTAATGGAATTTAATAATATACAGTAGGTGAGCACAGCTTTGTACTGGACTCTAAGCCCTCTCAAAGTAAGCAGGCAAACTACATCTACAGCAAAGACCTTACTCCTGTTCAGCTTCCCATGGAAAAGGAGGAGGAGGTTGCTGTCACTTGGCTTTTCATATCAGAGAAGTTTTTGAGATGCAGGAGACGGAGCTGGCAGATGCCAGGCAAATGGCCCAGGAGATGGGAAGAGTGGCTGGGGAAGAGAGGCAGCAGGACAGAGACAGTTGGCCATCATGCACAATAAGTCCAGGAAGGACGACCCGTTGGCATGTGATGCCTGTAGAAGGTCTCAGCTACCCCCA
This sequence comes from Ichthyophis bannanicus, assembly GCA_033557465.1. Lineage (NCBI taxonomy): Eukaryota > Metazoa > Chordata > Amphibia > Gymnophiona > Ichthyophiidae > Ichthyophis > Ichthyophis bannanicus. The sequence goes on from CM066045.1 coordinate 140,994,751, forward strand.
CACACCATAGGGGAAAAACTCTCAAAAGCAGCTTTTTTTTTACCAGAAGCACTGAAAAAAGGCAACTAAATCTTGCAATGCAAAATCTTAAGAATTCATGATATGCAGCAAAACAATTATAACCAACAAAAAGGAATGAAGTACAAGTCAGAAACACAAAATCAAATGTTTTTTGGAGGAAGCGATCCAGAAAGACAGATCATTCCAAACAGTGGCAGAAGTTAAAATTCTGGATCCCCAAACAATAATTTAAAAAGGGGCCCCAAAGTGTGTGTGTGGGGAGGGGGGGGGGAGAGAGGTCTAAGGCAGTAGCTGCAAGTGGGTCCCTTTCTTCCTTAAGGACCCCATGCAATGTAGGGGTCACCTGGGTAGAATTTACGCCATCTGGTTCCATTTCATTAAAATGGACAGAAGTAGCCAAATAGTGCAGGAATACAGTCCAATGACCAGGCCCAACTGCTTGCTTGGAAGCAGCTCTGGGTACACAGAAGCCACAGGCATGATCTTCCATCATCTCAGGTTAGATAAGCAGTCTGCAAACTCTTATGATGGAACCAAATGAGATGTTCTGCCAATGACATCCTTAAACCCTTTCCCAAGGTCTTCCTTTCTATCTTGAGCATGTGTCTATGCTAGTGCTGGCTCTGGTATAGTAAACTGGCACTAATTCTGCACTCCGTCATGGTGGACCAAGGTGTCTGTAGCCAAAGTGTCTCAGAGCCTTGCCACAAACTGATGGGTTATGTTGACCACTGTTGACCAGCGTGATGGTGCCTTCAACACTAGAACCCAGGAACTGTCTTAGTGATTCTTTCTTTCTGCCTTTGGGCGAGATTCATCAGTCTTTTCAAGAATCAAGTCCTTACTGCATTTCTTTAACAGACGTGTACAGATTATCACGCCACTGAAGTTTCTTGAATTTGATACAGGAATAACTGCAAGAACCCTCACCACATCCTCTTCAACCTCATGCCATTCCTCTCCTCTCCCCTCTCACCCAAACCTTCCCATCTCAACTCACTGCACCCCACGCCTCCTGCCTTACCTCACCTATCACTTCTCACCCAAACCTTCCCATCTCAACTCACTGCACCCCACGCCTTCCTGCCTTACCTCACCTATCACTTCTCACCCAAACCTTCCCATCTCAACTCACTGCACCCCACGCCTCCTGCCTTACCTCACCTATCACTTCTCACCCAAACCTTCCCATCTCAACTCACTGCACCCCATGCCTTCCTGCCTTACCTCACCTATCAGTTCTCACCCAAACCTTCCCATCTCAACTCACTGCACCCCATGCCTTCCTGCCTTACCTCACCTATCACTTCTCACCCAAACCTTCCCATCTCAACTCACTGCACCCCACGCCTCCTGCCTTACCTCACCTATCACTTCTCACCCAAACCTTCCCATCTCAACTCACTGCACCCCATGCCTTCCTGCCTTACCTCACCTATCAGTTCTCACCCAAACCTTCCCATCTCAACTCACTGCACCCCATGCCTTCCTGCCTTACCTCACCTATCACTTCTCACCCAAACCTTCCCATCTCAACTCACTGCACGCCATGCCTTCCTGCCTTACCTCACCTATCACTTCTCACCCTCAATTAATCATCCCATCATTTCCAACTTCATGTCACTCTCACAACTTATTGCTTAGTACATTACCTGATGCTACCCCCAATAGCTTTCCCTCATTTAAGCCCTTTATTTATTTAGCTGTATTTATATCCCGCTTTTCACCGGGTCAAAGCGGTCAATTGGGAGATACATTTAACACGAGGGGATATGACACACATATGCTAGTACTTACAGGGAACATGGGCAATGGAGGGTTAAGTGGCTTGCCCAAGACCACAAGGAGTGCCTACAGGACTAGAAATCCCAGTCCCTCCAGCCCGAGATTGCTGTCCCCAGGTGGGACTTGAACCCCTGGCCCTCCGGCCTGAAGTACCTTGTCCTGACCACTAGACCACTCCTCCCTGCCACTCCTCCCAGCCCTTCTCTTATAACCTTACCCCCATCTCAAAACTTTCCTATCACATCTCATTGGATCAGTTCCCATCTCAACTTCTTCTCTTTGACTACCCTTCACCCCATTCCTTTCACACTTCACCTCATCTCACCCAAGCAGATTCCCTTCCATTTCACCCTTTTCATTCCTTCCCATCGTGGCCCAATGAACCTCGGAAAGAGAGCCCTGATAGCTGCCTTAGTGAGATCCCTCAAATCTATCAAGTGCAGCCCTCAGCAATTGCTGCACTTGCGCTGCCTAAAACCAGCCCTATTTGCCACCTCGCCTCACCTCATCCCTTCCTACCAGGCTCCACTCAGCCTTAGCCTCTACTACCCAGCTCCTCCAGCTAATGGAAGAAGTGAAGCTCCAGTAACAGGAAGCCAGTCCTTTTACAGAACTGAAAGTGCCCTTGAAGCCACCAACATCTTCTTCCCCGTTCCTCCGAGGTCCGTCCCCAAGAAGCATTCACAATGCAAAAGAGAAAATCGAATTCTCCTTCCTTCCGCTGAGAAGGATTCGATCTGCTCAGTGTCAAACGTTAGGGAAAGATGATGCATTGCCCCCGTCTCGCCTCCTCCATGCCGGGGAAAGGTGGAAGGGCATCTGCATGAAGGCAGCTTCTCACCTCGAGCTGTGCGCGAAGCGGGCTGCGAAGGGCGCAGGATCTGCGCTGCCTCAGGTGCGGCCGCTGCCCGTCATCCCGAGCGGGACTCAGATCGGAGGAGACACGTCCGCAGCTCTCGCTCGCCGGCTGCACCTCGCCAGCAATCGCGCGTCCCTCCTGCTGTGGCTTCGTCCCATGCCTGCGCGCAGCGCGATCCCCAGAGAGCTCCGTCTAGCAGCCGAGTCAGAGGGGAGGGAAAGGAGGGGAGGGGGCAGAGCTTCAAAGGCACCGAGGCGGAGGCGGCCTCTTAAAGGGCTCGCGCGCCGCCCCTCCCTCCACGAGCGATGCACGGAGCCGTCTAAGCCGGGCTTAAGGAATTTGCCCAAGGTGAGCCGGACAGAGGTAGGCTTGGGACTCACGCAGGGTTTGCTCCCCCCCCCCCCCCCAAACCATACCATACCATTTACCTCGGGACTGTCTTCTCTTCGTGCACTGACTGCAGCCGGTCTAAGACGCCCCCTCCCCCGCTGAGGACGCACGGTCCAGAGGCTGAGTCGGCGAAGGCGCCTTTCGCAAAATCGGCTGCTAATGCTAATGAAACAAAGAAGCTAACAAGTCCTTTCTGTCTCTATAGCGACTGCGCTATAAAACCAGGTCTATAATGACTGCCTCACCTGGCTCAGCCAATAACAGCAGATAGCGACTATAGCATAAGCCCCAGGTAATAATAAGGCAGCCGTAGGCTGAGTGCCGGGGAGCTGATGCTGCTTATTACCTGGTCACTCAGCGCCTTAGCTACAAAGTTAGATCGCGGGGCCAGGGGGAATTCCAGCGACCCCGGAATGAACCTCGGCTGAACTCTTACTGAAAACGGATGAGCTCAATTCAAATGTAAAACCATCTCGAATGAGAGTAATACAAGAGAAGAGCTCAGGTAATAAACAGCATGTAGAGACTGCTGAGATCAGCATATACTCAGCGTTCCACTTGGCCTCGTTTCTTCTTAAGCAGAAGGGTTAAACTTCCTGCTCTGGTAAGATTAAGCTCTATACCAATGTAACTCAGCTTGATCTACTCCTGGAAAGGCACAAGCTCCAGCCAAATACATACATAATACATCAATCAATCCATCCATGGTTGTTTTCTCCAGAGGGCAGGGATGAGGTCCCTTACAGGTTCTCGGTCTCAGCTAAACGTCCAAGAGATGTCCACCCTCAGCTGCTAGCACATACCCTGCACTTGTCTTTCAGTCCAACAAAGGAGCAGAGCCCTAAGTGAAAAAGAAACCGCAAATCTATAACTCATAATAAACTGGTATTACTCCCCCAAGAGAAACTGATCCTAAAATTCAATGTATGGATCCTGAATTGTCTTGGAGATGAGCAGGGTCAGGGCTACGCATAGAGGAGGTTCATGTCCCAATGTAGATTGAATGCATCGGGTAGTAGGCTGTGTGTTGAGGGATGCTTGGAGCAGACCTGGGGGCATTTGCTGTTGACCTAATCTGCAAAGAGGTCAATCTGAGGTGCCCCCACTGCTGGAAGATGGTGTTTGCAACTTCAGTCTTGAGGGACCACTCACAAGGCTGAAGCTGGAGGCTGAGCCTGTCCACCAGCTGGCTATATTCACCTAGCAGGTAGGTTGCAGGAAGCAGCTGTGGGATGTGGCAAAGGACCATGTTTGGAGTGCTTCCCTGCAAAGTGGGAGGGAGCCCATGTCCTCCTATTTGTTGATGTAGAACATGGTGACCTGGTTGTCAGTCTGGATCAGGATGACCTTGTCTGTGATTCAGGAGGAGAAGGCCTTGAGGGCATATCTGATGGCGCAGAGCTTGAGGAGGTTGATGTGTTGGGCTCTCTCCATCATGGTTCAGGTTCCTTGCAAGCAGAAATGGAGTAGGTGGGTGCTCCAGATGATTGTAGAGGCATCCAGGGTGATGACAAGGTTTTGCTGTGGTTATTGAAGGAGTCTTCTCCATGATAGGTGCTGCTTCTGCATCCACCAGGAGAGCTCAGTCTTAGTTTTGGGGGTCTATGGTAATCCAGCACTACAGAGGCTGGGAGTGATGGGTCCAGTTGCAGCGGAGGTGACACTGAAGGGCATACATGTGTATCTTGGTGAAGGAGATGACTGGTGTGGTTGCTACCATATGCCCCAGGAGCTGTAGGAGTGTTTGGGTTGAGGCAGCATGCCTGGTCACAACTAGCTGGGCAAGGTGGATGATCACATCTGCCTAGGTCCGGATATCCACTCCTATGAATTCCAGACATTGCATGGGTTGCAGGATAGACATTTTTGTGATTTATGAGGAATCCAAGTGAGGAAAGGAGCGCTGTAGTGCAGTGTACTGCTTCAGCCGTCTCCTGCTCAGAAGGTGCAGAGATCAGACAGTCATCCAGGTAGGGGAAGAGGCAGATGCCCTCCCTGCAGAGGTGTGCAGTGGCTACTGTGACACACTTGGTGAAGACCCTGGGGGCTGAGTTGTATTGGTAGTGGTTGCCCAAGATGTGGAAACATAGGTACTTCCAGTGGGTCAAGTGGATGGGAATGTGTGTGTAGGCATCCTAGAGATCAAGGGGATGCCAGCCAGTCATTGACTTGTATGAGTAGGAGGATGGATTCCAGGGACTACATCCAGAATTTCTCTTTGCACATAAATTTGTTGAGGCAGCATAGGTCAAGGATGGGGCGGACACTGTCTGATTTCTTGGGAATGAGGAAGGATGTTGAGTAGAAGCCATGATTGGTTTCCATGGAGGCCACCTGTTCTGTGGCTCCTGAGTCCAGCAGTGATTGTAGTTCCGATGCCATGGTGGAGGCTAGATGGATTGGAGTATGGCTAGTGGGGATGCAGTGCATCTGGGGGGTTTTCCAGGAGTTGATGTGATATCCCTCTCTGATGATCTGTAGGATCCATTTGTCAAATGTGATGGAGGTCTGGTGCACTTGAAGATGGATAGGTGGCCCCCTACAGGGGGTCCTGGGTGCATGATGTAGTCAAAAGGAAGGGGTACTTTTCCCCAATGATGGGGACCCTTGCTTCTGTTGACGGCGTTCCTTCAGGTGCTGTTTGTATAGGAGTGGTTGTACGTTTGTTGCTTTGGTTGCTGGTGTTGTCACCTGTTATAAGGGTGGTAGTGGCATGGGGTGGAGTAGGAGTAGGACTTCTTGTGGTATCACCCATGGTACTTTCTCTGGCTAGAGGAGCACTCCAGTCCCTCGGAGACCAGGGTTTGGAGCATAGTGCACTGCTCCTTCAGTTCACTGACTGTGTCCTTCACTTTTTTGATAAAGAGATTGTCACCGGAGCATTGACGAGCCATTCATGGATGTCCTTTCAGAGTCCTAAGGCTCTTAGCCAGGGTGTTTGGTGGCTGCAATTGTTGAGGCCATGGAGCAGCTGTGGTGTCAAATGTGTCAAAGGCTGATCTGATTAGGTGTTTACCACATTCCCTAAGATCACCAAGGATGGGGAGGAGAATCCTTGGATTTTTGCAGGAGGCTGTTGATGGCGGCCCACAGCTTGGCCAGGAGAGTGTCCTGGTACAACACCTGTTGGAAGTGGTGGGCGGCTATTCTAGATGTGAGCATTGCCACTTGGTATGACATTTCCCAAGCTCATCATGCACCTTATGGTCCTTTCCCAGAGGGTGGTTGGCTTGTGTCTGGGAACTCTTGGCCTTCTTGAAGGCTGACTCAACCATGATGGACTGGTGAGGTAACTGCATCTTGTCAAAGTCTGGCACTGGTTGCACATGGTATTTTGAGTTGAGTTTCCTAGAGGTGGCAGGTTCTGAGGCAGGTGTCTGCCACACTTTCTGGAGGTTGTCTAAGAGCAGTCTATGGACCAGGATTGGACACTGGGGACCTGGAGGTGTCCAAGTACTTTAAAAGGTCAAGGGCTTCATTCCTCAGGTCTGGCACATCTGCTTGGGTAGAGATAGGCTTGCAGCCAGCTTCTGGAGGAATTTTAGATATGAAAGGTCCTCTGGTGGGGAGGGAGGCAGTGGAGGCAGAGTTGGCACCATTTGTGGGGAGTCCATTTGTCTAGAATGACTTCTGGAGCTTGCTGGGAGCTCTGGAGGGCTTCTTCTTCTCCCTCACTGTCCATCAATGGTAGCTCGGTGAGAACCCCATGGGCAAAGCAGGATCTGTGAGGCAATGGCATGTGCACAGTCTGTGGTGTGGCTGGCGGCAATGCTGGGGAGTTTCTCCTTTTCTGGGCAGGTGGTTCTGTGGCTGGTTGTGCTGAATACTGAACCAGGAATTTTGCTAGAAGGTCCAGCATGCTCTTTGCCCTCATGGTGGTGGTTGGTCTGGCCCATTCCGCATTGCTGTGCCTACATGAGGTTCTTCATTTGTGGTGCCTCTGGGGTGAGCTAGAAGAGGAGGAGAGACTGTCTGGGCTGGAGTCCTAACTCTTGCTCCTGCTGGTGTCTTTACTTTTGTATCTGTGCCTGGTGTTACGCTCCCAGCACCTGTAGGGGGAGCTGCTGTTGCACCAGTGGGGTATTTCCTTCTTTTCTCCCGGTGGTCTGCAGCATTGTGAGATGGTGCAGTAGGTTTGGAGATGGCATGGAGGAGGGGGTGCAGGGAACCCCGGAGCAAGTAGAATTGCATCAAGCGGGGCTTCCCCCATTGGCACGGTTATGTAAGCATTGTGGCCAGTCATAAGAGATGCAGGGGTGGGCTGTACCATGCTTTGGCTAATGGGGCCATTCATGGGCAGTTTCAAGGGTGCAGCTGAAAAAGAAGCATGGCTGGCATTTGGAGGGGCTTTGAGGCTGTTCGGGACCAGTGCTGGATGCCTGTCTGGGAGCCCCCGGGCAGGGAATGGAAGCCTCAGGGGTGCATCCTGTACTATGGGGGAGCTGGTGGCCATGTGCTTGTGCTTGTGCTTGTGCTTGTGCTTGTGCTTCCTGATCTTCTGTACAGCCTGGGAGGCTCTCAGATTCGCAGAGCAACATTCGGGAGCTCAAATTCTTTCAGCATCTGGCTTCTGGATCTTCTGGCTCTCCAGGACATGCGGGCATAGTGGGGACAGTCCTTCATGTGGTGGGCAGCCCTGAGGCAACGGACACAGTGATTGTGGGCATCTGTGGAGCTCATCTTCCTGCTGCATTTTGGACACTTCTTAAAGCCAGGTTTGGTCATTTTGGATTTTGATTTCTGTAGTTTCTTTCTTTATTCCAGCCCCAGGGCTGGTGCAAGGTAGTGAGTTGCCTATGCAAGCTTTCAAGCCTTATGCCTACCCCTCCCTTGAGATTTTGTTACATTTATTTATTTATAGCTTTTCTATACCGCACTATTTGACATCAGTGCGGTTTACAATTAACAATTTTGTACGGGGCAGGGGGAGATGCCTTGTGCTTACATTGAACAGGACATGGTAACTTGGATTCCTAACATTGAACTAAACATTAAACAATGATGATCACCTGAACACCACCCTTCCAAAAACAATCCTGAAAAAATGCATAACTGGACATCATACTTTTAAATATGAAACTCAGCGTTGTATGTTTCTGTGTCTGCTCTCCCTGCAGGTAAAGGAACGTAACTGAGGGCTCTTGGAGTTTGTCTGGCTGTCAGGATCTATTGACTGCTGATGCTCTTTGCTGCCTCTCAGAAGTTGCTGCACTAGATCACCCCCTAGTCTTGCCTTATGATTGGGCCAGCTCTGGAGGGGAGCAACAGGGAATGAAGGGACCCACTTGCAACTACTCCCAGATCTTCAAAGCAGCCCCCCCCCCCCTCTCCGAGAACCCTTTGTCTGAATTTATATCACTGCAAACAAGTCTACTGATCAAACTATAATAACTGGCCACAAACTAGAGTCACTGTATGCAAATTTATCTAATAAATATTCATTGCCTATATGGCAAAACCCAAACGAGCTTAGAGGAGTTTGAGACTCCTAAAAGTAATTGTATGAATAAGCATAGTGTTAAAACCCAGTGCAAAGCTGTAATATTTACTAACACCACTGATCATTTTTGCTCTGCTTGTTACCTACACAAGCTGATTTCATGTGACTATTTATTTTTATTTTTTTGCAGACCATAAGCTTGCATGCAGGCAGGCAACGAGAAGGATACGGTTGGTGGGGGCTGTTATAACTGGGCTGCACAGCAGTCCTTTACACAGATATGCTTTGAAGGTTGCAATCTGTTCTTGAAGAGTCTGTAACCAAGAGTGAGGAGCTATGTGTGTCTCTTTAAATTCTGCACCTGGCTATGCTGCATTGGGGTTACTATCGGTCACACTTCAACACTGCTGCTTCCTATTAGAAACTAGGCAGCAATTCTATGAGCAGGACTAGCCATGGATTGCAAATCCTCCTCAGGTTTTGGACGGCAGGCATATGGAACAGATACTGCTAGAAAATCCTAGCCTTCAGTGGCTCCTTAATTTTCCCATTAGAGTTATAAACTCAGGAATGGCCATATAAGATAACTGTTTCCAAGCATCTTGTGCTTTACTAGTTATAATGCTGTCTGCATATACAGGTAAACTCATTTACAAACTCTTCCCTTTTTGCAGGGGGGTGGCAGTTTCCCCCTGCTTTTTGCAGTTTCTAGCTCAGTCTTGATCTGTTGGGTGTCAGTGAACTGAAATGGACTGGCATCGGGCACTTTGCATCAGATGATCACATTGTCTTTCATTTCCAGCATAGTAGATCAAGAAGAAATGGTGTTGCATTTATAATAAAGAAGAAACTTGCAAGAACTGTAATGAAATACAATGCAGTCAGCGAACGCTTAATCTCTACTCGTCTACAAGGAATGCCTATCAACACAACTATAATTCAAGTATATGCCCCAACAACAGCTGCAGAAGAGAATGAAACTGAAGAGCTCTATGAACAAGTACAAGCTGAAATTGACAGAACATGCAAACAGGATATCCTGATAGTCATAAGTGACTGGAACGCAAAGGTTGGCAACAAAGAAGAAGGAAAAGTAGTTGGAAAATATGGACTTGGCAAAAGAAATGAAGCTGGAGAAAGACTGATAGAATTCTGCAAGACCAACGATCTATTCATCTCAAACACCTTCTTCCAGCAACACAAGCGGCGACTGTACACATGGACTACATCCAATGGATTGTATAAAACTCAAATTGACTACATCTGTGGAAGTCAACAATGGAAAAGCTCTGTAACATCAACAAAGACAAAACCTGGAGCTGACTGTGGTACAGATCATCAACTACTAGTATGCAAACTCAAACTAAAGTTGAGAAAGAGCAAACCACTCATGAATGCAGCAAAATATGACCTTGAGAATATACCACTGGAATTTAAAGACTGCCTGCAAAATCGATTTGCTGCTTTAGACACAAATGACAGAGCTCCAGAAGAGTTATGGAATGACATCAAGAAGGTTGTGTTGGAAGAAAGCGAGAAGTCTCTAGAAAAGGTGAAAAAGCAAAAACGGCCAAAATGGATGACGGAAGAAGAAACTCTGAAAATTGCCCAGAAACGCAGAGAAGCTAAAGCCAGAGGAGAAAGAAAGACAATAACAGAACTCAACAGAGATTTCCAACGTGCAGCAAGACAGGACAAGGAAAAGTACTACAATGACGCATGCAAGGAAGTAGAAGCAGAAACTATTAAAGAAGAACAAGATCGGCTTTCCTAAAGCTACGAGAGTTAAAGAAAAAGTTCCAGCCTCAAACTGGAACGTTACAAGATGCTCAAGGTTCTATGTTGAATGATGCTGAGAAGATCAAGAAAAGGTGGAAGGAATATACAGAGTTTTTATATGATAAAGATCAAGTGGACCAACAGTCATTTCAACCTGTACCTTAGGATCGGGAACCACTGGTGATGAAAGAAGAAGTTGAAGCAGCATTGAAAGCCTTATCAAAGAACAAAGCACCAGGCATTGATAGCATTCCCATAGAAGTATTACAGCAACCTGATGTAGCTGTTACCGTACTTGCAAGGCTCTGCTAAGAAATATGGAAGACAACATCATGACCAACTGACTGGAAAAGATCTGTGTTTATACCAATACTAAAGAAAGGTGATCCAACTGACTGTGGAAATTATCGCGCAATCGCTCTGATCCCACATGCCAACAAGATTCTATTGAAGATTATTCAAAAGAGACTACAACCATACCTGGAACAAGAACTACCTGAAGTGCAAGCAGGGTTCAGGAAAGGGCGAGGAACGAGAGACATCATTGCGGATGTGAGATGGATCCTTGAAAAGACTAAATAATACCAAAAGGATATCTATTTGTGCTTTATTGACTATAGCAAGGCTTTTGACTGTGTAAACCATGAGAAATTCTGGGCTACATTAAGAAGCATGAATATACCAGAACACCTGATCGTTCTCTTGCACAATCTGTACATTGATCAAGAAGCAACAGTTCAAACGGAACAAGTAGAAACAGAATGGTTTAAAATAAGCAAAGGTGTAAGACAAGGCTGCATACTTTCCCCCTACCTGTTTAATTTATATGCAGAACAAATCATCAGAGAAGCAGGATTGTATGAAGACAACAGAGGTGTGAAGATTGGTGGAAGACTGATCAACAACCTTCGCTATGCTGATGATACCACATTACTGGCTGAAAGTGAAGATGATCTGAAACATTTGCTTCTCACAATCAAAGAACATAGTCTCAAAATGGGCCTGCACCTTAATGTAAAGAAGACAAAGATCATGACAACTGGCATAAATCAACAGGTTCATCATTGAAGGAGAAGAAATTGAAATCGTGAACAACTTTAACCTACTTGGATCAACTATCAATAAAGAAGAAACAAGCAGTCAAGAAATCAGATGACGCATTGCTTTTGGCAGAATGGCTATGAAAGACCTAGATAAGATTCCCAAGAGCAGAGATGTCTCTCTCTATACCAAGATTCAATTTGTTCAAGCCATGGTATTTGCAATAACATCATATGAATGTGAAAGCTGGACAGTGAAAAAATAGACAGGAAGAAAATTGATGCCTTTGAATTATGGTGCTAGCAGCGAATACTGTGTATACCATGGACTGCCCGAAGAACAAAGCAGTCGGTACTAGAGGAGATCAAACCTAAGCTTTCTTTAGAAGCTCAGATGACAAGACGTCGACTTTCATACTTTGGACACATCATGCGAAGAGAGAGATCATTAGAGAAAGACATCATGCTTGGCAAGATAGAAGGTCAACGCAAAAGAGGAAGGCCAGCAATGAGATGGATCAATACAATAACAGCAGCTATGGGTACCAGTCTGTCAACAATGAGCCGCCTGACTGAAGACCGAACACAATTTAGGATAGCTATCCAGAGGGTTGCCATGAGTCGATTCCGATTCGACGGCACTTAACAACAACAACAGCTCAGTCAGAAACACCTTATATTAGGGTGTGGTGCTATGAGCCTTTGTTACAACTTCATGGGACATTTTCTAAATCGCATAACTCCTTTGGACAAGTAGCCCAACTACTGCAGCAATAGTCCTTGGCCAGGGGCCATAGAGCATGGCTCCTTCCAGAACCCGGTACCTGTGCTCCCTGAATCTGGCCATTAGGTGCCACTGTTGTGCTGTCGGAGTCCCTGCCCATGGGGACTGTGAGCACTGCCTTTTCAGTATTTCTATCTCTGGCTGGCCTGAGGAGCAGAAGCTGGACCCAGGGATCAAAGCTAGATCTCCAGTACAACAGAATGTAATACCACCACCAAACCGCTACCTATTGTCACATAGTGTCATAGGTGATTGGCAGTTGGGGGCCCTCGCTGATGATGTAAAGGGCTGTCCTATACCCGTAAATGACACGGTTGCTTCCAGAGCTACCCTGGAGTTTATTTCCTCTGCTCTGCTAAAAAGCAGCAGCAAGGCCTGCTGAAACCCTAGGAATGCATCAGTCTTGCTCACTTCTGCTGACCTCACCCATATCTACTATTCTCTTGTTGCTGTATGATCTTAAACAAATGCAAGTATTTAGCAGCAAGGCACATTCACTGAAGATATTACAAGCTTGGACATGGATGATCAGGTCCGGGCAAAATTATAGCTTTGGGCTAAAGTGGATAGCAGCTATCCCACTACTAAGGTCACTAGACCTAAAAGCATAAGATATGCCATACTGGGTCAGACCAAGGTCCATCAAGCCCAGTATCCTGTTTCCAACAGTGGCCAATCCAGGTCACAAATAACTGTCAGGTTCCCAGAAAGACACACAGTTTTTCAATGCTTGTATTGGGTCAAGCAGTGGATTTCCCGGGTCCTCTTTAACAATGGCTTATGGACCTTTCCTCCAGGAACTTGCCCAAACCTTTTTTAAACCCAGCTAGACTAACAGCTTTTACTGCATCCTCCGGTAGTGAATTCCAGAGTTTGATTATGTATTTATTTATTTTACTTATTTATTTATACATTTTTATATACCGCTCCTTCCAGAGATCAAGAGCAGTTTACATCAGACATAGCAAGCAACATTACATTGAAACTTTAAAAATATTCATGCACAATTTAAATGCTAACAACTATATCCAGTGTTGCAGTAAGTAGAATAACAAATGTTCAATTATATATACGGTGACATTAGCAGGAGCCTAATTGTACACAATGAGTAAAAAAATATTTTCTTTTATTAGTCTTAAATGAGTTACATTGTAGCTTCATTGCATGCCCCCTAGTCTTTCTACTTTTTAATGGCATAAACAACTGATCTATGTTTACTCGTTCCACTCCATTCATTAATTTATAGACCTCTATCATATCTCCCCTCAGCCGTCTCTTTTCCAGGTTAAAGAGCCCTAACCTTTCTAGCCTTTCTTCATAGGAGTATCCTTCCATCCCCTTTACCATTTTGGTGGCTCTTTTCTGAACCTTTTCTAATAACGCTATATCCTTTTTAAGATACGGTGACCAGAATTGCACACAATATTCAAGGTGCAGTCTCACCATGGAACGATATAGAGGCATTATAATATCCTTAGCTTTATTTTCCATTCCTTTCCTTATGATTCCTAGCATTCTATTTGCTCTCTTGGCCACTGCTGCATGCTGGGTGGAGGGTTTCAGCATATTATCCTGTTGACACCTAAAACGTTTTCCTGGGTGGTGGTTCCTAATGTGGAACCTTGCATCGTGTAACCAAAGTTTGGGTTGTTCTTTCCTAGGTGCATAACTTTGCACTTGTCCACATTAAATTTCATCTGCCATTTGGACGTCCAGTCTTCCAATTTATCAAGGTCCTCTTGCAATTTTTCACAATCCTCCTGTGTTTTAACAATTTTGAATAATTTTGAGTCATTTGCAAATTTGATCACCTCACTTGTTATTTCCATTTCCAGGTCATTTCTGAATATTTTAAAAAGCAGTGGGCATTTCCAGGTCATTTCTGAATATGTTAAAAAGCAGCGGGCACAGCACAGATCCCTGGGGTACTCCACTATTCACCTTTCTCCACTGAAAAATTGGCCATTAAGCTATTTTTTTTTAAGTTTCAAACTATCTTTATTATAAAATAAACAGGAATTACAATCAAGTCCACATCAAGGAGAGAGCTAGTAAAGCCATTAATATACCATAATCTTTAAGCATAATTTCAAAACAAAAACATATAAACAGGGCCAGTGAATTATACTATAACAGCCCTATTTAACTTGGAAAGGAAGACAAAAGCTTAACCAGATTCCGTACTAAGCAAGAACACTTCCAACGGATCTTCATCCATAAATACATATTTAGTCCGCTCATAAATCAAAATACATTTACAAGGATATTTCAAGAAGAAAAAGGCACCTATTGCCAAGGACCGAGATTTTAACAAAAGAAAAGCTTTCCTACGCTTCTAAGTCTACAAACATCAGGAAATATTTGAATAAGGCTACCACAAAAAGCCTGATCTTTCTTAGCAAAATACAATCGCATAATCAAATTTTTATCCATCATGGATATGAAAGAAGCAATTAAAGTAGCACGCAGATTAATCTCATCATTAGAAGACTCCAAAAAAGCAGAAACATCTAAAGACAGAGAGAGGATTACTTCCATCCTTGACAATAGGAGAAGAGGCCTCCGTAGCAGGCAAAATAGGAATATAATATATAGAGGAAAATTTTATCGCATTAACATCTTCAATTAATAGAACCTCCTTAAAATACTTTTGCAACAATATAATTGGAGAAAAATAATAAGTACAAGGAAAATTCAAAAAACGTAAATTTTTTTGAACGGACAGAAATTTCCAGAGACTCCATTTGATGATGTATAATAACATTATCACATATAAAAGACACTGCAGCCTGAGCCACAGAGACCTGACCCTCTAATTTATTCAAAGACGATTTACATTTAGTAATAGATTCATCCTGTATAGACAACTGTTGCACTACCTGCTTAGAAAACTGTGAGACGTGGGAAAGAGATGCACCAAGAGAAGCTTTAATGCGTGCAAGCACTTCCCACACATCTCGCAGTGAAACATCCACCGGTGGAGTAACCGATGAGGCAGAAACAGGAAAGTCCAACACAGACGGCATAGAAGACACTTTATGAGTATCCATAACTGACAACAGTGAAGGCAGTTCTGACTCAGCCAAAAGGGGCTCACCCCCAGGTTTCCCAACACTAGGGGACGGCACACTTACTGAAACTTCTTCCAAACCGGGTAGGGAGACCTTTACGCATGTACGGAGAGGTCAGAAACAGTACTCACAGATCCGAGGGAAACGTCCTGCTCCACAGAGGGCCTCTTTAGATGTTGATCCATGGGGCCCATGATTTTAATAGCCTTAGCACCAGAAACAACAGCAACCTTCCTCCTCCGTTTACCCATGGATTCTCCAAGCACTCCTCACCACTCCTCAGTACTCCGAAGGGGCTCCAAAGGGGCAGGACAAGCCCCTTTGGTCGCATTCCACGGTGGGCAGAAGATTTTAAAGAGCCCAGGGAGGGCAGGACTGCAGGCTCCTCCTTCCTGCCGCGAGCACACGGGCCCCGGCAACTTTACAGCTCTCCCGGTTTCAACGCGGTGGGCAGAAGATTTTAAAGAGCCCAGGGAGGGCGGAACTGCAGGCTCCTCCTTCCTGCCGTGAGCACACAGGTCCCCGTGACTTTCCAGCTCTCCCAGCTTCAACGCAGTGGGCAGAAGATTTTAAAGAGCCCAGGGAGGGCAGGACTGCAGGCTCCTCCTTCCTGCCACGAGCACACGGGCTCCGGTGACTTTCCGGCTCTCCCCTGCTTTCTATCTTTTAACCAGTTCCTGATCCACAATAGTACACTGCCTCTAATCTCATGACCTTATAATTTTGCCAAGAGTCTCTCATGAGGGACCTTGTCAAAGGCTTTCTGAAAAGACAGATACACTATATCAACTGGCTCACCTTTCTCTACCTGGTTATTCACACCTTCCATTAAACCATGACTATACATACATGTTCAGTAATTATATTCTTTATAATAGTTTCTACCATTTTTCCTGATACTGATATCAGGCGCACTGGTCTGTAGTTTCCCAAATCACCCTGGAACCCTTTTTAAAAATTGGCGTTACATTGGCCATTCTCCAATCTTTCGGTACTACAGGTGATTTTAATGATAGTTCAGTTGGTATGTCTGCAGTCTCATATTCCAATTCTTTCAACACCCTCAGGTGTATACTATCCAGTCCAGGTGATTTGTAACTCTTCAAATAGCTGTAATACATCTTCCTGGTTTATTGATACTTCTTTCAGTTCTTCCGATACATCACCATTATATACCATTTCAGGCATGGGTAAGTTCCCTACATCTTCTTCAGTAAAGGCCGAAGCAAAGAATTCATTCAGTCTCTCCGCTATGGCCTTGTCTTCCCTTAGCACCCCTTTTACCCCTCTATCATCTAATGGTCCAAATGACTCTCTCACAGGTTTTTAGCTATGAATATACTTTAAAACATTTTTATTATGCAGTTTTGCTTTCACAATAAGCTTTTTTTCAAATTATCTCTTTGCCTGCCTTATCAATGCCCTGCATCTAACTTGCCAAAGTTTATGTTATTTCCCTTTTTCATTGTTTAGCTCCTTTTTCCATTTCCTGAAAGATGCTTTTTTTTGGCTAGAGCCTCTCTGATCTTACCTTTAAACCATGCTGGCAGTTTTTGGCCTTTTTTCCACTTTTCCTAAAGCATGGAATTCCGCTGGTCTGGGCTTCCAAGATAGTATTTTTAAACAACTCCCATGCTTATTTTTAGTTATTTATTTATTTAGTTACATTTCTTATATACCACGCTATTTAAATCAGTGCGGTTTACAGTGAACAGAAATAATATTACAATGTAACAAAAGCACATTGTGTTTCACAATGAACAGGGTAAATAAACTTGGGCGAGAACTTGGGTGAGAAACTATTTACAGCACATTTTACAAATTTACAGAATATTCACAATTGGGCAGCATTTAAAAGCAGCAGACCCAGCACAGATCCCTGGGGTACTCCACTATTCACCTTTCTCCATTGGGAAAATTGGCCATTTAGCCCTTCCCTCTGCTTTCTATCTTTTAATCAGTCCCTGATCCACAATAGCACACTGCCTCCTATCCCATGACTTTTTAATTTCACCAAAAGTCTCTCATGAGGGACCTTGTCAAAGGCTTTCTGAAAATCCAGATACACTATATCAACCAACTAACCTTTGTCTATCTGTTTATTCACACCTTCAAAAAAAGATAAAAGATTAGTAAAACAAGATCTTCCTTGGCTAAAACCATGTTGGCTGTCTCCTATTATGCCATGACTATTTACATGTTCAGTAATTTTGTTCATTATAATGGTTTCTACCATTTTTCCAGGTACTGATGTCAGAGTCACCAGTCTGTAGTTTTCCAGATCACCCCTGGAACCCTTTTAAAAATTGGCATTACACTGGCCATCCTCCAATCTTCAGGTATTACTGATTTTAATAATAGTTCACAGATTACTAATAGTAGGTCTGCAATCTCATATTTCAGTTCTTTCAACACCCTTGGGGATTTGCTACTCTTCAGTTTATCAAATAGTTGTAATACATCTTCCCCATGTATCAATATTTCTTTCAGTTCTTACGCAGTATCACCTTTAAATACTTCAGTCATGGGTAACATCCCTACATCTTCCTCAGTAAAGACCAAAGCAAGAATTCATTCAGTCTCTCCACTATGGCCTTGCCTTCCCTTAGCGCTCCTTTTACCCCTCTATCATCTAAAGGTCTGACTGACTCTCTCACAGTTTTTTTGCTACAGAAGTACTTGAAAAAGTCTTTATGTGTTTTTGCTTCCACAACAAGCTTCTCAAATTCTCTCTTTGCCTGCCTTATCAATGCCTTGCATCTAACTTGCCAGTGCTTATGTTGTTTCTAGTTTCATCATTTGGCTCCTTTTTCTATTGCCTGAAAGATGCTTTTTTGGCAACAACAGCCTCTCTGACCTCACCTTTAAACCATGCTGGCAGTTTTTTGGACTTCCATCCACTTTTCTTAAAGCATGGAATACAGCTGGTCTGGGCTTCCAAGATAGTATCTTTAACCTTTGCAACTGCTCCTTTTAGTTTTTTCTTAACTATTTTCCTCATTTTATCATAGTCTCCCTTTTGAAAGTTAAAAGGTAGTACTGTGAATTTCCTTACCATCCTTCCTCCATTTATTAAATCAAATGCGATCATGCTATGATCACTATTGCCAAGTGGCCCCAACACCCTTATCTCTTGCACCAGATCTTGTGTTCCACTAAGGACTAGGTCCAAAATAGCATCCACTCTTGTCAGTTCATGAACCAGCTGCTCCAAGAAGCAGTTATTTATTTCATCTAGAAACTTTATCTCCCTAGCATTTCCTGCTGCGACATTGACCTAGCCTATACCGGGGTAATTGAAATCACCCATTATTACTATGTTGTAACTTTTGTTAGCTTCTCTTATTTTTTTCAGCATTTCATCATCCATCTTTTCATTCTGGCCAGGTGGTCAGTAGTACACCCCCATTGCCATTGCCTTCCCCTTTTTACACGGGATTTATATCCATAAAGATTCTACAATATATTTGAGTTCCTGCAAAACCTTAATCCTATGTGACTCAATGTTCTCCATAACAGATTGCAACATCACCACCAATTTGATCTATCATTGTGATATAGTTTGTACGCAGGTATCACAGTGTCCCATTGGTTGTCCTCCTTCCACCAGATCTCTGAGATACCAATCATATCTAACCTTTCATTTAGTGTTATATGTTCTAGCTCTCTCCTTTTATTTTTTAGACTTATAGTATTTGCATATAGGCATTTTAGAGGTTGCATTTTATTCATATTAATCTGGTTATCAGTTAATAGGGGTAATTTGGATTTTTTCAGCTCTGTAGTTAAGGGCATCTGGGTTACTTGTATCTTTATTGGAACCTCGCTATTGGGATGTCCTAACTTCCCTTTTTTGCTAGTATTCTTCAAGGATACATTCTTCTGAACCATGCACTCTTGGGTGAATGTCAGCTTTTCCCTATTATCTAGTCTAAAAGTTGCTATATCTCCTTTTTAAAGGTTAATGTCAGCACCCTGGTTCCATCTCAGTTAAGATGGAACCCATCCTTTTGGTAAAGCCCCTCCCTTCCTCAGAATGTTATTCAGTTCCTAACAAATTCAAAACCCTCTTCTATGCACCATTGTCTCATCCACCTGCCTTTTGGGTCCTGCATGTGTAACGGGAAGCATTTCAGAGAATGCTATCCTGGAAGTTCTGGATTTCAACTTCCTACCTAAAAGCCTATATTTGGCTTCCAGAATCTCCCTCCAACATTTTCCTATGTCATTGGTACCAACATGTACCAAGACAGCATACTCCTCTCCAAAACTATCTAAAACCTTGTATGAGGTCCATTATCTTTGCACCAGACAGACATTTTACCAAGTGGTCCTCACGTCCACCAGCCACCCAACTGTCTACATGCCTAATGATTGAATCGCTAAATGTAACAGCTGTCCTAACCCTTTCCTCATGGGAATATAGCCCTGGAGAAACCTCCTCCTTGCGAGAGGGTTTTACATCTCATGGTGGACAGGTTCTAGCTACAGGATCACTTCCTGCCACACCAGGGTAATATGCTTTCCTTTCATTTGACCTCTCTCCTCCATGAGAACTTAAAGGCTGCCTTATATCCTCCACATTTGCTACTCTAGCCTCCAGAGATTAGACTCGTCCCCGAGGGCAAAGAGCTCCTTGCACCTAGTGCACATGAAAGACCCCTCAGCAAATGGGAGAAAATCATACATGTGACACTCAATGCAAAAGAGTGGATAGCCTCCATCTCGCTGCTGGACTGCTGTCTGCATCTTAGTTTTGAGGTTTTGAAGCTACTAGGGATACTTGTTCTGATACAACTATACCAAATAAGTTTAAGGGACTTTGTACAACTCAAGATTAATTCATTTTAGGGCCTTAATTCATCTATTCCTGGTGAGGATAACTAGCTGAACTCAAAAGTGAATTTGACCACCTCTCCCCCTTTTATGGATCTAAGAACCTATAAAGCTAAGATTATGCCTGGGGGGGGGGGGGGGTAGGAGTCAGGGTAGGTGGGAGAAAAGGAACACTTAATAAAGGCTGGCTTGCTTGCTACACAGGATCCAGACTTGTGCTTCTAAAGTAATCTGTTAACAATTTTCTGGGTGATCCACACAGCCCTTGGTTTGATAGAGGGATTCTTTCACATTTTCCCTTTGATCTACCACTTGGCTTTAACACCTATTTAAAACAATTTCACAGGTTTCTTGCCCCCTAACTGGATGGCCTCTTTGTAAAGGTCTCTAGAAACAACTTATTTATTTCTACTCAAAGAATATTCACCCTATTCTTCCTTCTATGCTAAACTGTACTGTGATTTGATTTAAATTAAAAGCTTTCCACCTATACTAAATCCTGATTGAGTTTTAAAGTACAAGAAGCTCGCTACTGAATTTTAAAATTTAAACAAAAAGCTCTTTGCTGAGTTTTAAACTTAAATTATGAGGTGTGATCAAAAAGTATCAAGACTCATTGTGAAGCTATATAACAATACGGCACACTACAATGCTATTAAGCATGCAATGACCTAGTTATGTGCTCTGCATGTACAGAGTGTAGCATGGCTGCAGCACACTTGTACTTTTTTTTAATCACATGATGTTTGGTATCGTGTAAAAGCAGTTCATCAGATTTACGATGAGTGAAAAAATAGAACAGCAAATTTACATTAAATTCTGCCCAGAAAGAGTAGTTACTCACCTGTAACAGGTGTTCTCCAGGAGCAGCAGGAATCAGTCCTCACTTATGGGTGACATCTGCGCCGATGGAGCCCTCGCGGAGCAATTTTCCCCAGCTTTCACAGAAAGCCTTTGGGAATTGCAGCGCGCATGCGTGGTCCCCTTCCCACCTAGGGATGCCATCTTGCTCAGTCTGATGACATAGCGGCAAGACAGCAAAAGTTAGCAAAAATATGCAAAAAGAATGACTGCAACTCTGAGGGGAGGAGGGAGGGTTGTGAGGACTGATTCCTGCTGCTCCTGGAGAACACCGGTTACAGGTGAGTAACTACTCTTTCTCCAGGACCAAGCAGGAAGTCAGTCCTCACTTATGGGACACCCAAGCTTAAGGCTACCGGAGACCTCAAGCCTAAAAAGAGCTCCCTGAGGCTCAACAGTACAGAAGGAAGGAATCTTCTCTGAATACGCATCCGGCCGGTAGCCAACACCGGGACCGGAGGGTAGGAGTTGCCTAAACCTCAAAGAGATTGTGGAGGACTGCCTGACCGAAAGCACTGTCCCTGCGGGACTCCCTTTCCAGGCAGTAATGAGCCGCAAAGGTCTGACCTGAAGACCAAGTAGGGGCCCGGCCGATGTCTGCCAATGGAACAGAGCAGAGGTGAGCCACAGACGCGGCCTTTGCCCTGACCCGATGCGCCGTGACACGACTTTCCAAGGAGAGACCGGCTGCCCCGTAAGTCCAGGCGATACAGTCGGCTACCCAGATGGACAGAGTACGCTTAGAGACAGGTACCCCCAACCGATTGGGGTCAAACGAGACGAAAAGCTGGACCGCTTTTCTATGCTCTCACGTACGGTCAAGGTAGAAGGATAAGGCTCTTCTACAGTCCAGGGTATGCAGCACCATTTCAGCTTGGCTGGTGTGCGGCCTGGGAAAGAAGGTCGGAAAACCACCTCCTGGTTGATGTGAAAGTGGGAGACCACCTTTGGAAGAAACTTGGGGTGGGTCCGCAGGACTACCCTATTCCTGTAGAACCTAGTGTACGGGGGCTCCGACACTAGGGCTTGTAGCTCACTCACTCGCCTCGCGGAAGTGAGGGCTACCAAGAAGAGAGTTTTCCAGGAGAGGAAACGAAGAGGGCAGGTAGCCATGGGCTCAAAAGGTGGGCAGGTAAGCCTTTGCAGAACCACGTTGAGGTCCCAGTCAGGGGCTGGGGGGCGCAACGGAGGCTTAAGTAGAAGGAGGCCTCTGAGGAAATGCACCACCAAGGGGTGCGGAGAGAGAGGCTGGCCTTCAACCGGTGAATGATGTGCAGAGAGAGCACTGAGGTGGACTCTGACAGAGTTGGATTTGAGACCTAGATCGGAGAGGTGAAGCAAATATTGCAGTACCACCGATACTAAACAAGCGAAGGGGTCCTCAGATCGCTGAGAACACCAGACCGAGAAACTACGCCATTTAAGGGCGTAAGATTTCCGGGTGGAAGGTCGCCGAGATGCTAGGACGACGGCTTCCACCTCCGGGGGTAGCAGAAGCGGAGCTAGGACTACCCTTTCAGCAGCCAGGCCATCAGGGGCAGAGCCCGGAGGTTGGGGTGCAGAAGAGTTCCCTGATCCTGGGTCAGGAGATCGGGCTGAAACCCCAGAGGGAGAGGGGTGTCCACCGCCAGCTGTAGAAGCAGAGGGAACCACGGTTGTCTCGGCCACCGGGGCGCTACCAGGATCACGGAGGCCCTGTCCTGGACAACTTTGAACAATGTCCGGGACACCAGTGGCGTGGGAGGGAAGGCATACAGCAGACCCGTGGACCACAAGATGAGGAAAGCATCCGGCGCTACTCGAAGAGGATGAGGGTGCCGGGAGCAGAACCTGGGGAGCTGCCTGTTCAGGGGACTGGCAAACAGGTCCACGGTGGGAGAGCTCCACCGGAGGAAGATCTGCTGAACCACCGCGGGGTTCAACTTCCATTCGTGTGGTAGCAGGATCCGGCTCAGCTTGTCCGCCAGGCAGTTGTCCTGCCCTGGCAGGTAAACCGCCTTGAGGAGGATGTCGTGATCGACCACCCCAGAGCACAGCCTCTGGGCTTCCTGACATAGAAGGAGGGAGCCCGTGCCCCCCTGTTTGTTCACATAGAACATTGCCACCTGATTGTCCGTCTGCACCAGTACGGACTGACCGAACGTTAGGTGAGAGAAGGTCCGCAGAGCTAGGCGGATCGCCCGGAGCTCCAGGAAGTTTATCTGCTGGGCGGCTTCCCAAGGCGTCCAAAGGCCTTGAGTGCACGTCCCCCGACAATGCGCCCCCCAACCCAGGAGGGAAGCATCTGTCGTGAGCACCCGGGACGGCGGTGGAGACTGAAAGGGCATGCCGAGCACAAGATTGGGCAGGTGGAGCCACCATTGCAGGGAGGAGACCAGACGGTCGGAAACCTGTAACAGGTCCGACAGCCTCCCTGTGGCCTGATGCCACTGAGAGCGAAGGCTCCACTGAGCATGTCTCATATGTAGATGGGCGTTCGGAGTGACATGGACCGTGGAGGCCATGTGCCCGAACAACTGCAGGAACTGTCTGGCAGGGGCCGGCGACTCGCCGCTGAACCCGCCAGCTAGGGCCATGAGCCTGTTGGCCCGTTCCAGAGGCAAGAAGGCACGAGCCCGCCGAATGTCCAGCCGTGCCCCTATGAACTCGAGGTCCTGAGAGGGGAGCAAAGCGGACTTTTTGAAGTTTATGACGAAGCCCAAGTGCTGAAGCAGAGCCACCGTACGTTGGGCAGCCTGGGCGACCTCTGGAGCCGACGACGCCCGGATGAGCCAGTCATCCAGGTATGGGAAGACGAAGAGGCCTTGAAGCCTTAGGAAGGCTGCCACCACTGCCAGGCACTTCATGAACACCCTGGGAACAGAGGACAGGCCAAAAGGCAGCACTCGGTACTGATAATGATTCCCTGCCACCACAAACCTTAGGTATTGTCGGTGGTCCGGATGAATAAGGATGTGGGTATAAGCATCCTTTAGATCCAAGGAGCATAGCCAATCTCCCCGCTGGAGGTAGGGCAGTAGGGTTCCAAGGGTAAGCATCTTGAACCTTTCCCGCTGCAGGAACTTGTTGAGGTTGCGCAAGTCTAGAATGGGCCTGAGGCATCCTGTTCTCTTTGGAACCAGGAAGTACCTCGAGTAAAACCCGTGACCCCACAAGTGTTGGGGCACTGGCTCCACTGCCCGTTCTTGAAGCAGGCTTTGCAGCTCCTGAAGGAGTACGTCCTCGTGTAGCAGGGGTCTGGAAGGCTCCCCTGGGAAGTAGAGGGGGGGCACCTGGTGAAAACGCAGGAGGTAGCCCTTGTGGACCACCTGCAACACCCAGGCATCGGATGTAATGGCTGACCACCTGTGAGCAAAGTGGGTCAGCCCACCCCCCCGTGCTGGCATAGTCAAAAACCTCCACCCTGCTGGGCCGGGGCCTGCGTGGTGGGTTTGGGGGCTTTTTGCTTCCGGGAACAGTTACCCTGTCCCCTAGGCCGCTGCCCCTGAAGGGGGGTAGTGGCCTGATATTGTGGTTGGTGATGCGTATAAGCAAACATTTTCCTCGGGTAAAAAGGCTTTTTGCCCGAGCCCTTCTTCTTCTGTGAAGGGGCAGAGGACTTCCTGGAGAGGCGAGTCCTGGTGAGAGTCTCTGACTCGAGCTCCGCCGCCTTTTCGGCCATGGGTTTGCCGAAGAGGTTTTCCCCTCGGCAAGGAACATCGACCAACTTGTCCTGCACCCATGGCTCGAGGTCGGATGATTGAAGCCAAGCCTGGCGGCGAGCCCCGATGCTGGCTCCGGCTACCCGAGCCGATGCCTTGAAGCCATCATAGGCCGCTCGAGAAATGAACTTCGAACATTCTCGAATCCCTGAGGACAAGGCCTGGAACCGCTGCAAGGGTTCCTCGGAGAGACCGGCAGAGAAACCCTCAATTTCTTTCGCCAGGTCTCGGAGGTACATACCCATATACAGCTGATATGTCTGGACCCGACAAGCAAGCATAGAGCCCTGGAAGCACTTCCTACCGAGGGCATCCAGGTTCCGGGCCTCCTTACCCGGGGGCACCGAGGAGTGCATCTTTTGACTCTTAAGTCGATGCATGGCCGACTCCACCACCATGGAGTGGTGCGGAAGCTGTGCCTTCTGGATCCCGGGGCTCTTGCGGACTCGATACATGGAATCGACCCGCTTGCTCAACACTGGCGTAGAGGCTGGGCTCTCCCACATGCGGAAGAGAAGCCGCTCCAGCATCGGGGGAACCAGTACAGTGAAGGCCTCCCTCGGGGGGGAGTCGTATTGAAGGGCCTCGAGCTCCTCGGCTCGGGGTTCCTCCTCCGGATCCGCGGGGAAGGCCAAAGCCTTGGCCATGCCCCTCACGAAGTCGGAGAACCGGGTATCCTCCGGGGGGGACCACCTCCGAGGCTCCGACTCGGGCGAGTCGGAGGGGACGCACTGAGTCTGGAAAGAACCGGGTGACTCGTCCTCCTCCGTGTCCCAGCCCGACTCCTCCGAGGAGGAATCGAGCGGTTCCGTGTGGGCGGGGCCCGGGGACCGACGCCCCAACACCGAGGCTAGCGTCGAGGACCTCGATCCCGAACGGGAAGCCGAGGGAGACCTAGGTCGAGGATCAACTCGAGCTCGCATGGACTCGAGGATCGACGCGGCCTCCGGGGTCGACTGGAGCGTCGACGTCCCGGTGGTCGGGGCAGATGCACTGGCAAAGCCGGTGATCCATGCCCGCTGCTGGTCCATGAAGGCAGATAGACTGCGCTCCAAGGACGTCAGTCTGAGATCAAGCTCAGAAGACCCAGCAGCCGCTGACTCGGGCCCCGACGGTGTCGGGCCCGACGTCGGTTCATCCGTGGGGGAGTCCAGGAGGACTATAGCACTCACGAGTCTAGGAGACTCCACTTCGAGACGAGGAAGCTTCGAAGGCCTTCCCCCTCCGATGGCCCGGGGTGTCGGGCCAGGCTAGGTGACCTGTCCCTCGAAGGACCGGGATCGCCTCCCGGCTCCACCCTCGCAGGCTTCTTCTCCCGCCGGTGTTCCCGGCCAGGGGAGCCCCGCTCAGAACTCCGACGATGCTCCGAGCCGGAGCCACGAGGCGTCGAGGCCTCTGACGAGGTCCACGCGGAGTCAGAGAAGATCCGATCCCTTTGCGACTGCCGGCTCCTGAGCGCCTTCGAGGACATCTTGCTGCACGGGCCGCAGCTCATAGGGTCATGCTCGGCCCCGAGGCAGCAGTCATGCGTGTCGTTGAGAGACATGAGTCTGATACAACGATCACACTTTTTAAAACCGCTGGCGGCCATCAGGGGAAAAAGAACCCCGGCAAGGTCGAAAGACCGCGCTGCCAGGGATGAAGGAAAAAAGTGGTGGAAACGCCAGTTGGAATAAAATAAATAATAAAAACGTAGACGGGCCCAATAGAGGATATCGAGGCCCGGCGGGAAGAGGAACACACGAACTGAGAAAAATTTAACGTAAAAACAAATCAAAGAAATCAACTTTTCTGCGGCGGTAACAGACTACTTCTGTAGGGCTCCGCGGAAAAAAGAAGACTGAGCAAGATGGCATCCCTAGGCGGGAAGGGGACCGCGCATGCGCGCTGCAATTCCCAAAGGCTTTCTGTGAAAGCTGGGGAAAATTGCTCCGCGAGGGCTCCGTCAGCGCCGACGTCACCCATAAGTGAGGACTGACTTCCTGCTTGGTCCTGGAGAAACTTGGAGATTCATGCAGAGACTCATGACAAGTTACAGCAAGTGTATGGCGATGAATGCATGAGCCGAGCTAGAGTTTATGACTGGTACAAATGTTTCCAAAAAGGTTGCCAAAGTGTTGACAGTGATGAATGTTTTGGAAGGCCATCCACGAGCAGGAATGAAGACAAAGCTGAAGCAGTGCGTGCCACAATACGCTGATCATCAGGGAGCTTGCTGAGGACATGGACATAGTTGGTGCAGTACATGCTTACTGTCGATTTGGGGATGACATGTGTGTTTACAAAATTTGTAACAAAACTCCTATCTCCTGACCAAAAAGAAGATTGACTGTCTGCAGCCAGGGAGTTGTTGGAATGCATTGAAAATGACACAGATTTTATCAAAAAGTTTATTACTGATGATGAATCATGGGTTTATGGCTATGACCTGGAAACTAAGGCTCAATCCTCACACTGGAAGACTTCAAACTCCCCCAGACCCAAGAAAGCCCATCAGGTGAGGAGCAATGTCAAGGTCATGCTCAAAGTTATCTTTGATTACCAAGGTATTGTTGATCATGAGTATGCTCCAAAAGGCCAAATCATCAATAAGGAGTATTACGTCAAAGTGCTGACTCATTTGAAAGATGCAGTTTGTCATAAGAGGCCAGAGTTGCAGAGGAATGGTGAATGGCTGCTTCATCATGATAAAGCCCCAACTCATGCATCACATCTTGTCAGCATTCTTAGCCAAACACCAAATCGAGCAAGTCAGTCAACCTCTGTACTCATCTGAGCTCGCAAATGCTCTAAGTGCAAGCCACACATGGATGACACAATGATGCAAGGAAGAGAGTTTTGGATTTGCTAGGAACTGGGGAACATTCTGGAGAAAGGAGGGGCTCTTCCAAAGGGATGGGCTCCACCTTAACCGGGGTGGAACCAGGCTGCTGGCATTAACCTTTAAAAAGAGCAGTTTTGAAACTAGATAACAGGAGAGAGTTGACAGTCGCCCAAGAGCGCATTGTTCGGAACAATGTATCCATGAAGGATACTAGCAAAGGATTGAAGTTAGGGCATATCAGCAGAGGTGTTCCAATAAAGACAAAAGTAGTCCAAATGGCCTTGAGTACAGAGCAGACAGAGCTTAAAGATTCCAAATTACCCCTGCCTACCAATAGCCAGATTAATATGAATAAAATAAAATACAGCCTCTATAATGCTTGTATGCAAATGCTAGAAGTCTAAAAAATAAGATGGGAGAGTTAGAATATATAGCACTAAATGAGAGGTTAGATATGATTGGTATCTCAGAGACATGGTGGCAGGAAGACAACTAGTGGGACACTGTGGTACAAACTATATCATAATGATAGGGCAGATCAAATTGGTGGATGGGGTTGCACTCTATGTTAGTGAGGGAAGTGAGTTACAAAGTTTTAAAGTTTGGCGGGAAACAAAAGTCACTGTAGAATCTCTATAGATTGAAATTCTATGTAAAAAGGGGAAAGGGAAGGCGATAGCAGTGGGAGTGTACTATCGACCACCTAGCCAGAATGAACAAATGGATGATGAAATGCTCAAAGAAATCAGGGAAGCTAATAAAAGTTACAGCACAGTAATAATAATGGATGATTTCAATTACCCCGGTATTGACTGGGTCAGTGTCATGGCAGGACATGCAAGGGAGATAAAGTTTCTAGATTAAATAAAATGACGACTTCTTGGAGCAGCTGATTCATGAACCAACCAGAAGGGAAGCCTTTTTGGACCTAATCCTTAGTGGAAAAGTGGAAGGAAGTCCAAAAAACTGCCAGCATGGTTTAAAAATGAGGTCAGAGAGGCTGTTGTTGCCAAAAAAGCATACTTCAGGAAATGGAAAAAGGAGCCAAATGACAAAAACTGGAAACACAAAAACTGGCAAGTTAGATACAAGGCATTGATAAGGAAGGCAAAGAGAATTTGAGAAGAAGCTTGCTGTGGAAGCAAAGACTCATAATAAAGACTTTTTCAAGTACATTTGTAGCAAAAACACCTGTGATGGAGTCAGTTGGACCATTAGATGGTTAAAAGGGGCACTAAGAGAATGACAAGACCATAGCGGAGAGACTGAATGAATTCTCTGCTTTGATCTTTACTGAGGAAGATGTAAGGATGTTACCCATGACTGAAATGGTATTTAAAGATGATGCCGCATTAGAATTGAAAGTGTCCAACACACAGCAAAAAGCCACGTCAGATGAGGCACACAGTCAGAGAACGTGGTAAGACTTTACTCCTTGGTTGGTCTTACCACGTTCTCTGTGTGCATTAGAAATGAAAGAAATATTGATACACCAGGAAGATGTATTACAGCTATTTGATAAACTGAAGGGTAGTAAATCACCTGGACCAGATGGTATACATCCAAGGGTGTTGAAAGTACTGAAATATGAGATTGCAGACCTACTATTAGTAATCTGTGAACTATCATTAAAATCATCTGTAATACCTGAAGATTAGCAATCCTCCAATGTAACACCAATTTTTAAAAAGGATTCCAGGGGTGACCCAGGAAACTACAGACCGGTGACCCTGATGTCAGTACTGGGAAAAATGGTAGAAGCCATTATAAAAAACAAAATTACTGAAAATGTACATAGTCATGGCTTAATAGGAGACAGCCAACATGGCTTTAGACAAGGTCTTGTCTTACTAATCTGTTATGATTTTTTTGAAGGTGTGAATAAACAGGTAGACAAAGGTGAGTTGGTTGATATAGTGTATCTGTACTTTTAGAAAGCCTTTGATAAGGTCCCTCATGAGAGACTTTTGGCAAAATTAAAAGTTATGGGATAGGAGGCAGTGTACTATTGTGGATCAGGAAATGGTTAAAAGATAGAAAGCAGAGGGTAGGGCTAAATGGCCAATTTTCCCAATGGAGAAAGGTGAATAGTGGTGTACCCCAGGGATCTGTGCTGGGTCTGCTGCTTTTTAACATATTTCTAAATGACCTGTAAATGGAAATAATGAGTGAGGTAATCAAATTTGCAGATGATACAAAACTATTTAAAATTGTTAAACTCCATGAGGATTGTGGAAAACTGCAAGAGGACCTTGCTAAATTGGAAGACTGTTTCAAAACAAACTCTCAGGTCACTAGTAGAATGTAAAATATCCAAAAAATAACTAGCCTACATTCAAATAAAACAAACAAGCACTTTGTATGCGGTTATGGATACAAAATTACCATCCAACGCTGCTCAAGAAAAACAATGGTTTGTTCTAAGGTGTATGTTTACTAAAGGGCGCTATTTGCGCTGCTGTCACGTTATCACACGATAAGGCACCTTATCATGCGATAATGGCGCTTTACTGGGCAATAAGGCGCCTTATCACGCGTTAACGCACACAGCGGCGCAAACGAGCACTGAAGGCGGAGGAAGGCTCCCCAGGGGCGGAGAGAGAGGGTCAATGGGTGGATAGTGGGAGGGGAGAGGCTCCCTGCGCACTAACTCTGTGGATTCCTGGGCTGAAAACTAACGCGAGTGAAACCCTCGCGTTAGAGCAGATTTAAAGGGAAGAGAAACCATTTCCGTCAGCAATGTACAGCAAAGTCAGGGAAACCTACAAAAAGTGATAAGTGTGATACATGTGCAAGGAACAAAAGGGCAAATAAACATTGAAAATGACCTGAACAAACTAAAAAAAAACATAATCAAGCTGGGCAATAGTGATATTAATGGGAAAAACAAACAAAAAAAAAACTACCGGGAAAGCTCCAAAAAAAGGATATCAAGTTTGGAAGGGGCTATGCTCTGTCCCCATACAAGGTGAATGATCCCACAGTGAAATAGCGCTGATCAGGGTTTTCCCTTTCTATTGGACAGGTTTCCTATGGTGTGCACATGTCCCGCAACAGCAGGGTGGGCATGTCGGAACGGGCAACTAGACAGATGCTGGAAAAGGGGATACAGAGGGCTGCAGGCGGCACATGCTGTGGTGCAGCTGGGTCACAGTGCGGACTAGGCTGATGCCTAGGTGGCCCATAGGAATGCTGAAACAGTAGAGCCGCCAGACAGCAACTGATGAGGGCCCAACATGGGCACGAGTGTGTTTCCCGCAGTGTCACAGGGGATAGTACCCAGCAGGTACCCCCAAGGGCACAGAACATTGTCAGGCGGTGCTGGGGGGGGGGGGGGAAGCATGGACGTCTATGCAGGCACCCCTACCCCAGAACCCACACCATAGGCAGCTGCCTACCGGCACACTGGATGACCTGAGACTGCGCACCACCAGCAGAAGGGCATGTCAGCATGGCGAAAGAGGGATACTGGTGGTGGAGGGGGCAGTGGCAGATGCCCACAGCAGACCATGGCCTAGTCCTGTTTAGGTGGGTGACATGCACTGCAACAGACAGGCCCTGTCTGACGAACAGTCATGGTATCCCCAGGGAATGAACTTTCCCTGTGGCAGCAGTGTGGTACAGTACACACAGCCAGTGTATTCAGGAGCAGAAGGTCACAGGTTCAAGTCCCAGCTGTGGCTCCCACCAACCCAGTCCCCATATTTTACCCAGTACTAAACCATGGTAATAAAGACGGAACTTTTATTGCAGATAACAAACATGCCTGAAATGCCTATATTTTACCCTACAGAGCACAGACACCATAGACATGTGCAATACCTAGAGCATAGTTTCCCAAATGCAGTCCTGGAGGAACAAACTCCATTCAGGCGTCATGCTGTCCCTAATAAAGATGCCTGTGCTGCATTTCTATGTGCTGCCCCCATGGTATGCAGATGTATCCATGCATATTCATTAGGGACAGCATGAAAACCTGAACAGTGTTTGGCCCACCAGGACTGGAGTTGGGAACCTCTGCCCTAGAGCAGCGGCCAACAGGGGCAGAAACACCCGCACCCACAGGCGCCATTATCCAAAGCCTCCTGGAGAGGCAGAAT
This sequence comes from Ichthyophis bannanicus, assembly GCA_033557465.1. Lineage (NCBI taxonomy): Eukaryota > Metazoa > Chordata > Amphibia > Gymnophiona > Ichthyophiidae > Ichthyophis > Ichthyophis bannanicus. The sequence goes on from CM066045.1 coordinate 141,026,242, forward strand.
GTTGGGCCCTGCATGCAACACCATCTCCCAATACTAGTACTTGCATACCATAGCACTGCCACCCTAAACCTGGAAATACGGTACACATATCAAAAGGTTACTATGATTACTGGCAGATAGCAATCCCTAGGTTAAGCACAATCTGCTCATTGAGCTGCATCATAACAACCTCTCTGATGTCTGTGGAGTGTGTTTCAGGTCTGGTGTCTGACAGCGTTTACCACTCTGGGGAGTGAACCCAACAGTATTGCGTACCATAGCCAGGCCTGCACTGTGCCCAGGACTGGTGTGGTGGCCAGGGCTGCCAAACACCTCTATAGTTGCACAATGCTGGCATAGGTGTGTGGAGTGTGTGTCTGTCTACCCAGTGTGTGGTGGCTGCCAACACCTTCCTCAGCCCACACTGCTTGCACTGTTGACAGTGTCAGCCTGCCAATGTGCATAATGAGGAGCAAGGTACCATGGGTATAGCCCAGACAGGGTGGCCTGGCCAGGATGCATCTGCACAGGGCATAGGCTCTGACACTGTAGTGCCCGGCCACCACCTGCATGGACAGGGTGGCCATAGCATGTCCTGCTGGGAGGTCACTCTCACCCTGACTGAGCAGTGACCACAGCATGGCTAGGTTCCCCCATAGTGCTATATAGTATTTCTCTCATGTGATATTTATGGGTTCTCTTTTGGGGCCCAATCACCGACTTATCTGCTTGGTGTGTATGCTGACATCCCAGTTCTGGGTACACACATCTCCTCCAGGAACATGCACTATGGACTAGCTAGAAGACTGTCTGCAGTAAGTATGTGTCTGGCTGGAACACCTTGCAGGGTGCAGCGGCTGGAGAATGTCAGATAGTGGTGGGGGGGCAGCTGAGTATTTCTAGGCCTACTGTCTGTCTGCTATTGCTTTATGTAACAGATCTGCATTGACTGCCCTGTAGGGTGTCTGTTCCCCAGCAGGACTGGGGTTGATGGTCCCCTCTACTGCCACCATTGCAGGGAGGTAGAATGTGGATCTGTTGGTGGGAGATCCTGTTTCCCACCCTGAACCCCATAGGGCGGGTTGGGTGGTGGTACATAATCCACCTATGGGTCCAAACATCCCCCTTCACCTACATCATGTGACCATGGCACCAACACAGGATATGCACTATTCTGGGTGCATCATAGCCCATAAGGGCTAGACATGGCTGAGAAATACAGATGGACACAGATGTATCCTAGGTGTGTCTGCAGGAACTACCTATCACACACACTAGCACTGATGGGGACCTGCAGCATGGCGTATTTCAGGCCTGAAAGGTGCTGTGGACCTGGGTGCTGGGCACCCCACTTCACCCTCAGGTTGAGCACAGTACCCACACAATGTGATGGTCTGTAGCTACTCTGTGCCAGTAACACACACGGTCAGTACCCCCTACCAGGCTGAGGTGCTGTGGGGGTGCACACGGTCAGTTCCCCCTACCAGGCCGAGGTGCTGTAGGGGTGCATACCCCATTCTTGTGATCATCTGAAGACTGCTGATTTGCATGTGCAGTGCATCATGGGTACGGGTGGGTTAACCCTATCCTGGTAACCACAGCAGACAGTTTGTGTGGTGACCTGCAGTCCTTCTGTAGCCAGCCAGGGGTTTGTTCGTAGCTGTAGCCCACTGGTTACTTCACTGCCTGTGGAGACAGAGGTCATGGGTTTGATCCCACAGTGGGGTTATTTGATAGGGCTGTCTGAGGCATTTTCTTTTTTAATTTAAATTAGTGCTGCCAGCAAAAAACACCCTCACAGTGCTGTAGCCTTAAGGTGCTTCATAAGGCACCCTCTAAAGCGCTCTATAAGGTGCCTATAAAGCACCTTATAAGGAACATTATAAGGTGCCGTGGCAGACAGTGCACTTTATAATGTGCCCTCTGGAGTGCCTTATAGGGTGCCTTATGCGGCACCTTAGGTTACGGCATTGTGAGGGTGTGTTTGCTGGCAGCACTAATTTAAATTAAAAAAGAAAATGCCTCAGACAGCACTGATTTAAAGTCAAGGGTAATGCCTCAGACAGCCTTACTCATCAAGCCCACTGGGGGATCGAACTTATGACTCCTGTTTCATCAGTCAATGTATTAACCATTGTGCTACACTCTGTTGCTGTGTTTGTAGGTCAGCGCACCTAATTAAGGCTAACGCGCATTAACATGCCACGGCTCCCTCTATCGCACGAAAACATACCTTATCGCACGATAACCCTAAATGCTACCTTAAGACCGGAACGCCCACTACCTTATATGGCATCCTGCACACTAACGCCGGCTGCACGTTAAGACTGCTTAGTAAACATACCCCTAAGTGAAGGAAGGTCTCAGCAATATCGGGCTGGTGTCCACTGTGGCATTTGCTCACAAACACCAATATACCATGCCATTTCACATCAACGACCTCCAACACCAGAGCCCCAAACCGATTAAATAGAAAAGCCACAGAAAACTTAACTTGTGAACACTTCTGCTTTATGTGGTCTTTTCAACCCCAACGCCTCCACTCAAGCACTTATGAGCGTTTCGCCATTCATGTCGCTTCTTCAGGGGGGGACTACTAAAAATATAAATATAAACATACAGCAATCAATACGATACCATCTAACCACAACCTATACCTAATACAACCACAAAATAAAATAAAAACAGCTCACTTACCCCAGCTCATAAGGGTCCTACACATTAACAACTAGCTCTTACTTCTGCCAGCCATCCAGCTTCACACCAATGCGCATGAGCCTAACGCAATCCAACACCCTTATAAACCGACACGCAATGCTTGCGTCATGATGCCTCAGAAACACCCCACTCAACTCCTTAAACTAACCCTACCATCACTGTCAATTCAAATGCAACTACCCCACTCAATCTGAGCATTCAACCCCTCAAGAGACACCATCCTAACTGTAAAAAATCCACTTCTACTCACACAGCACTAACGATTGCTTCCGCATCCGTCCCTCCCTCTCTTCCAACTAATATCTGATCAAGGCAAAAACAATGCAAATCCAAAAACTGATGACCTTTCTCAAGACAATGTGCTACTAACGGGGCTTCAACAACTTTACAAGAAATCCTACTTTTATGTTCAAGAATGTGCTTCCAAAATGATCGACTTGTTTTACCTATGTATAATAGATCAAATTGGAAGACTGGGCATCCAAATGGCAGATGAAATTTAATGGGGACAAATGCAAAGTTATGCACCTAGGAAAGAACCACAGAAACTAAGGTTACACAATGCAAAATTTCACATTAGGAACCACCACCTAGGAAAAAGATTTAGGTGTCTTTATGGATAACATGTTAAAACCCTCCACCCAGTGTGCAGCGGCAGCCAAGAGAGCAAATAGAATGCTAGGTATTATTAACCAGGATGCAACCAGGCTGCTGGCATTAACCTTTAAAAAGGAGAGCAGCTTTTAAAAACTAGATAATAGGGGAAAGCTGACAGTCGCCCAAGAGCGCATGGTGTGGAAAGGTCCATAAACCATTATTAAGAAGGGACCCAGGATATCAATGCTTGAACCAATACAAGCATTGTGGAACCTGTGTCCCTTGGGGAAACTGCTAGGTACATATGACCTAGATTGGCCACTGTTGGAAACAGAATACTGGGCTTGATGGACCTGCATATCTTATGTTCTTATAAGGAAAGGAATGGAAAATAAAACAAAGGATATTATGATGCCTCTGTATCATTCCATGGTGAGACCGCAGCTTGAATATTGTGTGCAATTCTTAAAAAGAATATAGCGTTTAGTAAAGGTACAGAGAACAGCCACCAAAATGGTAAAGAGGATGGAAGGATACCCCTATGAAGAGAGGCTAAAAAGGTTAGGGCTCTTCAACCTTGAAAAGATGGCTGAGGGAGATATGATAGAGATCTATAAATTAATGAATGGAGTGGAATGGGTAAACGTAGATCGATTGTTTATGTCATCAGAATATAAAAAAGACTAGGGGACATGCAATGAAGCTACAGGGTAACCTATTTAAGACTAATATGAGAAAATATGTTTTCACTCAATGTGTAATCAAACTCTGGAATCCATTACCAGAGGATGTGGTAAAAGCTGTTAGTGTAGCAGAGTTTAAAAAAGGTTTGGAGAAGTTCCTGGAGGAAAGGTCCATAAACCATTATTAAAGGGGACCAGGGATATCACTGCTTGACCCAATACAAGCATTGCAGAACCTGTGTCTTTTGGGGAAATTGCTAGGTACTTATGACCTAGATTGGCCACTGTTGGAAACTGGGCTTGATGGACTTTGGTGTGACCCAGTATGGCATATCTTATGTTCTTCTGTCATTGGGGGAAGTCTGAGGACTCAATGATAAGTAACAGTCTCCAACATAAATCTCTCTCCTCACGTAGGTGAAAAGGGTTATTCACATTCCTAAGAGCCTCTCTGCCAGAGCCTCCTGCCCTTCACTACATGAGCCTTTGTCTTCTATGCTTAGGCTGGGGCAAGCCCTGCTACAGTCATGGATCATAGAAGTAGGCAGCTGGTCTTAGGAGTCACTGCAAAAAACAGAGCCAAGTAGGCCTAAAAAGCAGACTCAGGTAGGCACATTGGCTTTATCTCAGCCCAGGTAGATTTGAAAGAAAATCCTTGTCCTTTCTAGTTTCTCATTGGTCAAATCATCCTCTATGGGATGGCACTGAGGAGGCCATGTCGGTAAGAGCTACATCTGAACCGATGCCATACTTCCACAAGGTCCTGGCCTAAAAGCATAATTTGAGAGTAAAAGGCACAAAATAGGATGGTGCTACACTCTTTTCTTTTTCTCTATCCAGTTCCACTGGAATGGAATCAGAAAATGTGCAGAGAGACAGTTGAGGAAAATCCACTTTGGAATGTTTTTTCGTCACTTTTAAAGAGACTAGCACAATTGCCACAGCACGTCACTTGTCTTTTTAAAAGTAGCTTGCTAGTTCCTACCTACCTGGCAATCATCCCGATACATTTGTGACCACTAGAGGAATAGGCACCAGTGAACTCAGGCCCATCATCTATGAGTTATAATATGGCCACTAAAAAACCCTCAGAGAGTAAGGACAAGTCATAGGCCCATGCAAGGTTGAGGAGCAGTGGAGAGAAAGCCAGGATGGGAGCGAACAGGAGGCGAAAACAGCCTGCAAATGACAAAACCAATAACAGTGAGGGAAGAGGCAAGCTCCAAACAGAATTACAAGGTGGTAGGAGCCTGAAGAGGGCTCGGGTTTGTAGGCTGGCAGAGTCAATCTCATACACACTAGCGTAGTTGCCCCATTAACTTTGGAAATGCAGCACCACTGTGCAGAGTGGGTAGGTGGGAATCTATACAATGTTGTCTGTACTTTCCTGTCCCTAGAGACAGTTTGATTTCAAGTGGTAGTCCCTCCACCTAAAAGCCTAAAGCTTTGTGCCCAAATTATTACTGGTTATATTACTTCCCTTGCACCTTCCCCCCACCACACACACATATTCATACATCATCCCCATACATATACTAACAAATTTACACTACAGGGTCCCACACTGCATATATGCATTCAGACCATCCATTCACTTTCATGGACCACTAAATCTATTCATGAAACACATACAGGAGCCCAAGGTGATTAAAATATATTAGATTTATTATTTAGGCCCAGTAATTTTCTCTTACTTCCAGTTAATTTGGAAATGGGCTGCTATCTGAGACTTTGCTTTCAAGTAGCCAGAGGCATATTTTTGTCTTATTTGTATCTCCCACTCCCCTTCCCCCTCATATGGGCTGGCCATTGCAGGGGCAGTCCTTCAGTCGGGCGGGGGGGGGGGGGGGATGTCGGTCATACACCATGGCGCTTTTTGTAGCATGTTCTTGTGATCAGTTTGGTCCACTAGGCATCACTGTTGAGCAATAGCCAAGACTTCGCTTCCCTAAGGGGCTACGAACTTTCTCTCTGCAGCATTCCAAGTCCCAGTCAACCTATGGAGCCAAGTCCTGGCATCCTTCTGCCTACCTTCACTGGAGGAAAGGACCTTCCACCTGCTCTGTAGGGGGAGCAGCAGTATGTTAGGGTGAGGCTGAAAGAGAAAAGGCTCACAGGCAAAGGAGGAAACAAGGCAGAACCATATAGGGAGCAATCATTTCCTCTGCATGTGTTCATCAGTGGCATACCTAGACTTCCAGATAAAAGGCCTTGCAAGAGGCCACTGAAACCTTTAGCATGGTGACAGTATTCTCCAATGCAGTGGCTCTCAATTAGGTCCTTGAGGACCCCTGGTTCGGTGCAGGTTTCAGAAAATCCACCATGAATATTTCAAAAGATATTTTAATACAATAGAGGCAGTGCACGCAAATTGATTTGAAGATCCTGAAAATCATTATAGATGGATAGTTCACAAACAGATTTGTTTTTCTGGCTTGCATAACTATACAAATTAACCCGGTTCTTGGATCAAACTGTGCAAAAATGTTTCATGAATATTCAGTGTGGAAATGTGAAAGGGCAGCTCTGGCTGTAGTACCTGAGGACCAGAGATTGCCATTCTATCACCTATGCTCCTTGTGAGCTTGGTTAGGTCTCTTAAATCCTCCACTGTCTTAGGGGCTTACATCTGTACCTATTTACCAAGCATTTGTCTCACAGGCACAAGCTTCAATGAACATGCCCCTTAGATCAGGCCATGATTAATTTTCTTGGGATCTAGAAGCCAGCCATCAAGATCTAGGTCAGAAATTAGACTACAGAGCACCCAGTAGCACTGATAACACTGCTCAGATACCAGGGAGCACAATTATGAGAAAAAAGAAGACAGACGGGATGCACAAAATAAAGCAGATATAATTACAGCCTCTGATTTACAGCTGAAAGCAATAGAGCTCAGTTTTAAAAGTCTCCAATGTGAAATTTGGGTCTATGGATTTAAACTGAAACACACACGTCAGCTGACTGTTCGCCAGGGCCCCCCAGAAAACTCATTATCAGTGCTGAAGAGAGCTGGCAGAAGCAGATAAGCAGCCGTCTGACACTCCTCTGCTTCCTATCACTTACAGTCTGTGGGCCGACTCACATAGCACTAAGTTGTCCCCCCACAAGCCTAATTGAGGCAGTGGAGAAGGAAGACTTTATTCTTCTATTCAAATGGCCACATTAGGAGTAAAAGGATTCCTAGTAAAATGTGACTTGTTGAATGGTAGCTTACCCTGTTGCCAATAGGTAATGAAAATGCAGCGTCAGCTGCAACCTCTGCAACATGCTAACCAGCACATCTTTTCCATCAATAGATTCAGCAAAATATTTTAGAGCAGTCTGTGCACGCGCTGTAATATCACCATATTGGCAGAACACTGGGATCACCTGCGATATTCCCACTGATAAAAAAGTCAATCCAAGCATTGCTGATAGAAACATGACTGGATTATAGTCCGAATCTTCTTAAACGGTAAACATTCAGCAATATGTTAACATACCCGTTTAATGTTTAAACCAAGCAACAAGAAAGCTTTTATACCCTTCACAGCAAAACGGGTCTCAGAAAAAAGTAGCGGCATTCAACCATGGGCGCTGAGCCCCTTAACGGTGCCAGTTTTCACATCATTGACCCCTAAGCTTTTTGATGTTTTAATTCTTATTTTTTCTTTGATTTTCTTTTTTTTTTTCTTCTTAAACTTTTGTTCTTATGATAACAACTGTTAATTACAAAAGCTAAGTTTATTTCCTCTTTAAAGTTAGCCAGATAGTGACAGCAAGGCAATTCCATTGCTGTCACTATCTGGCTAACTTTACAAAAGCTAAGTTTATTTCCTCTTTAATTAACAGTTGTTATTATCATAAGAACAAAAGTTTAAGAAGAAAAAAAAAAAAGAAAAGAAAATCAAAGAAAAAATAAGAATTAAAACATCAAAAAGCTTAGGGGTCACTGATGTGAAAACTGGCACCGTTAAGGGGCTCAGCAGCACCCATGGTTGAGTGCCGCTAGTTTTTTCTGAGATCCGTTTTGCTGTGAAGGGTATAAAAGCTTTCTTGTTGCTTGGTTTAAACATTAAACGGGTATGTTAACATATTGCTGATAGAAACATGACGGCAGAAAAAGACCACATGGCCTATCTAGTCTGCCCTTCTATATCACCCACTGCAACAGTCCCCTCTTTCCCTTTAGAGATCCTCTGTGTTTTTCCCCATGCTTTTTTGAATTCAGATACTGTCCTCATCTCTACCACTTCCACTGGGAGACTATTCCACGCATTTACTACTCTTTCTGTAAAGAAATATTTCCGCATATTACTCCCGAGTCTATCCCCTTTCACCCTCATCCCATTTCCCCTCATAGCAGAGCTTGCTTTCAATCAAAAGAGGCTCTCCTGTGCATTTATGCCATGGAGATATTTTAACATCCCTGTCATATCTCCTCTATCACACTTTTCCTCTAACTTTTACATATTAAGATCCTTAAGTCTATCCTCATATGCTTTATAATGAAGACCACTAACCATTTTAATAGCCTCCATCTGCACCAACTCCAACCTATTGATATCCTTTTGAAGGTGCGGTCTCCGGAATTGCACACAATATTCCAAATGAGGTTGCACTAAAGACTTATACAGAGGCACTACCACCGCCTTTTTTTTCTGTTGGCCATTCCTCTCCCTATGCACCCAAGCATCCTTCTAGCTTTGACCGTCACCTTTTCTACTTGTTTAGCTACTTTAAGATCTTCAGACACCATCACATCAAGGTCCTGCTCTTTTGTGGACAAAAGTACTTCACCTCCTACACTGTACTGATCCCTTAGATTATTGCAGTCCAAATGCATGACCCTGCATTTTTTAGCATTAAATTTCAGCTGCCAAATTCTAGACCAGGATTCTAGAAGGATTAGTACTGACTATTCTGTGTTGTATATGGAGAATCTTGGTCTTGGATTTAGCTCAGGCCTCTCCAGTGGTAGCTCAAGTTAGAAACATAGAAAGAGAGAAAAATGACCATATGGCTTTTCAGTCTGCCCTTCCATACCAACTACTATAGTCCCTTTTTTCATTCAGGAATCTTCAGTGTTTGTCCCATGCTTTCTTGATTTCAGATATTGTCCTCATCTCTACTACCTCCAATGGAAGACTGTTCCATGCATCTACAACTCTTTCCATAAGAAATATTTCCGCAAATTACTCCCGAGTCTAACCCCTTTCACCTTCATCCTATGCTCCCTCAATGCAGAGTTTGCTTTCAATCTTGCATTAAATGTCACAGAGGTATTTAAATGTCTATCATTTCTCCTCTCTCGCCTTCACTCCAAGTATACTTAATGAGATATTTATGCCTGTCCCCATATGCTTTATGACTAAGCCCACTGACCATTTTGGCAGTGACCCTCTGTACCAACTCCATCCTGTTTATATCCTTTTGAAGGTGTGGTCTCCAGAATTGCACACAATACTCCAAATGAGGTCGCACGAAAGACTTATATAAAGGCACTATCACCTGCTTCTTCCTACTGGCTATAGTTCAAAGGTTATTTATTTGATATACCATACATCAAAAGCACAATATCTATGTGGTTTACAATAAAAGGGGGAAATCACACACAAGAACACAACAGACAGACAAATAAACAGAAAGAAATACAGTAACTACCAAAGGAAGGGAAAACACAGCTCAGCCAAAGTATTCCTGCCAAAATCAGTTAAAGGGAAAAGCCTAACAAAATACAGGGGCTTTAAGAGCAGATTTAAATTTTCAAAAAGACTCCTCCAACCAAAGGTATAGCGGTAATGAATTAAAAGAAAGAGAAAATAATGGTAGAAAAAGATCACATGACCTATCTATAGTTTGCCCTTCCATATCCACTACAATAGTCCCCTTTTATCCTTTAGAAATCCTCTGTGTTTGTCCCATGCTCTCTTTAATTCAGATACTGTCCTCATCTCCAATACCTCCACTGTAAGACTGTTCTATGCATCAACCACTCTTTCCATAAAGAAATATTTATTTATTTATTTATCTATCTATTTCTTCTATACCGCCCCTTCCAGAGATCAAGGGCGGTTTACATGGAACAAGTTAACAGTTTCGTATACTTCTGTATACAATTACATTGAACAGAAATTTCTAACTTTTTACAGATAATAATGCGATAAACTGTCAAAGCTATTTACATTTTGTATACTTTTGTATACATTACATTAAACAGAAATTTCTAACTTTTTACAGGTAATAAGGCGATGAACTGTCAAAACTATTTACATTGTATATAACCTTTTGTAAATAACCAATGAGTTACAGGGTAGAATATTCATTGGTCATGTGTAAGTGGTGGAATTTATTTCCATTTTTTATCATAAGTTTTTTGTGTGTGTGTGGGAGGTCTGTGTAGGGTTAGCTAATTGTGATTTTGAGAGCTTTGTGTTTGTGTGTCTGTGGATGCTGTGGGGCTGGACTTGGGGGGTAGGGGATTTCAAAGTGTTCGGAGAATAGGTATGTTTTGAGTTCTTTCCTAAATTGGGAGAGGTCTTTCATGATACAAAGGTCTATTGGGAGATCATTCCAGAGCATGGGGGCAGTGAATGTGAAGGCTCTGGCGCTAGTGGATTTTTTAGTCTTCGTGAATGTTTTTGGCATATCAAGTGAGTGGGCTGCGTTTTGTCTGCGAGCTCTTGATTCAGATGGGGCGTGTAGTAGTATGGATAGGTGTGAGGGGGTGATGTCGTTTAGGAGCTTGGAAGTTGTTAGGAGAATTTAATATCTGATTCGGCTGTTTATAGGAAGCCAATGTAGTTCTAGCAGTATAGGGGTTACATGGTCTACTAGGCGAGCTTTAGTAATTACTTTTGCACAGATGTTCTGGGCTCTTTGTAATAGGTAAGTGTTTTTGTGGTAGGCCAATTAGGAGACTATTACAATAGTCAAAGTGGGGGGTGATGAGTGTACTAACAACTGATCTAAAGTCATGTGTGTCAAGAAGGGGCCTTAGGTGTTGTATGGTTTTGAGTTTGTAGAATATGGTTTTACTGTCTGCTTTATGTGCGGTAGCATGGTGAGTGTATGGTCTATTATTACACCTAGGTATTTTACCTCTTTTATTTAACAGGTATAGTTGTATTGTTGATTGAGATTGATGTTGGATAAGTGTCCTCGGTCACGGTGTTCTTGTTACAAACATTGCTTCCGTTTTTTTGAGGTTGATGCTGAGGTAGTTGGTTTCCATCCAAGAGGTGGTATCAGCCATGCATTCGGATAGGGTGTCGTAAGTAGGGTTTTTGGTGGTTATGGGGAGAGCGAGCGAGCATGATGTCGTCAGCATAGATAAAGTGACTAATCCTGTGTTTTCTAAATATTTTTGTAATGGGTTGCAGGTACAGGTTAAAAAGGAGGGCAGAAAGGGCTGATCCTTGGGGTATTCCTTGTCCTTGAGGGAAGGTTTCTGATGCTTCTTGGTCTATTTGAACACGTATTAGTCTGTGTGTGATGTAAGACTTGAACCATTTGAGGACAGTCCCACCTATTCCTAAGTTTTCTAGTCTATTGATCAGAGTAAGGTGGTTGATGTTGTCAAAGGCGGCAGAAATGTCTATGAAAAGCAGTAGGAAGCCTTGACTGTTGTCATCTGTACCTTTGATGAGGAAGTCCATCAGTGTAATTAGAGGGTTTCTACTAGGTGGAAGGGGCGGAAACCAAACTGGTGTGTCAAGGGGTTTGTGCTCATCAATATGCTCTTGTAATTGTAATTGAATTGTTTTTTCTATTATTTTAGCAATAAATGGAATGCTGGCTATCGGTCTGTATGAGTTTGGGTCTTTTGAGTTGAGTTTATTGTTTTTTATTATTGGGCGAAGCGTTGTGAGTTTTAAGGCATCGGGCATGATGCCTTGGGAAAGGGATTGATTTACCATGTGTTGAATGTTTTCAGCGAGTTCTTCCTTTGTACATTTGATCCATGACACAGGGCATGGGCCAAGTGGAGAGATTGTGGTGTTGATTATTCTTATGATCTTAAGGAGGTGTTTTTGATCTACCGTGTGAAAGGTTGTCCAATTGTTATTAATTTCAGTGTTTGAAGGTAGTATCGCTGGTATGGTATTGGGTTTGCACTTTAGTTTTTCTGCAAAGTGGGTTGCTAAAGTTTGTATACTTATTGCTGATTGTTTTGGCTCAGGGTTTTTAGCTTTTGTCAATGTTTTTACAATTGTGAATAGTTCTCTAGGGCGGTTGATAGCCAGATTTATTACTTTGGAGTGGTAATCCCTTTTTGATTTGTTAATTGCATTCTTGTATTCGTTGAGTGTGTTCATATATTGGGATTTATTTTCGTCTGATTTAGTTTTCCTCCATCTGGGTGACCAGGGAGTTGGACCGAGGGAGAGCTCTAGATGTGGTGTATTTAGATTTCAGTAAAGCCTTTGACACTGTTCCTCACAGGCGACTTATAAACAAACTGAGCACCCTAGGGATGGACCCTAAAGTTACTGCTTGGGTTAGAAATTGGTTGGGTGGGAGGCGACAAAGAGTACAAGTAAATGGAGCTCACTCTGAGGAGAAGGATGTTACCAGTGGTGTGCCCCAGGGATCTGTCCTTGGTCCGATTCTTTTTAACATCTTTGTTAGTGATATAGCGGAAGGGCTGTCGGGTAAGGTTTGCCTCTTTGCGGATGATACCAAAATCTGTAATAGAGTAGACACCCAGGAAGGTGTAGATAACATGAGGAGGGATCTAGCTAAGCTTGAAGAATGGTCTAGAATTTGGCAGCTGGGATTTAATGTTAAAAAATGTAAGGTCATGCATTTGGGCTGCAGCAATCCAAGGGAGCAATACAGCATAGGAGGTGAAGTACTTTTGTCCACTAAAGAAGAGCGGGACCTAGGCGTAGTTGTGTCCGATGATCTTAAAGTAGCTAAACAGGTAGAAAAGGCGACGGCAAAAGCTAGAAGGATGCTTGGGTGCATACGGAGAGGAATGGCTAGCAGAAAAAAGGAGGTGATAATGCCTCTGTATAAGTCTTTGGTGCGACCTCATTTGGAGTATGGTGTGCAATTCTGGAGACCGCACCTTCAAAAGGATGTGAACAGGATGGAGTCGGTGCAGAGGGTTGCTACTAAGATGATTAGTGGTCTTCATTATAAAGCATATGAGGACAGACTTAAGGATCTTAATATGTACACCTTAGAGGAAAGGCAGGATAGAGGTGATATGATTGAGATGTTTAAATACCTCCGTGGCATAAATGTTCAGGGAGAGAGCCTCTTTCAATTGAAAGCAAGTTCTGCGACGAGGGGACATGGGATGAGGGTGAAGGGAGATAGATTCAGGAGTGATATGCGGAAATATTTCTTTACGGAAAGAGTAGTGGATCCGTGGAATAGTCTCCCAGTGGAGGTGGTAGAGATGAGGACAGTAACTGAATTCAAAAAAGCATGGGACCAACACAGAGGATCTCTAAAGGTAAAAAGTGGACTGTTGTAGTTGTTGTTATGGAAGGACAGACTAGATGGGCCTTGTGGTCTTTTTCTGTCATCATGTTTCTATCTCTTTTCTTGTTTCCTCAGTTGTTTTTTTAGTTTTGCTAGTTCTTTCGTGAACCATTTTTCTGTCGTTTTTATTTGTCTATGCATGGTGTGTGTGGGGACAGCTGCTTTTTGGACTGTTAAATTCCAATGATTTACAGTGGAGTTGATGTCTGGGAAGTTTGTGTTGAGTATGGGTAATACTTTGTCAAGGAAGGTATCTTTGTCAAAGTGTGCAAAGCGTGATATATGGGGTGAGGTGCTTGTTGTATTCAGTGTTGCTTGTGCTGGGAGGTGGAGTGTAATAAGGTGATGGTCGGACCATGGTACTTCTGTTATAGTTGGAGGGGTATATTGTTGGTGGTTATTAAGGGAGGAAGGGAGGAAGATGAGATCTAAAGTGTTGCCTTTTATGTGGGTGGGGGCATGTACTATCTGTGTGTATCTCATTTGGGTCATAGCGTCCATGAAGTTATCTGATTGGGAATTGTTCAGAGAAGGGAAGTTCAGATCACCTAGAATTACGAGTGGTTTGTTTTGTGATGCATATTATGCATATTTCTGCATATTACTCCCGAGTCTATCCCCCTTCACCCTCATCCTATGTCCCCTCATAGCAGAACTTGCTTTCAATTGAAAGATGCTCTCCTCTTTCCAGAGAGAAGGGCCAACAACTAAAAATGAAGAACAGTGACAGCCCTACCAATGTACTACAGCATAAGATGGTACAACCAAAAAATTTGGGAAGATGAAAGGAACTAGGAAGGAACATCCAAAACTAACTTCAAAACCCTACTCTTAGCATTCAAGGCAATCAAAGGTATCTCATCCTCCTCACTCACACATCTTATTCACATTGTCCCCCCTAACAGATCCAGAAGAGCAACAGACGTAAACTTGCTAGTAACCCCAAAGGCATCGACAAAGTGCAACAAGACAACCACAAACAGGGCATTCAGTTTCTATGTCCCCAAATGCCGGAATGCTCTACCCCCTGACATTAGGGCCATCGCCAACCTATATCAGTTCAGGAAGGCACTCAAATCCCACCTTTTCCTCCAATACTACCCAACCAGCAATTGAACCTAGATATCCCTCTCAAGAAATGACCCACTCTAGAAAGGCCCTTACATTCAGTATCTGATTTTTACCTATCCTTGCAGTGTAAATAGCTTATGTATATAGTTAACCCTGTTGTCCAAGTTTGTACTCCTGTTCGATGTAAAACCAGACAGCTTGTTGTTATGGTCGTTGTGTTGTGATGTAAACCGCGCTGATACCGAATAGCGCGGTATATGAGAAACTATAATAAATAAAATAAATAAATAAAGCTGAAGAAAGGAAAAAAGACAGTCTGGCATAGTAAACCTGATGAACTATAAGACGCAATTTATAACAGAGATAGCAAACTGGTAGCCAATGTTTATTACATAATAAAGGGATTACATGATCTGATTCTCAGGCCCTATAAAGGAACCTGAGGTAAAGCATAGTTACTCACCTGTAACAGGTGTTCTCAAAGGACAGGAGGAATCAGTCCTCACTTATGGGTGACATCGGCACCGATGGAGCCCGCGCAGAGCAATTCCCCAGCTTTTGAAGAATTGCCATAAGATTGGAGGATCGCCAATGTAACACCAATTTTTAAAAAGGGTTCCAGGGGTGATCCGGGAAACTACAGACCGGTGAGCCTGACGTCAGTACCGGGAAGAATGGTAGAAACCATCATAAAGAATAAAATTGCTCAGCATGTAGATAGTCATGGCCTAATGGGAGACAGCCAACATGGCTTTAGACAAGGAAGATCTTGTCTTATTAATGTTCTGTTTTTTTGAAGATGTGAATAAACAGGTGGACAAAGGTGAGTCGGTTGATATAGTGTATCTGGACTTTCAGAAAGCCTTTGACAAGGTCCCTCATCAGAGACGTTTGGCAAAACTAAAGAGTCATGGGATAGAAGGCAGTGTACTACTGTGGATCAAGAACTGGTTAAAAGACAGAAAGCAGAGGGTAGGGCTAAATGGCCAATTTTCCCAGTGGAGAAAGGTGAATAGTGGTGTACCCCAGGGATCTGTGCTGGGTCCGCTGCTTTTTGACATATTCATAAACGACCTGGAAAGTGGAATAATGAGTGAGGTTATCAAATTTGCAGATGACACAAAACTATTTGAAGTTGTTAAAACCCAAGAGGATTGTGGAAAATTGCAAGAGGATCTTGATAAATTGGAAGACTGGGCATCAAAATGGCAGATGAAATTTAATGTGGACAAGTGCAAAGTTATGCACCTAGGGAAGAACAACCCAAACTATGGTTACACGATGCAAGGTTCCACATTAGAAACCACCACCCAGGAAAAAGATTTAGGCGTCATTGTGGATACCATGTTAAAACCCTCGGCCCAGTGTGCAGCAGCAGCCAAGAGAGCAAATAGAATGCTAGGTATCATAAGGAAAGGAATGGAAAATAAAACAAAAGATATTATAATGCCTCTATATCGTTCCATGGTGAGACCGCACCTTGAATATTATGTGCAATTCTGGTCGCCGTATCTTAAAAAGGATATAGCGATATTAGAAAAGGTTCAGAGAAGAGCCACCAAAATGGTAAAGGGGATGGAAGGATACTCCTATGAAGAAAGGCTAAAAAGGTTAGGGCTCTTTAACCTGGAAAAGAGACGGCTGAGGGGAGATATGATAGAAGTCTATAAATTAATGAATGGAGTGGAACAGGTAAACGTAGATCGATTGTTTACGTTATCAGAATATAGAAAGACTAGGGGACATGCAATGAAGCTACAGGATAAACTATTTAAGACTAATAAAAGAAAATATTTTTTCACTCAACATGTAATCAAACTCTGGAATTTGTTACCAGAGGATGTAGTAAAGGCTGTTAGTGTAGCAGGGTTTAAAAAAGGATTGGACAAGTTCCTGGAGGAAAGGTCCATAAACCATTATTAAGAAGGGACCCAGGATATCAATGCTTGACCCAGTACAAGCATTGTGGAACCTGTGTCTTTTGGGGAAACTGCTAGGTACTTATGACCTAGATTGGCCAGGATACTGGGCTTGATGGACCTTGGTCTGACCCAGTATGGCATATCTTATGTTCTTATGTTCATGCGTGGTCCTCTTCCTGCCCAAAGGTGCCATCTTGCTCAGTCAGGTCCCCTAGCTAGAGCCCTAAGCAGCACATGGCAAGGGAAGGACAAAAAATTAGCAACTCTTCAGGGGAGGTGGGAGGGTAGTGAGGACCGATTCCTGCTGTCCCTGGAGAACATCTGTTACAGGTGAGTAACTACGCTTTCTTCAGGAACAAGCAGGAAGTCAGTCCTCACTTATGGGACTCGCCAGCTACAGGCTACTGAGCCTGTAACCCAAAATGCCTCTGCGAGGCCGTGAGCAAAAGTCGATGCCCGAAGGAGCCCGAGTCTTCGGGTCCCTGGGGCGAAGCTCTTGGTAGCCGAAGAAGGGTTGGAGGGCAGGAGTTGCTTATACCCCAAACAGATTACAGAGTACAGTCTGGCTGAAGGCGCTATCCCAGCGGGTCTCCCTCTCAAAGCAATAGTGCGAAGTGAAAGTGTTCGCTGAAGACCAGATCGCAGCCCAGCAGATGTCCATCAGAGGCACTAAGCGCAGCAAAGCCACCAAAGCTGCCTTGGCTCGGATGCCATGTGCGGTGACCCATCGATTCGGTGGGGCAGCCGCCTTTGCTTGGGCGAAGGCAATGCAGTCTGCCACCCAGACAGAGATGGTGTGTTTGTTGACTGCCTGCCCCAGGCGATTGGGATCATAGTCGACAAAGAGCAGGTCAGACTTGCGATGAACCTGGGTACACTGCAGATAGAAGGCAAGAGCCCTCTTGCAGTCAAGTGTATGCATTTTTTTATTTATTTATTTTTTTTTACAGAACAAGGATGTCCCCTCGCTCAAGGAAAAAAAGAGAGCAGGGGAGGACGGAAGAGGACCAGTGCTACTGGAAAAAACACAGGCCAGAGGCCAAAAACGAAACACTTTTTCCGAGGGACGAGGATGTGCATCCGAGGGGCTCCATGGAAAAAGGGAGACTGAGCAAGATGGCACCTTTGGGTGGGAAGAGGACCATGCATGCGTGGCAGCAATCCCAAAGGCGGTCTTTGAAAGCTGGGGAATTGCTCTGCGCGGGCTCCGTCAGTGCCAATGTCACCCATAAGTGAGGACTGACTTCCTGCTTGTTCCTGGAGAAAGTGGTATATAAAAATAGCTAAATAAATAAATACTAACGAAGATCCAGGATGATGACCAATCTGTACTGGTATAGACAAAGATGGTGACGTAACAATGAGCAGAAAGCACAACAATCTAGTGCAAGAGAACCCTTTGGCGTGCATGAGGCTGCCCAGAATTCCCAAATGTCACCTCTGGTCTGGGTCAGTGGCTCTGTTCACAGCTGGCTGATGGCAGCCATTCCTCTCCCTATGCACCCAAGCATCTTTCTGGCTTTTGCCATTACCTTTTCTACCCATTAGCCACCTTAAGATAATCAGAAACAAATCACCCCGAGGTCCCACTCTTTTTTCTTGGACAAAATACTTCACCCCCTATACTGTACCACTCCCTTGGATTTTTGTAGCCCAAATACATGAATTACATTCAGGTACAGTAGGTATTTCCCTGTTCCTAGAGGAAATGCTATCAACCGAACTGAATTCATTCTGGTGAAGGAAACACTATAACTGCCAAGTCCAATCCGCTTCAATATTTGTATAAGAGACAGTGGAGAAGGGAGAGATGGGAAAGTATGCTTGGTTACAGATGATATGAAATTTGCAACATGTTGAGACTCAATTATCACACAATGGCAACACCTAGTGGCTACATTTAAGGCCTGTGATTGCAAGATTCTACCAGGAGTCCCACAGGCTGAGGGCCCATGCATTGATTCTACCAGGAGTCCCACAGGCTGAGGGCCCATGCATTGATTCTACCAGGAGTCCCACAGGCTGAGGGCCCATGCATTGATTCTACCAGGAGTCCCACAGGCTGAGGGCCCATGCATTGATTCTACCAGGAGTCCCACAGGCTGAGGGCCCATGCATTGATTCTACCAGGAGTCCCATTGATCAATGCTGCAATGACTGAATGGAGGCGAAGTGGGAGAGGATATACAATAGGGAACAATCTGAAGATAGCTGCAACTGAACTGGAAGCACCAAGAAGCAGTAGGAAACTGCCAGGTTGAAAGAAAATCTGCAACAGACTATATATGCCAGGAAGACAGGGAGATAATAAAAAAGATGACTTAAAAAAAATGGGAAAAAAAAGAGATGCAGAAATCCAAGAATCAAATACCTTTATGGAAGTAAAGAACAGAGTAGCATAGTGGATGACATCAGATAAAGGCTGCCAGGGTCTATCCAGTCTGCCCTGCAGGGTTGCTTGGGCAGAACCTGTGACACAGTGCAAGCTACTTACCTTGTTTTTTTGGGTGGATGGGGGGTTTATACCTGCCATGCAGTACAGATTACTTTTCCCATGCCTCACTTGATTAAGTCCCCGGGCTGCCGTGAAACCAGTAATGCTATCATTTGTTCTGCAATCAGTCCAAGACCCAGTCCAGGATCCTCCACCATACAGCAAGGCAGCTCATCCACAGGCACAACTATACTAGCTGCACCATGCTGCTTGTTTGTTGCAGGGTCATACCTGCCCTGCAGTGCAGGTCACTCCTCCCAGTTTCTTAAACCATCATTTCACATTTGTTTTGAGCTGAGGTGCTCTGTTGTTGGTCATCAACATCTTGTTCTTTATGGATCCACTGTGTTTATCTTACTCCTTTTTGAATTATTGTACCGTTTAGCTTCCACCATCTCTTTCGGGACAGCATTTATTCCTAGCATGGATATTTTATGTGCAAGACACATCCAGGCTACAGATTCTAACTGGATCCCAGGATATTTTACACAGTTATTAGACATTCTTCACTGACATGTAAGCACCTATTATCGAGGGGTCAGCAACAGGGAAATTGTCTTTTCGTGCATATGTTTGTTTGCACATGCGTACACAAGGCTACTGAACCACCATGGTCCAGGCTTCCTTCCCCACTACAATCAGCTATGTTGAATGGTGGAGCCCCATTGTGGAGGAAGATCAGCCTGAACTTCTTGCACTACGGGGCTCAACCATGAAGAGAGCCAATTGCGGTGGGGGATGTGTCAACTGCCCCATGTCTAAGGAGCTGAACCACGTGAGTGAAAAAGAAAGACTGGATAAAGGAAGAGGGGGTCAGGAGATAGACACAGACACACACATGTATGCAGCTCAAAACACTCCCCATGACACACACACACACACACATCCACAAAGTTGGCAATACATACCATGAGACCTACATACAGATTCATGCATGAAGACCCTACACTTCCCATGACACCAGGGCCATACCAAACATTAATCGACCCCTCCCCCCCCAGCACCTCTATCCAGCCACTTCCTGGACAACAGAGGAGAGAAGAGGCGCACCCGGTGTGCAGTCGCTGGCACTCTAAGCAGATCTGTCCTTCCCTGCTCTGACGTCGCATCAGGAGAGACCAGACCTGCTTAGCGTGCCATGAGAAGGCTTGAGGGGCGCATTTCAGCTGTCTGCCATTGCCTGCCGCTGCTGAGTAAAGAAAAAGTGGCGGAGGCAGGCAACGGCAGACAGCTGAAATGCACCCCTTAAACCTTTGCGCCCTGTGCGGCTGCACCGCTTGCACAGGGCTAGGTCCGGTCCGGCATGACACACACACATCCAACTCATGGCACTCCCCATGAAACACCCACACATGCACTCATCTAGATTCTTAATATCCCTCAACACACACACATAACCCTAATACTTCCTGCAAGACCCACATATGAATCTCCCACAAACAGTTCTGGTCAACATTATTAGCACCCTTGCAGTTCAACCCCTTAATGGCCAATATCTCCTTAAAGAAAAGTGGCCAGTGACATGCCTTTGGACTATATATGCACACATATTTGACACATTAAAGAATCAAATGAAACAAGACGAATTTAAAAAAAAAAAGAAACAGCAGGAAATAGTATAAAAACTAGGACATTTCCAGGACATGATTATTACAAACTACAAAAAGGATAAACCAGTGCCCAAACTAATCACTTGATAAGTCAAATAATTTTTGTTGGATCATTTGCCATGAAAGAAAACAAACACTCTCTCTCATAGTTAATCCTCTTTTTATCTATTTAAAAAGGGAATCAACCCTTACCACTCACCAAGGGATAATATCAGTAATGTCCCCCAGTAGTACTTAACTGACAAAATGTTCAAGAACTGCTGCACATCAGCATCATTGTAAAGTCCTTCCAACAGCAGAATTCTTTCAATGAAGAAGTTCCCCGAATCAACGACACCATAAAGAGTCCCCCTGGTCTCCTGCAGAGCGTGACCTTCTAGGATTACAACTTGATTATTGGCACCCTAATAAACAATTCAAATCAGTTTGAACAGAAGAACTGCATTCCCATTGCAGTCAAATTAGATGCACCTGTGATCAATTGTCAGTACTCACATGACTTGAAGAAACCAATGAATGATGGCTCTAATATTTAAAATGGCCACATTCGCTCCCTGTTCCATTTTCACAATGGTAAAGACAAGAGAGTTGCCTGAGACCATCAGAAAAGCCATTATCACCAAAATTCAAAGGGGTAGAAGACCATTTTCTAAAGACCCTGGGTTTCCAGCATGTACAGTTCGCAATGTTAAGAAGTTTTCTACTCCAAGCACTAAACAAAGGAAGACTTTGTGGGCGAAGGCCAAGGAGGACTCAATTGCTCAAAGACAGACATAAAAGGCACGCTTGATCTTTGCCCAAACCCATTTTGAGAAACTGCAGTTCTTCTGGGAAAATGTTCTGTGGACAGATGAAACCAGGACTACCAAAGTATTTTGGAGTGAAATGTACTATCTAGTGTCAGAAAGCTAGGTCTGGGTTGAAGGTCATGGGTCCTCCAGCAGGACAATGACCCAAAACATGCATCCAAAAGTAGAAAAGAATGGTTAAAAGGGAATAAATGGACTGTTTTTAAACTGGCCAGCAATGAGTCCATTAATCCTGTCCATGTATTCTTTTGTTTATTTTTCTCAGAAATTACTACATCTAAGTTGCAGACATCTTTTTTTATTGTATACCTTTGAACATACTGTGGTATGAAAATATTATGACGACATACAGTTGGAATATTTCCAATTATTTCTCAAGATATTGTATACAACATACCTAAAATACAAAGTGCTAATAGTGTTGACCACAATTGTACCTGCTTCTGGAAATGGGGGAAATGTGCCTTGGGTCACGCTGCTAATACTCTCTACCAGGCAATAACATCCAGCCTTTGGCATCCCTGTTTTGCTTTTCTGAT
This sequence comes from Ichthyophis bannanicus, assembly GCA_033557465.1. Classification (NCBI taxonomy): domain Eukaryota; kingdom Metazoa; phylum Chordata; class Amphibia; order Gymnophiona; family Ichthyophiidae; genus Ichthyophis; species Ichthyophis bannanicus. The sequence goes on from CM066045.1 coordinate 141,048,141, forward strand.
CCAGAATCTTTTTTCTCATTCTCAGCCTGCTCTCTGTTCCTTTTTTTATATTTGTTTGTTTTCTCCCTCTCTAGTATCCTACTGCATTATTTTGTCTTTCCTCCAGGGTGGATAATTCAGTACTGGCTCTTCCTTTCTCCTTGTCTCATTCCTCGTTCTCTCTACTCTTTATCCAAATCTTTCCCCTCAATTCCATATTCCTTTCCTCTTCCATCATCTCTACTCCCATCCCAGTCCTCTCTCATACCTTCCCCTGCCCCATCACAAGTCCTTTCTTCCTCTTCATCCATGCTATATCCGATTCTCCTGTCCTTGCCAGTATTTGCTCCGTCCTTCTCTGTGCCTCTACATCGCCACATATCTCTGGTCCTTTCTCTGTCCATACTCTGGGCCCTCTTTCTCTATCACTCTCCAGAATCTAGTCACAGAAGTTCAAATGAAGGGCTCCCAAAGCAGGAAGGGTCCAATTCAAAGACACAGGAGCCGATGCAAGTGAGCTGCCTTCCTTCCTTGGGCTACTTGCTCTGCCGGAGCAACTTTGGGCAAAATTTACCACTGCCAGGGTCCTTTCGCTCTTCTTTTTCTCCTGCACTCTCCGTTGCCCCATCCTAGCTTTGATCTTTTTCTTCCCCCATCCTGATCCTTTGTCATTTGTTCTCCAGTTCCCTGGGTTAAGTTGGCTTTAACATTTAGTAGATGGTACTGGTGGCACCCCAACCCCTTCCCACCATAGGCATGTCAATGGTGGTATACGCCTCCCCCTGCTAGTCCCTGCGCAAGAAATAAGGGGCCTTCTCACAACCTCATTCACCACTCTTTTGTGAAGACAGTAGTTGCAGTCAGGAAGAGAGGAAGCAGCAATGACCCAATAGGAGAGTCTGCGGGCTATTTTGAGTACTTACCTCACACTGATGGCAGACAAGACTGAGGCGGGGGAAGGGATTTCCTCATTTGGTTTATAGGAGCTCTCACCATCTATAGCCTCAAAGCCCCCACTGGTGTCCCTTGTCACATGGCTCTGCTTGCTCTACCCTAAAGCCAGTCCTGATTAAAGACCAGGAAAACGTGGCAGAAAAGTACAAAATGAGTCCTAAATTTCTCGAGTACAACCAATCTGATTGAAAGGAACTTCAAATTCATTTCAGTACGTTGCATGTATACTAAATATATGAGCTCCAGAAGAGTGAAATTAGACTTACCTGCTAATTGTTGTTCCTTAAGGAACTCTAGTCCAGTCCCGGAACCATAGAGTTTGGAATCTCCTCCAGCAGCCTTGGAGACTGAAAGACATCATCGCTTTGTTGGCACTGGTATAAATAGGCAAGGACCACCCCCTTCCTCCAGTACCTATTGACAAAGCAACTCAGCAGAGCAACAAATAAGTAGATGAAAATAGTAATAAAATAGTAACTAAAGTGCACATGGCAATGTCAGAGATATACAATTCGTAAATTTCAAATTTTAAATTTGATATATACAATCAGACAGTGCTATGGAAAGATTCCCACCCTGGCTCACCCCTGCACCCCCTGAGAACCCTTACCCAATAAGGCAAAACTGCACTGCCTCCGGGGAACTTCAGGCTGACGAACCCCCAAAACTTAGGGTGGGATCCGGGACTGGACTAGAGTTCCTTAAGGAACAACAATTAGCAGGTAAGTCTAATTTCACCTTCCTTTTCATCCCTCTAGTCCAGTCCCAGAACCATAGAGGATGTAACAGAGCAGTGAATATCAACGGGAGGGACCTGCAAGCCCAGCATGAAGTACCGCTGAGCCAAAACGAACATCCCCTGCCGCCTGCACATCTAGCCGATAGTGCTTCACAAAAGAATGCAACGATGACCACGTCGCCGCCCTACAAATGTCCTCGACTGGGACCAAATTTAAAACTCTGCCCAAGACGCTGCTTGCGCCCTGGTCAAAAGAGCCCAGAGACCCTCCGGAACCACCTTTCCCTTCAAAAGGTATGCTGACGCAATCGCTTCCTTCAACCAACGAGAAATGGACGACTTCGCCGCCGCCTCCCCTTTTCTCGGACCCCCGAAAGCCACAAAACAACCTGTCCGACCTCCGGAAGGATGCTGTACTGCCTAGGTACTTCCGAAGAACTTGCCTAACATCCAACAGATGCAACCTGCCCTCCGACGCCGACTTTTTCCGGTCGGAGAACACCGGAAGTGACACTACCTGATTAACATGAAACGCAGAGACCACCTTTGGCAAGTACGCTGGAACCGTGCGAAGAACCACCTTATGATCGAAAAAGGACAGATACGGCTCCTTACAGGATAGTGCTTGCAACTCCAAAATTCTTCTTGCGGAACAAATAGCCACCAGAAAAACTGTCTTCAACGTCAGATTTTTCAGCAAGGCCTTGGACAATGGTTCAAATGGCACACTGAGCAAGGCCCCCAGCACAAAATTCAAATCCCACGCTGGCACCGAACATCGTCTCGGCGGCCGCATGAGTAACATGGCCCGTAAAAACTGTCAAATGTCGCCGTGCACCCCGAGCAACTGACTGTGAATCTTACCGCGGAAACAAGAGATGGCGGCCAACTGCACACGCAAAGAACTCGCCGCCAGTCCCTTGTCCACCCCATCCTGTAAAAATGACAAAATCTGCGACACCGAGGCCCCCAAAGGCCGCAGCCTACGCTCCGCACACCAGGCCTCAAAAATGCGCCAGACTCTGATGTACGCCAGCGAGGTGGATCTCCTTCGCACCTTCAGCAACATAGAAATGACCGCCGTTGAATAACCCTTGGCAGTCAACCAAGCCCTTTCAAGAGCCATGCCGTAAGCGAGAATCGATTCACCTGAGGCATGCGCAACGGCCCCCGATGCAAGAGATCCTCCTGCTGTGGAAGCCTCCACAGCCTGTCTGCCAGAAGTCGCACTAAATCCGCCAAGGTCTTCTGGGCCAGTCGGGTGCTACCAGGATCACCAGGCCACGATGCCGCTCTATGCGCTGCACCACCCGGCCTATGAGAGCCCAAGGCGGGAACACAGAGAAGACCCCCTTCCGGCTAACGCTGAGCCAACGCATCGAGGCCCTCCGACATCCGTTCTCGCCGCCTGCTGAAAAATCGTGCTACCTTCGCGGACTCGAAGCTCGCCATCAGATCCATTTGTGGAAGCCCCCAGCGCCGCACCAAAAGCGCAAACACGTCCTGGCGAAGAACCCACTCCCCCGGGTCCACTCTGCAGCGACTGAGAAAATTCACCTCGGCATTGTCCACTCTGGCCACATGGTGCGCCAACAGACCCTTTAGATGCCGTTCGGCCCAATCTAAAAGCTGACTGGCCTCTGCCTCCAGCATCGCACTGCCGGTGCCACCCTGCTGATTGATGTAGGCTACGGTCGTCACACTGTCTGAGAGAACCCGTACCGCCTGCTGACTGAAGCTCTCCTGAAACTCCCGCAGGGCCAAACACACCGCTCTCATTTCTAACCTGTTGATGGACCATTCCCTTTCCTCCTGAGACCACCGTCCCTGGGCAAACCTGCCCTCGCAATGCGCTCCCCACCCCAGGAGACTGGCATCTGTCTTCAGCAGTCTTCAGGATGGAGGCTCTAGAGGCACGCCCACTGCCAAACTCTCCGGCCGCAACCACCACAGAAGGTCCTGACGCACCTCCGGAGGACAAACCAGCCTCTGAGACAACGCGTCCCACTGATGAGACCAACGCCGGAGTAGCGTGCTCTGCAATGGCCGCATATGAGCCCTGGCCCACGGTACCACCTCGATCGTGGCCACCATCGTTCCGAGCACTTGAAGATACTGCCACGCCGTTGGCGCCGGACGCAATAGAAACCGCTGTCTGAGCCGCCGCAACCCCTGCGCCCGCTGAGTGGGGAGAAACACCGCTGCTTGCTGCATCTCGAAACGGGCTCCTAAGTACTCCAGAGACTGTGAGGGAACCAATCTGCTCTTCGTTTTCCAACATCTGTACCACCCGGGCGGTGGCCGCGGCACTCTCTTCCCTTTACTTCGCTCGAATCAACCAATCGTCCAAGTATGGATGCACTAGCACTCCCTCCTTGCAGAGCGCTGCCGCCACCACCACCATAATCTTGGTGAACGTCCGAGGCGCTGTCGCCAGTCCGAAAGGTAACGCTTGAAACTGAAAATGCTCCATGGGTACCGCAAATCAGAGGAACCGTTGGTGCTCCTGCCGAACCGGGATATGGAGATAAGCTTCCGTGAGATCGAGCGATGTCAGATACTTGCCTGCCCTGACCGCTGCAATGACGGAACGCAGAGTCTCCATACGGAAATGGGTGATGCGGAGACACCGATTCACCCTTTTCAAATCCAAAATCGGCCGAAACGCACCTTCCTTCTTTGGCACCAGAAAATAGATGGAGTATCGACCGCACCCGCACTGCTCCACCGGAACGGGTACCACTGCTTTGAGCTGCAGCAGCCTCTGTAGAGTTTCCGAGACCACCCGAAGCTTCAGCGGAGCTCTGCAAGGAGACCTGATAAAAGGAATCTAACACGGGTCGATGGAGTTCGAGCGCATATCCCTCTCGGATGACTTCCCGGACCCACTGGTCTGACGTAATCTGGACTCAGGCAGGGTAAAACTCCCGCAACCGACCTCCCACGGGCACCACCTCCACCTGAATCCGCCTTATCTCATTGTGCCTTTTTAAGGGATGAGGACTGGAAGGAAGCAAAACCTCTGCCCGCTCCCCGGAACCCGCAAAATCCTTGGCTCCTCGCCAGAAACCTTCCCCGCTGAGGTTGGACAAAACGAGAGGACCGAAATCTACGAAAGTCCCTAGGAGCCCCTCGGGATCCCGCATTACTCCGGCCCTGCTTCGGCTTATCCTCCGGAAGGCGACCTCCCTTAGACTCTCCGAGATCCTTGACCAGCTTTTCCAAATCTTCAAACAAAAGCTTACCGCGAAATGGCAGCTTGCTAAGGCGCGTCTTAGAGGAACTGTCCGCTGCCCAATTACGCAACCACAGACACCGCCGAGCCGCTACCACCGAGGCCATACTCTTAGCCAAGCCGCGAATGAGATCATTATGAATATCCACCAAATACACGGTCCCCGACTCCAGACGCGCCACATCCTCCAACTGCCCGTCCAAGTGATCCCCCTGCAACCTCTGGGACCACCTCAAAAAGCCTCTTGCCACCCATGCCCCCGCTATCGAGGCTTGCATCGAGAGGGCGCAAACATCGAACACCTGCTTCAATAGAGTATCCAATTTCCTGTCTTGGACATCTTTTAGCACTGTGGCCCCCTCAACCGGAATTGTAGTTTTCTTAGTAACCGCCGATACCTCTGCATCGACTTTGGGAGAGCGAAACAGTTCTCTATCCTGATCAGACAGCGGATAAAGGCGAGCCAAAGCCCTGAACCCCTTCAGGGCCGACTCCGGCAAGTCCCACTCTTCCTGAATCATACTCCGAAATACCCTATGCACAGGAAAAACCCTGTGGGACGTCTGCACCGCCTGCAACAGTGGATCCTCCAAGGCCTCCTCCACAACCGCCGCCTCGGAGGGCATATTCAGCATCTTGAGAGTCTCAGCAATCAAGGCTGGCAGCTCTTCGCGACGAAACACCCTGACTACTCTGCTCTGCTGCTCCGCGTCAGGCAACTCTCCCTCTTCCAACTCATCACCCGAAATCTCCTCCAGCTCCTCAGCTACCACTCCCAGGTCCTCCCCGAGGTGAGAGGCCAGACTGTCATCCCCAGCCCCCTTGCTTCTTTTGGCTGTGGGAACGCTCTCCGCAGGACGGTCAAGGGACCCCGACTGCTTCCGCCCTGGCGGCCCCTGAGGAGAAGCCGTCATCGCGGGTTGCAGCAGGGCAAACGCCTGCTGCATGAGGGAAAAGAAATTTGGTGGGATCGCTGGCGCAGGCCCAACCTGACTCAGCCCTCGAGACAAAGAAGAGCAGAAGAGCCCTCTCCCGAGGACAACCCCAGCACTGGTTCTTCTGGACTTAGGGGTGGAGGTAGGACACGTTTGCCCTCAGGCGGAACCACTTCCCCCCCCCCCCCCCGAGGGCCCCTCTGGAGCCTTATCTATCACCTCTGCCTCCAGAGTGCAAGAGCCACACACTCCTGAGTCCAGCACCACGCCATGTCTCACGCCACAAACTAAACACCGAGGCTTCGCAGGCATCCTACGGTCAAAGCCACGCAATATGCCCGCACCCAACACTGTACCTCACCAAGGAAAATTTCAAAACTGAAAACTTGAAAATTGAAGCCGCTTTTTTTTTTTTTTTTTACACTTGGCAGAACTCTCTCTACTGCCCCCCCCCCAGCTAGGCTAAGCTAGACCCATGCCAAACCGAAGCTTTAAAAACAACTAAAACAACGAAACACTCCACAAAGCAGTTACTGAAAATGCGGCTTTTAAAATGACCGCCACGCTTTTCCCGCGCGGAGAGACGCAGCCGGCCTGCACTGTGCTTAATGGCAAGCCCGCTTCCCCCCCCCAAGTTCCCCGCAAATCACACACAACTTTGCCGTTCTTGCTGGCGAACACACTCACCGCTCCCTGTTTCCTGTGTAGGGAGGAGATGCAGCCGCATCGGAGCTCAGCTGGACCGCGGCTTCAGTTCCGGCGCCATCAAACACTTCCTGACTGAGACAGACTGCTCTGACAGAATGCTGGGCAGCGCGATCAAGCCTACCACCTGCTCCTCACCCTTATTCGCGGGTTCGGGAGCAGGGAGGCTAAGAGCTCCAACTTTCACTCCCCAATGCTCGTTAACTCGACGGGGGGAAGAGCGGCAGGAGGGGGGGGGGGGAAGAGGAGGGAGAAGGAACCAGAGGAAGGAGTAGAATACTGCCCCTTTAAGACAAAAAAAAAAAAAGCTAAGAAAAATAGAAGGAAACTTCAAATCAAATTACTCTATACTGAAAAGGTAAAGGGAAACTAGCAATTATAGCTCTGCTTATTTGTTTTCACTGAGCCCAGTCCCAGGCTCAGAATCTCCTTCAGCTGCTTGGAGACTGAAAGTACAGGAGGAAGGAGGTGGTCCTTGCCTATTTATACCAGTGCCAGCAAAGTGATGATGTCTTTCAGTCTCCAAGGCTGCTGGAGGAGATTCTAAACTCTATGGTTCCGGGACTGGACTAGAGGGACGAAAAGGAAGAAACTCTTTAGGACACCATGCAAGTATTAAGAGCACTAACAGAAACTTTGAGAGACTGAGATCACACCTGGCATATCTTGACTTAGGAGCAGGATTCGTTCCTGTTGCACTATGTGCAAAACAAACCCATTTGGAGACAGTACCACCAGAGACCAAGAGAGACTGTGTGCCCACCCCTCCCTCTCGCCTAATGGTTTATATTAACCTCTTGAGGAAGTGCTTCAGACACAGTAGTGACATAGCATCCTAGAAATACATGGAGGGAAGGAAAAGTGTTGGGAAACTGCTCTGCAGCAGCAATTCAAGAAAAGAAAAAAGAAAAGAAAATCACCCTCCTCCCCCAAGCTCATGATACATTCTTCAGTACATCAAGAGTGCAATAGTTTTCACATAGGTAAACATGTTTTACTCGGGTAAAAACATGATTGGAATATTGCCTCTCTCTCTTTGAGCATAGAAAAAAGGGGACAGGAAATAGGGGTGTGCACAGGTAAGAAACATTTGGTTAGTTTTTGGTGGGGGTTGCAAATTTTTCCCATTTGTCAGGAGTTTCATTGGTTTGTTTCATGCATACGTTTTAACAGGATTTTTTTTTTTACTGTATACTAAATTGATTTAAAAGTGCATTAACTACTTCCTGTCACACCTTACCCAGAGGATAGTCACAACATGGACAATTCCCCATACGGTCAGCAGGAATCATCAGTACATAACAAGAAACCAAATAAACAGATCTGGCAGGGAGTGGGGATTTCATTTTCAATTGTGCATCTGCTCCCATGCAAGTGCAAAGGATGAAGACTACAAGAGTCTCCATGCTGCGCATATCAGCTACATTCTCAAAGGGAACTCTGGAGAATTTCCCTGTGAGGAGGAGCCTGCAAGCTTCCCAAGGAAACTTGAGCATTACCATCCGTCAGTCACCAGATGGAGAGGGGGGGATGACAGATTTTATCAGGGTCACTCACACCCTCACAAAGCCACAGCCACAAACTCCATACATATATAGCAGGGGTTCTCAACCCAGTTCTTGGGACACATCTAACCAGTCAGGCTTTCAGGATAACCACAAAGAACATGAATGAGAGATTTGCATGTACTGCCTCCACGGTACGCACATTTAATTTCATTCTCTCATATGCATATTTAACCTGATTGGCTAGGTGTCTCCCAAGGACTTTGTTAAGAACCCCTGATATACAGCCATGGGCAGAGACTGTCTGGCAACCCTCTCACACACAGCCCAAGGTACAGAGTGCACTAGTATCTGTCAAACAGCCTTCACATAGATTTCACTTGGCATGTCCTTAAATAACCGAGACCAAAAACAATTACAAAATCCCTCCAATATATAGTGACATGCACCTTTGAGCCAAAAATATATATTTTTGGTGGACCAATACATATATGTCAACATCAACATTTAATCCTTTTTATTGTATGTGAGTCAATATAAAAAATATTCTTCATTTATGCAATATTCAAAAGTGGCTTTAGTTCAAACAATCATTCTTCAGTCAAACACAGTGCCATGGTTCAAACTTCAGAATAACTCCAAGATCAAGGTTCTACATCAGGGGCAAGATGTACTTGGCATATCAATCACAGACTCCCAGAATCAGCCAAACAGTCTTCTTATGCATCTTATCCATTCATCACTTCAATAAAGCTGCCAGCCAGCCAGCCAAACCATGGGCCCAGAGGCTGCTGTTATACACAAGCATGGTCAAAGACGTCACTTGACATGTCTTACACAGACTCCAATAGCATCATACACACAGAGCTGTGAGCACAGATTTCACTTGGTGCGCCACCTCACACATTGCTTTATGCAGAGACACTGCAAGTGCACAGACACATAAACAATGGGCCCAGACATCCCTGGCCTCTCTCTTGTACACACATAGCTGCCCACCTGGCAAGTCTGTCACACACTGTCAAAGGCATAGATGGCCACCAGTGTCTCATACACAGACTTCCCCTGGCATCACTCTTGAACATAAGCAGCTACCACTTCACACACAGCCCTGTGCACCAACTCTTTCACTGGGTGATGCCGAGCTAGTACATCTCCACTAGAGACAGATAATGAATAGAAAGATAGAGGCTAGTGCTCTGAACCGTGGTAGGGATTTCTGTACATCACTCTAATGCAGGGTGCAGGTGGAGCCTCACCATCTGTACTAAGCTATCGAGGCAGGAAGAGCACTCTACAACAGACTGCATATAGTCACAAGTCCTGTCACCAAAGAGCTTACACTAACTAGGACCTTTAACTTTTTAAGTGTAGATACTCTGCAGAGATCACCACCATGACAAAGATGGAATTAAAGATAGAAAAGCTTTCCTATTCATCCCTACAAATAGAAATTATCTGTAGTAGTGGATGGTGGAGGAATTTGTATTTCAAATCTGTTTTCAAGGTGAGGGTATTACGTCTAAAATGCCTATTCCTTAGGAAGCATCTGTTTTGCAGAAGATTTACCCTGTGCACTGCTGTGTTTGGTCTGTCTCCTCATGCTCCTCGGCCTGTGAAAGTAGTGGTAGTTCTATTATTTATAGGCTGTCGCACTGCATAAGAAAGGGTTGCTGTTTCAAGACAGGCAGCAGCGGCACTGAAACACCTAAAGACTAAGACTTCCCAGGCTTCTTTCAAAACCACTCTCAAAAATCCATCTTTCTAGCAGATATTTGGCACATGATCCACAGGGCTTGGTTTCAGTGTCTGGAGTCTACTTTTCTCTATTCGTCTATCTGTCCTAGTGTCTAATGTTTTGTAAACCGATGGGATACAAGTTTGGTTGGGCTCAGTCTTGCTGTTTCTTTTCATGGCAGATGTTCAGCCATTCTCCACATCAATTACTGCCTATCACTTAAAGAAAGGGAGCTCCTGCGGGAACCAGAGCCTGACACATATAATGCATTACAGGAATTTGATGTTCCTGGAAACTAAGACGTCCATCTTTTCTCTGCTTTCAGTGAGCTTCAAAATTTGACTTTTTTTATGCCAAACTGAGCTTCAAAACATAACCACAAGACAGAAAGAGAAGGTGAAATTTTACTTACCGTTAATTTCCTTTCCTAGAATCCTGCTAGACCAGTCCAGACTAGCGGGTTGTGTCCCCCTGCCAGCAGATGGTGAGATAAAGAAAAATCACAGAAGCTTTGAGACCTCCTCTTTAGCATACAGTCTTACCCCTAGGGGTCAGCTTCAGCATAACCCTGGCAAGTACCAGGATGGTAAACAGTTCAAGACCAAGCATACCAGACTAAAAACATTAAAACAGAAGCAGCCAACAAGGCTCCCGGGCAAGAAGAATGCATATCGAGCATACTGGAGGGTGTACGAACAAGAACAAAGTATTTACAAGCCAGAATGTTGCCATTCCATCCCTTAACACTTCTTGGAGGCAGCAAACTAGTCTGTCCAGGGTGGGACCTGGACTGGTCTAGCAGGATTCCAGGAAAGGAAATTAAAAAGTAAGTAAAATTTCACCTTCTAGCCCATCCTACTAAACCAGTCCAGACTAGTGGGAAGTATAGAACTACATCACCATAGGGTGGGAAGACACAGCTGCAGTCAAAACAGTGGCTCTGAACAGAGCTGCTTCCTGGGATTGGAGGTCCAAGCGATTGATAATGACATACAAAAGGTAGACAGGGATGACCAGGTTGCCACCCTGCCAATATCAAGCGGGGAAATCAGCGATCCATCAGCCCTAAAGTAGCCTGAGCATGTGTGGAGTGCGCCCGTAGTCCTGTTGGAATGGGCTTGCTCTGGAGAATATAGGCCAATTCAATGTCCTGCTTGATCCAACCAACTACTGTCACTTTGGACATGGCCGCCCTCTTCTGAGGGCCAGTGAATAACACAAAGAGGTGGTCAGAAAGACAAAATGGATTGGTCACTGAGATAGCGACGCAAAGCCTGCTGGTGGCTGGAAGGCCCCTCTTAAAAGAAGGCAGGCAGAGGTACTGACTCATTGAGATGGAACTCAGAGAGGACCTTACGCAAAAAGGTACGAATGGTGACAACTTCCAAGGAAAAAGACAGGAAGGAGTCCCAGTAGGACAGAGCTCAGACACGCTGGGCAGAGGTGACTGCAACCAGAAACATGGTCTTAAATGTAAGGTCCCTAATGGAAGAGGCGTGAAGCGCCTCAAAGGGAGTGCGAGTGAGGGCGCGGAGCACCAGGGAGAAATCCCAACCAGGTACAACCAGGCATACTGGTGGACGCAAGGGGCGGACTCCCTGGAGAAATCTTGCAACATCTGCAAGAGAGGCGAGGGAACAGACAACAGAAGTATGTCAAGGCCATGACCTGCACTTTCAAGGAGTTAAGGGTAAGACCCCTATCAAGGAGAGGACAACTGAGATCTCCCACCAACCATGGAGTGATGCTCTTGCAGGAGCACCAGGAGGAGAAGAGATGCCATATGCAGTTATAAGCCTGAGAGGTAGAGGGTCGACACACCTGAAGCAAGGCCACGACCACTGGTGGGTGAATAGCCTTTGCGCTCTAGTCGGCGCCGCTCAAGAGCCAAGCCATAAGCGAGTAGGGAGCAGGGTCATCCAGGCAGGTGGGACCCTGATGAAGACGACCCCTGAGTGCCCTGAGGGGCAGGGGCACCTCCCATAGGAGATTCACAAGGTCGCCACAAGCAGTCTGGTGCCACCAGGACTACTTGGCCGGGATGTGCCTCTATCCAATGCAGAATACGGCCAATCATTGGCCATGGGGGAGGGGGGGGTTAGGAGGAAGATGTATAAGAGATGAGCGTGGGGCCAAGGCTGAGTCAGGGCATCCAGACCCCAAGAGTGCGGTTCCTTGTGCCGGCTCAAGAAGAAAAGCTTTGATCAACGTGGCCACGAGGTAGAGCATTGGGTGTCCCCAATGGTGTATTACTGGTTGCAAAATGTTCACAGAGCCAGCTCCCACTCACTGCAATCCAGAGTGTAGCAATTCAGGAAATCCTCCTGAATGTTTTCTATGCCCATGATATGTTGCACTGAAAGCACCTGGAGATAGCATTCTGTCCAGGGGAATAGGAGGGTCATCTCCTTGGCCACCCCTGGGCACTTGGTTCCACCTTGCTGGTTGAGATATACCACTATCATTAAGTTGTCTGAGAGAATGTGCACTGTGTGACCTTGCAGCAGAGCATGAAAGGTTAGGAGAGCCAGCCGAATGCCCATGCCTTGAGCCAACTGATGGACCAGCTGGCTTCACAGGGAGACCAAGCAGTGCTCCCACCAGCCCAGCATCCATGGTGAGCGCGATCCACTGCAGCATGGCTAAAGGCATGCCTCGCAGGAGCTTCTGCGGGCACATCCACCACTTGATGTTGCAGCGCATCGTGGGATGAAGGGATGAGTCTGATATTGTTGGGTGGCAGGTGACCACCTGGACAGGAGGGTGTGCTGAAACAGGCGCATGCAGGTAGTCCCAGGCTGTCGAAGACGGGCTGCGCTGAAAGGCGTGAAGTTGGGCACATAGCTTCTGAAACCGGTCCTGAATGAGGGAAACTGCCTACTGCCATATCAAAATGAGTTCCCAGGAAGTCTAGTGACTGTGTTGGCTGAAGGTGACTCTTGGCATGGTCGATCATCCATCCTAGCTTGCCCAGGAAGATGACCACTTGCTCTACCGCTGCCTGTGCCTCTGGGAGCGTCTTGGTCCAGATGAGCTAGTTGTCAAGGTATGGATGGACACAGATGTCTTGATGCCATAGCACTGCTGCAATGACAACCATGACCTTGGAAAACATCCGGGGTGCCGTGACAAGGCCAAAGGGCAGAACCTGGAACTGATAATGTTTGCCAAGCACCATGAAACGTAGGTACGGCTGGTGTTCCCTGTGAATTGGAATGTGAAAGTAGGCTTCGGCGAGATCCAGAAAAGTAAGAAATTCTGGGCACACTGCCTGAACGACAGACCAGAGTGTCTCCATCCAGAAGCACGATATATGAAGGCAGCGATTGACCCCTTTGAGGCCCAGGATGGGGTGGAAGGAGCAATCCTTCTTGGGCACGACAAAGTAGATGGAATAGTGACCAACACTGTGGTCACGTGAAGGGACCGTATGAATAGCCCGGAGCTGAAGCAGGCGCTGCAGGGTGAGATACACAGCCGCCCGTTAGGCAGAGGTCCCACATGGGAAAATCAAAAATTTGCTGGGGACAGGCAAAGCGTAACCACTCAAAATCACGTTGAGCACCCACTTGCCCAAAGTTATCTGGGCCAATTTGCAGGAAAAATGCAGCAGTCGTCGTCCTACACGCAGCACCCCAGAATGGACCCTGGGCCCGTCAACAGGAGAGCCATGAGGGTCTGGCAAACTTGGAGGTGGAGTAAGTATCCCTACTACAGCAGAAACCCCGAAAGGACTGACCTCTGCCACCAGATTTGTTTGAGGAATCCCTGTGCTTGCCTGGGCAATATCATTGGGCCTCCCTGAAGCGTCCCTTGTAGACCAAGGAGGCAGAGGATGTAGGTGCGGCGCAACGAGAAGTAGATTTTGTCCGATGATCCAGAAGGTGCTGTGGGGTTAGACCTCCCCTAGATCCTTGACAAGCTTATCCAGACTCTTGCCAAAGTGAAGCCTCCCCTTAAACAGGAATTTAGCGAGGCACAACTTGGAAGCTGCATTCGCATTCCAATGTCTGAGCCAAAGCCAGCACCACACTACTGTAGCTGCTGCCACCGATCACGCAGAGAGGTGCAGGAGATCGTACAAGGAATCAGTGATAAACGCGGTGACTGATTCCAGCCAAGGCAACTGGGGATCTGCTGGGAGGAGCTGGAGCCACCTCAGTAGGGCCCTGGCTGCGAGCCCTCCACAGATCGTTGCCTGTAAGGCTGAGGAGGAAGACGAAAAAGAAGTCTTGAGCAGCCCCTCCACCTTCCGATCAATCTGGTCTTGAAGGGCAGTGCCACCCTCGACCGGAATGGTGGTGTGCTTAGTGACATGTCACAAGAGCATCCCCCTTGGGAAAATACATCCATTTGTCGAGGTCTTCTGGAGACCAAACGTAAAAACACCCCAAGCTGCGTGCGGAGCGCAGGGAGACATCAGGACTGTCCCAGTCTGCAGTGACCATGTGCTGTAGCTCCATGGGAAAGGGAAAGGCATTGGAGAGTTTCTTGATGCCCACGATGATGGGATCCATCTGAGGCCTAGCCGGATCAGCATTTGCGCCTCGGAAAGATGAAGAGCTTCCATAATCTGAGTGATGACAACTGAGTTCTTCTTTATGAATAGCTGAATCTCGGTTCCTTCATCCTGCTCCTTGGGTTCTTCCTGATGTTCCCCTGGGCCCGAGAGATCCCCCTCTTCTGTCTGATGCAGAGTCTAGGGCAGCAGTTCTCAACCTGTGGGTCGTGACCCCCATGGGGGTCACCACAGGATTTAGCGGGGGTCGCCTCACTCCACCGTTTAAAAAAAAAAATGCACAAGTTGCTGCCGCTGCTGAGTCCGCTTCTCGGCAGCGGCAACTCACAGTCTCCTCCTTCTGCAGCCGTGGTTCCCTGTCTCTTAGGGAACCGCGGCTATGCCTGTAAAACAGTTGCAGAGCCTTCCTGCCTCTTAATGGGCTCTGTGCAGCATTGTCCCGCCTCCAAAGGAAGTTGTTTACCACTTCCTTTGGAGGCGGGACAATGCTGCACAGAGTCCGTTTAGAGACAGGTTCTGCAACGGCTTCACAGGCATAGCTGCGGTTCCCTAAGAGACAGGGAGCCGCGGCTGCAGAAGAAGGAGGCAGACATGAGGAGAGGGGAGCAGGGAACCTGCATCGGGGCTGACATGGACAGGGGGGGGGCTGAACAGGGGAGGGAGGGGCTGACATTGATGGATGGATGGACGGAGGGAGGGGGCTGACATGGACAGGGGGACTGACATGGAGGGAGGGAGGGGGGCTGACATGGACAGGGGGACTGACATGGAGAGAGGGGAAGGCTGAACAGGGAGGGCTGAACAGGGAGGGAGGGAGGGGCTGACATGGATGGAGGGAGGGAGGGGGGCTGACATGGACAAAGGGAAGAGACAGGGGGACATAATGGACAGACGGGGGATAAATGCTGGACAGAGGGGAGAGACAGTGCGGGTTAGGATTATAATGGGCAGATGGGGGGGCTAGGACTGGTAATGGGCTGATTTAGGGAAGGCTAAGACTGGGAATGGACTGATCAAGGGGGGGTTGGGACTGGTAATGAGCTGATCGGGGAGGGTAGGACTGAAAATGGGCTGATGGGGGGGTAGGACTGGTAATGGGCTGATTAGGGGAACCTAGCACTGGCAATGGGGTTGTGGAGGGACTAGCACTGGAAATGAGCTGATTAGGGGAGGCTAGCACTGGTACATAAGAACATAAGATATGCCATACTGGGTCAGACCAAGGTCCATCAAGCCCAGTATCCTGTTTCCAACAGTGGCCAATCTAGGTCATACGTACCTAGCAGTATCCCCAAAAGACAGGTTCCACAATGCTTGTATTGGGTCAAGCATTGATATCCTGGGTCCCTTTTTAATAATGGCTTATGGACCTTTCCTCCAGGAACTTGTCCAAACCTTTTTTAAACCCAGCTACACTAACAGCTCTTACTACATCCTCTGGTAACAAATTCCAGAGTTTGATTACACGTTGAGTGAAAAAATATTTTCTCTTATTTGTCTTAAATAGTTTACCCTGTAGCATTACATGTCCCCTAGTCTTTCTATGTTCTGATAGCGTAAACAATTGATCTACGTTTACCCATTCCACTCCATTCATTAATTTATAGACCTCTATCATATCTCCCCTTAGCCGTCTCTTTTTCCAGGTTGAAGAGCCCTAACCTTTGTAGCCTTTCTTCATAGGAGTAGCCTTCCATCCCCTTTACCATTTTGGTGGCTCTTCTCTGTACCTTTTCTAATAATGCTATATCCTTTTTAAGATACGGCGACCAGAATTGCACACAATATTCAAGGTGCGGTCGTACCATGGAACGATACAGAGGCATTATAATATCCTTTGTTTTATTTTCTATTCCTTTCCTTATGATACCTAGCATTCTATTTGCTTTCTTGGCCGCTGCTGCACACTGGGTGGAGGGTTTTAACATATTATCCACGATGACTCCTAAATCTTTTTCCTGGGTGGTGGTTCCCAATGTGGAACCTTGCATCGTGTAACCATAGTGTGGGTTGTTCTTTCCTAGGTGCATAACTTTGCAAAAAGGAGGAGGGACTAGCACTGGAAATGAGCTGATTAGGGGAGGCTAGGACTGGTAATGAGCTGATGGGGGGGTAGGACTGGTATGGGCTGATTAGAGGAGGCTAGCACTGGTAATGGGGATGAGGGGGGGACTAGCACTGGAAGCGAGCTGATTGGGGGGCTTCGACTGGGAATGGGCTGATCGTGGGGAGGGGAGGATAGAGCTGCTGGCCCTGGAAGAAAACTGGGGGCTAAGGCTACAAATGGGCTGATACGAGGGAATGGGAGAATGGAACTGGAAGGGAGTGGATCTGAGAGGGGCTGCCATGGTATTTGTACTAGAAGGGACTGGACACCAGTGGCAGTCATGGGAATGCAAGTTGACATTGGAAGGTACTGGGCGTGAGGACTGGAAGGGGCTGATACTGGGGAGGGTCACTGGGACTGGAAATAGGATGCTGGAAAGAAGTGAAGAAAACGAAAGAAGAGATAAGAAATAGCAGATGCACCATAGACCACAGAAAGAGAGCTAAGAGAAAGCAGAAGCCTCAGATCAGGACCAGCATGATCAGAGAATAAATTGGTCAGACAACCAAGGTAGAAAAAATAATTTTATTTCATGTTAGTGATTTGACTACAAAATCATCATAATTTTGAAATCAAATAGTTAGTTGTTGTTGTGATTAATTATTGTGGTTTAAATAAGTAAATTTTATAAATAAAAACATATTGCAAAGTCCTATAATATATTAATAATTCAACAAATAATTACAGCGACAATGCGTTAACGGTAAAGGAAGAGAGACGCATTTGATTTTATCATTGGGGGTCACCACAAATTGACCAATGGTAAAAAGGGGGGTCACGGTACAAAAAAGGTTGAGAACCACTGGTCTAGGGAGAGATCCTCTGACGGGCACTCGTCATCGTCTCTGACCAGGTGCAAGTCCCCAGACAGAAAAGCAGTACCTTGGAGCTGGGAAGTAGGAAGGGTGGCAGAAGCTGCAGCCGAACTGAGCCTGGCATGCTTCCTCTGTGGGGCTGGTGCCTGGGGGGACCCCGTGAGGGGCCCTGAATGCCATGCATCCCATGCCTGCCGGAACAAAGACAGAAACTGCTGTTCTGCAGTGAGGGCATCCATAGACAGGTGGATTTTGTGGAGACTGACGTTGGGAGGGGTTGTGCAGGGACATCGAGCTGCTTTCCGGGAAAAGCAAAGGAGAGGGAGTGTCCCCTACGGGCTGGGAAGCTGAAGGGAGAGTAGCTGGCAACGCGCCAGTTGAGAATGGAGGCACAGCAGGGCCCACTGGCCATGTCAGAGGGGCCCTTGGGGTTGGCCCTACAGGTGGTACAGAGATTATTGAAAAGATGCCTGCGTTTCTTCCCACAAGCAAGACACCGCTGCAGAGAGGCAGGCAGGCATGGCCGTGGACACTGAGAACGCAGCCAGGAGATTAAGAGAGTAAGCCGAGAGTTTGCCTACCCCCCACAAAATATCCGCCGCAGGAATAAATGTTTCGGCGGTCCCTTGCCGCACACAAAATGGCCGCTGCAAATTTTGGTGGGAACCACGGGAACAACAAGGGACCTTGCTGGGCCGAGAATGCTGGTGCCGGAACCCCGCTGTGGAAGTTGGACAGAGGCAAAGGGAGGAAGAGCAGAGGTGGAGCAGTAACCCGACAACCAAAGGGAGCATGGGGGGGGGGGGGGGGGAGAGGGGCAGAGATGTGGCTCCGACACTGGAGACGATGAGCAGGCTCGAGGTGGAAAGAACACACTGCCTGCGCTGTCTGGATCCTGAATAGCTAATGAGAGAGTCGGTACAGATTCTTCCCAACGGAGCTCTGAGTTGGTGCTTCTGTCCGGTAGCTGTTTTCCTTTTTTAATTTGGTCAACTTAACTTTATAAGGTAAAGAAGCTGTACCAATGGGTGAGATAGAAGGCTGTACTGTTCCTTCTGAACAGAAACCCTTCCCTTCAGAGGTGCTCTACTAATCCTCCTTACCAGGAGCACCTCTGGCATATACTGAAAGGCTTGAAAAAAGGAATTCAAGGAAGGCACCTCGTGTGCCAAGGGCTTAAAAATAGTGAGTAAAGTGCTCCCACCAGAATTCTTGGGAATCCCTCAGGAGCCAAAGTCGTCCATCATCTGCAGAGACAGAAAAAATACTAAAGCTGACCCCTAGGGTAGGAGACTATATGCTAAGGGAGAGGTCTCAAAGCTTCTGTGATTTTCTCTGTCTCACCATCTGCTAGCAGGGAAACACAACCCGCTAGTCTGGCCTGGTCTAGCAGGATAGGCTGAAAAAGTTAAAGGATTTAAAAGCTGCCTATTTATCAGTTTGCTCAGTTACATTTGCCAGAAAGATAGATGCCATGGATCTAGAGATACATGAAGGTGAATCTATTTAGCATTCTGTATAATAAGTTAAAAGAGGAATGCAGAAGACAATAGAAAAACATCTTTATTCACTCAGAATTCTATATTACTATGCACAAAAATAATTACCAACATCCTTTACATGCTGCAATAAGAGGAAGTAGTATCCAATCAGCTGTCCCAATCCATGGCAAGTGTCCACATCAGTTCCATGCCTGCCCTTCTGCTCAAGGCCACCTTCTCACTCAGTTCCACAAAATGGCTGCAGATTGCCACCCTCCTCCCACCCATTATACCACCTCAATGCCCAGCTCCTCTGCTGTTCTTTGCAATCGCTCCATTGCATTTTCCTGACCACCATCATCATCATCTGCCTCTTCTTGTGCTATGGTAGCATTGGCATGAACGTAATAAACAGTCTCATGATCGCCATTCTCATTTCTGCGGTTCACCACATGGATAATGGGGCTCGATTCAGTATCGTCTTCGGAATGGGCATCAAGGATAATTCCCTGAAGGCTTCCCTCGCCCTCTGCCAGTCCCAGACACTCACTGTCAGGGTTCCGCAACCCCTCTTGCCTCTCGCGATCCTTCAAAAGCTGCTCAGAGAGCTCCACACTTTCATAGCGCACCAGCTGCAGTCGCATGTATCCATCTTCATGCTCTTTGTACCTACAAAGAGAGAGATAAAGGACAGGAGGATCTGTCTAAGTGGAAAGAAGAGGCACTTTCACGAAGGGCGGTGAATGTCATTCTTGATTTGTGGGGTGCAGCCGAGGAGGGTGAATCTAGAAGCAAGTGCTTTATGACCCCCAGGGGGAGGGGGGGGGAGGGATTGTACCTGAATCGGGGATGTCCCGATGGCCACTTGAACTGATGCTTCTTGCGTAGATGTACAGTCAGATTATTCCCACGGGTGAAACATTTCTCACAGACATGGCACTTGTACCGAGCCTGAAAGTCCCCCTGTCAGAATCAGAATAATCTATACAATATTAATTTCTTCGATAATCTCCATCACTCCCCAGAGCCATCACCTCCTAGGCTACTTGTCATTGCAGGGGATACTTCCTTGTCAAGAGAAAGGAAGATACAGAACAAGAGGTCATGAAATAAAGTGCCAAAGAGGGAATAGACTCATGAGTAGCACCAGGAAATATTTCTTGATAGGGCTATGGATGCATGAAATAGTCTCTCAGGGAAGCTAAACCAATAAAATAATCCAAGATAGTTTGAAACAAACACAAAAGATACTTAGCTGTGACATGTCGGGAAAGCTAGGGGTCAAATGTTTACTTAACAGGATGTAAGCTGGTTAGACTACAGGGCCCTTATGGTACTCATCTTCCCTCATATTCTGTGTTTGTACCACCCTACCAGAATTTCTAGTACTGCTCCCTCTCTATGTACCTCATGAACCTTCCTGTAGTGACATTTGATGGAACAGAGGGAACGGGCCTGGAAACTGCAGTTCTCCATCTCACAGCGATACGTTGCTTCTTTGCTATGAGTATCTAAATGTTTCCTCAAGTCTATTAGATTCTTGCAGCTAAAAAGTCAAGTACAAAAATAAAAGCATTACACACAATAGAGAACACAGGGTTACTGCAGGCTCAGTGCTTGATCCCCCCCCTCACTACCATATGGTCAAATATTTCTGTCACACAGTTCTCAGACTGCTTCACCACACCCACCGTCTTCCGTTCTGAAGTTGCTCCCTTCATTGTGACCCCTGAACCCCTGCCTGAGCATCTCCTCTCCTCTTCCTATTCTCGGATTTCTGCATTCCTGAAGCTATTCCTTCTTATGTTCTTAACTGCTGCACCTCTTGAAGCCCCTTCTCCATAAGCCCTGAACACCTGAAGTCCCCTCCAAAAGTTATGATCCAACATCCTAGGGCCCTGTCCCCTCTTGTGCTCTGACACCTGCATCTGAATTCTTCTCCTCGTGCCCCAGGCCCTCTCTGGATCCTTCCTCACCTGTAGTCACAGTACTCGCACTTGAAGGGCCGCTCATCACTGTGCCGAAAACGTATGTGGTTGCGTAGCGAGGAGGGCAGTGGGCAGGTCATGTCACACAGGGGACACTTGTAGTGATTCACTGCTCAACAGAGATGAAAAGGAGACTCCAGTCATGCGCAAGGCACAAGAAAGAAAGGAGTTGCACTCATGGAAGGAGGAGGAGAGACTCACTAACCGTGATTTCTCATATGGTCTCTGAGCAGTCTCTCCGTAGCAAATCTCTTGGAACAATGGGAGCACTGGAACCTCTGTTCTGTAACAAACACACAAGTCAGTAAAAGCCAATGAACTTTGAGAGAATGAGCAAGCAGCATACTTTAGCAGAGTTGCTTACCTATAATGGGAGTTCTCCACAGACAGCAAGGGAAAGCAGCCACCTTAAATGGCAAGTACAAAGCTGGGGGCTGCCATGTCAAAACAGTTGGGCAGCCTGGGAACAAAACTGGTGGTGTAAAAAAAAAAAAAAAGGGAGCATAAAAGGTAAAAAAAACCCTGCCTGATCAGGAGGAAGTGATGTCGATTTAAGGTGGCTGCTTGGGCTCTTTGCTCCACCAAAGAGTGATAGAACCTCTCCAAGAACATAATTTTAACTATTGCAATTTGTGCATTTTTGGACGGGATGAGTAAAAAGAAGCTTCCTGACTTTATTGAGTTTGCGCATGTTAACACGTCTGTGCCCCAAAAGACCAGAAGTGATACAGCAGCGGCCAATAACAGGCAGAGCAAAGGTGAAGATGGCTGTGAAGACTGCGCTAGATTTGATACTGCTAATAAGCAGCAACTTACGCCCCCTGAGTTTCAGCACTGATGTAATGACTTAAAAACTGAAATTAGGTGGCTAAGGCGAAGATCACGACATCACAGTAAACGGAAGGGAGGCTTGATGAACATGCCGAGTGATAGCAGACTTCGTGCAAAGTCATGCACAAATAGAACCGTCACAGAAAAAGCTTATGGATAAGCTGGAAGACTTAGAAAACCACTCAAGGCAAAACTATTAGCACTTTTGGGGCATCCCATATTCACCTGAATATGCCAAATTGCTTCCATGTGGTTGCTCAAATCATTGTAGCTATCCTTGCTACAACGGAAACAGCAGATAACCCCTTTCACTTACATCAGGATACGCACATAGAGCCTTGGGTCCAACCAAGTTTTAAAAACTTCCCAAGGATATCACTGCATGCTTCCACAGTTATGCTCTCAAGGACAAGGGAGTCCCATCATATGGAGATTTTTGAAGATCTCCCTGTCATTACTCTTAATTGTCATCATAACTTGAGACATATCACTTGTAAACTGCAAGGTGCAGGCATCAAATACTGCCGACTCTCCATTTGCACTGGCCATCTCTCTTGAATGGGGGGAGGAACAAAACAAAAAAACCCTCACATTTGTATAAGGCTGAAAGCTATTGTGGCTTTAAGGAGCTAGGGGTCACAGGAACAAAGCATCTGTCTGCTTCTGGGGGCATGAAGGAGCATCGGATGGAAAGGGATCATCGATGTATGTTGGGTCTAACATTTGACAGAGGTTGAGTGAAGTTCATTTTGTACTCGTGATTTATGATGTGGAGGACTCAGCGATACATGATGATGTGTCATGCTTCTCTGAAGTGCTGGAGCCTGGACACCCCCCTCTCCCACCACCAGTAGGTAATCAAAAGCTAGGATTAGGCTTAACAGAAGAGGAGCGAGCCGCCTGTTTGCATTCTTGTGGTCTTTGCCACTGCACATAAGGCTGGGTGGTTTGGTATTAGGTAGCTGTTCTAGGGCAGACTTGGTAAGGGTAACAGGTAGAATTGCTGAAAAAATGGTTACTGGTAGGGTTTTTTGTACAGACGCTGTTGGGCCCTGCAAAACTGAGAAGGCTCGTCTGCTGCCCATGAAGACAGTTCCCACACGTTAGAGCAATGATCTTTAATCTGGAAGACCACGCCCTTGATCTTTCTCTGAAGAGGTTATCACCCAAGCAGGGTGCATCTACTAGGTGATTATGCAGGTTTTCACAGAGGTCAGACATCCTGAGCCATGCGGTTCAACTTGCACCAATGGCAACTGCTCCAACATGAGTCACTGTGTCATATATTGACCAGTACATGTTAAGATGCAGTTGCGAGAGTTGGTCTTGGTAATGTGTTGCTGCATATATTGTAGGTCATCCAGTTGTTGAAGGACATGGTGGTAGTGTAGCATTTGCAACTGGTGGACCATTATCTCTAAACTGAGCATTGCTCCTTGGTATACTGCTTCCCCCCCACCCACAGTATCCGCTATCTTTTGATCTTTCATAGGAGGAATACGTGTTTGCATTTTGAAGATCTTGGTTCATTTGGGTACTGCTTTTGAATGCGATCACAGCCATGAAGAAGCAGAGACTGGTGGTGTCCTGGAGCAGAAAGCACTTTATAGACTTTAGCTGAGATGACTATAGTTCAGTTGCTTAGAGTGGATTTTTCCATATGGATAGCTGAAGATCTTGAAGAATTTGATAGGCTAGCAGTACCATGATTTCTCTTCAGGGCACTGAAAGACTGCAGGATGGATTGAAAGGTGCATGGAAAGCATTTTGGAAATTTTCTGTAGAGTTCTGGGGTAGGAATGATCCTCCACCTCATCATCCAGTGGGGGTGCTTGTGTAGGGGACAGAGACAGCCTCTTAGCAGCAGGATCCCATTGGTAGTAGAAGAGACTGTGGATCAAATGGATGTCACCTGGGTCCCATAGTGATGTAGCATCATAAGACCGAGAAGACTAGTCCCTCATGGTCTGAAGGTAAGAGAGGGAGGAGAAGATCCAGTTTTGTCTTACTGTAGGTAAGATCATACTTGAGCCCAGGGGCATGGGGACCTCCAAAGCTGTGTCCTCATCCTGAAGGAGGATGGTGCTGCCTTAGATATATAATTTGAAGGGCACAACTCTACCGCTTTATTGGCTGCTCAAGGACCGAGCAGGTGCTGCTGCAGAAGGTTCAACTTGCACCGGGGAGGTGCAAGAATGGCATAAGCCTGCTGGCATTAGCTTCTGCTATGCACCTAGAACAGAGGACCTCTTCCAATGCTGACCCCTGGGTGGGGTAGAATTTCTCCCATCTAGGGATTTGTGCAGAGCTTGCTGGTTTTTGCTTTGCCCTTTTATTGTTAGACTTAGAGGTATGTCTACTAAACTGGGCTAATGGTTAACCCAGACTATCTGCTCCGAGGTCCCATTGAATAACATGGAACTAGATGCAGATAGCCCAGGTAAACTGTTAGCCTAGCTTAGCAGACATACCTCTTAGACTTACTTTCACATGAAGCCTGATGGAGTTCCCCAAAGTCTGCCTGTTTCTAGACAGTCTTAGGGAGGTGTGTTGTTGCATTGCATTTGCTGAAGAGGTGGGTTGGGACTCCATGCTGACATGGAAAGTAAACAAAGCAAGGAGGCAGCAGCTGGATCTTTCTTTGGGCCCTGTAGTGAAGTTTTAAAATGCTTGGGAATGGGAGGGATAGGAATTGAGCAACAGCCTCAGGAATGTGGGCAATGTGCTCTTTATGCTGCCACCAGTATGGCGTTCATATCCAGTCAGGCAGCAGGGGTGGAAGCTCCCAACAATGCCAGTATGAGGCCTGATGAGAAGTAAGCCATTGAGGAGGCCATAAGGGGAGAAGTAGTGAATGGTTTTTCTGTCTGAGCAGAGCACGATGCTGCAACAGATTCATTGAAGACCTTCTCCCTGTACCTTAGAACTGTTCCCCTGCTTCAGAAGATTTCTGCTTTTTTTTTTTTTTTTTTTTTAGTATGCAGATGAAGTAGGCTGGTCTGGGGGAGGGGGTCTTGATAGTGTGCGAACACCAAGGCATACTTAGAAGCGAGCTCCAGCGCACTGGACCACTCAGTGACATAAGTTTGTAATGTGCCTGCATCTCCCCTGCTTATGTGCAAAGAAAGCCAAACACAGACAGATGTGCAGGCCGATGAAATTTCTTGAAGCTTGGGAGAGAAAGAAAAAAAAAAAAAAAAAAAAGCAGCCCAGTGCACAAAACAGACCATAGGAAAAAGTGAAAGAAAGACAGAGAAGCATGTTTGCATGGGAGGAAAACCACCACATACTTACGGTCCAGTGCAGTCTGTCTGCGGATGTGGTCAAAAAATTTAGTGTTGTTGGCAAACATGCCTCCACAGGTGGGACAGGACACAACCTTCTCCTGCGTGTGGCTGCGCAGGTGCTCTCGTAACTTACATCTGCCTTTGAACGAACAGTCACAGTCTGGAACAGAGGGACACAAATACTGGTCAGAAACTCAAAGGACACCAGGAGATAAGGACCTACAGTGCTGTCACATGGCATCACTGATATTCTCCCTCCCTCGCTCTCTCACCATGGTCCCTGTCTGACTATCCCATGCATACCACCTGCACTTAAGTCTCTTCCAGGCGTCAAATGGCCTTTCACCAAAAGCATTGTCTTTTGAGTCTCCCTCCCTTCCAATTCATATGACAACCTTTTGTCTGTTTTTCATTGTAGTCTAACATTGAAAACAAGAAAGAGGCTGGTAGCACGTTATAGACTACCCAGTGTACTGATGCATGAGCTTTTGAGAACAAGGTTTTCTCTTCACATCTATGCAATTAGAAGTGCTTTGTCTTTAATCCAGGCTTTCGTGAATTTTGCTAGCTTTTGCATGACCCACTTCCACTGGGAACTGTTCAATGCATTCGTCACCCTTTCCAGGAAGGAACATTTTCTCATGTTACTCCTTAATTTGTGCCCTTGTGAGCAAGCACTACACACACTCCATGATCAAACTAGCAGCATCCTAGGAAAAAGGCTGAGACTCACCCTTCCAGCAGCAGAAGATAGCCGAGGCCTTATACCCAGAACATAGGCCGTGCATCTCCACGTGTCTGTAGTACCACTCTGGGTTATCAAAGGAGCTCTGCCAAGACACACAGATGGGATGAAAAATTGCAGCCAGAGCTACAAAACACTGCATCCCCCCCCCCATCTCCCAAATGTCCCTGAGGCCCCTCCACACATCCAGAAGTTATAATAATATGAGGCATATGCCATCCATAGGAGATATGCCCCCTGTTCCCCAAATACCCAAACCTATACTCTAATACTCAGAGAATAATTTTCAGCAAGTGGAGTTTCCCTTTGAAATCTGGCAGGCCACCATGTGTCTTTAACCCGCAGATGCAACATATTCATGTTAAAACTGTGAAACACAGGGCATAGAGAATTCAAAATAAACCCCCCCTATTTGTTGTATGGTGCTCACTACCCATCCTCAGAGGGCCCAGGGCAATTTTAAACGTGGTACTGCTGGATAGAAGCAATGCTGTACACTTGTGATAATTATTCTGACACAATAAGTTCTTGTCCATAATAGCTTACAGTTGAGTACCTAAGATGACAGTAGATAAAGCAACTTGACAAGGTCACAAAAAGAGTCAGTGGAACAGCAGGATTTTAATCCTACTTTTTCTTGCACCCAGTCCATTGCTTTAACCACTAGGCCTGCTTCATCCCAAGCTTCAATTTAAGACAGCCAACACCTCCCATTCCTCCTCCCTTCCTAATTAGAGGCAGCTTGATTTCCTCACAAATCAAATACACCACACAAAGAGAAGGTAAAAGCACAGCACGTCAGATACCACAAGGAAGCGAAGGAGACTAGCTTGTTGCCGGTGACTTTTATATGGCACAGAAAGCCCACTGGACACAGTATCCAGAGCTGTACACGACCTGGCAGAAACCCATACCCCAGACAGAACAGAAAGGTTGCTAAAACGCAAGGCCTCTCTGATCACTACTCTATCTTGCTCATCCATGCAGAAACCAGCGATATAGCAAAGGTTAGCAATGAACAGCACTGGGACTGCAGGTAACAGAGGTAGGAGCACATGTGATGCTCTGGTCTTGATTTAATGTATGATTAATATTGTTAAGAATTTGGAATATGTATTTTGAGCATTAGAGGGTGGTATATAAAATATTAAAATTAATATTAAGAGAAAAAGTAAAAGCAAAAAAAACCCAAAAACCAAACCACCCCCACAATTCTAGCCTTCAGAAAATGCCATTACAGAAGGAGGAGGGCAGATACAATTATTACGAGAGAAAAAGAGGGAGGCAGGAAGGCTGCTGGCATGGCAAAATGATCAAACAGAGGGGCATCACAGCCAGCCAGTAGAGGCCGAGATATAGAGATGAAAAGGGGAACAGTAAGAACTAAAGGGGAGGGCAGGGTGGATAACATGAAGGACGAGAAAAAAAGCAGAAAGCTTGAACCACCACTTTATGCCAAGTGCTCACATTAGAAAAGTGGAACAGGCAATGCGCAAGGTGCCAGAGGGCTGTGAAGTGAATGTCAAGCCAATTACAGATGCTGGCCTGCTTTGGGGGGGGAGGGGGGAAGGTGATATATACATTTGAAACAGAAGGATGGTCAAAAGGAGGATGTGGAAATGATAGACCTATTAGCTTAACACCAGAGGTGGGTAAAGTGATATAAATATTACTGAAATATAAAATATGCAATACCTTGACGCAAGTGGCTATAGCATCCTAAGCAATAGTATTTTATAAGGCAAAGATTTTGCCAAATTTAGAAAACATATAAACATGATGGCAGAAAAAGATCACATGGCCCATCTAGTCTGCCCTTCCATATCAACTACAATAGTCCCTTTTTACCTTTAAAGATCTTCTGTGTTTGTCCCATGCTTTCCTGAATTCAGATACTGTCCTCGTCTCTACCACCACCACTAAATATTTTCGCATATTAATCCCGAGTCCATCTCCTTTCACCCTCATCCTATGTCCCCTCATAGCAGAACTTGCTTTCAATCGAAAGAGGCTCTCCTCTTGTGCATTTATGCCATGGAGGTATTTAAACATCTCTATCATATCTCCTCTATCCCACCTTTCCTTTAACATATACATCAGGGGTCTCAAACCCGCGGGCCGCAGGAACGTTGTGCGGCCCGCGACGGAGGGAAACAAAAAAGCCTGGCTTCTGCTGCTGCCGTTGCCGCCGTGGCAGCGGCAGAATCGACTGTCAAAATTAAAAAAAAAAAAACTGGCTTCTGCTGCTCAAGCAGCAAAATCAGCTGTCCTGCGGCCCCTTCCCCTCTGCCCGTAGTTCCCTGAGTGTGTGCTCCATCAGCGGGTGCTTTTCAAGCCGCGAAGAGAGTATTCCCCTCTCGCGAGGCTTGAAAAGTGAATAGGCTTTAGCTGCGCGAGAGGGAAATACTCTCTTCGCGGCTTAAAAAGCACCCGCTGATGAAGCACACTCAGGGCTCTCCGCGCAGAGGGGAAGGGGCCGCGGGACAGCTGATTTTCTGCTGCAGCAGCAGAAGCCAGGTTTTATTTTTTATTTACCTGGGTTGATGGGGGGGGGTAGGACTGGAAATGGGCTATTGGCAGGGGGGGTTATGAAGGGAAATGGGCAATTGGCAGGGGGGGTAGGACTGGAAATGGGCTATTGGCAGGGGGGTGGTAGGACTGGAAATGGGCTATTGGCAGGGGGGTTATGACTGGAAATGGGCTATTGGCAGGGGGGGTAGGACAGGTAATGGGTTATTAGCAGGGGGGGTAGGACTGGAAATGGGCTATTGGCAGGGGGGGTTATGACTGGAAATGGGCTATTGGCAGGGGGGTTATGACTGGTAATGGGCTATTAGCAGGGGGGGTTATGACTGGTAATGGGCTATGGTGGGGGCTAGGACTGGAAATGGGCAGGTGGGGGTTAGGAAGGACTGGAGGTGGGCTGATGGGGGGAGTAAGGACTGGTAATGAGATATGGAGGGCTGAATGAAATGGCGTAATGGGGGTTAGGGCTGGAAGTGGGCTATTGGCAGGGGGGGTTATGACTGGTAATGGGCTATGGTGGGGGCTAGGACTGGAAATGGGCAGATGGGGGTTAGGACTGGAGGTGGGCTGATTGGGGGGTTAGGACTGGAGGTGGGCTGATTGGGGGGTTAGGACTGGTAATGGCCTATGAGGGGAGGTAAGACTGAAAATGGGGTGATGGGGGATAAGACTGCAAGTGGGCTATGGGAGGGACTAGGACTGGTAATGGGCTATGGGGGGGTAAGACTGAAAATGGGGTGATGGGGGGTAAAACTGGAAGTGCGCTATGGGGAGGTTAGGACTGGTAATGGGCTATGGGGGGTCTAGGACTGGTAATGGGCTGGGGGGGGTTGCTAGGACTGGAAATGGGCTGAGTGGAAGGGGGGCTTGAACTGCAAATGGCTGATGGGGAGGGGGGCTTGGAATGGAAATGGGCTGTGAGGGGAGGGAGCTAGAATTGGAAATGGGCTGATGGTGAGGCTAGGATAGGACTGCAAATGGACTGATGCAGGGACTAGAAGGGAGCAGATGCTGGGTGGGGCTGGAACTAGAAGGGAGCTGATGTTGGGGGAGGATTAGAATGGGATGGAGCTGGGAAAGTGAAATGGAGAGGGGAAAAATATTTTGTCTGGGAGAGAAGACAAATCTACAATTGGCCAGGTATTGGGAGAGTAAGTGGGGATTGAGGATGGAGGGGTAAAATTTGAGTGGATGAAATAGGAATGAGGAAAGAGAAAAAGGAGAAAGATTAGTATGTTAAAGCAGATGTAGAGAGAGAATGGAAAAAAAACTAAGAGAGAAGAAAGGGCAAATGGACAGCAGACGATGGAGAGTTAGCAGAAGACATGAAGAAACCAGAAGAAAGTGGCTGGAACAATTGCAACTGAAAAAAATGCACAAAAGGTAGAAAAATATCTCTTTATTTTGAATTTATTAACTGGAATATGTCAGCTCTGGGAAATGTGCATCATTAATGTTTGCGCTTTGTTTAGTACAAGAGGAAATTAATTTATAGTTTTATTTCTACAGTGCTGTTGTACATTCCAAGTTTGGCTTTTGGGGTTCCCAGTTTAATTATTGTCTTCCTGTTTCTAAATCTTTTAGTCTTTCTTTATCCATACTCATTAAAGAGGCATGTTTACTAAAAGTTAGTATATGGTAACATTATGCAAATATTTATGCAAATGAGGCCCCTTATGCAAATGAGGCCCCGCGTCTTATGCGGCCCCCGGGTTACTTTACAAGTCCTCATTTGGCCCTCAAAGCAATTTGAGTTTGAGACCCCTGATATACATATTAAGATCTTTAAGTCTTTCCTCATATGCTTTATAACGAAGGCCACTAAACATTTTAGTAGCCACCCTCTGCACCAACTCCATCCTGTTTATATCCTTTTGAAGGTGCGGTCTCCAGAATTGCACACAATACTACAAATGAGGTCACATCAGAGACTTATAAGTAGACACTAACGCCTGTTGGCCATTCCTCTCCCTATGCACCCAAACATCCTTCTGGCTTTCACAGTTGCCTTTTCTACCTGTTTAGCCACTTTAAAATCATCAGAAACAATCATGCCCAGGTCCCGTTCTTCTTTGGTGGACAGAGGTACTTCACCCACTACAGTATACTGCTAACTTGAATTTTTGCAGCCCAAAATGACCCTACATTTTTTTAGTATTAAATCTCAGCTGTCAAATTCTCAAACATTAACATAAGAACATAAGATATACCATTCTGGGTCAGACCAAGGACCATCAAGCCCAGTATCCTGCTTCCAACAGTGGCCAATCTACATCACAAGTACCTAGCAGTTTCCCCAGGTTCCGCAATGCCTGTATTGGGACAAGCAGTGGATTTCCTGGGTCCCCTTTAATAATGGTTTATGGACCTTTCATCCAGGAACTTGTCCAAACCATTCTTCAAGCTCAGCTAGATCACTCCTCAAAGTTATCTACTCCTTCCTGGGTGTCTATTCTATTGCAAATTTTAGTATCATCTGCAATGAGGCAAACCTTACTCAACAGCCCTTCTGCAATTAACAAAGATGTAAAAAGAATTTGACCAAGGACGGATCCCTGCAGCACACCACTGATAACATCCTTCTTTGATTTGTTTTAATGAAGTAACCAGAGTAGTAAGATCTGAATTGTGCAGTAGATGTAGCTTTTCTGGGATATAAGAACATAAGATTTGCCTTACTGGGCCAGACTAATGTTTCATCAAGCCCAGTATCCTGTTTCCAACAGTGGAGTTTGTACCTTTCCTTGGCTGTTCGTTCATGTTTTCCAACAATGGCCAATCCAGGTCATAGGTATCTGGCAGGATCTCAAAAGGCAGCTAGATTCCATGCTGTTTTTCACAAGGGTAAGCAGTGGATTTTCCAGTCTACTTTAATAATGATTTATGGACTTTTCCTCCAGGAATTTGTCCAAACCTTTTCTAATCCCAGCTACACTAACAGCTTTTATTATATCCTCTGGCAACGAATTCCAGAGCTCATTTACGTGTTGAGTAAAGAAACATTTTCTACAACTAGCCTTACTACAGCTTTGTAACTTAATTGCATGTCCCCTAGTGCTTATTCTTTTTGAAGTCGAAAACCACCAATTAAGCCTTTCTTCATAGGGGTATCCAAGGCTTTTCTTTCATTGCCTGCTAAAATTGACCGATGGCCCTCGTGTACTAATGAAAGAGCCCTGCGTATGAGTACCAGCACCTTTTTCGCTAGGAAAAAAGGCACCGGGACATCCCCTTTATCATTTTGGTCACCGTTCTCTGCACTTTTTCCAATTGTGTGATATCTTTTTTTAGATGCAGCGATCAGAAATGCACACAATGCTCAAGGTGTGTTCACAATAGAGAGGCATTATGATATCCTTTGTTTTATTCGCCATTCATTTCCTTAACATTTCCAGCATTCTTGGCCACTGCTGTACACTGAGCAGAGAATTTCACTGATGCCTTTTCCACTGTTCTACATATAAAAGTTAGGCAGTCTGGAAGTTGGAAGAAAATTTATAAACAGAATGAAAAGTTGGCTAGGCAACAGAGCTCGGGGTATGGTGAAAAAGGGAAATGATTAGTCAAGTGTCACAGGGATCAGTGTGGAGTACAATTTTCTTCAAATGTCTTTATTAAGGGATATTATGGAAGGGCTAAAAGAGAAAGGTGAAATTAGGCATTATGCTAATTTTCTTTCTTCGAGTCCCTCCAGTCCAGTCTCCTGGATTTACTCACACTTCCAGCAGATGGAGACTGAGCATGCAGGATTCTGTGATGTCACAGCATAAAGGAGTTGAAGCACAGCCCACAAACCAGTATCATAATCACAAAGCAAATGAACCAAACATTCCCAAAACCAGAACCCCTAACTATATACCACAAACAAGGAAACTAGCAACAGAACCACCCCCGCAAAGGAAAAGGAACCAATATCTGCATTTGAGACTAGAACAAAGGATCAATGACAGAAGCAAGACGACCTGGATCACTGAAGGCAGGCTATGCCCCAGAGAATCCCATGGGCGGATTCTGGACTGGACTGACTCAAGGAAAGAAAATTAAAGTAAAACCTAATTTCACATTCATAGTGTCTGTCCTGTTCTATCCTGTCCAGACTCTGGGATGTATCAGAGCAATACTCAAGAAAGAGAAGGACCAGCGAGCCCGGCCTGCAACACCCGTGCTCCAAACAGGGCACCCCTTGCCCCCCCCCCCCCCCCCGCGTGTCCAAACGGAAATGCCTCACAAAGTGTGTAACAAGGACCATGTGGCCACTGCAAATATCTGCGGGTAGCACCAGACCAAATTCCACCCATGAAGCCGCCTGAGCTCTGGTAGAATTTATTTATTTAACTGTATTTATATACCGCCTTATCATCAAGGCGGAAAAAGAAACAAAACAGAAACAAAACAGACAAAACATAATGAGAGTGAAAGATATACAGGAATGAGATAATTGATTTGTAAGAAAAATATAATCATTAAAACAAATACTCATTGCAGGAAGCAGTCTGGGCTGCAACAGGACCAAAACCCGATTCATATGAAAAGACACAACCACTTTGGGCAAAAAAGGATGATACTGGACACACCACCACCCTCTCCTTAGAGAGCAACAGAAACAGCTCCCTACAGGACAATGCCTATAGCTCTGAAATCTGCCATGCCGAGCAAACAGCTACCAAAAACACTGCCTTAAGGGCGAGATCTTTCAGTGTTGCCACTCCCAAAGGCTCAAACGGAACCTCCGTCAAGATCAAGAGGACCAGGTTAAGATCCTAAGCCGGTACTGTGGCCTGCACTGGCAGCCACAGTTGCTTTACTGCCCTCAGGAAACAAGAAACATCTGGATGTGCTGCCAAGGACACCCACTGCATCCAACTGTGGTAGCAGGCCAAACCTCTCTCCATACCAGCCTGTAGAAAGGTCAAAATATCAGAAATTAATGCCCCCAGCATCCGTTATCTCCGATTCAAATACCATTCCTCAAAGACATGTCACACTAATATACAACAGAGAGGTGAACTGCTTTATGGGTAGTAATCACCCACGCTAAGTAACGACGCTTTCTTAGCCAAGCCCTCTCAAGAACCAGGCCATAAGCAAGAATCAATCCATTCGAGGCATGAAGATCAGACCCTGGAATAGGATGTCGGCCTGTGCCAGAAAATGCCACTGCTCGGTCAGCGACAAGTGCACGCGATCCGCATACCAAGGCCACTGAGGCCAATCCAGTGCTACGAGGACTACCTGACACTGGTGAGCCTCAACCCTTTGGGTTGAAGCAACCTATCAGAGG
This sequence comes from Ichthyophis bannanicus, assembly GCA_033557465.1. Lineage (NCBI taxonomy): Eukaryota > Metazoa > Chordata > Amphibia > Gymnophiona > Ichthyophiidae > Ichthyophis > Ichthyophis bannanicus. The sequence continues at coordinate 141,081,511 of CM066045.1, forward strand.
CCATGGTGGGAACACGGAGTACACCATCTATCAGCCATGACTGGACCGAGGCCTTTGGACATTGGCTCTCATCAGCAGCTGAAGTACCAGCTGGCTTTCGCATCAGAGGGTGATGCCATGAGATCCATAACTAGTGTCCCCTGCTGGCGCATTATCTGGAGAAACACCGACTCTTCCAGAGATGACCCCCCAGATCTAACCTTTGACAACTGAGAATCGGCCTGCAGGTTTTCTTTGCTTGCCACGTGGGCTGCGGACAATGCCAGAAGATTCAGTTCTGCCCAGTGAAGAAGCGGCATGATCTCCTCTGCCAGGATTGCATTCCCTGTTCTCCCTTGGCGACTAATGTATGCTATTGCCACCGCGTTGTCCGAGAACATGCGTACTGCATTCTGCTGCACCAGTGGAACACCACTTTCATCTTGAGGCGAATGATGGACCATTGGTGCTGCTGTGGTGACCAGCAGCCTTGTGTCACCTGCGCACAACAATGGGCTCCCCAGCCAGTCAAAATGGTGTCGGTCATCACCAGCCTGGTGTTTCCAAGGGCATGCCCACCAACAGCTTGCTGGAGTCCAACCACCAGTTCAGACTGAGCCTCACTTCCAGCAGGCACACCAAATTCCTTGAGAGGGTGTGCACCTGTGGGGGACCAACGCGTCAACAGAGACCTTTGCAGGGGTGAATGTGAGTACAGGTCCAAGGAACCAAATCCAAAGTCACCACCATAACGCCTAAGATCTGGAGATACGACCGTGCTGTCCGCACCCTCAGAATCAAAAACGTCTGAAACTGCTCCTGGACAGTGTGAGCCCGATCTTGCAGCTGAAACACTTGTCCAAGCTCCATATCAAACCTTGCTCCCAGGTATATTAATTCCTGCGATGGTAGCAGGCTGCTCTTGATGGAGTTGACCTAGCCGAGACTCTGAAAGACATTGAGCATATGCCGAGAACCTGCCTGGCTCTCCTGCAACGACTTTGCCCAGATGAGCCAGTTGTCCAAACATGGGTGAACCAACACCCCCTTGCGATGCAGAGCCACCACGACAGCCATGATTTTCATAAATGCCCATGGGGCTGTCGCTAGGCTGAATGGTAGCACCTGAAATTGAAAATGACCTATCGGGATGGTGAAGTGCAGAGAACACCGATGCTCTGCCCGAACGGACACATGAAGGTAGGCCTCCGTGAGGTCAAACGATGTCAAGAACTCACCTTTGCACACCGCAACAATGACGGACCTCAGCGTTTCCATCAGAAAGTGAGGCACCCGCAAGGCTCGGCTGATGTACTTGAGGTGGAGAATGGGCCTGAACAAACCCCTCTTTTTTGGGGACCACTAAGTAAATGAAGTAGTGACCTTGTCCTAACAGGTCTGCGGGCAGGGGCACCATAGCCCCCAGCTGCAGGAGCCTGTCCAGGATCTCCTTAACGGCCCACAACTTGACAGGTGCCTTGCAAGGTGATAACAGAAAAGCATCTGCCAAGGACTGCGCGAACTCCAGGGCACAGCCTTCACGAATGACCTCTAGAACCCACCGATTGGAGGTGATGCGGACTCAGGTAGGGTAAAACTGACCAAGTCTTCTGCCAATTGCCACTTCTGCCTGAGTCCCCCTGATCTCATTGGAACCTCTTGGAGGCAGTACCAGAGCTAGCAAAGAAACCCCTGCCAAAAACTCTACTGCCCCAAAAGTACTACCCGATGGAGGCAAAGCACCCCCACTGGTATGGGGCAAACCAGACCACCCAGAACCAGAGATAATCTTTTGAATGTCCTCTGGAGGAGGCAGACGTCCTTGGAGTTTTTGGTTTGTCCTCCGGCATGGCTTTGTCTCCCCCCCCATATCCTTGACAATTTTCTCCAGAGCCTCCCCAAACAGAAACTTGCCCTTAAAGGAAAGCAAGCTGAGCTGGGACTCTGAGGAAATGGCTGCTGCCCAGTTACACAACCATAGAAGGCGCTGGACTGCCACGACAGATGCCATGCCCTAAGCCAACGTCTGGAGAAGATTATACAAGGCATCCATTAAATACACCATCCCCAATTCTAGCTTGGCTACTTCTGGCAGCGGCTGCTGATCCTGACCACCAGCCAAAGCATTCATTTCAAATGCCTGTTTCTTGTCCCAAATATCCTTGAGAGCCGCACCACTCTCCACTCGGATGACAGTAACCGCCGAGACCAAGGCGTCCACCTTAGGCATCTTCAGGAGTTCCTTTTCTCCCAATGGACTCTGATACAGACTGGTCATTGCTCGACAGACACGCAAACCTGTCTCTGGCACATCCCACTCCAATTCCATCATCTGTTTTAGTGTCCTGTGCACCCAGAAGGCAGTCACAGATATGCGGATACCCTGCAGCAGAGGGTCTTCCAGTGGGAACGCCAGCTCCTGAGGCCCCTGTGGGAGATTGAGCACTGCCATGCCAATGAATGCTCAATGAGCCCTGCCAGCTCCTCCCACCAGAAAACCCTCTCTCTCCCTCTTCAAGCTCCACTGTTGAACCATCCCACGCCAAGTCTGATGACCTCTCCAAGGAGTCGGAGGCCCCTGAACTCCTCACATGCTGTTCTTCCTTGAAAAACTCTGAGAACGGGCCCTATCCAGTTCAATCAGATCCGAAACCAGCAGAGAGGCAGCTCTGTGACTGGATATTCAAGGTGGAGGGCGACTGGGCTCTCCCAATGCCCCCAGGCCCTGGCTGATGCAGTAGGTCTGATGGAGTAGAACCACAAATTCAGGGGAAAAAGCGACATCTTCCATACCAGCTATTGGCCCCCCCGCCACGCTGCACTGACTGCCTGCAGGAAGGAGCAGGAACTGAATCCTGGCTTCCCGCAGCAGTCTGTAATGGCTGGCCTGGTCTCTACAAAATGGCCATGATTCCTGCCAAAACAATGGGAACTGTGGTCTGAGAAGTCTCCAACTCTGGTTGCAAAATGGAGCCCGATCTTACTGTTTCCAATGACAAAGAAGCGCCTTTAGGTCTTCCCCCGCGGCACAGTCCTTGGGTTTATAGCTACGGCAGAAGCCAGAGGGGGAAAGATGTCCCTTTTTAAAACTGCAGGCAACGCAAATAAATTTTGTCAACAAGGGCATGCCAGCTCCCACACGAACAAACAGAAAGAAAAGCTGCCCAATGCAAACACACCGATCACACGAAAGAAGCCCACGAAAACCTCCCCCACCACAGAGCACTACTCACCCAGCCTAACAGCAGCTCCAGAGACCCCCATCATGCTGCCACAGAGCCCGAGTGACCGAACAGCAATTAAAGGGCTAGTGACGCTTGACGAGGTGGCTGATCCCGACCAAACGGGCCACTTACTTCCACTCCTCCCTCCCCCCCTCACCAAAGGACTCTGCAGACTAAATGGATCTGTCCTGGGGGGGGGGGGGGCAGCTCTCTGCATCAGATCACTCACTTTTAAAGAAACAGCACCTCCTAAATCCTAGCACCAAAACTTCTCTTTATTTATTTTAAGACTGAATCCCTTCAATGCAGCCCAGACTGGGCTGAAGTCATTCCATCTGCTGGTAACTGAGGATACTGACTTGTGGGCTGTACTTCAGCTCCTTTATGCTAGGATATCACAAAAGCCTGCATGCTTCGTCTCCATATACTGAAAGTGGGAGTAAACCCAGGAGTTTGGACTGGAGGGATGCTATGGAAGCATGCCCGTTTGCAAATATGAAAAGCAGCAATGGAGGATGATGACATGATTGAAGAAAAAAAACACAGATTAATGTTCAATAGTATGGCAAGTACAATATAATCTCAAAAATGCAAAATCATGCATTTGGGAAGTGGAAATCCAGGGCCAAACACCTTTTGGGAGATGAAGAACGAGCAGCCGCCCAAATAGGAAAGAGACCAGGGGCTGTATCTCTGATGATCTCCAGGTGGACGAAGCAGTAGGGAAAGATAGTAAACTTGAGGTGGTATTAAAAGGGAAGTAATCTCTCTCTATCGATCCCTTGAGCGCTTTGTTCCGTTCTGAAGACCACATGTACAAAAAGATACTGGCAAAGTAGAGGAAATGCAGGGGGACCCCTAAGTGGTGTATGTTTTGCCCTATAAGCCATACTCAGAGGGATGAAAACAGCTGAAGATGTACTCACTAACACAAAAGAAAAAGGGGATAACAAAGCAGTCAGAGGAAAGACGACTCGCATGAAACGTCAGAAGATTCACTGAAAGGTTAGTGGACACCCGAAACAGGCTTCCTGTAACGCTATGGATGCTAGAACAGTGGCAGAATAACGTACGCATGGAGAAGACACAAAGGGACTTTGGTGCCCCAAGAGAGCGAGAATACCACAGAACAGGCAGACATAGGTAGGCCAAATGACTGGCAACTACGTTTCAGTATAAAACCGTCCTAGAGTCTCTTTGCAGGATCTATATTTCAAGTCTGGTACTGTTATGGTAGGTCTCCTGTGATCTGCTTTCATCCTCTCAATGTCCTTATGTTACCATATGAATGATCAGAATGGCAAAACAAATGATGGATGCGGTGGTTAGCTTGGGTTTCAGTATTGCTCTGCAAGTGATGCTTAAAATTACTTAAGCTCCAGGTACATTTACAAAGATGTGGCCACAAGAACCAAACCCGGGAGGAGTGGCCTAGTGGTTAGGACAAGGTACTTCAGGCCGGAGGGCCGGGGGTTCAAGTTCCACCTGGGGACAGCAATCTCAGGCCGGAGGGACTGGGATTTCTAGTCCTATAGGCACTCCTTGTGGTCTTGGGCAAGCCACTTAACCCTCCATTGCCCATGTTCCCGGTAAGTATTAGCGTATGTGTGCCATATCCCCTCGTGTTAAATGTATCTCCCAATTGACCGCTTTGACCCGGTGAAAAGCGGGATATAAATACAGCTAAATAAATAAATAAAAATAAATAAAACCCAATACTCAAGGCAAAGTCTCACAGTACTTATGTTTACTTGTATTTGCTATACCGCCCTTCCTTCCTATTTCAGAGCTGTGTACAATCCATAAATAGGTAGAACAGGAGAGAGAAATAAAAAACCAAAAATTACAATTTTCTGAGTCCCAAAAAAAACAGGGTAGAACTAAGTTCAATTCTGCTGCTTAACTTGCAGCCCCCCTGCCAGATTTGCAATCACATCCAAGGTAGCCACAAAGGGGGAAGCGATCATATTGGGTGACTTTAATCTACCCAATGTGGATTGGATTACTCTTTCTGCAAATCTGGAAAGAAGCAAAAAAAATTGTGGATGCTTTCCAAGATGCGTTACTTAGACAAATGGTGATGAAACCAACCAGGGAAAGCTCAACGCTGGATTTAGTGCTCACCAACGGTGATAGCATGTCGAATGTCTGGGTGGGTGCCCCTGTGAGCAGCAGCGATCATCACACGGTGTGGTTTGAGATAAAAGCCAAGGTGCAGTCCAATCATAGCCTTACATTTGTTATGTGATTTTTACCTAACCTTGTTCCGTGTAAATATCTCATGTATATAGTTAACCCCTGTTACCCAAGTTTGCACTCCTGTTCGATGTAAAACCAGACAGCTTGTTGTTATGATCGTTGTGTTATGATGTAAACCGCGCTGATACCGAATAGCGCGGTATATAAGAAATTGTAATAAATAAATAAATAAAATAAATAGCAAGCTCAAAGTCCTAAACTTCAAAAACACTGACTTCAGTAAAATGGTCAAGTACCTAAAGGAGGAGTTGGCAGGGTGGAAGGGGATAAGAGAAGTGGAATTGCAATGGGCTAAACTAAAGGTGGCAATAAAAGGGGCAACAGATAAATATGTAAGAAAAGTAAATAAAAACAAGAGGAGAAGGAAACCTATTTGGTTTTCCAAAGAAGTGGGTGCTCAAATAAAGGCAAAAAACACAGTTTTTGCAAAATTCAAAAGCTTGCAGACAGAGGAACACAGAAATGAATACAGGATCAAACTCAAAGAGAGAAAAAGAGAAATAAGGAAAACAAAAATCAAAGGCAGAGAAAAAGATGGCTAAAGATGTTAAGTGTGGCGACAATACTTTCTTCAGGTATATTCGAGAAAGGAAGATCAGAGGTGGAATTGCAGGACTCAGAAGTGCTGGGAACAGACTCGTGGAAAGTGACATTGAAAAAGCGAAATTGCTAAACAAATACTTCTGCTCTGTTTTTACTAAAGAAAATCCTGGAGAAAAACCACCTGTGACTCCCAAATATAAAAATGGGAATGAAGTAGATACCACACCATTCACAGAAGATGATGTGTTAGAACAACTTGCAAAACTGAAAGTGAACAAGGCCATGGGACCGGATGGAATACATCCCAGGATACTGAAAGAGCTCAGAGGTTCTTGCACGGCCATTAAAGGATGTTGTCAACAGATTCTTGGAAACAGGAGAAGTTCCTCAGGACTGGAGAATGGCTGATGTGGTACCTCTACACAAAAAAGTGGGGACAGGGAAGAAGTGACAAACTATAGGCCCGTGAGCCTTACCTCGGTGGCGGGAAAAGTAATGGAGGCGCTCCTGAAAGAGCGAATAGTGGACTCTCTCAAAACCAACAGGTTGCAAGATCCGAGGCAACATGGTTTTACCAAAGGACGATCTTGCCAAACAAATCTGATTGAGTTCTTTGACTGGGGGACCAGAGAACTAGATCATGGGCATGCAATAGATGTCATCTACCTGGATTTCAGCAAAGCCTTTGATACTGTTCCTCATAGGAGGCTTACCTGTAAAATAGTTATCTCCAAGTTATAATGCCCTGTTCAATGTAATTTCAGTTTGTTCAATGTAAACTGCACTGATGCAGAATAGCGCAGTATAAAAGAGAACGTAAATAAATAAATAAAATAAATTTAGGGATGGGTCCCAAGGTGGTAAACTGGATCAGAAATTGGTTGACTGACAGCCGACAGAAGGTGATGGTAAATGGAGCTCACTCGGATGAACAGAAGGTGATTAGCGGGGTGCCCCAGGGTTCAGTCCTGGGACCAGCACTGTTCAATGTATTTGTGAGTGATATTGCTGAAAGACTGAATGGAAAAGTCTGTCTTTTTGCAGATGACATGAAAATTTGCAACAGAGTAGACTCCCGAGGGAGTGGTTAACATGAGGAAAGATCTACAAAAGCTGGAAGAATGGTCTAATGCTTGGCAATTAAGATTTATTTATTTTATTTATTTATTTAGACAGTTTTGTATACCGCCTTATCCTTCAATCAAAGCAGTCACAACACAATTGGGGGATACATTTAACACGTGGGGATATGAGACACATACACTAATACTCCATTTAATGCAAAGAAGTGCAGTGTCATGCACTTGGGTAGCAGAAAGCCAAGGGAAATGTACGCAATAAGGGCAAGAGGTTGGTGTGCACGGATCAGGAGAAAGACCTTGGTGTGATTATTTCTGTAGCTCTCAAGGTGGCAAAACAGTGCGACAAGGCGGTGGCAAAAGCCAAGAGGATGTTGGGCTGCATACAAAGAGGAATTACCAGCAGAAAGGAAGAGGTACTAATGCCATTGTATAAGTCAATGGTGAGGCCTCACTTGGAATACTGTGTTCAGTTTTGGAGACCGTACCTTGCAAAGGAAGGCGACGAAAATGATTTGGAGCCTGCGTCAGAAGCCTTATGAGAAGAGACTTGAAGACCTAAATATGTACACTTTGGGGGAGAGGAGGGATAGGGGATGATATGATTCAGACATTAAATACTTAGAGAAATAATGAACAAACAAACCTCTTCCAAAGATGGGGAAGCTGTAAAACTAGAGGGCATAACACGAAACTGCAAGGTGGTAAACCGAAAGGCAATGTCAGGAAATACTTTTTCACTGAAAGGGTGGTGGATGCTTGGAATGCTCGCCCGATGGAAGTAGAGGGGGCAAACGCAGTGACGGAATTCAAAATGGCATGGGACAGACACAGTGGATCCCTTTACAGCAACAGGATAAAATCAAAATAAACTGAACCATCTAATTTCTCAACAAATAGGGGTGTCCTACATGGAGCGGCGGGTTCACCCCTAAACAAAGATATGGGGAGGGGTGGCCTGCACAGAGTGGCAAGTGCACCTACTCCTGCCATCTTACTGGACAGACTAGATGGACCATACTGGTCTTTATCTGCCGTCATTTACTATGTTACTATGTCCAGTGAAAGAAAATCATGAAGTTAAAAATGCCTGTTGAAAATAAAAATAAAAGTCTTCAATGCTACTTTGAATTCAGAATAAGATGTTTCCAATCTGATTCTCTTTTATATCCTACTTATGTCCGCTGTATTCTTCTCGACCTGTTGTTGTTAAGCGCCATCGAGTCAGTGTTGACCCTTTGGATAGTTGCCCTAAACTGTGTTCAGTCTTCAGTCAGGCAGCCCATTGTTGACAAAATGGTACCTGTAGCTGCTGTTATATCGATCAATCTCATTGCTGCCCTTTCTCTTTTGCGTTGACCTTCTACCTTGCCAAGCATGATGTCTTTCTCTAATGATCTCTCTCTTCGCATGATATGTCCAAAGTATGAATGTCAATGTCTTGTCATCTGAGCTTCTAAAGAAAGCTTAGGTTTGATCTCCTCTAGTACGGACTGGTTTGTACTTAGTGCAGTCCATGATACACAGCATTAGTCACCAGCACCATAATTCAAAGGCATCGATTTTCTTCCTGTCTATCTTTTTCACTGCCCAACTTTTGCATCCATATGACGTTATTGAAAATACCATGGCTATAGCAAGTCAAATCTTTATTTGGAGAAAGACATCTCTGCTCTTGAGAATCTTGTCTAGGTATTTACATGCGCAATATTACATACCCTCACTAACACCTCTACTCTGGCAAACATACTGCTATCTTTCCTCACTGCATTATCACACTGATTGGCAACCTTCACACCATTAAAGTTAATCCTAGGTTTTTTTCCTGTTTGCTAGTTGTCAGTTTTTGCCCCTTTAATTAAATGTGTCTAAGGTATTGCTGTCTCCAGGATTCACACTTTAAATTTTCTTCTATTGAAGCACAGTTTTCAAATACAATGTGTGCCATTGAGTCAGTGCTGACTCCTGGTGACCTAGCAGCCTCTGGATTTACTTGGTAAGATGTGACAAAGTAAATTGCCAGGCCTTTCTTCTAAGGCAATGGAGGATTAAATGATTTGCCCAAGGAGGATCAGTGGGAATTGAACCCTAGTCTCTTGCTCTAACCATTAGGCTACTCCCCCAGTCCACACAGTTTCCAAGTCCTTGGCAATTCTTTCAGAATTGGTCACATTATTTTTCACTTTTGCACCTTTGTTACAGATTTGTTTTTACCATCTACAAATAAGAACATTGCCCTTTGCCATCCTTCCACAGCAGTGCTAATAAAGATATTGAAAATGAATGGCCCTGGACCCCCGCTTGCATTGCATCACTAGAGTGCTCCTCACCAGTGGCAAACAGCTTTCTCTCCTGCTCACATTTGGGTAGCTTCTGGAAGCCAGATCAGGCACCACCTGTTTACTCTCTCTTCTCTACCAAACTGCTTACGGCAGCCTACTTCTTTCAAAGTAGTGAATTATTTTTCTTCAGAAGACTTTCCATAACTTTGCCTGCTACTGAAGCCAATTGGATCCCACTCCATAAAAGCGGGACATCTTGTCTCCAGTCACAAAGCTGTGAGGGGCAGAGTCAGCAGTTCTTTGAGATCTGGGGGAGTCTGGGGCATACGCCATCCGGCAAACATGTCCTCCAAAGGTTCCTGTATCCCGACACCTCATTAACTGCATCTGCATGCAGGAATCATTTCTGAACCTGGGATTCTCAAACAATTTGAGTTTTCAGATTCTTTCCCCAACAGTGTGAATAAAAGAAGAAAAAAGCACATGCATGAACTTAGAAAGATCATAATAAACATCTGGTTACATGAGTGGCTCCACAAAAAAGACATTTTTGCTGAACTTGACTTCTACATATTGGGTGGAGTAAGACAGTGACTGCACAGCTTTATGTTTCTTTGGCTTCCTGCCCAAAGTGGAAATACTGCTCAGAGAGATCTCAGAAACATTTTTTAACAATTAAACCTTAGATAAAACATGGTAATTACAGTTACCTGGTAATTGTTCTTCCTTGAGGGACAACAGTTTAGTCCTCCATCTCAGGGTTGTGCACCTCCTCCTGCAGCTTGGAGACTGGGCATGTCACAAAAATGTGACATCACTGGATGTAGTCTGCTGGTCTCTCTCATCAACCCCAGTGAACTATTACGTTTACATTTATTTAGTCTTTATATACCGCCCAACACTTAATCGTACCTGGGCGGTTTACAATACAAGTTAAAACAACTTAAAAACAGTAATCTAAAACCGTTTAAAATGGCTGAGAAAGGGAAGAGGAACGCCAGTAAAACAAATAGGAAAGCACACTTAAAGGAGCAACAAATAAGTAGCTAATAAAAACCAAAACATTTTAAGTGAATGTATAACAACTACTTTATACGAGAGACTTTCTTGTCTCGGAAGATAGGCTTTTCTTCTTCTGCCTTCTCCTTCCGCCTGCGCAAGAAAGACAGACAAGAATGAACCAAAAAAGACAAATAATCATAGAAAAAACATCTACCTACCGGTAATCTCACCCTTCTCCTGACTGAACCTCCACGGCTTAGCATACTACCCCAGGTGGGAATGAGGACTAAACTGCCGTCCCTCTAGGAAGAACAATTACCAGGTAAGTGTAATTACCATTTCCTTATTGGTCCTCCAGTTTAGTCCTCCACCTCTGGGATGTAACAGAGCAGTACTTACTGAGAGGGACCCTTCCAGCCGGCTCGCAACACCGCCGCCCCAAATACAGCATCCTTTGCTGCCAAGACATCTAGGCGGTAGTGTTTACTGAAAGTGTGAAGAGACGACCAAGTAGCCGCCCTACAAATTTCCACAGGCGACACCAAACTGTGTTCCACCCATGAAGCCACTTGCGCTCTGGTGGAATGAGCTCGCAATCCAGCTGGCACCTGTCGCCCCGACAACAGATATGCCGAAGCAATTGCCTCTAAAATCCATCGAGAAAGGGAGGCTTTCGCCGCTGCCTCCCGCTTACGGGATCCACCGAACAAAACAAACAGACGGTCGGATTTGCGAAAACCCTCTGAGACCTTCAAATACCGACGCAACACTCGCTTTAAGTCCAAGAAGCACAATCCCCGGTCCGCAGCGTTATTTCCTAATGAACCCAGCACCGGAAGAGAAACCATCTGATTTATATGAAAACGGAGAAACTACCTTGGGTAAAAAGGAGGGAACCGGCCGAAGCACCACCTTTTCCCTAGAAAAAGACAGAAACGGCTCTCTACAAGACAACGCCTGTAACTCAGAAATTCGCCTCGCTGAGCAAATGGCCACCAAAACCACAGTCTTCAACGTCAAATCCTTCACGGACGCCTGTTGTAAGAGCTCAAAAGGCTCCCTAGCCAGAGCTGCTTAAACCAAGTTGAGATCCCACGGAGGAACCAAAATCCTATGAGAGGGACATAACCTGGTTACTGCTTTGAGAAAACGCAACACGTCAGCATGCGCCCCTGGCGCTATTCCCTGCACCTTGCTTCTATAGCAAGCCAGTGCAGCTAACTGTACTCTCAAGGAGCTGGCCGCCAGGCCCTTCTCGAAACCGTCCTGCAGGAAGCTTAAAACCACTGAAACGGACGCGGCTGCCGCGCACACTTGCCTCCTGGAGCACCAATCCTCAAATATGCGCCAAATGCGAAAGTATGTCAGAGACGTAGACGACCTCTGTGCTTTTAAGTAAGGTCACAATGACTGGCACTGAGTAACCTTTTCTCTTTAAACGTGCCACCCCAATGGCCAGACCGTAAGCGAGAACCGATCCACTTGGGGCATCCGCAGAGGTCCTTGACGTAACAGACTATCTGACGTCGGCAATCTCCATGGATCCCCGTCAAGGAGGCGGATGAGATCGGTATACCACGGACGTCTTGGCCAGTCCGGAGCCACCAGCAACACTCTCCCTGGGTGAGCCTCGATACGCTGTACCACCCGACTTCTGAGCACCCACGGAAGGAATACAGAGGAGACCCGACACCGGCCAGCGTTGCAGCAGGGCGTTGATCCCCTCGGACATCCTTTCTCGCTGTCTGCTGAAGAACCAACTGGCTTTTGCTGAGTGAAAAGGTCACCATGAGATCCATTATCGGTGGCCCCCACCTATGCAAAGACCTCCGGATGCAGCTACCATTCGCTGGCATCCACCTGGACTCTGCTGAGAAAATCCGCCTTCCCGGCGGCACACATTGTCCTTCCCGGCAATGTGTGCCACCAAAATCGCTTGCAGCCAAAGTTCGACCCAAGCAAAGAGCGCCTCTGCTTCCTCTTCCATGGCCATACTTCTTGTACCACCTTGCTGATTGATGTAAGCCACCGTTGCGGAGTTGTCCGATAGAACTCTTACCACTTGACCCCCGCACCGTCCCCTTGAAAGACTGCAATGCTAACGCCACAGCTCCGAGTTCCAATCTGTTGATTGACCATGTGCTCTCCTGAGCTGACCACAGACCCTGTGTGAAGAGCTCCCCGCAATGTGCTCCCCATCCCGCGAGGCTTGCATCTGTCAATAATGGTAGCCACTCTGGCTGTTCCAGGGGCATCCTGGCCTTCAACGATTCCGGAATTAGCCACCACCTCAACGCTCGTCTGACCCCGAGAGGGCAGGGCAGCCGTCTGCTCAGCGGGTCAGATTGATGAGACCAACGGTGAAGCAACGATCGCTGCAACGGCCTCATATGAGCTCTGGCCCAAGCTACCACCTCCAAGGACACCGCCATTGTACCCAACACCCGGAGATAATTCCAGGCCGAATGAGCCACTGCGGTCCTGAATTGGCGAATCACTTGACGTAGGGCTTGGACCCGACGATCCGGCAGAAACACAGCTCCCTTCTGAGTTTCAAATTGCACCCCGAGGTACTCGAGGCTCTGGGACGGAATAAGATGGCTTTTGCTCGTATTGACTACCCAGCCTAGCTTCTCCAAGAATTTCACCATCTTGTCCGTAACTTGCACGCTCTCAGCTCTGGACTTTGCTCGAATTAACCAATCGTCAAGATAGGAAGGAATTCTGGTTCATCCCTTTCGTAACGCCGCCACTACCACCACCACCATGATCTTGGTGAACATCCACGGCGCCATTGCTAGACTGAAGGGCAACACCTGGAACTGATAGTGCCCCCAAGGTAGAGAGAAGCGCAGAAACGTTTGATGACCTGCTCTGAATGGTATGTGTAAATACGCCTCCGTGAGATCGAGGGAGGTCAAGTACTCCCCTTGGCGCACTGCCACAATGACAGACTACAGCGTTTCCATCCTGAAATGCGGTACGCGGAGACAGCGGTTCACCCCTTTTAGATCTAATATTGGATGAAGCGATCCGTCCTTCTTTGGTACCACAAAATAAATTGAGCATCGACCCCTGCCGTAATCTTCTTAGGTGCATTCGTCCTGGTGCCCAAAGTGCAACAGCCGATTCAGCATGCAGCGGACTGCCTGGGCTTTCTGCTGCGCTTTGCAGGGCGACTGCACAAACGAATCCCGAACCGGCCGTGTGAACTCCAGTGCATAGCCTTCCCGGATTATTTCTAAGACCCACTGGTCGGCCGTTATTTGGACCCAGGCAGGAAGAAAGTTCCGAAGTTGCCTGCCTATCGGAAAACTTCCTGCCAAGGTCCGCCTCACTTCATTGTGGCTTTCGACTGGATGCTGAGGCTGCCGTCGCAAAACCTCTACCTGCTCCTCGAAACCCCCGGGACTGAGGAGCAAATCTTCCCCTATGGAATCCGCCCAAGCGAGAAGTCCGAAATCTCCAAAAATCTCTAAAGGAACCCCGAAAGGTCGACGTGGACTTCCCCTGTTTGGGCTTATCCTCCGGCAGTCAGCCACCTTTAGACTCTCCTAAGTCTTTTACTAACTTATCAAGATCCTCCCCGAACAGCAACCTTCCTTTGAAAGGGAGCTTACTGAGACATGCCTTGGAAGACCCGTCCGCCGCCCAATTCCACAACCAAAGGAATCTGCGAGCAGCAACAAGTGATGCCATACTATTAGCCAGGGCTCTGATCAAGTCATAATGAACATCTGACAGATAAGCCGACCCCGACTCCAGGCGGTCCAGCTCTCTCAGACCCTCTTGCTCCAGCTGAGCCGACTGTCGCAAACGCTGCAACCATTGAAGACAAGCTCTTGCCACCCACGCTCCACAAATGGAGGCTTGTAATGACACCGCGTTGGCTTCAAAGGATTGTTTCAACAAACCATCCAACTTTCTATCCTGCGCATCCTTCAAGGTTGAGCTGCCTTCTACCAGAATAGTGGTCTTCTTGGTCACTGCTGCATCAATCCTTGGAGACCAAAACCTCTCCTTGTCCTTATCTGCTAACGGATACAGTCTATTCATAATGCAAACACCTCTGAGCCCTGCTTCCGGCTGATCCCACTCATCCTGTATCATTCTGTCAACCACCTTGTGAACAGGAACCACCACCTGCGTTTGTCGCACTGCCTGAATAATTAGATATTCGTCATTGTCGTCCTCCACAGGCTGTTCCGTGGCGAGCTTAAGTGTCTGAAGGGACTCCGTGATAAGTGCTGTCAACTCCTCCCTCCGGAACATCCGAATAATTTTCGCCTGATCCTCTGGCTCAGGAATTTCTCCTTCTTCCAACTCCGCATCTCCACCTTCGAGGTCGATCTCATTCTCCTCCGACTCCTGCCCCTCCAACTCAGAAATCGAAGGCTCCCGAGTCCTTGCTCGTTTTTGGTAGTCTCGAAGAGCTCGTACTTGCCTCAACCAAGCCTGGCTGTTGCGGCGCCACTGATAGCAACAGAGCCTCCGGCACCTTCCCTTGCCGTCGCAAACAGAACGCCTGATACATAATTAACACAAAGTCAGGGCAAAAATCCCCAGGCTGCAGTCCCGAAGTCGAAAGTGCCGCAGAAGGCCCGGCTGGCAACTCGAGAGCGGCCCCTGGTGCGGTGGGCAGCAGCCCCTCTGCGTCCAACCCAGCCGAGGACCCCTGAAGGTCCTGTCCTATCTTAACCTCCATTTGCTGCTCCACGCTGGTAGAAACTTGCGTACAGCCCTGGCAAATGCCAGAGTCGGCGATAGCCCCTCTATGGGTACTGCACACTACACATTGAGGCCGTGACGCCATTGCATATAATTTTTTTTTTTTGTTCTTAACTTACTCTATTCTCCAAATTATTCTCTTTTGTTGCTTGGCACGTTTGCGCCGCTCAAAATCCAGCCCGTTTGCTCATACTCACTGCCCCAGGTCAGCCAACGAACTGCGATCCGCGCTCCTGCGGTGCTGCAGTCCTCACGGCTCTGCTCCGCTAACGAGCAGAGAGCCAACGGGCAGCAGGGCCAGGCACAAGAAACTGCACTCTCCTGTTTAAATTTTTTTTTTTTAAAGTACAGCCCCCAAAAAATACAAAATGCAAAACAAGTGACAAATTAACCCAAAATCAGCTATACCTAATCTAACTGCTCCTTATCTGTTCTCAAGTGAGCCCAGCACTTAGGCTCACTACGTCCTCCTGCTGCATGGAGACTGGACACACTGGGGATGATGGGAGAGACCAGCAGACTACATCCAGTAATGTCACATTTTTGTGAGATGCCCAGTCTCCAAGCTGCAGGAGGAGGTACACAACCCAGAGGTAGAGGACTAAACTGGAGGACCAATAAGGAATAGAAATTCAGTACTACTGCAGAGAATGTTTAGTACAGCTATGCGTCGCTTAACATACACAATACTTTCTGTGAACTAGGATGTTATGTGACTTGGACGTTGTGCGAACATACTATATACTGTATTAAGCAAAGATATATGGGATACTGTAGCGTACCTGTATTGACTAAACAGTGATACTGTGCACATACAGTACTGTATTTCAGCTAATGCAATGTGTTGCATGAAGAAAGCTGTTGTTTCGCTTTGTCCGATTACGTCTGCTAAGTCCAGTTCTCTGATCGGGATTTCTAAACTCTATTATAACCTTATGGGACATGGGAGTATATGCAGTCAGATGTTGCCCGAACGGGCATTATGCGGCGCATACCTGTATCTCAGTTTTGATGGTAAGAACAGTTTCAATAAGCATAAGATTTCCTGTAAGTGGTACAGCAAATTAATAGGGATTGGAGCGTTCTGGAGACCCTGAGAAGGCTCAGCAGTTATTAAAAGATACTCGAGGCCCTCTGCATTTTGGTAGCTGGAACACTGTACAGCTGACCAGGGTGTCTTAAAGAACCCCAATCATGGGACACTCACCTCACAGTGCTCCCACAGACAGACAAAATTTTCCTGGATTTCAGGGATAATATTCCTGCTCTGAAAGTCCAAGAGGCAGCGTCCAAGGTCAGGCTGGCTCTCCAGGGCTCGCTGTCCCCACTGTTTCAGTTTGGTGTGGTAACAATGGAAATACACATGGCGAGTCAGGTCTGCTGAGTTCTCGGGGGAACAGAAGCCGCATTCCTGCCACAAGCAAGAAAACTCCTCTACAACATAAAGAGACAAAGCACACACAGGCTAACATGATTACTGCATTTTCCATATGCACAGGAAGCTAGATAAGCTGCTAATTTAGAGAGGAAGATTTGTATAGAATAGAAAGGCAGGGGCCACTTTTACAAGCTAACCATCTCTCTGGGCTCTACCTAACTTTTCTCTACTAATTCTCCTCCTTGGGAACCACTTAGGACAGGGTTTCTGTGAACCTCTTCTTCTGTACGTTAAGATTTCTTGAGAAGGATACCACTTATGTTACAAGCTCTCCCCTCACCAGCAGTTCAAGATTAATGTCCTGGTCTCTACTCACCCTGAGAATCCAGCTCTTCCTCATCATCCCCTTCTAGATGCTGCTGCAGGTGCTCAGAGACATGATTGCAAAAGTCCTCCATGCTGGAGGTCACACAGTCACAAGATCCCCATTCACACTGAAGGACCAGAACCTCTTTCTTGTTGACTTTTCCAGGTGCCATAGCAACTATACTAAAAGAAACAATACGAAAAAAAGCATGAAATATCTCAAACTAGCTGTCTGACAATGGAGCTGTTCCTCATTCTTAAAAAGGTGAAAATTGCAGAGAACAGAGAGCAATCTTAACACGGAAAAAAGCCTCAGGACCATATCACTGAATACTATAAACTTTTCAGGGCAATATTTAGCCGGCTGGAAAACATTTAAATTTTAAACTGATAATTTCTCCATACAAAGTAATCCTGTATTCTCTTGACCTAAATGGTTAAATCATCTGGTTGAATATGCATGTATAACTTTATACTGCAACTTATAGAGGTCATTTTAGAAGCATCTATACAAGTAGCAGCATTTACACGGCTAGACTGCATACAGGTTCAATAGTGATTTTAGAAAGGTGCTTGCCCCAGGATGAAAAGATTTATAGGGGTCACGGCAGCGTGAGTGAGAGGTGGCATGGATTGGGCATGCCCCAAATAAAGAGAAAGACACATCTAGATTTAGAATAATCCATGTTGGCTTTGGCATCTGCCCCGAGCTGCACACAAGTGCCAGCTCTCAGTTAAGATCTAGGGGTCTCAAGGAAGGGGCGGATGCAAAAGCCAAAAGCACCCCTAACATTCACCATACCCCCTTCCCCAGCCCCTCCTTACAGCATCTCATAAACTCCCCTCTACTGGACTCCACAGACACACTGATGATTCCCACCTCACTTCAAGAGTAATGCTAGGAGTCACAAACAGCATTTTGATCCCAGGCACCTGTTGGGTAGAGGGAGGGGCGGGATCATCATTATGTCTGATGGATCCAAGGAGGAGATAGAAGAGGTGCTGTTGGAAGGTCCAAGGGAATGTGGAGAGGAGGTATGGTGATCGTCCAGCCATTCTACTAGATATCAGACCTGACATCCACTGTCTGGGTTGCTGCAGCAGCACAAAGGTGTAAGATGGATGGGGGGAGGGGGCGGTTTTTTTTCCAGCCTCTCTATTTGTAAAATCGCTGCTCCTGCTGGGTATTCCACTAAATGGACAGGTAGCTCTGCATCACTATCAAGATATTTTACAAAAGCCTCATGTGTGGCAGAACGTTTTGTAAAATACACAGGGAACTGATCTATTAAATAAAGGACTTTATACTTATTAATGCAACCAAGGTATAATTCTTAAAATTCTTATCTCGTATTCCTTCTTACTTTTATGTCCCCTACTGTAATTTTTCATTGTAAACTGATATACACAATGAAAGGTAGTATAATTAATTATTCAATTAAAAACGTAAGCATGTATGCTGTGCAGCTAGAGGACAAGTTATATCACAGAGCACCTAGGAGGTGTAGAAGGCAACTATTTAGCAGTTACTTACCTGTAACAGGTGATTTCCGGAACAGCAGGAATTAGTCTTCACATATGGGAGACGTCGCCGACGGAGCCCGCACAGGAATGCTCCCCAGCATCCAATCAGAAAGCCTTTGGGAGCATCCCCCGCGCCTGCGCAGTGGCTTCCTGCCCTTCCTACTGCCTCTCCCCAGTTGAGTTTCATAGCTGAGCCAGAAGGAGAGGAAGGAATAGAGAGAAGAGATACAACTCCTAGGGGAGGTGGGCGGGTTGTGAAGACTAATTCCTGCTGTTCCGGAGATCACCTGTTACAGGTAAGTAACTGTGCTATCTCCAGGAACAAGCAGGAATGAGTCTTCACATATGGGGACTCCCAAGCTGAGGATGCCCAGGGGAGATCCCGTAAGCCCGGCCCAGGACGGGATGGCCTTTGCCCAACCTGAATCCCCAGCATCCCCCAAGGGATGGAGGGTAGGAGTTGAGAAGAGAGGAACAGCAAAACCCAAAGACTACAGGGAGAGTAGTCATTAGAATGCATGGAAGCATCAATAAGTTATTAATGAATTAATGACTTAGTACCATGTAGAGCTTACCTACTGAGTTGTAGGAAGTAGGACTGTGATGGAGGTACTGTAGACGCAGTAGCGAGGTCTTCAAGGGAACTTCACCGCAGCGAGGAGGAAGTTCCAAATCCAGAAGGCCAGGAGATCCAGGAGTCAGCTGGGTCAGGAGAAGGACGGCAGGTCTTCAAGGAAGCTTTATGCAAAGCTGAGCACTGCCTTAGGAGCAGAGTCCATAACTCAGAGGACTAACAGTAGAAGACTGGCCGATCTGGATAGCCTATTCCGGAGAAGAGTAGGAGTGTACCCCGGAGCAGAAGGAGTACACAGCCTGCCCTAGCAAAGAGATAGGGAGACAAGGGTCTGAACCTCCGGGAGGAGGGCATAACTGAAAATAGAAGCTGTTGACTTCACAGCAGTAGAGTACAACCAGTCCGAGGGCCGATCTAAGGAATAGGCAGGCGGACTGGCCGAACCCCGGAGGGGGGGAAGGGGGGCGTGAGTACCAGCCATTGGGAAAAAAATAGGCGGCAGAGCACAGGCATTGTGGGGATCCCCCAAAATGCGCCTATCAAGCAGGTGATATCTGGCATATCTAGGCCGTTGGGCATGGAGAACGCCCCACCCCGGCACTAACGCAGGTACGTCGAGGAACCTACCTCCATGAGCATAACACTGGTAAGGCGGACCTGCCAGTGATCCACAGAACGTCTACCTGGGGAGGTGGCGTCAAGATCCGTCCGGGAGAGGGATCTATTCCGGTGGAACAAGGGCAGATCGGCGAACGAACAGCACGGTAGCGTGAAGGACAGAGGATAGCATCAGTCCGGAAGAACACACCAGGGGGCTTGAGGCCCTATAGGTGTCCCCAGGACCTGCACACAGAAACTCGCCCCCCCGCACTAATCGGGGGACATGAGGGCATAGTCCCTGGTAAGCACTGGGGGATTATAGCGGCTGGAAGGAAAATTCCGGTACGGAAGCAATCAGCAGGGGAATACTCCGAGAAGGGTTCGGGGACGTACCTAAGGGTAAGCCAGTTGACCGTGGGCCAGAGCTATCATGGAGTAGAGGTGGTCTCCCTCTACCAACGGAAGGAGAATACCTGAACCCCTGGATAAGTCCCCGAACCATTTGCCCTACTGAACGAGCCCCAGAGTAGAGCTCAATTGTAAACTTCTGGTAAGAAGGTAAATTGCAGGCAGCCGCCCACCGGAGCCTAAAACTGCTTGGTATGAGAGTTCTGGCGTGGGCCCGGGGACTTCAACCCAGGGTGAGGGGTCCCTTGCTTGGACGCACCTGGCGGGTGGGCGGAGGGGTGACATCTCCTCTTCCTAGGGAAGGAGGGCCTGGTGAGGCGCGCACCACCGCCGGGGGGGAAGCCGGGCCCTAGGATGGCTTCTAATGCTGGGAAGGTTAGCGAAGCACTGCGCGACCTGACGTAAGGCTTCGCTATTGAAGAGGTGATCTCCGTCACAGGGAGAATTACCCAGGTTATGCTGTGCCCGTCTACACAACTCGGACACCTGCAACCATGGTGTACGGCGCGCTCTAATGGCAACAGCAGAGCATCTGCTGACCGACAGGAAGGAGTCTAGAGAAGAACGAGAAAGGAACCCAGAGATATTCCTGCAGTGATAAAGAAGCAAGGAATATTCAAAGGCCTTGGTTGTAGACAAGAAGGGAGACAGAGATAATCTCTTGGTGACCTCCCGGAGCGACAGACTCATAAAAAATATATGAAATAATCCTGGACGCCAGCATAGACGTTTGGAAGGTTTGACGTCCTAGGGTATCTAGCGTCTTCGAGGCGCGGCCTGGAGGGCGAGAATGCTTTTCCTTGCTTCCGGCCTTCCTCAGCGCCGATTCCACCACAACAGAGCGATGTGGAAGCTGGTGCTGCCGAAAACCTGGGGAGGGAGGCACCCGATACAGAGCATGCATCGCAGTCGACGGTGCCGGAACCCTCAAAGGCAACCGCCAAGCCCCCAGCAGGAGATCCTGCAGGGAGGGGTGCAGAGGAAGCATCACGGCGGCCCGCTCCGCAGGGCCTGGAGTTAGGTCCGGGATAGGGATGGCCAGCAAGTCCGCCATGTCAAAGAGGAAATTCTGAAAAGACGGCTCTCCCGGAGGGGCTATGCCGTGGGATGCGGTGGCGGGAGAGGCCGCCAGGGCACCGAGAAGCCTCTCGGGCTGATGCCCGCTGGGCAGAGGAGGGGACCAACAGCCCCGGACCGGGGTGGTCAACAAGGCGTCGTCGGCTCCTGGAATTGATTCCAAGCTAGGCATCGAAGGGGTCGATGGCACCGACGGAGCCGCCGGAAATCGGCCTCGGCCCCGAACCTGGGGGTGGCGCTACCCCCGGCAACTGAAGCGGTCCCGTAGCAGCCGGAGGGCAGTGGCCAATGATCTCCGCTCTGCGTCGCGGGAGGGGACAGGGGCCGATCCCGAGACGTGTCGTGGCCAAGTCTTCGAGGCTGGATACCGATTCCAGGCTGGGCATCGAACCGAGCGATGAGATCGACTCCCTTCTAGAGGGCCCCGGCGGGGGCGGTCATGCCAGCGGTGCTGATCCCGGGGAGCGGAGCGGATCGGAACCGCGTCGATCGGCGTCGCGAGCATCAAGGGCCCCCGAGGACGAAGCTCGGTGGAGAGGGGGCCATCCGACGCCGGCGCCGATGTCGGGCGGCGGGCACTGCCAAATGCCGGGCCCCCTCTCGAGCCTGCCTGACCCGGAGGGAAATCCTTCCGGGGCATACGACCCGTCCCCGAGGTACCCAGGTCGCCCGACGAGCCCCTGCAGGGAGGGAAGTGCAAAACTCCTGCGCTGACGCACCGTTGCGGGATGGCGCGGATCCAGGCTGGATTGAAGCGATCGAAGACCCCGGTGCCCCCTTGCTCGGAAAGGGTGGAGCCCTCGACGACCGCAACGATGCCGGGGGGGGGGGGGTCGCCCGTCTGGGGCTGATCGACATACCCCGAGGCTCCGGGGAAGGCCGACGGCGGTCCCTGGCGCTCGACGCCCCTGCCGTCTCCGGCGGAGCGGTGCCACGCAAACCCGGTACCACCCCCGTGCAGGGCTGGGATACCGGCAACCCAGCGCGGGTCGAAGCGACCGGCCCCGAAGGGAACGAGGCCAGATGACCATCCCCGGCAAAGAGTGGAACCATCGACGCCGACGCGCCCGAAGCGGGTACCACCTCCGCGCATGGCCTGAACGTAGGGCCGCCAGACTGTGTCGAGTCGGTCGGCCCTAGAGCTGCCGAGGGCAGCGGCAGGTGATCCCCGGTGGGGAGCGGGTCACTCGACACCGACGGATCGGCACCGCCGGAAGCGGATACCACCCCCGTAGGAACGCCATACCGGCAGGAGTCGGTCGGCCCCGGGGGCGCCAAGAACCGCGGCGGTGCCAAAGACCGCAGCTGACAGCCCCCAGTGAGGAGCGGAACGCTCGACACAGACGTTGAGGGGTCGGCACCGCCCGTAGCGGATACCACCCCCGCGCATGGCAGGGATGAAGGAACACCAGACTGGACCGATTCGATCGGCCCCGGAAGATCCTCGGTGAGGAGCGGAACGCTCGACACCGACACCGTTGCCGGGGGGTCTGCACCGCTCGAAGCGGTTACCTCCCTCGAGCACGGCTTGGATATAGGGAGGTCAGACTCGGTCGAGTCGATGGACACCAGCTGACAATCCCTGGCGAAGAGTGGAACACTCGGCGCCGATGCCGGGGAATCGGCACTGCTCGAAGCGGGTACCTCCCTCGAGCATGGCTCAGGAATGTTCTGTGAGGAGCGAACCCCAGGAACATCCCGAAACCCCGTAAATGCTTTGGAGCCCGAGGACTCCCGCCGGGGTATAGTAGCCAAGGGGGACTTGAGGGGTTGGCCGGAGCCGTCGCCATGCCGCGCATGAGACTCGCCCCTCAAGACTTGGCTAGTCTTAACAAACTGTTGCGTGGTTACCTGATCCTGGAGAGAAGAAAAACCCGATGATCGCGCCTTGGGCGTGAAAACGTCATCGAGGGATACCCGAAAAAGGGAAGGTCTTCTCCCGACACTGTAGCCCGGAGGGCCCGGGGGGAAAGGGTCAGGCCCCAAACAAGAGAGGCACCAGGCATTGGAGTCCATGTGGAAAACTAAGTCCCCGCAGTGAGGGCACTTCTGGGGCTCCATGCTGTAAGCCCGGTAGGCCTCGGCACCCAGAGGGAAAAAGGTCCTGCTAGGCGACGAAAATAAGTGAGAAAAGAAAAAACAAAAGGGGCACAGAGGTGCTGCTGTCGGCGGGAAAGGCCGTGACTACAGAAACAAGAAAAAAAGGTGAAAAGTTCTGCGGTGGCAGGAGGGACGTCCTGCCTGCTCCGCGGAAAACGAAAAACTGGGGAGAGGCAGTAGGAAGGGCGGGAAGCCACCGCGCAGGCGCGAGGGATGCTCCCAAAGGCTTTCTGATTGGATGCTGGGGAGCATTCCCGTGCGGGCTCCGTCTCCCATATGTGAAGACTCATTCCTGCTTGTTCCTGGAGATTAAGTCTTATAAAGACATATCGATGCCTATGTGCCTTTATAAAATACTAGCACAAATCCAGTAGCAATAGTGCTCACATTGAAGGTGAAGACATTGCATCTGCTTGAGAGCATGTATAAATGTCCACACTTAATTCGAGTACATAAGTGCATGCATAAATTTGTGAGTTATGCACTTAATATAAAATGCCTTCCTCTACCCACACTGTGCCCCCAAAACCACCTATAGTAAATGGAAAGGAAAACTATATAAAAACAAGATATGCCATACTGGGTCAGACCAAGGTCCATCAAGCCCAGTACCGTTTCCAACAGCGGCCAATCTAGGTCATAAGTACCTAACAGTTTCTCCAAAAGACACAGGTTCCACAATGCTTGTATTGGGTCAAGCAGTGATATATCCCCAGTCACCTTTAATAATGGTTTATGGACCTTTCCTCCAGGAACTTGTCCAAACCTGGTTTTAAACCCAGCTACACTAACAGCTTTTACTACATCCTCCAGTAACGAATTCCAGAGTTTGATTACACATTAAGGGAAAACATATATTTCTTCTTATTAGTCTTAAATAGGTTACACTGTAGCTTCATAGCATGCCCCCTAGTCTTTCTGTATTATGATGGCGTAAACAATTTATCTATGTTTACCCGTTCCACTCCATTCATTAATGTATAGATCTCTATCATATCTCCCCTCGGCCATCTCTCTTCCAGGTTGATAAGCCCTAATCTTTTTAGCCTCTCTTCATAGGGGTATTCTACCATCCCTTTTACCATTTTGGTGGCTCTTCTCTGTACCTTTTCTAATAACATTACATCCTTTTTAAGATACAGCGACCAGAATTGCACACAATATTCAAGGTGCGGTCGCACCATGGAACGATACACAGATATTATCCTTTATTTTATTCTCCATTCCTTTCCTTATACTTAGCATTCTATTTGCTCGCTTGGCCGCCGCTGAACACAGGATGGAGGGTTTCAACATGTTATCCATGACGACACCTAAATCTTTTTCCAGGGTGGTGGTTCCCAATGTGGAACCTTGCATCGTGTAACTATAGTTTGGGTTGTTCTTTCCTAGGTGCATAACTTTGCACTTGTCCACATTAAATGTCATCTGTCATTTCACAATCCTCATGGGTTTTAACTTGGAATAATTTTGCAAATTTGATTATCACTCTCATTATTCCCATTTCCAGGTCCTTTACGGATACGTTATAAAGCAGCAGACCCAGCACAGATCCCTGGGGTACTCCACTAGTCACCTTTCTCCATTGGGAAAATTGGCAATTTAGCCCTACCCTCTGCTTTCTAACTTTTAACCAGTCCCTGATCCACAATAGCACACTGCTTCCTATCCCATGGGGACCTGGTCAAAGGCTTTCTGAAAATCCAGATACACAATATCAACCGATTCACCTTTGTCTACCTGTTTATTCACACCATAAACAAAAAAACAAAAACACACAACCATAAAAGATTTGTAAAACAAGACCTTCCTTGGCTAAAGTCATGTTGGCTGTCTTCCATTAAGCTATGACTATCTACATGTTCAGTAATTTTGTTCTTTATAATGGTTTCTACCATTTTTCCCGGTACTGATGTCAGTAGTTTCCCAGATCATCCATGGAACCCTTTTTTAAAAATTGGCGTTACATTGGCCATCCTCCAATCTTCAGGTATTACAGATGATTTTAATGTTAGTTCACAGATTACTAGTAGTAGGTCTGCAATCTCATATTTCAGTTCTTTCAACACTCTTGGATGTATGCCATCCAGTCCAGGTGATTTTCTACTCTTCAGTTTATCAAATAGTTGTAATACATCTTCCTGGTGTATCGATTTTCTTTCAATTCTTCTGCGGCATCACCTTTAAATACCACTTCAGTCATGGGTAACATCCCTACATCTTCCTCAGTAAATACCGAAGCACTTTCCTATGCCATTCGTACCGACATGTACCAAGACAGCAGACACCATTCTCGGAGGTTCAAGTCACGTTACATTCAGGTACAGTAGATATATTTTCTGTCCCCAGAGGGCTTATAAGCTAAGTTTGCACCCAAGGCAATAAAGTTTAGCGACTTGCTCAAGATTACAAACGAGCTTCCTTGGAATTTGAACCCTGGCTTCCCTGGCACTCGGTCCACTGCTCTTCCACTCCATAAACGTGAGCATGCTCTAGTCAACACATGCACTTTTACACCCGGTCTACTTTTATGAAAGCCATTTTACACACATGTGCTAAAATTACTTTATAAAAATTACACTATAGTGGCTGAATTTCTCTGTTCACTGTACATCTTGTAACTGTGCCCCCAGAATGCTTCTGGCCAAAAGTTATCTGTCCAGAGCTGAGCAAAACTGTAAAAAGCCACCACTCATACTGTTACCACCTGCCACAACCACAAAATATCTGTGTGATATCAGACCTTATGTATTTATGTCATACCTTAAAAAACAAATAAAAAAGTTTCTTATCAGGGCAACGATGACTGTTCAGCCATCTGTAAGTAAGAAATCGAACATCTGCTCTGTACCAAAAAAATCATAGTTATGAGTTCCATTTCACTTAATTTACAAACGCCACACCAATCATCTTTATATGGCCAATGGTTATTCTTTAACTGTCAATGCAGGCAGTCAGAATTTGTCTTGCCCCGCCCCCCCAAACCTGTCAAACGCACACACAAAATCAGTCTACTCATTACCATAGGTCGATTGGCCGCAGCTTTATTAACAGCAACAACAAAACTGGAAAAAGTGGTGGGGCATCCTGTCTTGTCACCTAAGCAGATATGCGGTGAACGTTTCATAACTACTGCCATCTGGCAGGCCACAATACACTGGGTCCAACGTGCCAAGCTAATGAGACCTTCCATCCTGCCAGCTGTCTAGCCATACTTTCTCGTGGGGCTGCCTATGCCGGGTCAGCAGCCGCCTGAGGGACTCGTCGGGGCACCCTGTCCCTAGGTCAGGATTTGTTGTCTGCCGGCAGTTTGGCTTCAGTAATTGTCAACTAGCTGCAACACGTAAAGGATATACCTGGTAATAAAGAATAATGACTGTAAGTCAATGTGGACTGTTACTAATACAGAGTAAATTGAGTGGGTTTGCAGTCGATTGAAAGAGGAGACCGCTCTGCTCCTGCTCACTTTATTGGACCATGCACCTGTCGACTGCAACTTTGCAACACCGTGACAGGAAATTTCCCGCTTCCAGTTTCTTTTAGCTTTAGCTGGAGCACAAACCCCCTCACTTGGTTTGCAGCTTGTTGTGCTCCGAGGGCTTGTGTGCATCAGTGATGCTGAGGGCTAAGCTATCAGTAGCTTAACTACTAGCGGGTCTCCCAAGATAGACAGGTCTCAGCTGAGATGCCAGACCAGAACAAACCACCCATATGGGCAGCAGCAGAATGGGATGGTGTTGGCGGAAGAGGATCACATTTCTGTGACAACAGCAACAATACTAGAATTAAACTGCAAGGAATGAAGGCTTGGCAATCTACTTCCGTATCTTTCCACAAAAACTCAATGGATAGTCACAACAAAACATCTGCACTGTAGTGCTGGAAGATGAGACCCCCGGGGGGGAGGGGAAAGGCACTCAACTGGCTACTGGGGATGAGCTGAAGACTTTTCATAGTAAAGCCACCATGTATGATGTGGTCAGATCAAAGCCCTCGGGACATCTGACTGCTGATGTAGCTGCGCATAAAATGAGAGTCAGAAGCTACAGCGATGTCTTACATAATGGGACATGGAATGTACAAAGCATGAACCAAGGGAATTTGGAGGTGGTTAAGAATGAAATGGAACATGTACAATTGATCTGTTGGGTTTTATCGAACTGAAATGGACTAGTATAGGGCATTTTGCATCTGATGATCTACTGTGCTAGAAATGAAAGACAAAGAAGAAATGGTGTTGCATTTATCATTAAAAAGAAACTTGCAAGAACTGTAATGAAATACAATGCAATCAGTGAACACAATTTCTATTCGTCTACGAGGAATGCCCACGAAACACAACTATAATTCAAGTATGTGACTGGAACGCAAAAGTTGGTAACAAAGCAGAAGTCAAAGTGGTTGGAAAATATGGACTTGGCAACAGAAATGAAGCTGGAGAAAGACTGTTAGAATTCTGCAAGACCAATGATCTATTCATCTCAAATACCTTCTTCCAATAACACAAGCAGTGACTGTACCCATGGACTACACCCAATGGATTGTACAAAAATCGAATTGACTACATCTGGGGAAGTAAACGACGGAAAAGCTCTATAACATCAACAAAGATAAAACCTAGAGCTGACTGTGGTACAGATCACCAACAACTAGTATGCAAACTCTAGCTAAAGTTGAAAAAGAGAAAGCCACTCATGAACGTAGCAAAATATGACCTTGAGAATATGCCACCAGAATTTAAAGATTGCCTGCAAAATTGATTTGCTGCTTTAGATACAAATGACAGAACTCCAGAAGAGCTATGGGATGACATCAAGAAGGTTGTCTTGGAAGAAAGTGAGAAGTCTCTACAAAAGGTGAAAAAGCAAAAATGGCCAAAACGGATGACCAAAGAAACTCAGAAAATTGCCCAGAAACGCAAAGCCAGAGGAGAAAGAGAGACAGACAATCGCAGAACTCTGAGATTTCCAACGTGCAGCAAGACAAGAAAAGGAGAAGTACTACAATGAAGTATGCAAGGAAATAGAAGCAGAAACTATTAGAGAAAGAACAAGATCGGCTTTCCTAAAGCTATGAGAGTTAAAGAAAAAATTCCAGCCTCGAACTGGAATGTTATAAGATGCTCAAGGATCCATGCTGAATGATGCTGAGATCAAAAAAAGGTGGAAAGAATATACAGAGTCATTATACGAAAAAGAACAAGTGGACCAACAGCCATTTCAACCTATGAGCAGGAACCATTGGTGATGAAAGAAGAATATGAAGCAGCACTAAAAGCCTTATCAAAAGAAAAGCACCAGGCACTGATGGCATTCCCACTGAAGTATTACAACAATCTGATGCAGCTGTTACCATACTTACAAGGCTCTGCCAGAAAATATGAAAGACATCATGGCCACCTGACTGGAAAACATCTGTTTACACAAATACTAAAGAAAGGTGATCCAACTGACTGTGGAAATTATCACACAATCGCTGTGATCCCAACATGCCAGTAAGATTATACTCGAGATCATTCAGCAGACTACAACCATACCTGGAATGAGAACTACCTGAAATACAAGCAGGGTTCAGGAAAGAGTGAGGAACGAGACACATCATTACAGATGTGAGATGGATCCTTGAAAAGATTAAAGAACATCAAAAGGATATCTATATGTGTTTTATTGACTAGAGCAAGACTTGACTGTGTAAACCACGAGAAACTCTGGGCCACATTAAGACGCAAGGGTATACCAGAACACCTGATCGTTCGTTCTCTTGTACAACCTTTACATTGATCAAGCAGCAACAGTTTGAGCAGAACAAGGAGAAACAGAATGGTTTAAAATCAGCAAAGGTGTATGACAAGGCTGCATACTTTCCCCTCTGTTTAATTTATATGCAGACCAAATCATCAGAGAAGCAAGGCTGTATGGAAGCAATTGAAGTGTGAAAATTGGTGGAAGACTCATCAACAATCTTCACTATGCTGATGATACCATATTACTGGCAGAGAGTGAAAACCATCTGAAAACATTTGCTTCACACAAGACAGTCTTAAAAATGGGCCTGCACCTTGATGTAAGGAAGATAAAGATCATGACAACTGGCAAAATCAATAAGTTCATCATCGATGGAGAAAAAATTGAAATAGTGGACAACTTTAACCTACTTGAATCAACTATCACTAAAGAATCGACAAGCTGTCAAGAAATCCAACAATGCATTGCTCTTGGCAGAAAGGCTATGAAGGGCCTAGACATGATTCTCAAGAGCAGAGATGTAACATAGTAACACAGTAAATGACGACAGATAAAGACCAGTATGGTCCATCTAGTCTGCCCAGTAAGATGGCAAGAGTAGGTGCACCTGCCGCTCTGTGCAGGCCACCCCTCCCCATGTAACAAAGAGGAATTACCAGCAGAAAGGAAGAGGTACTAATGCCACTGCATAAGTCACTGGTGAAGCCTCACTTGGAATACTGTGTTCAGTATCGCGTACATTCCTCTTGGATTTCTGCTTCCCAAGTGTATGACACTGCACTTCTTCACATAAAATCTTAACTGCCAAATATTAGACTATTCTTCCAGATTTTGTAGATCTTTCCTCATATTATCCACTCCCTCAGGGGAGTCCACTGCTGCAAATTTTTGTCTCATCTGCAAAAAGACAGACCTTTCCATTCAGTCTTTCAGCAACATCACTCACAAATACATTGAACAGTGCTGGGCCCAGGACTGAACCCTGGGGCACCCCGCTAAACACCCTCCCTTTATCCGAGTAAGCTCCATTTACCATCACCTTCTGTCGGCTGTCAGTCAACCAATTTCTGATGCAGTTCACCACCTTGGCACTCTCTCCATACAAAGGTTTACCTCGTTCAAGTCATGGTATTTTCATAGAGATGCAAAAGTTAGTGAAAAAGATAGACAGAAAGAAAACTGATACCTTTGAATTATGGTGCTGGCGTCGAATATGGTATATACCATGGACTGCCCGAAGAACAAACCAGTCAGTACTAGAGGAGATCAAACCTAAGGTTTCTTTAGAAGCTCAGATGACAAGACTTTGACTTTCATACTTTGGACACATCATGCGAAGACAGAGATCATTAGAGAAAGACATCATGCTTGGCAAGGTAGAAGGTCAACGCAAAAGAGGAAGGCCAGCAATGAGATGGATCGATACAATAACAGCAGCTATGGGTGCCACTCTGCCAACAATGGGCCGCATGACTGAAGACCGAACAGTTTAGAACAACTATCCAGAGGGTTGCCACGAGTCAACACCGACTCAACGGCACTTAACAACAGGAGCACAGCCCAACTATGGGGGCCTCAAACGGGTGTGCATTCGCTCCAGGCCTTCCCATAGCTCTTTAGTCCCTTCCTTCCAGACCTGCGCTGTGCAGCCCCTCGCACTGCAAGAGAAAGAAAGCAGTGGGCGTAGGAAGGTGAAGGGAGCCGCCGGTTCTCTGGCCACTATCGGATGCACTGTCCCAAACAACTAAGAAGCAGAAACGGGCCGGATACTTATACCCCGGTACTAATGCTGCCAAGCAGCGAGGCCAAGGGAGCAAGTTCCAGCCCCACTCGGCCTCCTCTCTAGCGCTTTACCTCGCTGCCGGCGGCAATGAACCTCAGCTGCTCTCCTCGCGTCTGCATTCAGCTCCGGAGCAGGACTAGGAGGGACGAAGGCCACCTTCTTCGCGCATGTGCATCAACACCGAAGCGTCACCGGCGAGCGCCCGCACACCCGCCGCGACTTCCGGTCCAGCCGTCACTAGGACTGCGCATGCTCTTTTCCAGCGTCACACAGAGCTCGTGGCTTTAAGGAAGTTCCGGTCGGCGGACTCTTGTTGCAGGCGGAATGCGCGCGTCTAAAGTACGTACTTGAAAAGCAAAGGGTGCCAATGAACGAATGAAGAAAGAAAGGACGTAAACACGGGAGAGCGAGGTTCCTGAGACGCTTAGGGAGAGGGGCGCGAGGTGGAGAGACGTAGGCAGGCTCGGGCTGCTCTCTAGCAGAGCCGGTGGCCTTGAGTTTGAACCAAAACCCTTCCATGGCATTAGCATTTATTTTTAATCTGAACTTCTTGTAGCCCATCCACCTGCACAGTTGGCACAGCCTGGTCCTCTTGGATTAGAGAGGATGATCTGTTATGGCTCAAGGGAGGTCAGGCTTCAGCCAGCCTCTTGTGAAGGGAATCCTGTATGGTTGGTGATCTTAGTTCAGGTTTGACGCAAAGGTTGGCTGCACTTAAGCTCGCGGGAAAAACACCAACTGGAGCAGGTGGACTTGTGAAGATTACTAGCTCTGCTAGAGCATTGCTTCTCACGCTAGTCCTCTGATTACAATGAGCCAGTCATAATTTCAAGAAAACACAAGCAACAGGGCAAATGAGAGAAACGCTTCAAGTATATGCAAATCTCTTTCTCTACAGTGATCCTGAAAACTTGACACACAATATGCATCCTGCAAACCAGGTTGAGCACTCATGGCATGGAGTAGCAAAAATAACCAAGGCCTTAATAAATCAGTTAGTCTACAACAGTGGTACCTGCCTCACGTTATTGTTGGTACAAAAAGGATAGCAAGGAGACATCAGGAAGAAAATAATCTAAAAAAAAAAAAAAAACACTGGAAGAATGGTCTAATCGTGGCAGTTACAATTTAATACAGCATTGTCGTTGTTAAGTGCCATCGAGTCAGACTCAACTCATGGCGACCCTCGGGTAGCTATCCTAAATTGTGTTCGGGCTTCAGTCAGGCGGCTCATTGTTGACAGACTGGTACCCATAGCTGCTGTTATTGTATCAATCCATCTCATTGCTGGCCTTCCTCTTAATGCTTGGTAAGAGAGAAGGTCAACGCAAATGTCTTTCTCTAATGATCTCTCTCTTCGCCTGATGTGTCCAAAGTATGAAAGTCGAAGTCTTATCATCTGAGCTTCTAAAGAAAGCTTAGGTTTGATCTCCTCTAGTACCGACTGGTTTGTTCTTCAGGTAGTCCATGGTATACACAGTATTCACCGCCAGCACCATAATTCAAAGGCATCAATTTTCTTCCTATCTGTCTTTTTCACTGTCCAGCTTTCACATCCATATGATGTTACTGAAAATACCATGGCTCGAACAAGTCAAATCTTTGTATGGAGAGAGACATCTCTGCTCCTGAGAATCTTATCTAGATCTTAGCCATTCTGCCAAGAGCAATGCATCATCTGATTTCTTAACGGCTTGTTGCTTCTTTATTGATAGTTGATCCAAGTAGGTTAAAGTTGTTCACAATTTCAATTTCTTCTCCTTCAACGATGAACCTGTTGATTATGCCAGTTGTCATGATCTTTGTCTTCTTTACATTAAGGTGCAGGCCCATTTTGAGACTATGTTCTTTGATTGTGAGAAGCAAATGTTTCAGATCATCTTCACTTTCAGCCAGTAATGTGGTATCATCAGCATAGCGAAGATTGTTGATGAGTCTTCCACCAGTCTTCACACCTCTGTTATCTTCATACAATCCTGCTTCTCTGATGATTTTGTTCTGCATATAAATTAAACAGGTAGGGGGAAAGTATGCAGCCTTGTCTTACACCTTTGCTTATTTTAAACCATTCTGTTTCTCCCTGTTCCGTTCGAACTGTTGCTTCTTGATCAATGTACAGATTGCGCAAGAGAACGATCAGGTGTTCTGGTATACCCATGCTGCTTAATGTGGCCCAGAGTTTCTCATGGTTTACACAGTCAAAAGCCTTGCTATAGTCGATAAAGCACAAATAGCTATCCTTTTGGTATTCTTTAATCTTTTCAAGGATCTATCTCACATCCGCAATGATGGCTCTCGTTCCTCGCCCTTTCCTGAACCCTGCTTGCCCTTCAGGTAGTTCTTGTTCCAGGTCACTGTTCCCTCTAAGCTGTGCGTGCGTGCGCGCGCACGCACGCGCACACACACACACACACACACACACACACACACACACACACACACACCTCGGTGAGCGAGCACACATACTTTACAACAGAGCGCACAAAACTTACGGTTCTGATTCTGATAGAAAACAACACAGATGTCTTAAAATTTAAAAGTTGTGATTGTAATTACGAGAAATTTTCCTCTTTATTTAGTAATCATCTATTTTCATTTAATTTGATTAAAATCAATGTGGTGTACATACTGTATTCTGAAATGTAGTCAAATTTTAAAGTATACAACTCCGAGTGTCGTTTTGTGGCACACAAAAATGTAACCTTCCTTCGAAAGCTGCACAGCTGATATTTTATGCACACATAGCCTACAGAAAATTAGAGGGAATATTGTTCCAGGTATGGTTGTAGTCTCTTTTGAATAATCTTCAGTAGAATCTTACTGGCATGTGGGATCAGAGCGATTGTGCGATCATTTCCACAGTCAGTTGGATCACCTTTCTTTAGTATTGGTCGAAACACAGATCTTTTCCAATCAGTTGACCATGATGTGTCTTCCATATTTCTTGGCAGAGCCTTGTGAGTATGGTAACAGCTGCATCAGATTGCTGCAATACTTCTATGGGAATGCTATCAATGCCTGGTGCTTTGTTCTTTGATAAGGCTTTCAATGCTGCTTCAACTTCTTCTTTCATCACCAATGGTTCCCGATCATAAGGTACAGGTTGAAACGGCTGTTGGTCCACTTGATCTTTATCATATAAAAACTCTGTATATGCCTTCCACCTTTTCTTGATCCTCTCAGCATCATTCAGCATAGAACCTTGAGCATCTTGTAACATTCCAATTCAAGGCTGGAACTTTTTCTTTAACTCTCGTAGCTTTAGGAAAGCCAATCTTGTTCTTCCTCTAATAGTTTCTGCTTCTATTTCCTTGCAAGTGTCATTGTAGTACTTTTCCTTGTCCTGTCTTGCTGCACGTTGGATATCTCTGTTGAGTTCTGCGATTGTCTCTCTTTCTCCTCTGGCTTTAGCGTCTCTGCGTTTCTGGGCAATTTTCAGAGTTTCTTCCATCATCCATTTTGGCCGTTTTTGCTTTTCACCTTTTGTAGAGACTTCTCGCTTTCTTCCAACACAACCTTCTTGATGTCCTTCCCTAACTCTTCCGGAGCTCTGTCATTTGTATCGAAAGCAGCAAATCGATTGTGCAGGCAGTCTAAATTCCAGTGGTATATTCTCAAGGTCATATTTTGATGCATTCATGAGTGGTCTGCTCTTTTTCAACTTTAGCTTGAGTTTGCATACTAGTAGTTGATGATCTGTACCACAGTCAGCTCCAGGTTTTGTCTTTGTTGATGTTACAGAGCTTTTCCATCGGTGACTTCCACAGATGTAGTCAATTTGATTTTTATACAATCCATTGGGTGAAGTCCATGTGTACAGTCACCGCTTGTGTTGCTGGAAGGTGGTGTTTGAGATGAATAGATCATTGGTCTTGCAGAATTCTATCAGTCTTTCTCCAGCTTCATTTCTGTTGCCAAGTCCATATTTTCCAACTACTCTGCCTTCTTCTTTGTTGCCACTTTTGCATTCCAGTCACCCATGACTATCAGGATATCCTGTTTGCATGTTCTGTCAATTTCAGCTTGTTCATAGAACTCTTCAATTTCATTCTCTTCTGCAGCTGTTGTTGGGGCATATACTTGAATTATAGTTGTGTTGATAGGCAATCCTCGTAGACAAATAGAGATTAAGCGTTCGCTGACTGCATTGTATTTCATTACAGTTCTTGCAAGTTTCTTCTTTATTATAAATGCAACACCATTTCTTCTTTGTCTTTCATTTCCAGCATAGTAGACCATGTGATCATCTGATGCAAAGTGCCCCATGCCAGTCCATTTCAGTTCGCTGACACCCAACAGATCAAGTAGTAGACGTTCCATTTCATTCTTGACCCCCTCCAACTTCCCTTGATTCATGCTTCATACGTTCCATGTTCCAATGTGTAAGACATCTTTACAGCTTCTGACTCTCATTTCATGCGCAGCTACATCAGCAGTCAGACTTCCCGAGGGCTTTGATCCATCCACATCATAAATGCTGGCTTTACTCTGAAAAATCTTCAGCTCTTCCCCAGTAGCTAGCTGAGTGCCTTCCGACCTGGGGATCTCATCTTCCAGCACCATAGCACAATTTGTTTTGTTGTAACTATACAGCATTATAAGAACATAAGATATGCCATACTGGGTCAGACCAAGGTCCATCAAGCCCAGTATCCTGTTTCCAACAGTGGCCAATCTAGGTCATACGTACCTAGCCGTTTCCCCAAAAGACACAGGTTCCACAATGCTTGTACTGGGTCAAGCATTGATATCCTGGGTCCCTTCTTAATAATGGTTTATGGACCTTTCCTCCAGGAACTTGTCCAAACCTTTTTTAAACCCAGCTACACTAACAGCCTTTATTACATCCTCCAGTAACAAATTCCAGAGTTTGTTTATGTTATCAGAATACTCAATGTGTAATCAATCAATCTACATTTACCCGTTCCACTCCGTTCATTAATTTAAAGACTTCTATCATATCTCCTCTCAGCCATCTCTTTTCCAGGTTAAAGAGCCCTAGCCTTTTTAGCCTTTCTTCATATGAGTAACCTTCCATCCCCTTTACCATTTTGGTGGCTCTTCTCTGAATCTTTTCTAATAACGCTATATCCTTTTTAAGATACGGCGACCAGAATTACACACAATATTCAAGGTGCGGTCTGACCATGGAACGATATAGAGGCATTATAATATATTTTGTTTTATTTTCTATTCCTTTCCTTATGATACCTAGCATTCATTTTGCTCTCTTGGCTGCCACTGCACAGTGGGCCGAGGGTTTTAACATATTATCCACAGTGACGCCTAAATCGTTTTCCTGGGTGATGGTTCCTAATGTGGAACCTTGCATCCTGTAACCATAGTTTGGGTTCTTCTTCCTAGGTGCATAACTTTGCACTTGTCCAGATTAAATTTCATCTGCCATTGGGGTGCCCAGTCTTCCAGCTTATCAAGATCCTCTTGCAATTTTTCACAATCCTCTTGGGTTTTAACAACTTTAAACAGTTTTGTGTCATCTGCAAATTTGATAACCTCACTCATTATTCATAAAATGACCTGGAAAAGGGAATATGTCAAAAAGCAGCAAACCCAGCACAGATCCCTGGGGTACACCACTATTCACCTTTCTCCATTGGGAAAGTTGGCCATTAAGTCCTACCCTCTGCTTTCTATCTTTTAACCAGTTCCTGATCCACAATAGTACACTGCCTCCTATCCCATGACTCTTTAGTTTTGCCAAAAGTCTCTGATGAGGGACCTTGTCAAAGGCTTTCTGAAAGTCCAGATACACTATATCAACCGACTCACCTTTGTCCACCTGTTTATTCACACCTTCAAAAAAACATAACAGATTAGTAAGACAAGATCTTCCTTGTCTAAAGCCATGTTGGCTGTCTCCCATTAGTCCATGACTATCTACATGCTGAGTAATTTTGTTCTTTATGATGGTTTCTACCATTTTTCCCCTGGTACTGACGTCAGGCTCACCGGTCTGTAGTTTCCCAGATCACCCCTGGAACCCTTTTTAAAAATTGGCATTACATTGACGATCCTCCAATCTTCAGGTATTAGAGATGATTTTAATGATAGTTCACAGATTACTAATAGCAGGTCTGCAATCTCATATTTCAGTTCTTTCAATACCCTTGGATGTATACCATCCGGCCCAGGTGATTTGCTACTCTTCAGTTTATCTGATAGTTGTAATACATCTTCCTGATGTATCAATATTTCCTTCAATTCTTCCACACCTTTAAATACCACTTCAGTCATGGGTAACATCCCTACATCTTCCTCAGTAAAGACCAAAGCATTCATTCAGTCTCTCTCCACTGTCGCCTCTTAGTGCCCCTTTAACCCCTCTATCTAATGGACCAACTGACTCTCTCACAGGTTTGTTTGTTTGTTTTTTTTACTACAAATGTACTTGAAAAAGTCTTTATTTCACATTTTTGCTTCCACAGCAAGCTTCTTCTCAAATTCTCCCTTTGCCTGCCTTATCAATGCCTTCCATTTGACCTGCCAGTGCTTATGCTGTTTCCAGGTTTCATCGTTTGGCTCTTTTTTCCATTTCCTGAAAGATGCTTTTTTGGCAACAGCCTCTCTGCCCTCACCTTTAAACCATGCTGGCAATTTTTTGGACTTCCTTCCACTTTTCTTAAAGCATGGAATACAGCTGGTCTGGGCTTCTAAGATAGTAGTTTTCAACAACACCCAAGCTTGATGTAAGTCTTTAACCTTTGCAACGGCTCCTTTTAGTTTTTTCTTAACTATTTTCCTCATTTTATCATGGTCTCCCTTTCAAAAGTTAAAAGGTAGTACTGTGGATTTCCTTACTATCCCCCTCCTCCACTAATGAAATCAAACACAATCATGCTATAATCACTATTGCCAAGTGGCCCCAACACCCTTATCTCTTGCACTAGATCTGGTGTTCCACTAAGGACTAGGTCCAATATGGCTTCCCCTCTCATCGGTTCATGAACCGGCTGCTCCAAGAAGCAGTCATTTATTTCATCTAGGAACTTTATCTCCCTAGCATGTCCTGCTGTGACACTGACCCAGTCGATACCGGGGTAATTGAAATCACCCATTATTATTACTGTGATGTAACGTTTGTTAGCTTTCTTGATTTCTTTGAGCATTTCATCATCCATTTGTTCATTCTGGCCCGGCAGTCGATAGTACACCCCCACTGCCTTCCACTTTTTAGATGGAATTTGAATCCATAGGGATTCTACAGCAAATTTTGTTTCCTGCAAAACTTTAATCCTGACTCAGTGCCCTCTCTAACAGAGCACAACCCCTCCCCCAATTTGATCAGCTCTATCATTACAATATAGTTTGTACCCAGGTATCACAATGTCCCACTGGTTGTCCTCTTCCACCATGTCTCTGATATTCCAGTGATATCTAACCTCTCATTTAGTGCTATATATTCTAACTCTCCCATCTTATATTTTGTAGACTTCTAGCATTTGCATACAAGCTTTTTAGAGACTGTATTTTATTCATATTAATCTGGCTATTGGTAGACATGGGTAATTTGGGATCTTTAAGCTCTGTCTGCTGCATATTCGAGGGCATTTGGACTACTTTACTCTTTGTTGGAACCTCTCTGCTTTTGGTATCATCCTTTAAGGATACATTCTTCCAAACCATGCGCTCTTGGGCGATTGTCAGCTTTCCCCTATTATCTAGTTTAAAAGCTGCTCTATCTTCTTTTTAAAGGTTAATGCCAGCAGCCTGGTTCCAGCCCAGTTAAGGTGAAGCCCATCCCTTCGGAAGAGCCCCAAGTAAGATGCAGAAATACAAAAGTACTGTATGCAATAGGGGGAAGAGAGGGTGGTGTGTACAGAGCAGGAAAGGGACCTCTCAGTGTAGTAGATTACCAGACCAAGAAAAGACACCTGAGGCCTTCGTGAAATCAAACAGTTTTAATGGCATGTGAGAACTCAGTGGAATAGCTTCCAAAAAAACTGAGCCCCCCTAGGCAAAAGGTTTCAGTTACATTTATATACTTTTAGCTATATGCAAACTAATAATTTGTTATCACATTCTAGCTACTTCATGATAGGCACATATTAAGTTCCCCTTGATCGCTCACCAATAGAGGTCAACTGGGGTATGTTTTGTAAGGTGAGAAGCTGCTAAACTATGCATTTCTTTAACTTTAGACACTCAACAATGTAAATAACTGTAGATAGTTTCCCCTTATGTAACCAAGTTTCGATACCTGTTCTACTATGAATGCACTACAGTGTGTATGTTTTTGTTCAATGTACACCGCACTGCTGTGAATAGCACGGTATAGAAGAGATAAAAAATAAATTTCTTACTGCATGGTTCTACTACTAAGCAGGCTACAGTGAAACAAAAGAGACAAAGACATTCCAGCTAGTATTTCAAGGTACATTTGAAAGCACACTTCTGACACCATTACATGAGTGTTAGTATCCAAGGTTCTTCAGGTAGCAGGGAGGAGTGGTCTAGTGGTTAGGACAAGGTACTTCAGGCCGGAGGGCCGGGGGTTCAAGTCCCACCTGGGGACAGCAATCTCAGGCCGGAGGGACTGGGATTTCTAGTCCTATAGGTACTCCTTGTGGTCTTGGGCAAGCCACTTAACCCTCCATTGCCCATGTTCCCTGTAAGTATTAACGTATGTGTGTCATATCCCCTCGTGTTAAATGTATCCCCCAATTGACCGCTTTGACCCGGTGAAAAGCGGAATATAAATACAGCTAAAATAAAATAAAATAAATAAAAAAATATGACAAAACAGTAGCTAAAGCCAGACAGATGCTAGGCTATAGCTAAAGAGAAAAAAAATCAGTAGAAAGGAGGTGGTATTAATGTCTCTGTATAAGTCATTGGTGAGGCCTCAGCTGGAGTATTGTGTTCAGTTTTGGAGACCATATCTCACACCAGACAAAGATTTGAAATAGTTCAGAGCCTATGCCCCAAGATATGAGAAGAGACTCTTAAGACCTAAATATGTATAACATAGCAGAGAGGAAGGATAGGGGAGAAATAACAGACTTTTAAAAATAGTTCCTGAGCGGTCCTCCACATCAGG
Source organism: Ichthyophis bannanicus (assembly GCA_033557465.1). Classification (NCBI taxonomy): domain Eukaryota; kingdom Metazoa; phylum Chordata; class Amphibia; order Gymnophiona; family Ichthyophiidae; genus Ichthyophis; species Ichthyophis bannanicus. Next base: position 141,121,219 of record CM066045.1, read on the forward strand.
GTAGTGCACCTCCTCCTGCAGCAAGGAGACTGGACCAATCAAATCCTTTCCCTATGGGTATGTATACTACTGGAACTCCCATCAGCCCCCCAGTGTGTCCAGTCTCCTTGCAGCAGGAGGCGGTGTGAGCCTTTGGTGGGCTCACTTAGGCTTATTTTCCTTTTATTTGCTCCTTGTAGTACTTTTTGTTTTCTTGCAGTTTAGGGGTCTGTGTCTTTAAATTCCTGTAAAGGAGGGAACCAAGCTTGTGCGGGCCGTCGGCCTTCTGCTAGGCAATGGCACGTCGGCTGCACTTCAGTAGCTGCTGATCTCCCCTCCAGGAAAGTTCGGAGGAGGAATCTGACCACAGTCACCATCTCCTGGCTTGGGGATGACTCCAGGGTGATGCCACGACTCGGAGGACCTCAGGTCGCTTAGCACGCCGGTCGGTGTTCCCTCACACCGCGGGGCCATTGCAGCTTGCTCTTTATTGGGCTCAGCTCCGTTGTTTTTCAATGTCCTGACTTCGGGGTAAGTGTTCTCTTAACCGGTTTTAGAGGGTCACCGGACTTTGGGTCGGCTAGTTCACTACGATTTCTTTTGTTTTCATTGATTTTATTTTTCTTAGTTTTTCACGCCTTTTTTCGGCTCTTCAGAGTACCAGCGGCCATTTTCTTTTCGGCTCCCGCTTTTTTCTTCGGGGTCTGTGCTGTAGTGTTTTTTGCAGTGGTGCGTCCCGACTCAGAAGGCTCTGCTTACTTTGATTCTTGGGTAGCAGGGAGCCGGGGTGCGTACAACAAAAAAAAAAAACAACCCACAAGCAGTCCTTTGCAGCACGAGCTGGGCTCTGCAATCCTATTGCTAGTTTGGGCTGTTCTTTTCTTGTGTCAGCTCTGCACTATTGCGGTTCTCTTCCCATGTCCCAAAGGCCGCAGTGCGTGATTTGTGGGTCCCGCAAAGGTTCCGTCTCTGACGCGGGCGTTTGCAAGGGCTGTGCCTGCAATCCGCCAGAGCTACAGCCGCAAATGGAGTCCAGCGTCCCTTTGGATTCCGTGGCCAGTTTCAAGTGGGGAGGAACTGGCTACGGGAAATCTCCTGCCTTCCCTTCCACCTACGCCATCTGCGCCAGGGAGTGCGCAGGCCCTGGGGTATAGCGAGGTTGCCTGGGGGGGATTTCTCTCCTGAGTTCGTACTTCTTATGCACCAAGCTTTCCAGAGGGGCCGCTTGGGAAAAGGATCTGAGCCGTGCGCGGCTCCACCGTCTCTCAGGGCGGAAGGGGCGAGAGTGGACACCCCTAGGGCAGCCAAGCGGCCTCGTGTTTCTGAAATGGATCTCCCTGATGTGCCATGGCAAGAGCCGGATTGGTCTGATGTGGAACCCGAGGACAAACTCGAGGATTTGGAGGAAGGGGAGATTCCGGAACCTGAGGACCAGGCTCGGATCATCCGTGTTTTTCGAAAAGATGAACTGATCCCTTTAATTACCAAATCTTTGCAAGCCCTGAATTTGACTGTCGGGCGACCCGGGGAGGAAGAGGTTTTGGAAGATCCTCTCATTCAAGCGGTCCAAGATTCTCAAACAGTGTTTCCAGTTCACAGAGTGGTTGATCAGATGATTCAAGCTGAGTGGGATCACCCTGATTCAGGCTTGAAGGGTATCAGGACGATAAATCGGCTCTACCCTCTGGCGGACATGGATAAGGAGAAATTTCGTTCGCCACGGATTGACGCGGCTGTTTCGGCGGTGACCAAGAAGATTACGATTCCGGTTGAGAGCAGCGCGGCCTTGAAGGATATCCAAGATAGAAAAGTGGATGGTTTGTTGAAGCAGGCCTTTGAGACTAATACCTTGGCCTTACAGACCTCTATTTGTGGGGCCTGGGTTTCTAGGGCCTGTTTGAGATGGGCTCAGCATTTGCGACAGGATTCCCGTCTGGACCAACAAGGGTTGTTGGAAGTTGCCCGCTTAGAATCGGGATCCGCATATTTGGCGGATGTTCACTATGACTTGATCCGGACCTTGGCCAACAGCATGGCGTCTGTCGTGGCAGCGCGCAGATCTATTTGGTTTTGCAATTGGGCTGCTGATGGCTCCTTAAAAGCGCGCCTCAGCAAGCTCCCCTTTAAAAGGCAAGCTGTTGTTCGGGGACGACCTAGATTAGATTCACCATGGTCCTTGACCAACTTAAGGCGGGAGGCTGCCCGAGGATAAGCCCCGGCAGAATAGGCCTGTGTCCTCCCCTAGAGGTCCGTTTCAGGACTTTTGCTGGTTCCGGTCATCCAGGCTTGGGGGGTTCCAGCGCGGTCGACTGGCAAATAGATCCTCGGGGTTTCGAGGCGCGGGTAGAGGGTTCTCGACTGTCTCCTCTTCGTCCTCCTCTTTCTTTAGTCGCAAGCCACAATGAAGCGAGGCAGACCCCGGAAGAAAGTCAAATGATCAGGGGTCTGCTTCGTCATTTTCTTTCTTCTTGGGTCCAGATAACCCCAGACCAGTGGGTCCTCGAGATCATCCGGGAGGGGTACGCTCTAGAACTCGCCTGTCCTCTCCGGGATGCCTTCGTTCTGTCGCCCTGCAAGGGTCCTCACAAAGTGTTAGCCGTTCGCGTAACGTTGGATCGTCTGCTGGCCTTGGGGGCAGTGGTGCCTGTTCCAGATGCCGATCTCGGTGCGGGTCGGTACTCTACTTATTTCGTGGTGCCAAAAAAAGGACGGGTCCCTTCGTCCTATCCTGGATCTCAAGGGAGTGAATCGTTGCCTTCGGGTGCCTCATTTTCACATGGAAATTCTGAGATCCGTCTTAGTTGCGGTGCGTCAGGGAGAGAGTTCCTCACGTCCCTCGATCTTTCGGAGGCCTACCTGCATATTCCGATCAGGGCGGCTCATCAAATGTTCTTCCGGTTCGCGCTTCTGTGGGGCCATTACCAGTTTCAAGCGCTACCCTTCGGCCTAGCCACGGCGCCCCGTGTTTTCACCAAGGTCATGGTGGTAGTCGCCGCAGCGTTGCGAAAGGAAGGGGTTTTAGTTCACCCTAATCTCGACGATTGGTTGATTCGAGCGAAGACCGAGAGGGAGAGCTTGCAAGCCACAGGCAGAGTGATAGATCTTCTGCAGAGTCTCGGTTGGGTGGTAAACCAGAAAAAGAGCCAGTTAGTACCGACCCAGTCCCTCAAATATCTCAGGGTTCACTTCGATACGGCGATAGGGTCAGTGTTTCTACCAGATCGTCGAGCACGAGCTTTGCGTCTTCTGGTTCGCAAGTTTTTGGCGTTCCCGGCTCCGTCGGCTTGGTGGTACCTTCGTGTTCTTGGAACAATGGCGGCGACCCTAGATGTGGTCCCCTGGGCCAGATTTCATATGTGTCCGCTGCAACGAGCTCTTTTATGGCGTTGGTCGAATCAGACGGATTCGCTGAGCAAGCGGTTGCCTTGTCCGAGAAGGGTGCGACATTCGTTGAGATGGTGGCTGAGCTCGAGGACATTGCAGGTGGGAGTTCCTCTAGAGTAGCCGGTTTGGATGCCAGTAATGACGGATGCGAGCCTGACGGGCTGGGGAGCTCATTGCGACAGTCGGTTCACGCAGGGAGTGTGGTCAGCTCTGGAAGCTTCTTGGTCGATCAACCGCCTCGAGCTGCGTGCGGTGCTGCGGGCTCTACAGGCGTTCAAACCTTCAGTGACAGGCCGGGCGGTGAGGATCCTATCAGACAACTCGGCAACCGTTGCATACCTCAACCGTCAGGGCGGCACGGGAAGCAGAGCGATGGCAGCAGAGGCCGACATGTTGTTCCAGTGGGTGGAACCCCGACTGCTCGCCATTTCGGCAGGGCATATCGCCGGGAAAGAGAATGAGATGGCGGATTACCTCAGCAGGGTGCACATGTATGCCGGGGAGTGGGAACTTCACCCGCAAGTGTACGCTCAGATTGTCCGCAGATGGGGGCCACCGATCATGGATCTCATGGCAACCTTTCAGTCGGCCAAAACCTCTCAGTTCTTCAGCAGACGGAGGGAACCCATGTCCGAGGGCATAGACGCTCTCATTTGCCCGTGGCCGATTCCCAGGCTCCTTTACGTCTTTCCCCCGTGGGCGTTGATCTGTCGGGTGATTCAACGCATAGAGGCGCATCAGGGGAAGGTCCTTCTCGTGGCTCCAGACTGGCCCAGACGTCCGTGGTATGCGTATCTCATTCGGCTCCTCGACAGGGTTCCGTGGCGGTTGCCGCTCTTGCGGGACCTCTTGATTCAGGGGCCACTGCAGATGCTGCAAGTGGATCGATTCTCGCTTACGGTCTGGCCATTGAAAGGGCTAGGTTGAGGCGGAAAGGTTATTCTTCAGCGGTTATTACGACTCTCCTTTGGGCGCGAAAGGCTTCTACGTCGCTCACGTATGTGCACGTGTGGCGAGTTTTTGAAGATTGGTGTTCGCGGCACGATCTCCGGGCTTCCGTTCCCGCTATTCTCAATTTCTTGCAGGACGGTTTTGACAAAGGGCTTGCTGCAAGTTCTCTAAAGGTTCAATTGGCGGCCCTAGCGTATTATAGGGGTAAGGTCATGGGGGTTCCCCTGGGGGGCTCACGCGTATGTCCAACGTTTTCTGAGGGCCGTGTTTCGGCTGCGTCCTTTGCGCAGGGTAACCATTCCTCCTTGGGATTTGAATTTGGTGTTACAAGCTTTGGTTCGGAAGCCTTTTGAGCCTCTTCGTCTTGCGTCTCTCAAGGATCTCACCTTGAAAGTTGTGTTCTTGGTGGCCATCTGTTCGGCTCGTCGTATCTCCGAGTTGCAGGCGCTTTTGTGTCGAGAGCCCTTCTTATCATTTTCTCGGGACAGGGTAGTCTTGCGACCTGTTCCTTCTTTTCTGCCTAAGGTGGTGTCTCCCTTTCATTTGAATCAAGCCGTTTTTCTTCCGGTTTTTGACTTCCCGGAGACGGACGAGTCTGGCGGGTTGCATCGTCTGGACGTTCGGCGGGTGCTCCGTCGATACCTCAGAGCTACCGAGTCGGTTCATAAGACGGACCGCCTGTTTGTTTTGTTTGGTGGTAAGCGAAAGGGAGAGGCAGCGTCAAAGTCGTCCATTGCCAGATGGATCAAGGAAGCTATTGCGTCGGCATATATCTTGCATGGCCGGGCGGTCCCGGTGGGCTTGCGGGCCCATTCTACTCGGGCACAGGCGACATCGTGGGCGGAGCACAGTTTGGTCCCGCCAGTGGACATTTGCAGGGCGGCTACGTGGTTGACGCTCCATGCCTTTAGTAAGCATTACCGGCTGGATGTTCTGGCATCCCGGGATTCTTGCTTTGGTTCGGCGGTTCTGCACGCCGGTTGGGTTGGTCCCTCCCGTTAAATACTGCTCTGTTACATCCCTGATGTGGAGGACTAAACTGGAGGACCGCTCAGGAAATAGAAAATTACACTTACCTGGTAATTGTAGTTCCTGGAGGGTCCAGTTTAGTCCTCATTCCCTCCCGAGAAATTCTTTTACGTTCGGCGTGCTGATACGGTGAGAGAGCGCGCTGGTTAAGCGTTTTGCCTGGGGTCACTCGAGTCCGGGGGTCTCCATCCCTTTGGTCCTTTCTTTTTCTGTGATGGTGTGGCAGTGCCTTCTTTTCGCTCAGTGGTCCAGGTGGACGCGATGTACACAGTTTCGGCTCCCTTGTTTGGGGACGGAGTCGAGTTCTTGGGGGAGGGGTATCATTGCTGTTCTCCATACATATTATTTGTTTTCAGTTTGCTTGTTAACAGTTCACTGGGGGGCTGATGGGAGTTCCAGTAGTATACATCCCCATAGGGAAAGGATTTGATTGGTCCAGTCTCCTTGCTGCAGGAGGAGGTGCACTACCCTGATGTGGAGGGCTAAACTGGACCCTCCAGGAACTACAATTACCAGGTAAGTGTAATTTCTATTTATAAGGTATCAATGACCAAAGAAACAAACCTTTTTCAAAAGAGAAGCTGTAAAACTAGAGGACATACAATGAAGCTGCAAAGAGGTCAACTCTAAAACATCAGGAAATATTTTTTCATTGAAAGGGTGGAGGATGTATGGAATGCCCTTCTCAGGGTGGTAGTGGGAGGGGGCACAAATATAGTGGCAGAATTCAGAATGGCATGAGACAGCCACAGTGCCGCAGGAAGATGAGTGTGTAACCTGCACAGAGCAGTACAACCATTCTAGCGAACCTTATGAGGACAGACAAGATGAACTATACTGCTCTTTATTTGCCATCATATACAATATTAATATGTCAGTACCAATGCATAGGAAAATGGGGTAGGGAGGTTCTGGAGGCAAACTATAGACAGGAAGTTGAAATCCAGAACTGCCAGGGTAGCATTCTAAAAAATGCTTCCCGTTCCACACACAGGACCCAAAAGGCAGACAGAGCTCTGGCATCACAATGCAGGGATGAGACAATGGTGCAAGGATAAGGGTTTTAGAATTGTTAGGAACTGGGAGAAAGGAGGGGCTCTTCCAAAGGGCTAGGCTTCATCTTAACTGGGATGGAACCAGGCTGCTGGTATTAACCTTTAAAAAGAAGATAGAGCAGCTTTTAAACTAGATAAGAGGGGAGAGCCAACAGTCATCCAAAAGTGCATGGTTAGGAACAATGTATCCTTGAAGGATACTTAAAAAAAATGAAGTTAAGGCCCATCAGGAGAGAGGTTCCAATAAAAACAAAAGTAGCCCAAATGACCTTGTTTATGGAGCAGAGTTTAAAGATTCCAAATTATCCCTGCCTACTGATAGCCAGATTAACATGAATAAAATGCTTGTATGCAAATGCTAAAAGTCTAAAAAATAAAATGGGAGAGTTAGAATATATAGCACTAAATGAGAAGTTAGATATGATTGGCATCTCAAAGACATGGTGGAAGGAGGACAACCAGTGGGACACTGTGATACCTGGGTACAAACAATCTCGTAATGATAGAGATGATCAAATTTGTGGAGGGGTTGCGCTTTATGTTAAAGAGGGCATTGAGTCACAAACAACTAAAGTTTTGCAGGAAACAAAATTTGCTGTAGAATCTCTTTTGATTGAAGTTCTATGTAAAAAGGGGAAGGCAATGGCAGTGGGTGTGTACTATCAACCTCCTGGCCAGAAAGAACAAATGGATGATGACATGCTCAAAGAAATCAGGGAAGCTAACAAAAGTTAGTCTGCGCTTGATTTGCAGCTTGTCATGCTGTGAGGGCTTGTGTGCATTAGTGATGCTGAGAGCTAAACTATCGGTAGTTTAACTACTGGCAGGGTCTCCCAAGATGGACAGGTCTCAGCTGAGGTGCCAGACCAAAGACAAACCATCCATCTGGGCAGCAACAGAAGGAGATAGAGTTGATGGCGGAGGATCACATTTCTGTGACAACAGCACCACCACACAACTTAAACTGCGTAGAGGAAAGGCCTGGCAATCTACTTCTGTATCTTGCCATGAAAACCCAAGGGATAGTTACAATAAAACAAATTGTGCGATAGTGCTGGAAGATGAGACCCCCATGTCAGAAGGCACTCAACTAGCTACTGGGGAAGAGCTGAAGATGTTTCAGAGTAAAGCCAGCATTTATGATGTGGTTGTATCAAAGCCCTCAGGCCATCTGACTTCTGATGTAGCTGCACATGAATTGAGAGTCAGAAGCTGTAAAGATGTCCTACACATTGGAACATGAACCAAGGGAAGTTGGAGGTGGTCAAGAATGAAATGGAATGTTTACAACTTGATCTGTTGGGTGGCAGTGAACTGAAATGTGCCTGATGCCAGTCCTTTGCATCAGATGATCACATGGTCTACTATGCTGGAAATGAAAGACAGAGAAGAAATGGTATTGCATTTATAATAAAGAAGAAACTTGCAAGAACTGTAATGAATGAAATACAATGCAGTCAACATACATATAATCTCTATTCGTCTAAGAGGAATGCCTGTCAACATAACTATAATTCAAGTATATGTCCCAACAACAGCTGCAGAAGAGTGAAATTGAAGAGTTCTATGAACAAGTACAAGCTGCAATTGACAGAACATGCAAACAGGATATCCTGATAGTCATGGGTGACTGGAAAGCAAAAGTTGGCAACAAAGGAGGCGGCAAAAGTAGCTGGAAAATATGGACTTGGCAACAGAGATGAAGCTGGAGAAAGACTGATAGAATTCAGCAAGATCAACGATCTATTCATCTCAAACACCTTCTTCCAGCAACATTAGCTGTGACTGTACACATGGACTTCACCCAATGGATTGTATAAAAATCAAATTGACTACATCTGTGGAAGACAACGAGGGAAAAGCTCTGTAACATCAACAAAAGACAAAACCTGGAGCTGACTGTGGTACAGATCATCAACTACTAGTATGCAAACTCAAGCTAAAGTTGAAAAAGAGCAAACCACTCATGAATGCAGCAAAATATGACCTTGAGAATATACCACTGGAATTTAAAAAACTGCCTGCAAAATCGATTTGCTGCTTTAGATACAAATGACAGAGCTCCAGAAGAGTTATGGAATGACATCAAGAAGGCTGTGTTGGAAGAAAGCGAGAAGTCTCTTCAAAAGGTGAAAAAGCAAAAAACAGCCAAAATGGATGATGGAAGAAACTCTGAAAATTGCCCAGAAACGCAGAGAAGCTAAAGCCAGAGGAGAAAGAGAAAGACAATCGCAGAACTCACAGATTTCCAATGTGCAACAAGACAGGACAAGGAAAAATACTACAATGACACATGCAAGGAAATAGAAGCAGAAACTATTAGAGGAAGAACAAGATCGGCTTTCCTAAAGCTACGAGAGTTAAAGAAAAAGTTCCAGCCTTGAATTGGAATGTTACAAGATGCTTAAGGTTCTATGTTGAATGATGCTGAGCAGATCAAGAAAAGGTGGAAGGAATATACAGAGTTTTTATATGATAAAGATCAAGTAGACCAACAGCCGTTTCAACCTGTACCTTATGATCGGGAACCATTGATGATGAAAGAAGAGTTGAAGCAGCATTGAAAGCCTTATCAAAGAAAAAGCACCAGGCATTGATAACATTCCTATAGAAGTATTAAAGCAATCTGATGCAGCTGTTGCCACACTTAAAAGATTCTGCCAGGAAATCTGGAAGACAACATCATGGCCAACTGACTGGAAAAGATCTGTTTATACCAATACTAAAGAATGGTGATCCAACTGATTGTGGAAATTATCACACAATTGCTCTGATCCACATACCAGTAAGATTCTACTGAAGATTATTCAAAAAAAAAAAGAAAAAAAAAGACTACAACCATACCTGGAATAAGAAGTACCTGAACTGCAAGCAGGGTTCAGAAAAGGGCGAAGAACGAGAGACATCATTGTGGATGTGAGATGGATCCTTGAAAAGACTAAAGAAAACCAAAAGGATATCTATTTGTACTTTATCGACTATAGCAAGGCGTTTGACTGTGTAAACCATGAGAAACTCTGGGCCACATTAAGAAGCATAATACCAGAACACCTGATCGTACTCTTGCACAATCTGTACATTGATCAAGAAGCAACAGTTCGAACGGAACAAGGAGAAACAGAATGGTTTAAAATAAGCAAAGGTGTAAGACAAGGCTGCATACTTTCCCCCTACCTGTTTAATTTATATGCAGAACAAATAATCAGAGAAGCAGGATTGTATGAAAACAATAGAGGTGTGAAGATTGGTGGAAGACTCATCAACAACATTCGCTATGCTGATGATACCACATTACTGGCTGAAAGTGAAGATGATCTGAAACATTTGCTTCTCACAATCAAAGAACAGTCTTAAAATGGGCCTGCACCTTAATGTAAAGAAGACAAAGATAATGACAACTGGCATAATCAACAGGTTCATTGTTGAAGGAGAAGAAATTAAAATCGTGAACAACTTTAACCTACTTGGATCAACTATCAATAAAGAAGCAACAAGCAGTCAAGAAATCAGACAACACATTGCTCTTGACAGAATGGCTATGAAAGACCTAGATAAGATTCTCAAGAGCAGAGATGTCTCTCTCCATACAAAGATTTGACTTGTTCAAGCCATGGTATTTTCAATAACATCATATGGATATGAAAGCTGGACAGTGAAAAAGATAGACAGGAAGAAAATTGATGCCTTTGAATTATGGTGCTGGCAGCGAATACTGTGTATACCATGGACTGCCCGAAGAACAAACCAGTCGGTATTAGAGGAGATCAAACCTAAGCTTTCTTTAGAAGCTCAGATGACAAGACTTCGACTTTCATACTTTGGACACATCATGCGAAGAGAGAGATCATTAGAGAAAGACATCATACTTGGCAAGATAGAAGGTCAACGCAAAAGAGGAAGGCCAGCAATGAGATAGATCGATACAATAACAGCAGCTATGGGTGCCAGTCTGTCAACAATGAGCCACCTGGCTGAAGACCAAACACAATTTAGGATAGCTATCCAGGGGGTCTCCATGAGTCAACTCCAACTCGACAGCACTTAACAACAACAACAACAAAAGGTAACAGCACAGTAATAATAATGGGTGATTTCAGTTATCTTGGTATTGACTGGGTCAGTGTCACAGCAGGACATGCTAGGGAGGTAAAGTTTCTAACTGAAATAAATGACTGCTTCTTGGAGCAGCTGGTTCATGAATCAACCAGAAGGGAAGCCATTTTAGACTTAGATCTGGTGCTCCACTCAGGAATATTGCAAGAGATAAGGGTGTTGGGGCCAGTTGGCAATAGTGATCATAGCATGATCACATTTGATTTTAGTAATGGAGGAGGGATGGTAAGGAAATCCACAGTACTACCTTTTAACTTTCAAAAGGGAGACTATGATAAAATGAGGACAATAGTTAAGAAAAAACTAAAGGGAGCAGATGTAAAGGTTAAAGCTTGATTGTTATTTAAATATACAACCTTGAAAGCCCAGATCACCTGTATTCCATGCTTTAAGAAAAGTGGAACAAAGTCCAAAAAAACTGCCAGCATGGTTTAAAGGTGAGGTCAGAGAGGCTGTTGCCAAAAAAGCATCTTTCATGAAATGGAAAAAAAGAGCCAAATGACAAAAACTGGAAAAAGCACACTGGCAAGTTAGATGCAAGGCATTGATAAGGCAGGCAAAGGGAGAATATGAGAAGCAGCTTGCTGTGGAAACAAAAACACAAAGACTTTTTCAGGTAGCAAAAAACCCATGTGAGAGTTAGTTGGACCATTAGATGATAGAGGGGTAAAAAGGGGCACAAAGAGGGGACAAGGCCATAGCGGAGAGACTGAATGAATTCTTTGCTTTGGTCTTTACTGAGGAAGATGTAGCGATGTTACCCATAACTGAAGTGGTATTTAAAGGTATTTCTTTCAATACATCTTCCCGGTGTATTGAAAGAAATATCAATACACCGGGAAGATGTATTACAACTATTTGATAAACTGAAGAGATGCAAATCACCTGGACCGGATGGTATACATCCAAGGGTGTTGAAAGAACTGAAATATGAGATTGCAGATCTGCTATTAATAATCTGTGAACTATCATTAAAATCGTCCATTAAACCTGATTATTGGAGGATGGCCAATGTAATGCCACTTTTTAAAAAGGGTTCCAGGGATGATCCAGGAAGCTATAGACCGGTGAGCCTGACATCAGTACTAGGAAAAATGGTAGAAACCATCATAAAGAACAAAATTACTGAACATGTAAGATAGTCATGGCTTAATCGGAGACAGCCAACATGGCTTTAGACAAGGAAGATCTTTTCTTACTAATCTGTAATGTTTTTTTGAAGGTGTGAATAAATAGGTAGACAGAAGGTGAGTCGGTTGATATAGTGTATCTGGACTTTCAGAAAGCCTTTGACAAGGTCCCTCATCAGAGACTTCTGGCAAAACAAAAAAGAAATGGGATAGGAGGCAGTGTACTATTGTGGATCAGGAACTGGTTAAAAGAAAGCAGAGGGTAGGGCTAAATGACCAATTTTCCCAGTGGAGAAAGCACAGTTACTTACCTGTAACAGGTGATCTCTGGGAACAGCAGGAATTAGTCCTCACATATGGGTACGTCGGTACCGACGGAGCCTGCGCGGGAACGCTCCCCAGCTTCCCAAAAAGGAAAGCTTTTGGGAGCATCCCACAGCACATGCGCGCTGCCTTCCCGCCTTTCCTATCCAACTCTCCTCAGTTCGAGTTTAAAGCTGAGACAATAGAGAGAGAGAGGAAAGGAAAGAGAGAGAGAGAGATACAACTCCTAGGGGAGGTGGGAGGGTTGTGAGGACTAATTCCTGCTGTTCCCAGAGATCACATGTTACAGGTAAGTAACTGTGCTATCTCCAGGAACAAGCAGGAATGAGTCCTCACATATGGGGACTCCCTAGCTAAGATGCCTGGGAGATCCCCAAGGGTATGAGACCCTGAAGGGTTCCTCGTCTTCCTATGGATCTCAGGCATCCATTAAGGGAAGGAGGGCAGGAGTTGTTCAAGAATGGAACAGGTGTCTGAGGACAGCCTGACCAAACAAGGCATCCCGGCGGGAGTCCTTGTCCAAACAGTAATGGGCTGTGAAGGTATGAACCGAGGCCCAGGTGGCTGCTTGACAGATCTGGTCGATGGACACAGAATGAAGATGAGCCATAGAGGCAGCCATGGCCCTCACATTGTGAGCTGTGACATGGCCCTCCAGAGAAAGGTTTACACTCTGGTAAGCAAAAGAAATACACTGAGCAATCCAATTGGACAGTGTTCTTTTAGAGACTGGAAGTCCTAAATGAGAAGGATCAAAAGCAACAAAAAGCTGGGAAGACTTTCTATGTTGCTGTGTTCTGTGTAAGTAAAAAGCAAGAGCTCTTTTACAATCTAGAGTATGAAGGTTCCTCTCTGCACTGGATGCATGAGGAGCTGGAAAAAAGAGACAGGTAAATATACCTCTTGATTAAGATGAAAAGGTGAGACCACTTTAGGCATAAAGTGAGGATTTGTCCTAAGGACTACCTTATCATGATGGAATCTTGTATAAGGTGGATTAGCCACTAAGGCCTGCAGTTCACTGATGCGGCGAGCAGAAGTGACTGCAATAAGGAAAATAACCTTCCATGAAAGAAATTTCAAGGAGGTAGTGGCTAAGGGTTCAAAAGGTGGCTTCATAAGCTGACCAAGAACCAAGTTTAAGTCCCATGCCACCGGAAGAGGTCGAATGGGAGGTTTAGTTAAAGTTAGGCCTCTCATGAATCTTGCAATAAGAGGATGAGAGGAAATAGGTTGTCCATTGAGAGGCTTAAGGGATGCTGCAATAGCACTCAAATGGACCCTTACTGAATTTGCTTTAAGGCCTGCATTGGAGAGATGCAGGAGATATTCCAATAGAGAATTCACAGGAAGTGCCAGAGGGTCAAGACCCTTTTGAGCACACCAATGGAAAATCTTTTCCACTTAAAAGCATAGGAACGCCTAGTGGAAGGTTTCCTGGAAGCATGGAGGATATCCTTCACTTGCTGAGAAAGATTGAAGTCTTGAAGGTCTAGGCCTTCAGTAACCAAGCTCTGAGGTGAAGGGACTTGGGATTTGGATGCCACAAAGTCCCTTCCTCCTGGGACAGAAGGTCTGGTGCAGCTCCCAAGTCCAGGGAGGGGGCTTGGGAGAGATGCAGAAGTAGAGGGTACCACACTTGGCGTGGCCAGCGTGGAGCTATGAGGATCATAGATCCTTGATCCCTCTGGAGTTTGAACAGAGTCTTGGGAATCAAAGGAATGGGTGGAAAGGCATACAGGAAGTCCTGACCCCAATGAAGGAGGAAGGCATCCTTGGCCTGAGCTCCCTGACACGGAATTCTGGAACAGAACCGGGGAAGTTTGGCATTCCACGGACTTGCAAAGAGGTCTATGTCCGGGGTTCCCCATTCCTGGAAGATTCTGAGTACCTGATCCATGTGCAGGGACCATTCGTGTGGAAGCAGAACTCGACTGAGTCTGTCTGCCCAAGAGTTTTGGATTCCTGGGAGGTATACTGCCAGGAGATGGATTTGATGCTCTCTGGCGAAGGCCCACAGTCTTAGAGCTTCGTTGCAAAGCTACAGAGAGCCAGTTCCTCCTTGCTTGTTTATGTAAAACATGGCTACTTGATTGTCCGTATGAATGAGGACTGTCTTGTAGCTGAGGAGGGTATGAAAGACCTGGAGAGCTAGGAACACTGCTCGAAGTTCCAAGTGGTTGATATGAAGAGAGGTCTCCTGTGGGGACCAAGTGCCTTGGGTGGAGAGGTCTTGTAGATGAGCTCCCCAACCTGTTTGGGAGGCATCTGTTGTGAGGGTTGCCTGGGGCAACAAAGGTTGGAAGGGGGACCCCAGCAACAGATTTTGAGTGGACATCCACCATTGGAGAGACCAAAAGAGACGTTTGGAGGTTGCTATTTGGTCTGAGAGAGCTCCTGATGCTTGAGTCCACTGTGTGGACAAAGTCCATTGAGCTGCTCTTATGTGTAGGCGAGCATAGGGTACCACATGCACTGTGGAAGCCATGTGTCCTAGTAGTTGTAGCATCTCCCGGGCAGTTAAGTGGCTCTTTGACTGAATCTGGGAGGCTAACTGCACTAGACGTTGGCAACGGGCCTGAGGAAGGTAGGCCCTTGCAGTAGTGGTATCCAACCATGCCCCTATGAATTCTAGGGACTGAGTAGGGGCGAGTTGAGACTTTGGGAGGTTTACCACAAGTCCCAGATACTGCAGAATGCGCCTGGTGCGATCCAGGGAAATTTGGGCTTTTGACTGAGATGGAGCTTGGATGAGCCAGTCGTCCAGGTATGGGAAGACAAACATTCCCAGAGTGCATAGAAATGCAGCAACTATTGCCATGCATTTGGTGAACACTCTTAGAGCAGAGGCTAGACCGAAAGGAAGCACTCTGTATTGATAATGTTTTCCCTGGAACAGAAAACGTAGGAATTTTCTGTGAGATGGATGGATGAGTATATGAGTGTACGCATCCTTGAGATCTAGAGAACAAAGCCAGTCCTGACTCTGCAGGTATGGAAGGAGAGTGCCTAGAGAAAGCATCTTGAACTTCTCCTTGCATAGGAATTTGTTCAATTCTCTGAGATCTAGAATGGGTCTGTATCCCCCTGTTTTCTTTGGGATGAGAAAATAGGGGGAGTAAAACCCTAACCCCTGTTGAAGAAGCGGAACTTCTTCTATGGCCCTCTGGGCCAGAAGGGTAGTCACCTCCTGATCCAGAAGGTCGAGGGATGTGGGAGAATTGAAGTGTCTCACCATGGTGTGGGGAGGAAGGTCTGAGAAATGAAGTTTGTAGCCCTCTCTTATGATGGAGAGAGTCCACTGCTCTGATGTGATTTGCTCCCATCTGGGAGCAAAATGAGCTAACCTTCCTGGAATGGTGAGAGGCTCTGGTTGTTGTAGAGCCAGAAAGGTTAGGTTCTCTAGTATCAAGTCAAAAACCCTGAGGGGGGTTGGGACTGCTGGGTTGTAGCAGCCCCTGCAGGTTTAGGCCTGGCCTGTTTAGGTTGCTGACGCTTAGTAGCAAAGCGACCTGTAGAAGATTGTTGGCCAGAAGTGGAAGGAAATCTGCCCTTTTTGTAAAAAGACTTTTTACAAGATTTTTTCTTGGCTGGAATGGAGGTAGACTTGGAAAGTCTATCCAGAGCAGCATTTTCTGCATCCATTTGAGTGGCTTTAATTTGCCACTCTTTGCCAAATAGATTTTCACCTGTACAGGGCAGATTTCCTAAGCCATCCTGAACCCAGGGTTCTAGATCAGAAGCCTGGAGCCAAGCAATTCTGCGAGCAGCTATAGCAATGCCTGAGGCTCTGCTGGCACCTTCAAAAGAGTCAAAGGCTGCCCTGTTGGAAAACTTTGAAATGTCTTGAGTATGCTTAAGCCAAATAAGGAACTCATCCCTTTTATCCTCTGGAATAAAAGGGAGAAAGTTGTGCAGCCTTTGTGCAACTTCCTTCAGAAACATACCAATATAAAGGCTATATGAATTGATTCTGGCAATAAGCATGCTGGCTTGGAAGGTTTTTCTACCAAAAGCATCCAAGGTCCTTCCTGGAGTAGAAGAGTGTCTTTTGGTACTCTTTATCCTTTTCATAGCTGACTGCACCACAATGGAGTGGTGAGGAAGCTGAGGTTTTTTTGAAATCCAGGAGGGACACGGTACATAGTGTCCAATCGATGAGAATGTGGAGAAAGGGGGAGAGGAGTCTCCCATAAGTCAATCATGTGTTCCTGAAGAATTTCATGAATTGGCAAGGTGACTGCCTCTCTGGGAACCTTAGAGTATCCCAAAATATCTAATTTTTTTGCTCTAGGCTCTGTTTCAGAGGTTACTGAAATAGAGAGTCCTTTAGCCACTTCTATTATGAAGTCTTGAAAGGACAAATCTTCTGGAGGAGACATTCTCCTTTTTGGAGAAGTGGGCTCCTCAGGAAGGGTGATGGATACTTCAGGAGACTCATCCGATGAATCAGAATCATCAGAGGAATTGAAGTATCGTCTGTTCGATTCCAACGATCGATAGGCGTATCGATCGGTACCGACATCGGGCATCCCCGGTACCGGATCGGTACCGAGAAAGAGCCCAGGACAGGGAGCCGGAGTCGGTATCCGTGTTGGTACCGGTAATGGAACTTGTTGCGGTACCGTCGGCGTTGCAGCCTTAATGAAAGCCATTATAGCCTGCTGCATGGATTGAACAGTGTGATCCATGGACGCCACGACTGCCTGGATGTCGGTACCAGGAGATTTTGCCGGTATCCCAGAGCAGTCTAGCAGGTGATCGGTCGAGGCCGTGCCATCGATGTCAACCTGTAACCCCATAGGAAGAGCTTTGGAAGCCGGAGCTTCCCGCCGGGGTTGTTTGGCTGGGGCAGGATCCTCGAGGGCAAGCCCGGAGGCATCTCGATGCTTAGAGGGAGATTTGCCCTTCGAGGACCTGCTAAAAGTATGTTTGGTTACCTGAGACCCATCAGGAGAGGAAGACCTGGAAGATGTTGATGCCACCGCCAGTGCATCTGTGGGAAACAGCACATGGAGCTTGGCTGCCCGGTTCTGTAACCCTTGTTTAGACATTAGAGAACAGGACTGGCAATCCGGAATGGAGTGTTCAGGCCCCAAACATTTCAGACACCATTCGTGGGTATCTGACACAGAAATTGTACCGCTACACTTAGTGCATTTTTTGAACCCAGAGGCTGGTTTTTCCATGAGGGAAAAATTTCTTGTGGGCCTGGAGGCCTAAGAAGAAAAATACACCAAGTGGGGAAAAAAGATATATATTTTTTTTTTAAAAGAAAAGAAAAGACCGGCGGTACCTGTCCGGCGTCGGGGAAGGCAGACACGCGACCAAAGAAATAAATTAAAATAAAGAACTTCTTCAGCGGTGACAGGAACACGACCTGCTGGCTCCGCGGCAAAGAAGAACTGAGGAGAGTTGGTTAGGGAAGGCAGCGCGCATGCGCTGTGGGATGCTCCCAAAAGCTTTCCTTTTTGGGAAGCTGGGGAGCGTTCCCGCGCAGGCTCCGTCGGTACCGACGTACCCATATGTGAGGTCTCATTCCTGCTTGTTCCTGGAGATAGGTGAATAGTGGAGTACACCAGGGATTTGTGCTGGGTCTACTGCTTTTTAACATATTCATAAATGACATGGAAAAGGGAACAAGTGGGGTTATCAAATCTGCAGATGACACAAAACTATTTGAAGTTGTGAAAACCAATGAGGATTGTGGAAAATTGCAAGAGGATCTTGATAAATTGGAAGACTAGGCATCCAAATGGCAGATGAAATTTAATGTGGACAAGTGCAAAGTTATGCACCTAGGAAAGAACAACCCAAACTATGGTTACACGATGCACGGTTCCACATTAGGAACCACCACCCAGGAAAAAGATTTAGGCATCATCATGGATAACATGTTAAAACCCTCCACACAGTGTGCAGCGGTGGCAGCCAAAGAGCAAATAGACTGCTACATCTTATAATGAAAGGAATGGAAAGTTAAACCAAAGGATATTATGATGCCTCTGTATCATTCCATGGTGTGACCACACCTTGAATATTGTGTTTCTTGAAAAGGTTCAGAGAAGAACCACCAAAACGGTAAAGGAGATGGAAGGATATCCCTTTGAAGAGAGGCTATAAAAGGTTAGTAGGGCTGTTCAACCTGGAAAAGAGACAGCTGAGGGTAAATATGATAGAGGTCTATAAATTAATGAACGGAGTGGAATGGGTAAACGTAGATCGATTGTTTACATCAGCAGAATATAGAAAGACTAAGGGACATGCAATGAAGCTACAGGGTAAGCTATTTAAGACTAATAAGAGAAAATATGTTTTCACTCAACTTGTATTCAAACTGGAATTTGTTACCTGAGGATGTAGTAAAAGCTGTTAATGTAGCTGGGTTTAAAAAAGGTTTGGACAACTTCCTGGAGCAAAGGTCCATATAAACCATTATTAAAAAGGGACCCGGGATATCACTGCTTGACTCAATACAAGCATTGAGGAACCTGTCTCTTTTGGGGAAACCTAGGATTGGCCACTGTTGGAAACTGGATACTGGGCTTAATGGACCTTGGTCTGACCCAGTATGGCATCTCTTAAGTTTGACCATCATTTCCATTATGTAGTGGGCTTAAAGAAATGTTACCCTATTTTTGCATGATTTAGCTCCAGTGCCAATGACCATGGACATGTACAGAAAACCTTGCAAAAAGGTCCCTCAGAGCCCACAGGAAACCTGCAAACCCTACCCTTACTTACCAAAACTAGTACATTTGGAGAAGTTGCACTGAGTAACACCAGCCTTGCCTATGAAGAGGCAGCACTACATATATTTGAATCCCACACCACAGTAAGATTCTACTCAAGCTCATTCAGTGGAAACTACAACCATACTTGGAACAAGAAATATCTGAAGTACAAGACGGGTTCAGGAAAAGGCAAGGAATGAGAAACATCATAATATTTGTCTTTTTTTAAGGATCAAAGGAATGGTAGAATGATATCTATACCTGCTGTACTGACAACAGCATGGTTTTTGATGCATTATGTAAATCTTGAGAAATACTGGGTATACCACAACACCTGATAGTTCTCATGAGCAACCTCTACATTGACCAAGATGCAACAGTTAGAACAGAACAGGGAGAAACAGGATGGTTTAAAATCTGCAAAGGTGTATGACAAGACTGCATATTTTTCTGATAGCTGTTTAATTTATATACTGTCACCAGCACCCCTTTTTGGCCCTGTTAGGCGCCCGCCTAGGGCCTGAGGTTTGGGTTGCCTTATTAAAGAAATAGTCAGTAGCCGTGTAATTACGGCAAAAGAAATAATTCGGGTTTTATTCCCCGTCCCACATAGGATTCTTTATGAACAGCACAAAGGAACACAAAAGAAAACTGTTTCTTCACAGTATAGAAAATAAACTCTTTGCCAGCACAATGTATCACAGAACTCTTGCTTGCCTGGCTAACATAGGGATGTAATTTCATCAGACAGACAAAGCGTGCAATCCATAGAATCCAGTTCTATCTCACACTCCTGGTTTTCCCATTGCATCTGCTCATGGTCTGTATTTGGAGGCACATAATCTTTACAACTGAAATCCTCACAGCTCTTCCCTTGAATGACACCAGTTATTCTATTTGGTAAGTGCTCTACATCAACAGGGTTCAAGAGTCCTGTGCTAGGAACTATATCTCTCAGGTTCCTTCTCCAATAGGGATTTTCCTCCCAATTCTGGGCTTTGTTCTGCTGGCAATGCCTGGCTTTTTCCCTCTAGCTACAACAGGGTACTTAGCTTTTGTCCCTGGGTAATGAGCTTCTCTCTCTGGGCTTTGGCTGGCTCCTCTCCAAGACTTCCACGTCTCTGTAGCCGGGTCCAAGCTAAAATCACTTTCTGAAGAGAGCCTATGTCTGCTGCCTCTTGCTACCAGGACACTTCCTTTACTTTCTGGTTCTAGCAAGGTCTGCTGGTTGAGAGGATTTCCTTCCTCTTGGTTACTCACTCTCCAGTGACCGAGGCCCCCTCTGGCTTGGGAGACTCCTCTGCAGCTACAGCCTGCTCCACCCTTTGGCTTCTGCTCCTGCCTTTGCTGCCTTGGCTCCAGCCCCTCCCTTTGCTCCTCTACTGGGCTTTCCCTGTAGTTTTTATGCTCCTGTTCTCTGCACGTTATATGTGCCCTTCCACTCAGGTGAGCTTGATTAGCCTTTTGGCTTTCTGCTGCATCACCTTTGGTGAATGGAAAGTTTTCTCCACTATACTTGGGCTTTTTGAAAGCTAAATATGTTTGCTGGCTATGTGTTTATGAGGTAAGCTCTTCCTCTTTTCCTATTACCATAGGCTCTGAGCTAGCCATTTCCTCATATAACATAGGCTCTGTACTAGTTACCTCATCACAATACCAAACAAATCATTAAGAGAAGCAGCATTGTATGACTATTCAAGGAAGACTCAGCAACCTTCACAATGCTGATACTGTTACTCGCTGGAAGTCCTTATTAAGATCAAGGAACAATGTCTTAAAGTGGGCCTGCCTCTTAACAGGAAAAAGACAAAGATCCTGATCATGGGCAATGATCAATTTCAGGAATATAAAACAAGGGACACCCTAGCACCAAAGTAAAACAGGGAGGGAGGCAGCAAAGTTAGCAGTGATACATTTTTATTGAGCCCAACAACTCGGTCAGGCTCAATAAAATTTGTTACTGCTAATTTTGCTCCCAGAATGCTGTACCTACCCAAATCTCTGCCGAGTCTGTACTCTCAGTTTTTTAGCTTATTTTATTTTAACCTATTAACTAATATTACGATTTTGCCGCCGACGCAAGCATGATGTGCCAAAACACAGCAGAGGTAGCATCGACAGATTTTATTGAGCCCAACCCAGCTGTGTTTCAGCACATCATGCTTGCATCAGGGGCAAAATCATATTAGTTAACAGTTTAAACTAAAATAATCTAAAAAAACAAACAAAAAAAAAACAGATTCCTGATTCAGCAGAGATTTGGGTAGATATAGTGTTTGGGGAGCAGGGGAGCAAAATTAGCAGCAACAAATTTTATTGAGCCTGACACAGTTGTCAGGCTCAATAAAATGTATCTCTGCTAACTTTGCTCCCCCCTCTCCCTGTTTTTCTTTACTATTTCTTCTCAATCAAGGATGACATTGATTATTAAGCAACTTTATCCTGCTTGGCTCAATAAAGAAAAATGACAAGCAGTCAAGAAATCCAGTAACTCACTGCTCTTGCTAGCATGCCTTATGAAAGATCTAGACAAGATTCTCAAGTGCAGAGATGTATTGTATTTATGTATATAAAGATTTGACTTGGTCAAGCCATGCTATTTTCAATAATGTCAGAGATGTGACAAGTGGACAATGAAGAAGCAAGACAGGAATAAAATTGATGCCTTTGAATTATGGTGTTGGCAAAGAATACTGTGTATACCATGGCCTGCCCAAACAAATCAGTCACTTTAGAAGCTCAGATGACAAAATGTTGACTTTCCTACTTTGGATTCATCCTGTAAAGAGAGACCTTTTCAACTTGATAAATGCCAGCTCATGGATAGTTGTCCAGAACTGTGTGTTTGGCCTTCGGTCAGATAGCAAATTGTTGATGGATATAACAGCAGCTATGGCCACCATTCTATTAACAATTTGCCACCTAACTGAAGGCCAAACACCATTCAGGACAACTCTCCAGAGGGTCACCATGAGTTGGCACAGACATGACAGCACTTAGAACAGCAACATCTTATAGAAAGCAGAACAAATGAACTTCTACAGAGCTGTACTGCATTGTAACAGAAATGTCGCACCTCAGTCACATGAAAAAAGAGAGACTACACATGAGCAGTAGAAATATAAAAGACAATAATTGAATGGAGAACACCAAGAAGCCTAGCTCCACATTTATAGCAATACTGGAGAAATAAAAATAGAAATGTATTTCCTCGTGTGCTGAGCAAAACAAATACATCAGCAATGCACATTTCCCAAAGCTAATATAGACCAGAATAAATTCAAAATAAAATCTTTTTCTACCTTTGTCATCTGGCATTTTTTCAGTCATGATGGCCACGGTCTCCCTTCTGCTTTCTTCTGTCTCTTCCTAACTCTTTCCAGTATCTGCTGTCCCATTTGCCATTTCTCTGTGCTCCTCCTGCCTTCTTCCATTCCCTCTCCATAGCAGTCTCTGACATATTGATCTTTTCCTCAAATCTCTTTACACCCTCCCTCTAGTCCTTGCTCTCCTTTTGACTTTTCACCTTTTATCTTTTTCTCTCATCTCCCCTAGCTCTGCCATTTCCCTTGTCTTACTCCTTTCTTAGCCTCTTATTCTCTTGTCTTTCATCCATTCTTCATTACCACCTTTGTACTCACCATCCTCCTCTTTCATCTGCTGGCCAACCCCCAATGGCTTCTCCCTCATGGTTCCACCATGCCTGGTATCGTCCTTCTCTCTCCCCTTGCCTACTACTTTCACCCTTTAACTCCACCCCCCCCCCATCATCAAGTATTTGCCCTACTTCCTTCCCCTTCTTTTTGTCCTCCACCCCCCTACTATTGTAGCATCTACCCTTTACCAACACTAGAGCCCAGCGTCTGCCCCTCTGTCCCCCTCTCTCTGCCTTTTCTTCAGAACCTAGCCTCTGTCCACTCATCAGAGCCCAGAGTCTGTCCTCTCTCTCTCTCTATCCCTCACAACACAGCATCCGCCTCTCTCTTTCTGTCCCTCCCCCTCCCAGTCCAGTATCTCCCCATGCCCTTGTAGTTCAGCAGCTTCCCACCTTCCTTCCCCATCTCCCTGTTTTTCCCCCTCCCACCTCTTCATACTACCACCACTGCCGCCAATTCCAGAAAACAAAAAGTATACACATATAATGTGAAAAAGACAGAGCCTTTCTCCTTTCCTTCAATTACATGCTCAGGAATGTCTGTGTGGGAGATTTGCTTGAAGCAATCGTGGCAGAGTGCGACTCAGCAGGGGATGTGTAGCTGCATGTGATGCTGTGCATGAGGTACGTATGGGTGTGTGAAACACTAGTATGATGTGCACATCTGTTTCTGTGGGTTGAGAGTTTAGCAGTTTATGAAAATGAGTTTTGAATGTGAGCACGGGAAGGGGTGTGTGGGTGCATGCGTGTCTTCAGGAGGTAAAGATGTGTGTGCACACGCATGTCCTGTGTGAATGTGACAAATTCCTCTCTCCTTTGCAGTATTAC
The DNA here is from genome assembly GCA_033557465.1 of Ichthyophis bannanicus. Classification (NCBI taxonomy): domain Eukaryota; kingdom Metazoa; phylum Chordata; class Amphibia; order Gymnophiona; family Ichthyophiidae; genus Ichthyophis; species Ichthyophis bannanicus. The sequence continues at coordinate 141,144,401 of CM066045.1, forward strand.
CCTCCTGCTCTCTCCTCTTTCTACCCTCTCTTCGGTTTCCCCTTAATCCAACCTCTCCCCTTATGCTCCATCCTTTGTCCTCTTTCAGCTCTGCCCTTTCCCTTATGCTCCGGCCCTCCTCTTCTACTACTACTACTCAGCATTTATAAAGCGCTACGAGTCGTACGCAGCACTGTACAGTATAAACATGTAAGAGACAGTCCCTGCTCATCAGAGCTTACAATCTAGTCAAGACAAAAACACACAAACACACAAATACTGAAGGTGTAGGCAGGGGTGGAACAAGGGGGAGAAAAGGTGGCTAGGTGACTAGTGGAGTACCCCAGGGATCTGTACGAGGTCCGCTACTTTTTGACATATTCATAAATGACCTGGAAAAGGGAATAACTAGTGAGGTTATCAAATTTGCAGACAACACAAAACTGTTTAAAGTTGTTAAAACCCAAGAGGACTGTGGAAAACTGCAGGAGGATCTGGATAAATTGGAAGACTGGGCCATCCAAATGGCAGAAGAAATTTAATGTGGACAAGTGCAAAGTTATGCACCTAGGAAAGAACAACCCACACTATGGTTACACAATGCAAGGTTCCACATTAGGAACCACCATCCAGGAAAAAGATTTAGGAGTCATCGTGGATAACATGTTAATCTCCAGGAACAAGCAGGAATGAGTCTTCACACGTGGGAGACGTCGCCGACGTAGCCCGCACGGGAATGCTCCCCAGCATTCAATCAGAAAGCCTTTGGGAGCATACCCCGCGCTTGCGCGGTGGCTTCCCGCCCTTCCACTGCCTCTCCCCAGTTTTTCGTTTTCCGCGGAGCAGGCAGGACGTCCCTCCTGCCACCGCAGAAATTTTTCTGTTGTCGCGGCTTTCCCGCCGACAGTGGCACCTCCATGCCCCCTTTTTTTCTCTCTTCTAATTATTTTTTCATTTAATTTTCGTCGCCCCCTCCGGGCGCTGAGGACCGGGCATGGAGCCTTCTTCCCCCCAGCCTCACGGCGGGGACTCTATTTTCCACGTGGACTCCAATGCCTGGTGCCTCTGTGTGGGGCCTGACCCCTCTTTCCCGGATTCTCCGGGCTACAATGTTGGAAGAAGACCCTCCCTCTTTCGGGTATCCCTCGACGACGTCTTCACGCCCAGGGCGCGGTCGTCGGGTCGTTCTTCTCGCCAGGATCAGGTAACCACACAACAGTCTGTTAAGACTAGCCGAGTCTTGAGGGGCAAGTCTCATGCGCGGCATGGCGACGGCTCCGGCCAACCCCTCAAGTCCTCCTTGGCTGATATACCCCGGCGGGAGTCCTCGGGCTCCAAAGCATTTACGGGGTTTCGGGATGTTCCTGGGGTTCGCTCCTCACAGAACATTCCCGAGCCATGCCCGAGGGAGGTACCCGCTTCGAGCGGTGCCGATTCCCCAGCATCGGCGTCGAGTGTTCCACTCTTCGCCAGGGATCGTCAGCCGGTGTCCTCGGCGCCTTCGGGGCCGCTTGGCTCGACTGGGTCTGACCTTCCTACGTCCAAGCCATGCCCAGGCGTGGTAGCCGCTCCGGACGGTATTGAGCCCCCGGCATCGGCGTCGGTGTCGAGCGCTCCGCTCCTCACCGAGGATCGTCGGCTGCTGTCCTCGGCGCCTCCGGGGCTGATCGACTCTGTCCAGCCTGGCGTTCCCCCATCCCAGCCATGCACGTGGGCGGTACCGACCCTTCGGCGGTGTCGAGCGTTCCGCTCCTCACCGGGGATTGGCGGCTGCGGTCCTCGGCGCCTCCGGGGCTGACCGATTCGCGCCGGTATGGCGTTCCTACAGGGGTGGTATCCACCTTGGGCGGTGCCGACCCGTTGGCGTCGAGTGACCTGATCCCCACCGGGGATCGCCAGCCGCTGCCCTCAGCGCCTCGGGGGCCGATAGACTCGACACTGTCTGACAGCCTTACGCTCAGGTCATGCGCGGGGGTAGTACCCGCTTCGAGCGCGCGGTTGTCGGTGGTTCCGCCCCGCGCCGGGGATGGTCATTTGGCCTCCCTCCCCTTGGGGCCGCTCGCTTCGACCCGCGCCGGGTCGCCGGTTTCCAAGCCCTGCGCAAGGATGGCACCGGGTTCGAGCGGCGCCGCTCCGCCGGCGACGGCAGGGGCGTCGAGCATGAGGGGCCGCCATCGACCTTCCCCGGGGACCTCGGGGTATGTCGGCCAGCACTCGGGTGACTCCCTGGCATCGACGCGGCCGTCGAGGGCCCCGTCTTTTCCTAGAGAAGAGGCCTAGGGGTCTTCGACAGCTTCAATCCAATCTGGATCTACGCCGCCCAGCAACAGTACACCGACGTCGGCGCAGGGGCTT